>OY728163.1:224102912-225352912 GCA_963277665.1 Viscum album
AAATTTATAATTAATTAATTAATTCAATTTATACTTGACATATTCAAATAAAACACACTGGGTCATTGTGCTACACCGGAACTATAACTAAATACTCACCAATGACTAATAGAATACTCTAAATATCATACCGATAAAAATTACAGATAATAGATGATAAAAAAACCTTGATTTAATTTAATTTCAAGCTCAAAATATTTGAAAAATCATCAAATCAGCATACCTCAATGAAACAACGCATGATCAAGTGAGTATGTCATGTCAAGATTCTATCTATGCAAGTCGTTAAAACTTTTATTTATGCTTGGATGATTCCACCATTATTTGGTGGAATCAACATCAAATGCCTAACTAAGAGAAATTTAAATTAAATCACCATAGAGGAGGAGAATAGACAATTCCAATAGAGTTGAAGGCACAAAATAAATTTCCAAAGTAAAGCTTCAAAATCCACCCCAAATCAAAGATGAAGATAGCTTGAGGGGGAAGGGTCATTTGAGTCACATGCAAGGTGGATAAAGGAAAATAATGAGCTACCCTATTAAAATCCATAGGTAAAAAACCATAAAGCTCCTTTTTAATGGGTTGCACGGTTTTTCAAACCATGTGCCAACATTGAAAATAGAATTTCCTCAAGGCCCCTGCCTCACATGGTTTAGTCACACTATTTTCAAAAACATGCACAAACCATGTGAGTGGATCTATAACCCCTTTACAAATCTCGCATGATTTCATCTACAACCGCACCTGGTTTTCCCTTAACTATTCTCTAACCATGCATGTAGGTTGTTTTAAATATAAAAAACAACTAAAAACACACTAAGATTATGGGTGATTCATGGTTTCCCCTAAACTTTATGCCCCAACCCATACTCCTTGTGCATACCAAAACATAATTAAAGCTCCCGAGGCTCACATGATCACCCAAGTAACCTTTTGGGCCTCGTTTAGTGTATAAAAAATACAACTTTAATATTTACCAAATTTTTTAATTCCTTTCTAAATCTCTGATCAAAATTAGACCTATCCAGTAATAAAAAAATTCAAACTCCTCCTAAAACCCAAATACCCATAGAGAAAAAGGTTTTTCCACCCAACCTTAATAATTCTCATTCTCAATAAGTCTCAGTGGACATCCAAACACAAAACCTAACCTACCACCATTTACATAACCTAACCTACCTCAGTCACCAAAACTCATCCTACCTCTATTGCTAAAACTCATTCAAATGACTGTGTTCCACCTATTAATGCCCAAAATAAAAACCCAATATGATACTTACCTAATCCCTTATATCCCAAAACATTATTACATCATCATATGATTCATAATTAGGCATAAATTTCTCCTTTCCATGAATATTAGCATATGAAATCTAATTTTAAATCATGGTGCCTCCACCATCATAAATTCCTACCAAAATACACCTCTGGTGTCCTAAAAATTATCCTAGAATAATTACCAATTTTGTACATCTATTCACAAATGAAAATGAAACTCCCAACTCTCTATTCTAATATGAATCAGTCAAATTTAAATTTACTATGCCTAGACCCGAGTTACATTGGTTTTTTCTTGAAAATTATTGGTCATTTCCCAAATGCACTGTTAATACCCAATATGACATACTTGATACAGTTTCTAACCTACCAAAACAAATTATATGTAAGAATAATGATGATCAGGCCTCTTTTGGCTAACCCGTCCCAAAAATTATTGGATCTAGCTACTAACATGTTGCCTCAGATTAGATCATGATGCCTCTAATAACAAAGGCATCATATTATCATCTAATTACCCACATCGATGTCTATACCTGACACCCAGTGTGATCTACACTGTTGAATTTCTCAACCCCCAAGACCATCATCGTGTCTTTTGACATGAGTGATTGAATTCCTAATCCAACATATTCAATTTTTCAAAAGCCACCCTGAGCCCAATACCCATACTCAAATTCCACCCGATATTGTATTATGATCGCACCCGTCATTCACCTAGGAATCTATTTGTACGCGGGTCCATTTATTAATTGAAAATAGAATACCAAAATGACTATCTTTTGATCGGTCTCATTTGTACACAAACCTTCAAAATGAGGTTCATGCTACCTGTTATGACCCAACCCATGAAAGGGATTGAGCCTCAACTACCCCAAGACTGCCTCTATAGGATAGGGGCTAGAAACTAGCGTTGAAGGCACTAAAAAACATGGGGATTCCTTTTCCTAAGAACTTATACAAACACACACAACCAACTCAATGCAAAAAAGTGTAGAGGTAAAGGAAAAAAAGATGAAACACTACTATAAATAAACCAAAAATGAATGAACCACTAAATTGTACAAGTACAATAGAGTAATATGAATGGAAAAAGGGGGAAAAATTCCCAACCATAAAAGTTTCACAACCTGAAAAAAACAGAAAAGTAAAATAATTGAGAGATCCCCGCTCCTGGATCCCAAGCTCTGATCACCATACGTTGTCCAAGAACTCATATCCCTATGATCCTATAAAGTCATGATTAACTTGTCCATCGTCTTCTTAAGGCACGACACGTTTAGGAAAAGTCCATGCAGGGGTGAGTATAAAAATACTCAGTAGGATGACCTAAAAAGGAGAAGGGGGGTCCCTAAGAGATACTTAGAAAAGGGAAAGCAATAGATAAGACAATTTACGGAAAAAGGAGTGCAACTCAATCCAATAAGAGATTGAAGTAATCTCCTCTAAACACAAGGAGCTAGAAATGGTGAGAAGATGAACTTCTCATCGAGTCTTCGCTACCTATAGTAGGAGAGTAGACTCACCCAACCATGAGAATCTAGACACAGAAATCACGTGGAATACCCTACGCATCTTCTCCTCCCTTGGAAAAAGATTAACTAAAACCCAAAGAGTGGGTACTGGAAATAGAATATGTATTTGCTCAGTCAAAGAAACCCAAACGAGGGAGTAAGGGGATCTCCATTTCATATCTCAGAACAAGAAAGTGAGTAGCCAATAGTTCCAAGTGAAAACCATCTGTGATTCCCCACATCTCATTGAATCTACTCAGGAGGCATAAGTAAAAGGGTCTCAAATAACCACACCTTGATACTATCCACTTTGGGTGGCACTGACTCGCCCGCACAGTTTTGAGTCGCGTCATAAGGACACATCTCGATGGAAGAAAAGAACCCCTATTCCTCATTAGTTCTTTGGTAACTCAAACCATGTCGTGCCACTAGGAAAATTTAAGCCACACCATGCTACTGAGAAAATTAAAGTTGCACCATGCTACTCGGAAAAGTCAAGCCATGCCTCACTACAGGTCAAATCCAACCCACACCTCGCTACTAGGAAAAATCAAGCCACGCCCCACTACTGAGAAAATATAAGCGACGCATCACTACTAGGAAAATTCAAGACATGACTTGTTGTGGGGAAAATTCAATCCATGCCTCGCTACTGGGAAAAGTAAAGACACGCCTCACTACTAAGAAAAGTCAATCCATGCCTCGCTTCTAGGTAGATTCAATCCAAGCCTCGCTAGTAGCCACAGTCAAGAAATGCCTCACTACTGGGAAAAGTCAAGCCACTATTATCATCGAGTGTTGCCTCTGGGCATACCAACCTGCAACATCTCGTGTTGTACCTATTCAAAAATATTCTCCACTCTCACAAGAGTCAATGTTGACCTAATCCGTGGGTTCTCTTCAAACATAGAAGAAAGATATTCCACTAATATTCCTTTCATGTTCCCACAATTTATGAGATCATGAATAAGGATTTGCACATCCAAATGGATAACACCATTGTGATACTTGTGGAAAAACATGTGAGGTAGACTATCCACTCACTCCAAACAGACATCTGATGGAAAAGTTGTATGTCACCGAAATATGCTTGAGAGGCATCCCATTGAGTCCATGCCTCAGTCCCAAAACAAATTATATGGATCATTCTATTGAGATCCTCATGGAAAAACATCCTAGATGGACTAATCATTCATCCAAAATGGATACCTGGTGAAAAATCTGCATTTCACCACAACACATGTGAACTGGGATTCGTGGGGCCCGTGAATCGATATTGACATAGACCCTCAAAATTGGCCTTGAAAATTTTGACCCAATTTATGTGTCACAATTCCACTAATGGATCACCAATTGGACTCCATGAGCGGGAGTTATGAGTTTTTAAAGATTAATAATAATATTATTATTATTATTATTATTATTATTTTCTTTTTCATTTTATTTATCCTTTTTTCTCATTTGGGGTTATTCTCCCCCTAGTTTCATGTGGTTTCCTCCCTACATACTCTGTCTCCACCCTTATGGACTTCTGTCACGCCGACCACTGCCTGCCTTGCCGCTGGATGCACCGTCTGAACCACCTCCATTGTGCCGCCTTCCGCCGACCGTCCCCAGCTCGCGCCACCTCAAACCACTATCCAAAGCTGCCTCACTTAGAATATTCATGTCTCCTTCTTCTTGGACTCACCCTACTCACACCACCAAATCCATATTGGACCACCGTCCCAGTCGACTCGCAAACACCGCTCGTCATCGGACCACCTAGAGTTGCACCGCCTGCCTCACCTAACCACCTTGGCCTCGTTGGACATCATTGCTGCCTCTAGATAGCCCATACAGACCACTTCTCCTTCCATGTTCTACCTCACCTTTAATCCAACCCAAAACATTGAAGCGATCGCAGATCTTCAATCCTTGGGTCACGATCTATGCAGGTCTAATCTTCACTCGTGATTCTATCATCGTTCCGCAAATTCATCCTGAATTAGGGCGCTCGATCAAGTTCAGATTGCCTAGAAATTGTCAAACCAGAATCCATAGGGATTCCATGTTGAAGAACATAGAGAAATAGGGTAGAAAATCACAAAAAGTGTTTGTATTGTTGACCAATAATTCTTGAGAAACCGATCAAGAATGTGAAATTTGGGTTAAGAAAGAACTGATCAATGTGGTTTATTTCAATACTAGAATCATGAAATAGGGCACAGATTGATGAGATAATTATCATACTACTCAAAGTTTAATCTAGGATGTAAAATTTTCCAAATAAGAGTCCTACTTGGATTGGATAATGCACTGTTGATGAAGGAGGAGGATTTGTTACACTTTGATTTGTCTAGATCCATGGGTTCGTCATCGTTATTCGAAGGGATTATCCAAAGGGTGAAGGGAGCTCTCACCGATGGATTACAGGAATTTGTGATGCCAACCCTAGACAAAACCTATTAGTGACCTATTTTTAAAATTTCAATTAGGACAATATATAAATCAAATAATTAAATATATAATTATTTAATTATTTAATTATTCAACCACGATGGTACATAAGCTGATCTCCTGACAATGACAAAGTCTATACCCTACCTAAGGTAAAACCCATGTTCTTAACTCAACAGTGGACTAAAATTTCTCATCTTATTCCCCATCCATGAGTTATTTGGGTTTGATATATTAAATTAAAAAATTAATAATTTAATTCATCCATTTAACATACCGCCATCGAGTGAGGGGTCCGAACATCCTGCGTCGGCTCATTTGATGTCATGCATAGGGGAAACACCACATTCTGGACCCAACTGTGGTCGTAAATTTTTGATATGATCAACCATTTTAGATTTATCACATTCTCTTTAATTAATTTAATGTGTGTAATATTAAACACATTTAATATTTTTATAAAAATTAATTCTGGGAACACCAGGCATCGTAATTTCACGTCGTCTCATCACCTAGATCTGGAATAATATTTATAAATATTTCAAAGTATTATTAGGAAAAAAATAGGCCTCTACACAATTCTCTCTGTCAATATTTTCTTCCCTTAAAATAAAAACTAAACAAACAACTCAGGATACTGAGCTCCCACCTGGCTTTCCCACTCCCAGGAACACCCACACATTTTTTGTGTTGGCACAGCATGTCAACCAAAGGTATGGTCTATCCTCATAAGGTTTTCTCCCAAAATAGGGTCTCATGATTCCCTCCTTCATAATATCCATCTGGTGAAACACATAAGGATATTTGGTGATTTAAGATTTCACATTTGATGTGTCCCAACCAAGACCCTCTTACACGCTCGATAAGTGAAGGATCTAACATCGTCGACTAAAGAAAAGTTATACCCTTTTTCTCTACCAGGGTCATCTGTAGGGAAGCTAATTTCTCTGAAAGTTCCCACACTAGGAGAGCTTGGGACTTCCCACTGAGGGAATCTTCTACAACATTTCCCTTTACTGAAGTATAGACTATCTCAAAGTCGTAATCCTGCAAGAAGTTCAACCAACATCATCTTCTCAGGTTCAAGTCTCTCTGGGTAAAGGCGTACCTGAGACTTTGGTGGTCTGAATAAACCAAAAAGCGCTCTCCCAGATGATAGCATCTCCACAATATCAGGGTGAAGACTATCACTATTAGAACCATGCAGTGAGTCGCATAGTTCTGTTCATGGGGTCTCCATCACCTCAACATGTACATGATAACTATTGTATCAAGGTTGATGTTGAGCATGCAAAGGTGACAATGAATAAGGCAGGTGAGTAAACTCATCCAACATCAAGAAGATAAACACAAAAAGCATGTGGCATACCCTGTGTGTCTTCTCCCCTATTAGAAGGATAGTGTCCCAAAACCAGACACTCCATCACACACACTAGTGAGATTCCAAGAAAAAGGAGGTCAAGAAGAAAACTCCACCAGCAATGCCAGGACCTGCTCCAACACTCCATCACACAACCTCGCCCTAAACACACAAGTCATAGGGACTCATTCACCATACCTCAATATTATCTGCTTTGGGTGGCACTGACTCATCCTCACAGTTTTTCCCATGTCACAAAAATGTGTCTTGGTGGGGGAAGGACTCATCTTCTTCATGCATTCAAAGATACATCAAGAAACACCAACACAGGGTTTCACCGACGCCCCGTGCCACCCTGGTAAAACTTCAAGCAAGGAGAAGGGATCAAAGAGTACTTAAAAAAGTGCCTAACAAGTTCTACTAAAAAAAGTAGAATGGATTCCAGGCATACCTCTTATCGTCTCATGCTCTATAGGATTCTAGACATCCAAAGCTTGCGGTTATCTATAGACCCATCTACCAGCTTCTAGAGACTAACATGGGCCACCTAGTGGTGGTGAAAAGACCATCTAACATCATCTGTCACCTCCAGCTTTTCCTACTCCCTTTCCATCACCACCTCCCTCGGGACCACCCTGATCACGGCACTATCTCTGCCATGGTGGCCCACCTGCTTCCTCCCTGGTGTTCTCAGCACATCTGGTCATGCAGTCTCATGCCATGTGACCTCACCCATCACAAGTATAACATCGTCCCTCCCCAGGATATCCCCACACTATATGATTCTATATACCCATACAACAATATGCCTAAGACCGATTATGGGGAGTCCTCCTACGTCAAGATCTTATCGATCGGTGTCTACTAGCTACGGAAGACGGCTCAGCTCCATTGCGCTCACTGCCACAACCAAATGTATGGAATGACAGGAAGCTCTCTTCCACCAGTGCCTGATCAAACACCCCAACATAGGTGGGGATGTACAAGGGCACTATGATAACATATATCTATCTATAAATTCCCTTCTTGAACTTTTGTACTCGAAATTTTCTATCATGTATCATGTCTAGAGAGTAGCGTGCTTGGTTTGTGAACCAAGTCATGTACTCAATCACTATTATCCCTACCTATTGAAAATAAAGGAGCTCCTAACTTCAGATGGATCATAAACAGGAGGGTTAGTACTCCTCATGAAATAGCTACTGGAATCCATCCCATTAGAGTTATGACTCATTGAATATCTAAGTAACCAAGCTCCACCAATGCCCAGCTGCTCCATGGAAAAGTATGGTTTCCAAATTCACCATATGATCTATCAGTTTTCATGCAATCCTGAAGAGGTGGACCACTAATTATAACCAAAACTCTACTACCTAAGGGTATGGATCACCGAAAAACCTCAACGGTCTCTATAGCTGGAACTCATGGAGTGCACTCATCCTACACACATCCCCAGACTCCAATGTTGGGGTTTTCTACTGCTCAACAGGTGGGGGGTGCTGCTAACTTACCACCTAGAGAAAAGGGATCGCACGATGGGTCCTGAACTGAGGTCTCATTTCTCATGGGATCGTTGTCACGAACCGAAGCTATCATCCTAGCTAGCTATCATCACGGAGACATACTGAACGTTATCAAGGAGTACTGTAGTGAGATGAGAATATATATATATCAAAAAAATGGGGAGTTGAATCAAGAAGGACAGTCAAAGACTCAATCCTATATGATGCATGTACCATTTTTTCTGAAACAAGTGTCTCAGGGTTCCGAGTCGACAAGCAAGTAATAAGGGTCCTGATGAATGGATACATCAGTTGCTTGTACTATCACTAGACTCTTTGGCCTAAGAGACACTCTCTAGAAACATCGACATTGTTTCCCTAAACCCAACCAAGACCCTTTTTTATGGAAACGTCTGAACAATGTCCCAAGGGTCGAACCACCTCTGATATCACTTTGTCATGACCCGACCCATGCTAGGGATCAAGTTGGAACTACCTCAAGCATGCCTCTATAGGCCAGGGGCTGGTGACTAGCATCGAAGTAACAACAAACTTGAGGAGGCATTTTCCTAAGAACTTGTACACATGCACACATCCAACTCAATACACAAAGTGCAGAGGAAAAGGAACAAAATATGAAACACAGTTATAAATAAACCAAACATGCATGAACCACTAAACAGTACAAGTACAATAGAGTAAAATGAATGGAAATAGGGGGGAAATACATACCCAATGAGAAAAGTGCCACAAACTAAAAAAAACTGAAAATTAAAATAGCTAAGAGATCCCCACTCCTAAATCACAAGCTACGACCACCATACGCGGTCCAAGAACCTGTATCCCTATGCTTCTCTGAAGTCATGATCAACCTATTTGTCGTCTGCATAAGGCACGACACATGCGAGAAAATCCCATGTGGGGTGAGTATAAAAATACTCATTAGGACACCCTAAAAAGGTGAAGGGGGTCCATAAGAGATACTTAGAAAAGGGAAATCATTAGATAAGACAAGGTGCAGAAAAAGGAGTGTAAATCAACCCAACGAGAGAGTAAAGTAAGCTCATCCAAACACAATGAGATAGAAACAGTGACAACATGAACTTATCATCAAGTATTCACTACCTATAGTAGGATAGTAGACTCACCCAACCATGAGAATCTAGACACAGAAAGCACATGGAATACTCCATTTGTCTTCACCTCTATTGGAAGGATAGTAACTAAAACCCAAGGAGTGTGTACTAGAAATAGAATATTTATATGCTCAGTCAAAGAAACCCAAATGAGAGACTAAGGGGATCCCCATTTTACAACTCAGACCAAGAAAGTGAGTAGCCAATAGTTCCAAGTAAAAACCATATATGATATCCCACATCTTGTCTCATCTACCCAGGAGGCACAAGTCAAAGGGTCTCAAATCACCACACCTCGATACTGTCCACTTTGGGCAGCACAAAATTTCTCACACTGTTTTGGGTCTCATCATAAGGATGTGTCTCAGTGGGGAAATCTCCCCTCTTCCTCATGAGTCTTTAGGTAAGTCAAACCATTCCATTTCATTGGGAAAATTAAATCCACGCCATGCTATTGTGAAAAGTCAAGTCATTCCACACTACTGGGAAAAGTCAATCCAAACCTCGCTAATAGGAAAACTCAAGCCATGACTCACTACTATAAAAAGTCATGCCACACCTCACTATTGGTAAAAGTCAAGACATGCCTCACTATTGGGAAAATCCAAGACACACCTTGATATTGGAAAAATTCAAGACACACCTCGCTAATGGGAAAAGTCAAGCCATGTCTCAATACTAGGAAAAGTAAATCTATGCTTCTCTACTGGAAAAATTCAAGCCACACCTATTGGGGAAATTTAAGCCACTATTGTTATAAGGTGTCGCCTTTGGTCATGCCAACCTGAAACATCTTGTATTGTATCACTTCAAACATCTTCTTTACTCGCAAAAGAGTCGATGTTGACCTAATCGGTGGGTTCTATTAAAACACATGAGAAATATATTCCACTGATATTCCATCCATGTTTCTACAATTTATGAGATCAGGAATAAGGCTTTGTACATCTAAACGGATCACACCATTGTAATCCTTGTGAAAAAAAACTTATAAGGTGGATTATCCACTCACTCCAAACAGACATCTGATGGAAAATTTGTATGTCATTGCAATACGCTTGAGAGGCATCCCATTGGGTCCACCCCTTGGTCCTGAAATAAATAATATGGATCTCTCCATTGTGATCCCCATGGAAAAACACCTAAGATGGACTAATCATTTGTCCACAATGGTTACCCAATGAAAAAGATGAATTTCACCGCAACACGTGCGAACTGGGATTCAAGGGGCCCATGCCTTGATCTTGACTTAAAAAATCAGAATTTTTCTAGAAAATTATACCCCAATTTCAGGGTCGCAATGTCGCTAACAGCTCACCAATTGGACTCCCTGAGCGGGACTTATGTGGTTTTAAGGATTAATAAAAATATTATTATTATTATTATTATTATTATTATTTTCTTTTTTTATCCTTTTTTAATCCTTTAGGGTTTATTCTCCACCTAGTTTCATGTGCTCATTTCCCATGTTCCCCCAGTTGATGCCCTTCCGACCTTCGGCTGCACGGGAGATTGCCTGCCTCTTCACTGGTTGCACCATCTGAACGGCCTCTGATGCGGCGCCTTTTTCTGACCGCACCCAGCTCACGCCACCTCAAACCAATGATTAAAGCAGCCTTACCCAAAATCCACCAGTAATCTTCTACTTGTAATCTCCCTTATTCCACCTCTAAAGCCACATCGGACCTCCATCCCGGCTGACCCTCATGCACTGCTCCTCATTGGACTGCCTGGAGCCGCGACACCTACCTCGCCTGATCACCTTGGCCTTGTCAAACGTCATTTCCACCTCCGGACAGCCTTCACGGACCTCCACTCCTTCCACGGGACACCGCACATTTAGTACAACTCAAAACCTTGAAGCAATCACATATCTACGATCCTCTGGTCATGATCTATGGAGACTAAGTCTCTACTCACGATTCCAGTGCCATTCCGCAAATCCATCCTGAATTTGGGCGCCCGACCGAGCTTGGGTCACCCAGAAATTGTTGAACCAGGATCCATAGGGATTCTATGGTGAAGAAAATAGAGAAATAAGGTATAAAAACACACAAAAAAGGTTTTTTATCTTTAACCTATCATTCTTGTCCAACTGATCAAAAATGTGCAATTTGTGTTAGGAAAAAACTAATAAATGCATTTTATTTCAATACTAGAATTATGAAACAGGGCATAGATTGGCAAGATAATTATAAAAATACTCAAAGTTTAATCTAAGATGTAAAAATTTTCCAAAGATGATTCCTACTTGGATTGGATCATGCGTTATTGATGAAGGAGGAGGATCTGCTGTACTTTGATCCATCTAGATCCAAGGGTTCATCGTTGTTCTTCAAAGAGATTCTCCCAATGGTGAAGGGAGATATCATCGGTGGATTACTAAAATTGTGAGGCCAAACCTAGAAAAAACCTATTAGTGTCGTATTTATAACCTTTCAATTAGGTCAAGATATAAATCAAATAATTAAATAAATTATTATTTAATTATTTAATTACTCAACCACGATGGCACATAAGCCGATCTCCCATCACTGACAAAGGTTATACCCTACCTAGCATAAAACCCACATTATGAACTCAATAGTGTCCTTAGATTTCTCATATGATTCCCCATCCATGAGTTATTTGGTTTGATATATTAAATGAATAAATTAATATTTTAATTCATCCATTTAACATACCACCATCAAGCGAGGGGTCTGAACATCTCACGTTGACACATTTTATTTCACACCTAGGGGAAACACCACATTCCGAACCAAACCATGGTATCATATTTCTGATTAGATCAGCTATTTTAGAGATATACCATTTTATTTAATTAACTATATGTGTGTGATATTAAAAACATTTAATATTTTTATGAAAATTAATTCTGGACACACCGGGCCTCCAAATTGGATGTCATCTGAGCGCCTAACTCTAGAATAATATTTAGAAATATTTAGAAGTCATATTAGGAAAAAAACTGGTATCTACACTACCATTGATCAAAATACCACACCTCAATATAGAAGTGACCTTATTATCACATCATTGGGTCAAATTTCTAATCGCCATGGCCGACACCCAATCCATCACCAGACATAACAGCTAGAGTGGAAAAACATACACATACCTAACTAATGATATGAGACATCATTCCACACCTATTCATGTCTCTCAAGAAATATTCCCATATAAATTGATTAATTTCAAATCAAAATTAGGGTCACCTCCCTCAATCGTCCACTGGTGCACCTCCCCACTATAAAGCCTTACTTACCTTACTCCCCAAGCATATTATATACAAGTTCCACTACCAAACACATGTGTCGCTCCTCCCGAGCCACACTCAATGGGTTATCATGATACTATGACCATATGAAAACCACTGAATTTCTATTATTCCTCAGTCTACTCAAGGTTATCATTGATTCTATACATCAATGGTAATGCACACAACTAGTGTGTGATGCCTCTAGTGACCAATATAACTGGTGTGTGCTCCCATTCCACCCAATGTGTACACTCATGTAAGTTATGTGTGACCAAGGCCATGATGACCATGATCCATGAAACTTTAGTTTTAACATTCTAGGAGATCCTTTGGAAATCCTCTTCAAAATCATGCACCCTACTCATTCAATGATTCATCACATGATTTCCCACCTCAAAGCATCATTCGAGCACCATAGGTAACCATCCCTATTTCAAGGCATGTCAACCTCATCCACATGCTTAGCCTCCACCCAAATCTATTTCAATCGGGAGCATACACCCACTCTCTTACCATGTTACTAAAAGTGCATCCAAATTCAACAAGATCAGGCACCCAAATAGTCCAACCCTAGAAACCACACCTTGAAACTTAAGGTTCCAAACTCAAGGTGATCATCACCACAAAACCCCTAGCCACTAATATGCCTAGGTCACAAACCCCTAGGAACCTCTCATGAATAAATCACAAATTCAAGAACCTACTCATTCTTTCCACCTCAAAAGGAACCAAAAACTCAAGTAAAACCCTATTATAGGTCACCCTCGATCAAAACAAGGCTCATACTCACTAAACACTAAGTCATATTTCAAGGGTCTCCAGATCTCCCACCAAGCCCTAAATTATAGTATCATTAGGGTCATATCCTAATGGGGTTTCCTCTCTGCACCCATATCAAACATCTCAATGCATCCCACATTCCAAAACACCCACTCTAGGGTCTCATAGACCACATAAACCATCAGGCATGTCTTTCCAAACCACCACCCCCAATGAGGCTACCCAATCCTCATGACCATCCAAACACAGTACTACTCCCCTAAGGATAAAAACTCACTAGTTAACTCTTTCCATAACTAACAGCACCATCCTAGATAATCCATACTAATGGAAAGACAAACACTCAGTTCGGTTAAGTAGAATATCATTCCAAGTTATGTGAGAAAAAGTTCTATAGGTTGTTACTGGAACCCTAAATAATAGAACCTAAATATCGATGGCCCATAAGGGGTTTACTGTAAAGACATAAAATTATTACATTGACCTAATAGGATCACACCATATCCCACGTACTGAGGAACGGTGTCATCATCATCATCAAGAAAATATCATTGTAGATCCACATGACCTCCCATCAGAAGAACATATATATGAAAGTCAAACCAACTGAATAGAATTACACCAAGTAATTATATGGTAAAACACCATATGATTAGTTACTAACACTTTAAAAAGTTAAACCACAATTTTTAGTGAAATCGCACATTATCATAACTATATCTCATGTGAGTCCTACATACTTTATATGATACATGAGATGACTCCTGCCTCTCCAGGCCAAAATTCAAATCCAAATGTTGGAATTTTTCCAATAATTCAATATCTTGAAACTAATAACACACTAGGAACCTCAAACATCCATGTGAGTCACTCAAGGTGAAAATCATATAAAATTGTAACAACATAAGTTAAAACATCAATATTATCCCTGGTAACTTGGACTTCCAACCGAAACATGTGTTATCGACACACTAGCCCAATATCCATCATAAGATCCAACACATTACTATGTCTCATGTCTACCAAGTTCCAAAATAGTAAGAAAAAATAAAACAATGATCTGGTACCACTTTGTAACATCCCTCCACCATGGACCATTGATTGGTGCCCAGACCAACGATCACTATTTTTCCTTAGGCATGCCTCCAGATACACTAAAGGCCACTAACTAGTAGTGGGGGTATAAGGTGGTACTATGGGGAGACTATACCCCCTATATCAATGTTTTTAGTAGTGAATAAAATTACCAAGTATCATACATCATAGATTAAATAGAAGTGGGAGAAGATAATCATAAATAGGCGATATCAAATGAAATGCAGTAAGACCCAAAAAATCATGTTATGTATACAAAAACCGATTTCCCACTAGGTCGGTCACATATACATACCAATGAAAAAAAGAAAAAAAAAGAAAATATGGTGGATCAATGAGTATTTTAATCCATACCTCATCCTAACCTCGTAAAATCAATCGGGTTATCCTAATCAATCATGTTATCTTGGGCCTCATCCCAAACATTTTCCTGCAACCAAGTGAACATCTGCTCGAGTACCCAAGTGAAGTTATGGCCCGATCATGGTGTGAGTACAAAACTTTGTAGGAAACCACCAACATGGTACTGTATTAACCATCATACGTAGTGATATGTGGATGGGACATACTCAACTGAAATAAATAAATAACTAGTGAAAATAAATAAATAAAAAAAACAATGTTGGTCCTTAGTTATGTGATCTCGATCGACTAAACCTAATTCAGCTAGTGTAAGGGTGTCTCTGAGCACATCATGATGACCATTCCTCACAAGTAAAATGTGTGCTCTAATTTAATGGTATTCATATCCAATCCTATAAAATATTGGGACCCATCCTGTGGTAGTCTAAACATTCAAACTTTAAATCTAGGGAAGCTTAATCTTTGTGTCCGGATCCGATTTGTGGAAGCCATAACCATATATATCATGGCTCTGAGGACCCATCCCATCAAGTACATGAATCCAGATTCAACTCAAGTCAACAATAACCATATATCCTATAAATTCAATGACACATCCCAAAACAACACATGTGTCTGACTCCAAATCCATGGAATCCATAACCATATCTCCATGGCTCCAGGGTTCTGTCCTACAAAAGCACATACGTCCAACTCCAAATCCATGTCATCCATAACCATATCCAATCTCTAAATCCATGGTAGCTCCAACAATGAGATCCAAATCCATGGAATCTCTAATCACATTCCAGTTCTATATCATGGAAGCCCAACCATGTCATATTTTCCCTAAGGGATTATTTCATAAACTTCTATAAACAAGAGGAAACATGAGGTTGGACAAAACAACCACACCCAATACAACTATCCATAACCTATCAGGATCACACATTGGTTTAGGTTCTAGGTGACACCTACAACTATCTTTATCCATAGCTATACATACCCAATCAGGGTCAGTCTATCAACGGGGCACCCACTAGGCCCCTCTAGTCAATTAAAATGGAGTAAATCCACTTAGAGTATCGCGTATCTAACTCATTCTTAGGTAAACACCCAGTGATATAAGAATAATTCATACCACAAAATCATCAATAGGATATCATGTTAATTGTCGGCTATATGATGTCTCACCGTAAGGGAAATAGTTGAGGGATAGTCCATGGCTTATCTTGATCCAAAAGGTAACTATTGGTTGGTATTCTCACCCAAACCAAACTCAGTCAGCCTAATTTATATCAGCATATGCCTGGTAATATCATATAGGATAGGATCACTCATCCCATGTATCATCCTGACCAAATTATCCACCCAAACAATGTTACGAGCTATTGTGTCATTGGGCCTTAAGCACACCTCTTCGTATGTCAAATGTTGTCAACTAGAAGTGAAGATATCAAGAGGTGGTAGTGTGGAGAATATACCCTATGGTAATAACAATAATAGTCAATATAAATATATTAGTGGAAGAAATACCATAAAAAATTAGACCATTAACCTATAATAGTGGAAGCAAGCAACAGCAAGCACAAATAATCAACAAGCTCAAAATAAACCATTTACAGAATAAAACAAAACATGATACCATTTATAGATCATGAATACAATTAAATTTATAAAAGATTATAAATAGAAATGGTCACCCTTGGTCGACCTCAATATATTCATATAATAATCATGCTAGTGCAAAAATAAGGGAACAAAAATAACTCCAGTAAAAGCAGAACCTCTAAAGTACCTTTCCATCCATACCATGCTAAACATCCCAACATGATCACTAAGGTATTGATCCTGAGTCTGAACCCTTACCTAATCATAAAATCATAAAGTCTACACACATCTCAATGGTCACGTGTAAGGTGTGAGAATAAATCTTAGTATACTACCACAAACGTGTGCTTAAATTACATTTGTGATAAATTATGTGTATAAAAATATAAATAAAACATCACATGTATATCATATATAAAACCTAATTCCCTTTTTCTCAACAACAACAAGGAAGAAGTTACCATCTTATAACATCACTGGTATAATGGTACTAGAGAGGATCCTTAGAATAGAGCCCAAGGCATCCCCCGATGAAAATAATCCCAGGTGAACCCTCAGGTTCCACCTCTAAAAAATCAACTGGTGCCTCATGACATCAATCATATACTGGTGTCTAAAAGGCATACCCAAATAAGTGCTTGGTCCCTCAAACCTCATCTCAAAAAGTCCTTATTGGCTTGAAGCCTAACATATGAGGCACAACGATGTCTATCCTTCGTATAATAAACATTTCCATCTCAATAGCTGATGTCTTGAGAAATGTTGATATCCATCCTACCACATATTCCCAGCCCAACACCCTCAATAAATAGTGATCCTAAACCCCCAACTGATGGTTTCAACACTGTCAACTGATGGATCCCCACTATCCATGTGTATTTAAACAAAACTAACCTCTAACCTCACTAGTGGTCAACACCATCCTAAGCCACAATCTAAAGGAGGCCTCTACCCACATGAGTGGTCAACGCCACCTCATTATTTGTGTCTTATCTGTGTGCACTTGACTCCAAAAATGCGTTTTCTGATCACGGTGAGTGGAAATCACTAGTAAAGTACCTAATACACATCATCCTAGAACTTTGTTCCCCTACGACCGTATCGCTCATCCCGATTTTCAACACCATATGATATCACACAAGCCATGACTGTAACCTGAAAACATTATTTCCTCATTCTAATGACCTTTTCTCCCAACCAATGATCAACATCACCCAAAGTATTTGGGCCTCATATAACCTTATGAACAACATTTACTCATCCATATGGTCAACACCATCTCAATCCTTGAGTTGTTACTGTCATATTCCCATAGAACTATCACAAGAAAAATAATATAATAAATTTAATTTAAATAACACCTATGGCCTAATCTATACAAGGTAAAAATCCTATCACTGGGATCATTCCATTTTCAGTCTAGGGAAATCATTCCGATAGGCACCCACTTGATCAATTAATTAATTTAAGGCAAGACGTTAATTACATAGGGTCTCCCTCAAACAACCTAATGGAATACTCAAGAACACATCCCAAAAACATAAGAAAAATCAAAGATAATTCTAGGAACCGCCAACCTCATTTTGGTAGATTCTCACTCGACTGGTATCGGCCTCTAACTTGAGTCGATTTGGAAGAAATCGATGTTTTAGATAAATTTTCTGAAAATAGGGTAAAATAGATTGCATGGATTCAGCACTCCATATGGAGAGATAAATGATGAAAGGAATTAGAAGGATCAAATACCTTAGATATACTCTTCCAATGCACCCAATGATGATTGAATCGAAGCTTGGATGTGGAAGATTGCTCAAATCCTTTGAGAGGATACGGAAATGGGAGACCCTATGTGTGTGCAAGTGAAGGAGATAAGAAGTGAGGGAGAAATACTGAATAAAAGGGAATTAAATTTTGGTAAATTATCTACTTTAAGTGGACCACATGGTTTGTCTAACCATGCACCAACTATGTGGTTCCCACTATCTAGGAACCACCCCACATAGAGTTAGACCACACAATTTTCCAAACTATGCACAAACTATGCACAAGACTTTTCTAAAAACTACATAATTATCACATAGGTGTGTGCCCCATACTGAATGGTTTGTAAAATCATCTCTAGAGCCAAAGGTTGGACACACTGTTTCTTCTATGGGGTAGCACCATTTTCTCAAACTGTGGGCCTTAGTTTGTGCACTTGAAAATTTGGGTGTTTATCCTCCGACGCATCTGAAACCCACACTAAACCCTGATGCACTTGACAAAAATTTAAACTTATATAAAAACAAGGCCTTTGGTCAAAGGAAATCTCATAATTAAGTTCCTAATATTGATGGTGGTCCGGCCACCAAACTCCAAAAATTCAAATAGGTTGAGGATTTTGACCTGCTCTAAAAACCCAGGTCATTAAAGTCCCCCCACATTAACATAGCTTGTCCATGGTATATAAAACATTACCAAAATATGGTACCAAACATACCCATCTTGATCAAAATACCCTAGTATACTCTAATTATAAATTCATAGGAAAACACTCTTAAGGCGCTCCCGACCTTGGGAGTTACCTACACCAGTCCCATCCCGACCCAAAACTCAGATAAACTGATGGTCCACTGACTATACACAGACTCTGAAGTACTCTTATGATGCATCATCACTCCTTAACCTAATCAGGTATTCAAGTCATACATGTGTCACATCTGACACACATCATGATTTGCACCTCATCAGATGCTCACCTCGTTCCCATTATGCACATGGCACTTATGAGGTCTCACATCTCAACAGATGCCCAAAGTACATGTTCCCCATTTAAAATCCATAAAAAACCCACATATCATCAGATTACTACAATCAACCCTAGTTTCATGCACCTCAAATGAAACCAGCATCACATCGATGCCCAGATGCCTACGCACCTCATTAAAACCTACATCGCATCAATGCCCATAATATATCCTAGTTCCATACACCTCATATATATATATATATATATATATATATATATATATATAATCTGATCTAATGAAAACCTACTAACCAGCACCTGGTTGGTCCAAAAATATATCTCGTGCACCCTATGCACCCAAAACTAGACATTCCTATAAAAAGTCCCATTCCAAAACACAACGAATCCAGTAATTTCCATGGCCTTCCACTAATTGTAACCAAATCCCCATCCTGCTCTGCACCTGGAATTTTCACGATGTTCACCTATCTAGAAGATCGACAAACTAAATCCTAGCCTCCTTGTAGTGTTGTACTATCCACTGGCCACTGAACCCACTATTGGGTCCCACTATCTCTGACACACCCTTCGCATGTAGCTGAATCCCAGCTACCAACTGCTGGTATCGCTCCCAATATGACCTCAGATCCCTGAGTCTGGTCTGATCCCTAACTTTTTCTGATCCAAGAAGGCTTCCTATAGAACCTCTTGAGATGCCTGACATGTCTTCATGCTCAAAAATCCTTTGGTACTCGATCACATCATGCCCACACAAATCCCTGATGCCCGCATTGGAATCACACCATCGATAACCCACTCCTCAGTGGTCTACCTGAGTCTCTAGCCTAAACTCTCTACTGAGACTCCACTCGACCTTGCTTTCTTCTATCTGAATCATTCCCACCATGATCTCCCAATTCCGTCACTTGACTTGAGTATGACTAGTCTATTAAATTTCCCTCGGCTATAAATTCCTAATTCATATCCTCTAAGAATAAGGCAAGCCAAAATATGTTTACCTTCACCTGAATATCTTTTTGTAAATCATCATCAAAATTTCACACTCTCTCAATGTCATCTCCCACCATACTAGGTGAAAAAAAGACAAATTTGTGAAGGTAGTTTCACAGTTCATGATAGATATGTCTCCATGATGTAGGTCCAAGAAATCCTGAGCTCTCTCTATCCTTAACATCTTCAGAAAGAAGTACTCAAAGAACCTAGCCTCAAAGTTCTTCCAAGCTAGTCCCACATGTCTGCTCGCCTAAACCTCTAAATCCCATCAGTGTTTAGTTGTTCATATGTGCATGTATGTCTCTAACTTCACCATCCATACTAAGGGTGTCTCAAGCTACTCGAAGATGGTATGCACTAACTCTATCCAATTCCCAACTGCCAGTGGTTCTCCCTCACCCTGAAATAGTGGTGGGTGTTGTGGCTAGAAATCATGTGTCAAGTACTGTAAAGACCCTAAACTTACATATAATTTTTTTTAATTATTTGGAATTATTATGAGTCTGGTAAATTTGGAGGTGCCTAATTAAGAGGCCCGGTGTGCCTGGAATAGAATTTTGAACCTTTTTTAAGGTACGTTCAGTAAACGTACAGGTGGCATTTTCTAACTTTTGGACCGATGCTCAGAATTGAAATCCAAGGACACCGCTGAATCCGTAGCGCCGGGATTCACTAAAGGGAGTCTTCACTTTGACCTCAGTAGCTCGGGAGAAAAAGTTAGTTTTCAGAATTTTTAATGAATAATAAAATAACATGAAATTGTTATTATATTTTTCTCCAACAGTTGAGCGGCGGTGGTGGGACCGCTGGGTTTTCAATACATTTAATGGCTTGACTCATCTGTTGTGTAACCACACCATGTTCAATTAATGTGACTCATTAATTTCACCAATTAATGGGGCCTTAATTGAATGATGAATTAATTCCTTAACTCTTCCTTTGTTTTATTAAAACATGGGAAAAGGGAGATTTCGGAGGAATTTGGTGGTGAGCTCTGACGAAGCACTGACGAACCTTCTTCCAACGAAGAATGGAGGATTCAACAATGCCCATTGTGGGATCAATTCGGAGTTTGATGTTCGATGAACAACAACACACAAGAACCTTCTCCTTCGTCCGCAATACCCTCGAATGTGGAAGCACCATCATCTACAGCGGTCACCAATGATTCTCGAGGTAAGGGGTTATTATTAAAGTTTATCTTTGAGGAATTAAATTTCTTTCTTCTTGTTGATATTTACGCAGAGGGAGTGGGCCAAACAAACAAGACTTGGACCCTATGTTGCTTTGTTCTTATTGCGTTCTTCAGGTCACGAATTTACAAATTTGATAGAACCTTGATTCTGGGAGCCACGTAGTAACGGAGGCATCCCGAGAGGCCCATAGGCGTGAACGGAAAGAAAAATGGACCACCGAAGCTCACCCGATGTCCCATGGAAGTTCTTTCGGTGTGGCACCGGTGACCAGTGGTCGGTGCTTGCTGGCCGCAGAAGGGTGGCAGCACCACTCGGTGCGGCGATGTACTGACAGGTGGACGGATCTCGGTCATCCATGGAGGTGGGAGGTGGCATGCCATCACATGTCGTGGTGATCTAGGACGCGGCTTTGAAGTCACGGCGAAGGGAGGCGACCCGCTCCCTACGAGTCCCGCGGACAGCCAGGCGGCACCGCCAATTAAGAGCCGAACAACTCTTTGATCTGTTCGGGAGGCGGGCCGCATGACCCTCATGTGGGTCATGCTAGATAGAAGGAAAATCCCATTGCAGCCAATCCCAACTAGGCCGGCCTAGGCCGATTCAGACAGGGCTGGGTCGGGTTGGTCCAGGCTAGGTTGGACCAGACCCGGACCCTTTTTCGGGCCCATATACGCTTAAAAGCTCGTATCTTGCAAACCAGACGTCCATTTGAAGAACCGTCTGTGACACTAGGATCCTTGGAGCAAGAAGGTACTTTTGAGATACTCCACCTGAGTTTTGGAGAAAGTTGGAGTATAGTTGGGTTGGATCATACCCGAATCCAACCGGGCCCTCGACACTAAATTGCCTATAACTCTTAGATCGAGTGTCTGATTGACGTATCATATGTTTTGTTCAAACCCTTATGACATGGAGGTCCTAAGGGTTACTCCTTTGTGGAATCCTATGGCTATATGTCACTTTATAGTGACTTTTTGTAGATCATCATTCATAGATACCCGGTGTGGATCACCATTCACAGCGACCCGATGAGGACCAGCCTTAGAGAGTCCCATCATGGATCAGCTTCCTAGCGACCCTATATGGATCAAAATCATAGAAACCATGTGTGGATCAGCATAATAGAGACTCTATGTGGATCAGTATCATAGAAACCTTGTGTGGATCAGCATCATAGCGACCCTGTGTAGATCATCATTATAGCGACCCTATGTGGATCCACATTATAGAAACCCTGTTTGGATCAGCATTATACTAATCCTGTGTGGGTCTTGTAGGGGTTAGTACCTATCGATCATGTGTGGGTCTTGTGGGGGTTAGCACCTATCGATCCTGTGTGAGTCTTGTAGAGGTTAGTATCTACCGATCATGTGTGGGTCTTACGGGGGGTATTACCAATCGATCGTGTGTGGGTCAGCAGCAGAGCCTCTTAACAGAATAAGATGATATAGCCTTACGACTAATCATCTATACTTATGTACTTAATATATACCTGGTTTGAGCTGAGTCTATTTCTTTTTGCTTTGTGGTTTTCCTTTTTATAATTATGAGAGACCTCCAGAGGTCTCGGGGTCCCTACTGAGTATTGTTATACTCACCCCTACACGGGCTTCACCTACACCTTGTTGTATCTTGTGCAGATGATGGGTAGCCTTGACTGAGACTCAGGGAGATAGGACCTGATAGTGGACGGTGGTGATGGTTGATGTAGAGAACTGTAGAGACATGTTGTACCTACCCTTCAGGTAGGATCCTTGGTGGACGATCTCAGCAGCTGTTTACTATTTTCTGTTGTAGTTGTATCTTTTAGTTGGGATTGTATTTCGGCACCTTTACTTTCAGTACACACTTTTACTAGTACAATTTTACTATATGGTTTCATCTTGTTGTGTTCTTGGATTATGTTTTTGTATAGGTTTGAAGGCAATTCCTTCATGTTTAGGGATACGCCTTTCCGGTTCTAGTCGCTAACCCCTGGCCTGTGGAAGGCTGGATTAGGGTAGTCACGGTATGGGCCCCAGGGGATGGGGCGCGACAAAGTGGTATCAAAAGTACAAGAATGACCTTTAGCGGCTGCCAAAATCCGTCGCTAAAGGCCTATAGCGGCCGATTTTTCCCCATCGATGTTACTATCAGTGGCCGCCGTTTGGCAGACGCTGTAGGCAAGCGGGGAGGGGCTTTAGCGGCCGCCAATTGGCGGCCGCTATAGGTCTCCTTGACAAACCTATAGCGGCCGCCAAATGGCGGCCGCTATTAAATTTTAATTTTTTTTTAAAAAAATTCAATTATACATTAATATACAAAATAAATCCCGGATTTCATCTTCCAATCTCTGTATCCATCATCACATATAACTGCATAACAAAATTTAATAACAAACTTAGTACCGAATAAAACCTAGAAAACAAATATTTAACTTCAAACTTACTGTAACAGATCTAAAGTATTTGATTTTAAAAATAATATTCATAAATTTGATTACTGTTTTATAAATTTAAAATCATTAATTCTATTGTTCTAATTGGATTGTTGTCCTGTGATTTCAGGTCAATCTGATGTCGTCCGCTAAGAGTTTGACCGTTAGACGCCAGTTTTGGCCGTTTATGACACCAGAACGGCATTCCCGGTCACCACGGGCACACGGAACATCTGATTGATGTTCTGTCTACTCGACCACATCACAATTCACTCACCCTTTTATGTCGTCCGATTTCGGGCCATTCGGACATCGTTCGGCCAGTTTGGACCCCCCACGCGCGTTTATCAAGCGCGCGCAACGCTTAAAAAATGCATAATGAGCCCTACCGCGCAGATCGCACATCCGATTGATGTGTTGTCTGTGTGTGCACGTCGAGAATAATAATTTTATTGTTGTCCTGTGATTTCAGGTCAATCCGATGTTGTCCGCTAAGAGTTTGACCGTTAGACGCCAGTTTTGGCCGTTTATGACACCAGAACGGCGTTCCTGGTCACCGCGGGCACACGGCATGCCCGATTGATGTTCCATCTACTCAACCACATCACAATTCACTCACCCTTTGATGTCGTCCTATTTCAGGCCATTCGGACATCGTTCGGCCAGTTTGGACCCCCCCGCGCGCGTTTATCAAACACGTGCAACGCTTAAAAACGCATAATGAGCCCTACCGCGCAGACCGCACTTCCGATTTACATTTCGTCTACGCGTGCACGTCGCGAATAATAATTTTATTGTTGTCCTGTGATTTCAGGTCAATCCGATGTCGTCCGCTATGAGTTTGACCGTTAGACGCCCGTTTTGGCCGTTTATGACACCAGAACGGCGTTCCTGGTTACCGCGGGCACACGGCACGTCCGATTGACGTGCCGTCTGCTCGACAACATCAAAATTCACTCACCCTTTTATTTCATCCGATTTCAGGCCATTCAGACATCGTTCGGCCAGTTTGGGACCCCCCCCCCCCCCCCCACGCGCGTTTATCAAGCGCGCGCAACGCTTAAAGAACGCATAATGAGCCCTACCGCGCAGACCGCACGTCCGATTGACGTTCCGTCTACGCGTTCACGTTTCGAATAATAATTTTATTGTTGTACTGTGATTTAAGGTCAATCCGATGTCGTCCGCTAAGAGTTTGACCGTTAGACGCCAGTTTTGGCCGTTTATGACACCAGAACGGCGTTCCCGGTCACCGCGGGCACACGGCACTTCCGATTGACGTGTATTCTACTCAACCACATCACAATTCACTCACCCTTTGATGTTGTCCGATTTCAGGCCATTCGGACATCGTTCGGCCAGTTTGGACCCCCCCCCCCCTCACGCGCGTTTATCAAGCGCGCGCAACGCTTAAAGAACGCATAATGAGCCCTACCGCGCATACCGCACGTCCGATTGACGTTCTATCTGCGCGTGCACATTGAGAATAATAATTTTATTGTTGTTCTATGATTTCAGGTCAATACAATGTCGTTCGCTAAGAGTTTGACCGTTAGACGCCAGTTTTGTCCGTTTATGACACTGGAGCGGCGTTCCCTATCACCGCGGGCACACGGCATGTCCGATTGACGTGGCGTCTGCTTGACCACATCACAATTCACTCACCCTTTGATTTCATCCGATTTTAAGCCATTCGGACATCGTTCGGCCAGTTTGGACCCCCCCCCCCCCCACGCGCGTTTATAA
The DNA here is from genome assembly GCA_963277665.1 of Viscum album. Lineage (NCBI taxonomy): Eukaryota > Viridiplantae > Streptophyta > Magnoliopsida > Santalales > Viscaceae > Viscum > Viscum album. The sequence continues at coordinate 224,128,335 of OY728163.1, forward strand.
AGCGCACGCAACGCTTAAAGAATGCATAATGAGCCCTACCGCACAGAATGCATGTCTTATTGACGTGACTTCTATGCATGCATGTTGAAAATAATAATTGTATTGTTTTCCTATGATTTCAGGTCAATCCAATGTCGTCTGCTATGATTTTGACCGTTAGACACCCGTTTTGGCCATTTATGACACCAGAACGGCGTTCCCGGTCACCGCGGGCACACGGAACGTCCGATTGATGTGCCGTCTACTCAACCACATCACATTTCACTTACCCTTTGATGTCGTCCGATTTCAGTCCATTCGGACATCGTTCGGCCAGTTTGGACACCCCCCCCCCCCCCACGCGCGTTTATCAAGCGCACGCAACGCTTAAAGAACGCATAATGAGCCCTACCGCGCAGACCGCACGTCCGATTAACGTTCCGTTTGTGCGTGCACATTAAGAATAATAATTGTATTGTTTTACTGTGATTTCAGGTCAATCCGATGTCGTCCACTATGAGTTTGACCGTTAGACGCCCGTTTTGGCCGTTTATGACACCAGAACGGCGTTCCCGGTCACCTCGGGCACACGGCACGTCCGATTGACATGTCGTCTACTCGACCACATCACAATTCACTCACCCTTTGAATTCATCCGATTTCAGGCCATTTGGACATCGTTCGTCCAGTTTGGACCCCCCCCCCCCCCCCCCAAGCGCGTTTATCAAGCGCGCGCAACGCTTAAAGAACGCATAATGAGACCTATCGCGCAGACCGCACGTTCTATTGGCATGCCATCTACGCGTGCACGTCGCAAATAATAATTTTATTGTTGTCCTATGATTTCAGGTCAATCCGATGTTGTCCGCTAAGAGTTTGACCGTTAGACGCCAGTTTTGGCCGTTTATGACACCAGAACGGCGTTCCCGGTCACCGCGGGCACACGGCACGTCCAATTGATGTTCCGTCTGCTTGACCACATCACATTTCGCTCACCCTTTGATTACGTCCGATTTCAGGCCATTCGGACATCGTTCGGCTAGTTTGGACCCCCCCACGCGCGTTTATCAAGCGCGCGCAACGCTTAAAAAACGCATAATGAGCCCTACCGCGCAGACCGGACGTCCGATTGACGTGCTGTCTACGTGTGCACGTCGCAAATAATAATTTTATTGTTTTCCTATGATTTCAGGTTAATCTGATGTCGTTCGCTAAGATTTTGACCGTTAGACGCCAGTTTTGGCCGTTTATGACACCAGAACGGCGTTCCCGGTCACCGCGGGCACATGGCACGTCCGATTGACGTGTCGTCTGCTCGACCACATCACAATTCACTCACCCTTTGATGTCGTCCAATTTCAGGCCATTCGAACATCGTTCGGCCAGTTTGGACCCCCCCCCCCCCCCCCACGCGCGTTTATCAAGCGCGCGCAACGCTTAAAAAACGCATAATGAGCCCTACCGCGCAGACCGCACGTCCGATTGACGTGCTGTCTACGCGTTCACGTCTCGAATAATAATTTTATTGTTGTCCTATGATTTCAGGTCAATCCGATGTCGTCCGCTAAGAGTTTGACCGTTAGACGCCAGTTTTGGCCGTTTATGACACCAGAACGGCGTTCCCAGTCACCGCGGGCACACGGCACGTCCGATTGACGTGCCTTCTACTCGAACACATCACATTTCACCCACTCTTTGATGTCGTCCAATTTCAGGCCATTCAGACATCTTTCGTCCAGTTTGGACCCCCCCACGCGCGTTTATCAAGCGCGTGCAACGCTTAAAAAACGCATAATGAGCCCTACCGCGTAGACCGCACGTCCGATTGACGTGCCGTCTGCGCGTTCACATCGCGAATAATAATTGTATTGTTGTCCTGTGATTTCAGGTCAATCTGATGTCATACGCTAAGAGTTTGACCGTTAGACGCCAGTTTTGGCCGTTTATGACACCAGAACGGCGTTCCCGATCACCGCGGGTACACGGCACGTCCGATTGACATGTCGTCTGCTCGAACACATCACAATTCACTCACCCTTTTATGTCGTCCGATTTCAGGCCATTCAGACATCGTTCGGCCAGTTTGGACCCCCCACGCGCGTTTATCAAGCGCGCGCAACGCTTAAAGAACGCATAATGAGCCCTACCGCGCAGATCGCACGTCCGATTGATGTGCCGTCTGTGCATGCACGTCGCGATTCACTCACCATAAAAAGATACAAATATTGAAAGAGTTCTTGGGCTTCTCCCAAGAAACAACTGTCTGAGTTTCTCTCCATCCACTGACACACCTTCCTCTGAAATTATTTGACCCAATAACTATACCTATATAATCAATACAAAACTGATATATATATAGCCTGACGTATAGTCAATAAGTGTAATCTGTATGATTTCAAGATGTTGGGTATGATCATAATCACTCTTGGAGTGCACGAAGATGTCATCCACAAATATTAAAACAAATTAATCTAGGTAAAAAGGAAAATTATATTCATCAAGGATATAAAAAATTATAAAGAATTCATCAAGACAAATGAAATTACCTCATGCATGGGGTTCATTCTCATCTGGATCACCAATATCACTGTGATGTCCACCAGATGAATTTGGAGCCTACAATATATATCAATATTATGTATCTTAAACATATCAATAAAATTCAATCTGAGTATGGTTTGTTTTATTGTTTACCTGTGGCTCCACTTGTTGCGTCGTCATTTCATTGATACGTGATGACATCTGTGACAACCTCTCCTCATACTCTGCACGTAACTGCTGAAACTGTGAATCAAAATTGCGCTGCATATCCTGTATGGAAGCATCTATCTCAGCCTATGTGCACATCCCTGACTCTCTGCATGCACTAATCACATCTGCTCTAACAACTGCACGTTGTGGGACACCGCCGCCATAAGTCAAAGAATAACCATGACCGTCACGCCCCATGGCACGGTGAAATATTTCATCTCTACGCACAGTACTACGACGTTGCTCCTCTGGAAACTCTGCTAACTGAGCTTGAAACTGAGCATGTAGCATATAATGAATCAATGAACAAATATGCATAATTTATATAAAATAAAAAATACATTTATTAATTAGTAAATAATTTTCTTACTATAACACCGGCAACATTGGGATCACCCGCCCTACGAGTCCTCATCCATATGGACATCCGATCGATTATCTCGCCGCGTTGGTGTAACTATAATAAAGGGGTTCACCATGTTATACTACAATATTTTTAAAATATGAATGAAATAGTGAATTCTGAACTTACATCATGTCTGAGCTGTGACACATGTCGAGTGCCAAGTCTGGAAGGCGTGGCCTGCATCGCCCGATTATGTGAATGACGAGCAGACTCGGTCTACATTCAACGTATTTACTTAATAGACATTTTAAAAATTAGTCATTTATAGATTAAAAGTAATAAATATTACCATCGCTGCCTCACTCGACCAAAACGCAACCAAATCCTGCCACTGCGCAGGAAGAATGCCCAGAGGGACTCGCTGTAGAATGTCTGGCACACCCGCAAATGGTGTCCAGTGATCTCTCTTCACCCTTGACTTGTAATCCTTCCATAATTTTCTGTATTTCGACATACAAACAGCCCGAAAATCATCTGGACAGGATGTCAAATTATCCTGTTAAAAATTTTGTCAGTAGATGGGACAATAATAATAACAATATCATGAAAAATTAAACATTGAATTTACCTGAACCTCCCTCCATAATCTGTCCATCGTATCCTGAGGTAAAGAACTCCAGTCACGAGTCGTCAGAGGGAATCTGTGTGAGTCTCGTATCATATTCCCAAACTGACGACTCAATGCAGTAGCACCATCTCCAACTGGATGAAATGTGTCGTCAAATAACACATCCAATCGGGCTCCAGAGTTCCAGGATCGAACCCCTCTACCAGGACCCCTGCGTCTGCTGGAAGAAGCATTAGATCCTAATAAACATAAATTCATAATTCAATTACAATATAAATTAATGATTAGAAACAGTTAGGGAAATATAAACAGAAAATTGCAATCAATTAATTTAGAAAAATGAAAACACACATACCAACAACATCAGGTGAACCACTGTGACCACCCTGTGACATACCTGCATTAAAAGAAATTATAGTTAAATCAAGCAATTTTTATACATATATAACTGATAAATATTTTTACAAATAATAACTAGGAATATAATTACAATTTCCACTAATCATGCAAGTCTATCATATCTCCTTCAACCGTCTCTCTGGTCTATTGTATATCTTCATCTCGTACAGCTATTGTTGTTTGGTCAAGTGTTTGATCAGGAAATGCGACAACTTCAGGTTCCTCTTGGTCAATCAGAAAAACCCCTCTTCTAGACATTTTCACCACAACTTTCCAATCAGGATCAATGCCGACAAAGTAAACTTGTTCTGCCTGTGATGTCAGTATGAAGGGCTCATTTCTAACCCGGTCATCTTTATATAGCATATTGTTAAAGTTTACTAATGTAAATTGGAAGTTATCAACTTTCGTTCCACGAACTAGATCGACCCAATCACACCTTAACAATATGTGTTTTAAGCCACGATCATAAATAACCTCAATAATATCTCTCAACAATCCATAATAATAACCTGCACCAACAAAAGAACAACCAACACAACTATTTTGTGTGGCTCGGTTCATGTCAACATCGCTAATACGAAATCGGAATCCGTTAGCATCCAAAGACTTGTAGCGACGAGCTGTAATAAATGGACCATCAGCTAGTTGGTTGAGTTCTTCACTCACATGCTGGGTTAAATCACGTAACTTTTGAATCTTCAAATTTCACATATATAGTTTAATGGATAAAGGATTGTGAAAATACAACTTAGTTGCGCTATAAAAATATTAAATCAATTATACGTACATGAGTCTTGAACCACTCATGAAATGTGTTGAAATGATGTTTTTGGATTTGATACTCAGTTGCACGGGGCCTTTCACGTTTCAACTCAGTGATATGCATCCTAAATCACAACACAATATAAGGTAAGCAATAAAATAAATATATAAACAAAATACACATCAAATATGAAACTTACTGTATCAATGTCATAACTGATGGAGTGTTGAACAACACATATCGATGAGCTTGAACCCACTCGTCATTCCGCATATCAAATGTTATTCCTTCTCCAATTGGACCCTCGTCAGTCTGGGAAGGTTTATCTATCTTTGTTTCAACCTCATCAATATATGAAGCACAGAAATTAGTACACTCATCCATTAAATATCCCTTGGCAATTGATGCTTCTGGATGAGCTTTGTTGCGCACATAGCGTTTCAATGTATTTAAGTATCGCTCTATTGGATACATCCACCTGAATTGCATGGGACCACCATCAATAACTTCACCAGTTAAATGCACGGTCAAGTGAACCATGACATCAAAAAAAGACGGCAGAAAGAGTTTTTATAGGTGACATAGTGCAAGTACAATCTTATCCTATAGCTTTTTCAAATCACTCATGCGATGATTCCTAGAACAGAGCTGTCTGAAAAAATTAGAAACTCCAATCAACGGCTCAACAACCTGGGAAGGTAAGCAATCACAAATTTCTATAGGAATTAACTGTTGAAGCAGAATATGATTATCGTGACTTTTCAAACCCTATAATGTCATGCTCGTCATATTTACGCGCTTCAAAATATTAGAGCAATAACCATCTGGCACCTTAACAGTCTTCAAAATTGATAGAAATGTTTGTTTCTCTTTTTTACTCATTGTGTACTGTGTAGCAGGCATGTATGCCCGATTACCTTCACCCAGCTGTAAATGTAAAGGTTTTCTCAATCCCATTTCTTGCAAATCACGTCAAGCATTAGCACTGTCCTTTGATTTCCCCTTGACGCCTAAAATGGTGCACAAAATATTATCACATACATTTTTTTCAATGTGCATCACATCTAAATTATGCCTTAAAATATTATATTTCCAATAAGGCAATTCAAAAAAAATACTTCGTTTCTTCCAATTATGACTTCGTTGTCTATTTTCAGCAGGAATAGAAGGCAATGCAGGAACCAATAAATCTTGAAAATCATACATTGTACGGATGTTTTCTTCATCAAGTTGTGCACAAATTTCAACCCCAGATAGTATTTGTGGTGATGGGTCAAACTCTCTATTCCCATCAAACGATACACGGTCTTTTCTGAACCTGTGCAATGGAGGAAGAAAGCGTCTGTGACCAAGATATGCCCACTTTATACAGTGCTTAAGCCATATAGATTTCTTACTCTTATTACAATAAGGGCAAGCAAATTCTCCTTTTGTACTCCAAACTGATAAGTTAGCATACGCTGGGGAATCATTAATTGTCCATAACAAAGCGGCCCGAAGTCTAAACATTTCATTTGCTGCCGATTCAAAAGTTATTACACCATCGGCCCAAAATTCTTGCAGCTCATCAATCAAAGGTTGCATATAAACATCGATTTTATCACCAGGTCCTCTCGGTCCATCAATTAGAATTGACAGTAACAAAAAAGGTTGCTTCATACATACCCATGGGGGAATGTTGTATGGAACCAACACCACTGGCCTTGTACTATGTGTCGCACCAACCATGGACCTAAATGGGTTAAAACCATCTGCTACCAAACCCAGTTGAATATTACGATCATCTCGAGAAAAGTCTGGGTGTCTCTGATCAAACTCTTTCCATGCCAATGAATCTGCCGGGTGAGTTAATTTATCAACCTATTTCTTTTTCTCTGAATGCCAAGTCATCAATTTAGCAATTTTAGTGGACAAGAAGAATCTCTTCAGTCTCGGTTTCAGTAGGAAATAACGCATCTGTTTAGCGGCAACTTGTTTCCCTTAGTTCAAGACTCTCCCAGGAAGAATATGACTACCTTGATTAATCTCATTGGTCTTCCACCTGGATGTATAGAAAACAGTACAATTATTTAATTGCGCATTCTCTTTTCTGAACAACATACAATTATTGCGACATGCATCAATTGTATCATATATAAAACCAAGATCATCGATTAACTTTCAAGCTTGATAGAATGACTCTGGAATCTTCGCTCCAGCAGGGTGTACCTTCTTCAATAATACCAACAACATGTCGAATGAGGTGTTTAACCACTGGTTCAAGGCCTTCAGGTGTAACAATTCAACGATGAACGACAGTTTACTAAATTTAGTGCATCCAGGATATAATTCAATACGCGCATCATCAAGAATTTCAAAGAATTTCAATGCTTCTCCATCTGCAGAAGAACGAGGATTACTCAATCCAACGTCGTCATTTACGACATTACTATCTTCAGATTGAAACTGACGCATCATATCATTCAGTATTATGTTCATTGGATCAACTATTCCTGAATCAACATTCATATGAATATTTTCTGAGCGATGACATGAAACAGAATCTTCTCCATGACGCGTCCATGTCTTATAGTTTTTCAAAAACCCATTCAAAAACAAATGTTCTCTAAAACTATCTCGTTTGAATAGATATCTATTTGCACATTTTATTCATAGACAAATAATCATATTACTTGGAAATTTGTTGGTGAAATCCATAAATTGCTTAATCCCCTCATAATATTCATCTGAAAATCTATCTTGCATATCAATCCAACTCCTATCCATATCTGTATTTAATAGAAATCAAAAGTGAAATATCTTATTTAAATTCTAAAAAAAACACATATCATTAGAATTTAAAAACCAAATTTTGATAAAAAAACATTACCTGTGGAGGACTCGACCGCGGGTAACGGGGTCTGACTCGATTGCGGATCCATGAGGGCGCAGTGAATTGACGACAGAGGTTCGACGACCGGACTCGAAAGGAGCAGAACCTTTGGACCACGTGGAGGGTTCTACACGGCGGGGCACAATGGACCGGAAGGGTCCAACGGAGGCAGGAGGACTTACCGGAGGGATGCAACGGGGCCGTGAGGGGACGGCGGCGGCGGGGCTTTCCAAAGGTGCAGCGCGGGCATAGGTGGGGGTTGCTGGGTCGCGGGGGTGTTGGGGTCACGGGGGCGCAGCGCGGAGGCAAGGCGGTGGGGGTCGTCGGGGTGCAGCGCGGGCAGGGGGTGTCGGGGTCACAGGGGCGCACTGTGGAGGAAAGGAAGTGGGGGTTGCCGGTGGCGCAGCACGGAGGCAAGGGGGTGGGGATCGCCAGGAGGTCTCTGGGAGGTCGTTGGGAGGTCGGGGGCGCACGGAGGTCGCTGCGAGGTCGCTGGGAGGTCGGGGTCGCCGGGAGGTCGCCGTCAGCACGGAGGAAAGGGGGTGGGGTCACGGGGGCGCACCGGGGGTTGCCGAGGTCGCCGGGAGGTCGGGGCTCGGGGGTCGGGCTCGACGGGGGTCGGGGTCACCGGCGGGGTCGGGGTCGTCGGGGGTCGGGGAGGGTCGCCGGGGGTCGGGGAGGGTCACCGGGGGTCGGGGAGGGTGGTCGGGGGTCGGGGTCGGGGAGGGTCGCCGGGGGTCGGGGTCGGGGTCGCGGGGTCGGGGAAGGGGGGGTCGCGGGGTCGGGGAGCGTAGGGAGGGGAGGGAGGGGAAATTAGGGGGTTTTTTAGGAAAAACTACAATGGCCGCCATTTGGCGGCCGCTGTTGATGGTATTAGCGGCCGCCAAATGGCGGCCGCTATAGATGCCCTGCCTCCAAAACCAGATTTTCTAGTAGTGGGAGTCAGTTCTACTAAAGAAATAGAACTTTGATCTTTCTAGTGGAGCAATAGTGTTATGTGTTTTGAGTGTGGTTTTCATTTTGGGGAGTCCAGTGTTGGTTCGGCAACCGACGTATCCATTTACCAGGACCCTGAATTCTAATTTCTGACTCGGTGCATGAAAACACTGATTGCGTGTGTTTTGGAAATGCTTTATTTTTTTGATCTCTTTGATTCAACTCACCAGGTATAACTTATTGACTGTGGTGCACCTATTTATTTTTAGGATTTCATTGCATAGACAGCTAGCCAGGATTCCAGAAAGAGTATTCAATGATGGCCCACCGAGCAACGAGCCTTCGGTGCAGGGCCCTCTTACTATGTTGGAACCTTTGGGTGGTGTACCAGCACCACCACCACTTGTAGGGAAGAATTTTACACCAACCCCACTAGCAGATTGTGCACACTGACTGAGCGCGTTTCACGAGTTCTAGATACAAAGGCCTCTGAGGTTTTGAGGTGAGACAGATCCCCAGGCAGCTAAGGACTGGCTGGAGGTTATGGAATGGGTGTTTCATTTAGTTGATACACCAGCAGATCATATGGTGATCCTAGCTGCTAGCCTATTCTAGGGAACAACAGGGAGATGGTGGATTCTGATACTCTAGACGCATGAGGAGGCAACACTCTTCTGGTTGGACTTTGAGACCCTCTTCAAGGCAAAGTTCATACCATCAACTTTACGCTCAGTGTGTATCCAGAAGTTGCTTCACTTACAGCAAGGCAGCCTATCAATGGCCCAGTACTCGGCGAGATTCACTGACCTCTCACGCTACTCCACTGACATGGTATGGGACCCTTTCTTCAGGGCCCAGACCTTTGATCAGGGTCTCCGGTAGGATATCAGAGTGTCGATGCTATCACTAAATATCCTAACATAGGTTGTAGTGCTCGAGCGAACATTATTTGTGGAGAGCTTCTTAGCTGAGCAGGTACTGACGGTGAGAGCCACTACCGGATGACAGGTAGTCAAGTCATCTACAGGAGGCAGTAGGCATATGACGCAGAGGTCTAAGCAGGACAGACCATCCAGAGGGAAACCACAGGATGTAGGGTCAGAGGTGCGGAGCTCATGAGGCAGAGGGGGTCAACAAGGAAGCAGACTGTGCTTCACGTGCGGCGGGCAAGGCCACAAGGCTCGCGACTGCTCGACCTGCTGTACTGATTATCAGAACACTGTCGAGGGATCTTCGAGGCATCAGACGAGGTTTGAGAGAGGAGGTCCATAGGACGGTGGGCATAGTAGAGGAGCATGTCATCCAACAGGTGGTGGACGACGGTTTGAGGTTCTACCACCACCACCCATAGGTGGTCCACCCCGACCACAGGAAGCAGGTGGATAGGGGCGAGCTCAGCTACATGTGGCTGAGGCCTATGACCACAGTGCTCCAGATATGATTAGATATATGATCTATGTCTATTCCACCCTAGCTGCAGTTCTTATAGACATAGGTTATGGTCACTCTTTTATTTCCATGACACTCGTTTGGATCTCAGAGATTCCTATAGATTCGTTGGCTCGATCCTTATGATTAGACACTCTTATGGGAGAAGATTCGAAGATTACACACCGGTGCGGATAGTGTGATCTTACTCTAGGAAGCAAGAGATTTGGCTGGGATTTACTAGTAGCAGTTTCGATTCCTTACGACATCATCTTTGGTATGGACTAGTTATCCACAATCCATACTCAGATCGACTATTTTAGGTGCAAAGTGTGGTGTGTCCACAATGATGGAATTAGGTTTTCCTTCACCAGTGATAAGGAAACCTTTGTAGCACAGGATGGACTTTCTCGAAGGAGGTTGCATCCAATCACTCATTAGTTGGCTAGACTTTCCCTTGGATTAGTTAACTTGAGGAGTCTGAGTGATCCTATAGTGGTGGACCAGTATGATGATGTCTTTCGTGATGATGTTCTAGGACTAACTCCTCACAAAGATGTAGACTTCTACATCAACCTATACCCCAGGACGGAACCAATATCTACTCTAGCATATCGTATGGCTCTCATGGAGCTTTGTGAGTTGTAGGTACAGTTGGAGGACTTGCAGAGGAAGGGGTTCATAAGGACCAATGTTTCTCCATGGGCATCCCCAATTTTGTTCACCAAGAAGAAAGATGGGAGCTTGAGGCTTTGTGTAGACTATCAGCACCTGAACCAGATGACCATGAAGAATAAGTATCCTCTACCTAGGATCGATGATCTCTTCTACCAGATGAAGGGAGCTCGATGGTTTTCGAAGATAGACCTTCGATCAGGCTATCATCAGCTCATGGTACGGGATGAGTACATACCTAAGATAGCCATCAGATGTCGGTATGGACATTAAGAGTTCTTGTTGATGCATTTTGGCATGAAAAATGCTCTAGAAGTGTTCATGGGGATCATTAACAGAATATTTCAGCCACACCTTGATCGCTTCGTGGTAGTCTTTATTGACGACATCCTGATATACTCAGCGTCGAAGGAGGAGCACACCACGCACCTGCAGATAGTTCAAGATAAACTTCGAGAGGACCAGATTTATGGAAATCTCTCAAAGTTACAATTCTAGATATGTGAAGTTCACTTCTTGGGTCACGTTATCTCAAAGGCTGGAGTCGTAGAGGATCTGGTGTAGATAGAAGTAGTTCTTGCTTGGGAGCCACCCAGGAGTGTGACCGAGGTGCGGAGTTTCCTAGGATTGGTTGAGTACTACCGAAGATTCGTATCCGACTTTTACAGAGTTGAGACACCCTTTTCAGCTTTGAAAAAGAAGATACAGCCCTTCATGTGGAAGGAGATATGCCATCAGAGTTTTCAGGATCTGAGGCAGAGACTGACGAGTGACCCTATCTTGAGGCTACCAGAAGAGGGCATTGGGTATGTAGTCTATTGCAACACATAAGGGACTAGAATAGGTTGTTTCCTTGTATAGGAACGAGTATTTATCACCTATGGCTCACAGAAATTGAGACAACATGAGCAAAACTTCGCTACCCATGACCTAGAGTTAGCAGCAGTGGTCTTTGCGCTAAATATGTGGCAGCACTACTTGATGGGTGAATGGTTTACTGTTTACTCTGATCACAAGAGTATTAGGTATATCTTCTCATAGAAGTACCTAAACCTAAGACATCGGTGATGGATGGAGTTACTCTAGGACTATGACTTCAATATAGTCTACACTCCTGATAAGGGGAACGTAGTAGCATACACACTCAGTAGGAGTTCTGGTTTATAGTTGCTAAGTGAGGTGACAGAGAAGCTAGCCGTGTTGCAGATATCCTTTATGGATAGAGATGGAGAAGCTTACCTCTAGTCTATAACTGTCACTCCCCCACTTCTTCAGTGAGTTCAGGAGGCACAGCTTGGGGACAGAGCCTGCGAGGCCCGACGTGCTCAGATATCCTTAGGACAGGCTCCTGATGAATTTTCTGAAGGTGGGGAGCACGTCATCTTCTTCAGAGGACACACCATGGTACCAGTGAAGCTTTGAGAGGAGGTGTTGAGGTAGTTCCACACATACCCTTTTACGGTACATCCTTGTTTGTCAAAGATATACCAAGACCTCCGGCGTCAATACCGGTGGCTAGGGATAAAGAAAGCAGTGGAAGTGATATGGCACTTGAGGTACCAGAGTGGAAGTGATATGGAATATCCATGGAATTAGTGATGGGGATACCAAGTATTTCCATGGGTCAAAATTCTATCTTGGTGATCGTTGACCGACTCACCAATTCGGTCCACTTCCTACCCATCTGAGACCAAGTATCAGTAGAGATATTGGAATGTCTCTATGTGCAGAAGATTGTACAACTCCACGGGGTGCCATCGACGATCATCTCGGATTGCGATGCATGTTTTACATACCGCTTTTGGAAGGGATTGTAGGAGGCATTAGGAACTCAACTACATTTGAGCATCGCCTTTCATCCTCAGACAGATGGTCCGATGGAGCAGACCAATCAGAAACTTGAAGACATGCTTCGTACTTGTGTCCTTGATTTTGGATGTTGTCAGGGGGACCACCTACCACTGGTGGAGTTCGCATATAACAACATTTATCACTCCACCATCAGCATGGATTTGTTTGAGGCCTTGTACAGGAAACCTTGCAAATCACCACTATGTTGGACAGACCTAGGGGAGTCAACACTTATGGGTCCAGAGATGGTACAGACTACCACGGAGAAGGTGCAGATCATCTAGGAGAGGATGAAGACTACACAGATCTAGCAGAAGTCTTATGCTGACTGGAGCTGGAGACCCTTGGAGTTTGAGGAGGGAGATCATGACTTCCTATGGGTATCAACCTGATGAGGATTATGGAGGTTTGGCTGGGGTGACAAGCTATCTCTGAGGATCATCGGACCATTCCAGATCCTCAATAGAGTAGGTGAGGTGGTGTACCATCTAGATCTTCCTCCATAGATGCACAGGGTGCATAATGTTTTCCATTTTTTGCAGCTGAGGAGGTATGTGTAGGATCCATCGTACGTTATCGACTGGAGTAAGGTGGAAATCGATGATGGGGCGATGTTTTTGGAGTTCCCAGTGGAGATAGAGGATCGACATGAGCAAGTCCTTCATGGGTAGTTGATCCCTCTGGTGCGAGTTCGTTGGAAGCACGGGAATATCCAGGAGAGAACATGGGAGCGGGAGGCTCAGATACGTGCTCAATACCCCCATTTGTTTCCCTAATTTTGTTGTCAATTTCAGGGACGAAGATCCCTAAGGTGGGGAGAATGTAAAGACCCAAAAATTCCATATAATTTTTTTAAAAATTATTTGGGATTATTATGAGTCTTTGAAATATTATGGTGCTTAATTCTGAGGCCCGGTGTGCCGAGAACATAATTTTAAACATTTTTTAAGGTGTGTTCAATGAACATACGGGCGGCGTTTTCTAACTTTTAGACCAATGCTTGGAATTGAAATCTGAGGACACCGTTGAATCCATAGCACCGAGATTCACTTAAGTGAGGATTCACTTCGACCATAGTAGGTCAAGAGAAGAAGTTAGTTTTTGGACTTTTTAAAGAATAATAAAATAATATGAAATTATTATTATATTTTTCTCCAATAGTTGAGAAGTGGTGGTGGGACCACTGGGTTGTCAATCCATTTAATGTCTTGACTCATCTGTTGTGTAACCACGCCACATTCAATTAATACAACTCATTAATTTCACCAATTAATGATCTCTTAATTGAATGATGAATTAATTCTTTAAATCTTCCTTTATTTTATTAAAACATGGGAAAAGGGATATTTGGGAAGAATTTGGTGGTGAGATCCGATGAAGCATCAATGAACCTTCTCCTTCGTTTGCAATACCCTTGAACATGGAAGCACCTCCATCCACAATGGTCACCAACAATTCTCAAGGTAGGGGGGTTATTATTAAATTTTATCTTTGATTAGTCAAATTGCATTCCATTTATTGATTTTAATGCTGAGGGTGCGGGCCAAATGAACAAGGCCTGAACCCTCTACTGCTTTGTTATTATTGTGTTCTTTGAGGGAAGAATTTACAAATTTGACAGAACCTTGATTCTGGGAGCCGTGCAATGACGGCGGCATCCTGGGAGGACAGTAGGCGTGAGCGGAAGCGAAATCAGACCACCAGAGCTCACTTGGTGGCCCACAGAAGATCCGTCGGGGTGGAACCAGTGCTGGTGGTGAAGGTGGTGGCTGGCGCTTGCTGACCGTGGAAGGGGTGCAGCGCTGCTCGGCAGTGTGGTGGAGGGACATGCAGTTGGCTCAGGTCGGCCGCGGAGGCAGCACGCTGTCGCACGCCGCGATGAGGCTGGTCGCGGCTTCGAAGCCGTAGCGAAGGGAGGGGATCCACTCCCTACGGGTCCCATGGATAGCCAGGCGGTGCCACCTGGCACCGCTAATTAAGAATCGAACGACTCTTTGAGTCGTTCAGGAGGTAGACCAAGTGACCCTCGCACGGGTCACGCCAGCCAGTGGGCTGAGCCCGCCGCGACCGAGCCAGGTCAGGTCAGCCCAAACTGGGTCAAGTAGTCTCGAATTGGGTTGAGTTGGCCTAGGCCAGGTCAGTCCGGGTTGTTCCAACTGGGTCGGACCGGACCCGAACCTTTTTCGGGCCCAGATACGCTTAAAAGGCCTTATCATTCAAACCAGATGTCCATTTGACAAACTATCTATGGATCTGGGATCCTTGGAGAGAGACGGTCCATTTGAGATACTCCACATGAGTTTAGAAGAAAGTTAGAGTATGGCCGGGTTGGATCGCACCTGAATCTAACCAGGTCCTCGGCACTAAAATGCCTATAACTCTCAGATCGGGCGTCTGATTGACACGTCTTCTGTTATGTTGGAACTCTTGCGACATGGTGGTCCTAGGGGTTACTCTTTTGTGGAATCCTATGGATGGATGTCACTTTATAGAAACCCTGTGTGGATTAGAATTCATAGAGACCCTGTGTGGATTAATATTCATAGTGACCCTGTGTGGATCAACATTCATAGTGACCCTGTGTGGATCAACATTCATAGAGACCCTATGTGGATCATCATTCATAGAGACCCAACGAGGACCAGCCTTAAAGCAAATCATCATAGATCAGCTTCATAGCGACCTTGTGTGGATTGGCATCATAGTGACCCACTGTGGATCAGCATCATAGCGAACCTATGTGGATCAGCATAATAGCGAACCTGTGTGGATCAGTATAATAGTGACCCTATGTGGATCAGCATTATAGCATCCTTGTGTGGATCTGCGTTATAGCAACCTTGTGTGGACTAGCATTATACTGATCCTGTGTGGGTCTTGTCAGGGTTAGTACCTACCGATCATGTGTGGGTCTTGCAGGGGTATGTACCTACTAATCTTTTGTGGGTATTACGGGGGTTAGTAGCTACGATCCTGTGTGGGTATTACAGGGGTTAGTACCTATCGATCCTATGTGGGTTAGCAGCAGAGCCTCTGAATAGAATAAGATGATCTAGCCTTACGAATAATCATCAGTACTTTTTTACTTAAGATATACCTAGTTTGAACCGAGTCTATTGATTTGTGATTTGTGGTTTTCCTTTGTGGAATTCTAAGAGACATTCAGGGGTCTCAGGGTCCCTATTGAGTATTGTTATACTCACCCCTACATGGGCTTCTCCTGCACCTTGTTGTGTCTTGTGCAGACGATGGGCAACCTTGACTGAGACTTGGGGAGCTAGGACCTGACGGTGGACAGTAGTGACGGTTGATGTGGAGAGCTGTGGAGATGAGTTGTACCTACCCTTCAGGTAGGATCCTTGGTGGATGATACCAGGAGCTATTTACTATTTTATGTTGTAATTGTATCTTTAATTTGGGCTTTTATTCCGGCCCCTTTACTTTTAGTACGCACTTTTACTACTGCAGTTTTACTTTGTGGTTGCATCTTGTTGTGTTCTTGGACTATGTGTTTGTATAGGCTTAAAGGTAATGACTTCCCATTTTTGGATACAGCTTTCTAGTGCTAGTCTCCAACCCCTGGCCTATGCAAGGTAGGATTGGGGTAGTCGCGACATGGGCCCTGGGGGATGGGTCGTGAAAAGTACGCCATAGAAGGATCCACTCCCTGATATCCCTCGCCAATCCCTTAGATGACATGAACCAAGCTCACCCTGAGATGCTCATACAACCACAACCCAAAATATTTAAAATTTGACAGCTTCCCCTTCTATACTAGAGCCTATATTTGAGCCTATACCTACAAATCATGATCTTCCAACCCTCCGGGGCCTCATCATGACCCTCAGGGGCCTCAACCTGTGCATGATCATATAGCACTAAATCATCACCCGCCTAACTCTCCATCAGAATATGTCTATGTAAAAACATGTTTAATACTAATAACATGGTAAGAAAACCATAATAACATTGATATATATAACGTAAATAGGGAAATCAGTAACAAGAAGTGAAAACTCACCACCCTTACAGTCCCCCATCACAACCATGTCACACGACATCTGGACTTACGACCCCTAAACTACCCATATCAGATCCAGGAATCATATATAAATCTAGCCTCATGTCCCTCACCAACTCACAATAGATTTAGGCATCACATATCAATCTGACGTAGCTGAGTAAGATGTCACCAACGAAGATAATTAGGAAAACACTATTTAACTTCTTTATTGACATTTTAAATAGCTCACCCCCTATTATAATCTATGACTACTCCTATTAGATCCATCCCCCCACACACACACATAGATATAGATATATATATATATCACATCACATAAATATTTCATTGGAACCAAATTCCTGGGTTGGCTGAGTAGAATGCAACAAAAGAGAGCCTAAGTAGGAAAACGCAGTTTAGCTTCCTTTGTTGTCACTTTAAACAACCCAACCCCTCCTAGAATAGTCCAGGGTCCCAATGATGATCACAATAAATTAATAATGGCACACACACACACACACACATATATATATATATATCATCATTATATGTTCCTATCAAGAAAGCATAATAAAACTTTCCTTGTCGTACTGGGCCAAGGGTCCAAAATCATCCCTTGTCATATCAGGCCAAGGGTCACATATCATAAGAGATATTGATCACACCCAAGTGCACCACTCGAGGTGGAAATCAAATTAATGGTAATAGAGAGAAATGTATGATAGTAATTTCCCACCCCTATCAACTTGGTATGTCCCTCGTACATGGGGCTCCAGGCACCCAAACATGAGTTATAAACCCAATTCTAACTAAATACTAGTCTCCGGTCTACTATAGCCAAAAAAGTAAGGCCCAAATAGGTAAAATAAACTCCTTTGATACCATTTGTAGTGACTTGACCTAATTCACCACCTGAACAGTGCTACGATTCGGTGTTCCATAGGGCCTTAAGTGTGCCTCCTCGTATGAAAATAGCTTTCAACTAGTAGTGAGGGTGTAAATAGGTGATAATGGGGAGATTATACCCTCTAGTGATGATAATAATGGTATATATAAATATATCAGTGGGAGAAATACCATAAATAGATAAACTAGTAACCCACGATAGTGGAAGAAAACAGCAGCAAGTAAAAATAAATAAAAAGATCAAAATAAATCATTTAAAGAATAAAACATCACATGATACCATTTATAGAGCATGCATAAAATTAAATTCATACAATACAATAAACATAAATGGTTTCTCATGGCTAACCTTGGTATATACATATAATAAGCATGCTAGTACAAAAATAAGGACACAAAAATAACTCCAGTTGATGCAGAAACCTCCAAGGTCCCTTGACATCCATCCCATGATAAATATACAAATATGATCACTAAGGTCCATTTCTTGAGACAAAACCCTTACCAGATCATTAAAAGTATAAAGTCTACACTCCTCCTGAAGGGTCCATGTAGGGTGTGAGAATAAATCTCAATAGGCCACCACCAATGTGTGCTTAACTTAAATCTATGATAAATTAGGTGTGTCTAAATATAAATAAAATGGCACATGCACATCATATATATAACATGATTCCCTTGTTCTCAGTAGCCACAAGGAAGTAGTTACCTGTTTCTTCCATCACTGGTATAATGGTAGTGGAGAGGATCCTTAGCATAAATCCCAAGGCATCCCTCGATGAAGATCATCCCAGGTGAACCCTCAGGTTCCACCTCTAAAAGAATAACCCTAAATCTTGTGACATCAATCATGTAATGGAATCCAAAATTCATGCCTAAACAAATACATGGTCCCTTAGACCTCATCTCAATAAATCCCTATCGGTTCAATGCCTGATTTCTGAGGCACAATGATGTATTTCCTTCATATAATAAAGATCATTGGATCAATAGCCGACATCCATAGGAATGGAAATAACCTTCCTCCCACATAATATCATCCATATGGACTCAATATATATTGAGCCTCACCCCCAAACTAATGGTCTAAAAACTATCAATTGATGTCTACTCAACATTCATGCGGATTTTTATGGAAAGAAACTTCAACCTCAGTGATGGTCAACACCATTCTAAACCACAATCTAATAGAGGCCTCTACCCGCGTGAGTGGTCAACACCACCTCATCATCTAAGTCCTATCTATGGGAACACAACTCCAATGGTGCATCGGCCAATCACAATGAGCGGAAATCACCAAAAAAAGCACCTAAGCCACGTCATCTTGGTACCTCGTGCCTCCGTGATTGTTTCTATCATCTCAATGGTCAACACTGTCCAATGTCACATGAACCATTCTCATAACTTGACAACCCCAGCGTCTTATTCTGAGGACCATGTCAACCAACCTGTGATCAAAATCACCCAAAGTATTTGGGCCTCACCCAACTTGATGAAAAACATCGCCTCATCTAGATGGTTAACACCATCTCAATCCTCAGGTAACACCCTTCATGTTCCCATAGAACCATCACAAGAAATATAATATATAAATTTAGTTTAAATAACACCCCCAGCCTAATCTTCCTATGGCATGAAGCCTCTCACTGAGATCACACTATTTTTATTTTGGGGAAATCATACCTGTAGGCACCCCACATGATATAATTAATTAATTTAATTAAATTAATTAATTAAATAGTTTATCCCTTAGACGACCCAATAGAACGCTCAAGAATGAACCCCCAAAACATGATTGAAATAAAATAGAAATCTAGGAACCACCTACTTCATGTTGGTAGAATCTCACTCATCTGATATCAGCCTATAACTCAAGCTGGTTCTAAAGAAATTGTAATTTTAGATGAACATACTGAAAATAGGGTAAAATTGCTTACAGATATTTAGCACTCCTTGTGGAAAGATCATATATGAAAGTAATAAAGAGGATCAAATACCTTATTGATGCACTTCCAATGCACCCAACAGTGATAGAATTAGATCTTTGGGCATGGAATATGGCTCAAAGCCTAGGAGAGGAGAAGGAAATAGGATAACCTCTATGCGCACGGGTGAAGGAGAGGAGAAATGGGGGTGAAATCATAAATAAAAGGGAGGGGTTTTGGTAAATTTTCCTCTTAAAGTGACTTGTACGGTTTTTCTAATTATGTGCCAACTGTGTGGAACCCACTGTCTAGGCACCATGCCATGCATGGTTAACTCACATAGTTTTCCAAACCTTACATAAACCGTGCGTGATCCTATTATAAAAACTAAAAAAACCACAGACGGTCGTGTTCCCCCTTTTATATAGTTTTTTAAACCATGTTCAGATCCAAATAATGGTCACACGGTTCCTCCTGGGAGGCCACATAGTTTTCCCAAAATATGTGCCACTATCTGTGCACTTGAAAAGTTGGGTGTTTGTCCTTTGACGTGCTCGAAACCCACTCAAAACTCTGAGGCACCTTAAAAACATTTAAACTCTCATAAAAACAAGGCCTTGAATCAAAGGAATTCTCAAAATTAATTTCCTAAGATCAAGAAAAGAGTTTTTCTTACCACCAAACTCCAAAAATTCGAATGGGTTGAGGATTTAGACCCACTCTAAAAAATTGGGTCATTACATCCCAACCTCATATCTATGATCCCAAAATATCAAAATCA
The DNA here is from genome assembly GCA_963277665.1 of Viscum album. Taxonomy (NCBI): domain Eukaryota; kingdom Viridiplantae; phylum Streptophyta; class Magnoliopsida; order Santalales; family Viscaceae; genus Viscum; species Viscum album. The sequence goes on from OY728163.1 coordinate 224,148,581, forward strand.
TAAAAGGGGTCATATATGGCCCACACATCCTATGATCTCTAAGTACACCCTCACCTCCAACTTGGATGTGTCTCAAGCCACTACACATGGGATAATGGGTCTCATTTGTTCTGGACTCACCTCTCAAGAGGTCTGGAGGCCACCTAGTGTCTTAATGGTCCCAACCTCATCCATCTGTGACCAAGACAAAAAGTTATCACATAAGGTTTTTTCATGACCCTCGGTTATAATTCATTTAAATTCAACATTTTAATTTAATTAAAACATTACTTTTAATTAAATAAACCAGGGGCATCTCCCTTGGTGGATTTTCTGAGCATTCACATGAAACACAAATGAGGAACACAGTTCATAAGGATAGTACATGAGACCACCTACCTTTAAAGAAGTTTTTCCTATTTATGTCCAAGGGCTGACAGCTTCATCAAGGCCTGTTAAATCCTTTATGGCCTTGTCTACTGTGAAATGAACTTGTCTCAGTGACCTAAGATCCTAAATCAATCCAAACATCAATAACAAATCAATTATAACATTTATAGTTACTTAATTAATTAATTTAAACTTGGAATATTCTAAGAAAACACACTCGGTTGTCGTGTCGAACCTGAATCATGACCAATAACTATCTAAAAATCTATGGAATACTCCGAAACTTGAACCAGGAAAATCCCTAACATGATATGGAAAAATAGATATTAATTTAATTCAATTTTAAGCTCAAAAGATTTAAAAACTATCATGGAAACACAACTCAGCAAAATGGTATGTTGTAAATTGAGGATGTCATTTCAAGATGACATCTATGTAAGAATCATGAAAGTAACTTGATGCTAGGATGATTCCACCTTGCTCTGATGGAATCAGCATCAATTCCCTAACCAAGAGAAACTGAAATGAAAGAGAAAGGGGGGAGGAGAGCATAGACAAATTGATTAGAAGACATAATTTAAATTTATAAAGTATGGATTCAAATTCCACCCCAAATCAAAGGGGAATGGGGATCCAAATGGGTTATAATGGGTCATACGGGGGGAGGAAGAAAAAATGGGGCCGCCCTCTAAAAGTCCATAGGGGGAAATAATAAAAAACACTTTAATGGGCTGCACGGTTTGTCAAAGTGTGTTCCAAATGTGATGATGTCACTTCTTCATACCCTCTACCTCACATGGTTTAGTCACATAGTTTACCAAACTATGAAATAGTTATTCCAATGGCTCTATAACCCCTCTATAGATGGGGTGAGTCCTTTTTGTGTAGAAAGTTGCACTCATAGTACATGAATAGTTATAATGGTAAATTATAACTTGTCATAATGGTTATGGATGAAGTGAAATACATTATGTTTTTTCTATTTATATCAGTACCAAAACAACTGGGTAATGATATTGATTTTTATTTGGATCCATTAATCAAAGATTTGAAATTAATGTGGTATTTAGGTGTTATTTTATATGATGCTCATATAAATAATGATTTTAAATTGAGTTTCATGTTTTATGAGATGATAAATGAAAAACCTACTTATTGAAATATTTTAGGACATAACATTAAAGGAATTCTAGGGTGTCCCATTTGTGAACAAGGTACACACTCAGTTAAGTTAAAATATTGATCAAGGGTTGTATTTCTTAAAAATCACAAATTTTTACTTGAAAGGAATAAATACTGATCTTGGATGAAATCATTCAATGGGAATTCAGAAGAAGTTACAACATCATCTCCACTAATAGGTTATCAAGTGTTTTATAAAGTAAATAATATGATCACTCCTTTTGGTAAGCCTTTTTCAAAAAACCTTGTGAAACCAAGTTGAAAAAAGAGATTATTTTTCAATTATGTATTAAAAATTAGAATATAATAACACCAATATCTCTTATATACTAATATGTTATTATTTTTATGGTATAATATTTATCTATCTCCTCTTCCATTAAAATGGGGAACAAAATCATCGTTCGTTTGTACGGCGGACTACCGCCTTTTGAACTGATGTAATTCATTTTCCATCATCATATCTCACAGTTATTCATGATGATCGATTTAATTTTTATATATGACATTCATGAAATATCAATCATTATATAAAATTAACATATCATATACCTTTTTACCTTACTATCCATTTAAAAATGATAACATTGTTCATTTTTATGGATGACTACCGCCTCACAAAGCGATGTGATTTATTTTTTTATTACCGCATCACATAGATGATATGTGTAAGTGTATTTAAAAAATAATATGATATTTATGATATAATTATCATTTTTTAAAGATAAAATAACACTTATCTTCTTTCCATCATGTTCTTTGAAAAATTAAAATGTTACTTGTGTACATACAACCTACTGTCTCCAGGATTGTGATGTAGTTAATTTTTTGTAACAGTATTTCATGGTTGGTTTTAATAGTATAATTAATATATAAAAATGATAATTATTTTATTATTATTATTTTTTATATTATAGAACAATTAACCCTTTGACTACAGTTAACACACCAATGTTGTTTTGAAATTATGAACTCAGAACCCTTAAAACACCCAACATGGGTATAATTGATTAAGTAATTAAATATGTCCTTAAAATAAATGAATTAAATGGTTTAATTATAGGTAATTAAACCTATAAAAAAATTTAAGAAAAATATAATTTATATATGTTTATTATAAATAAGATAAAGGACATACATGACAAGTATGGACTCAAGGTATGGTATTTCCCATCTCACATTTATTTCTATGAGGCATTGACATATTCACCGATTTTTTATATTTTGGGTTATACATACTAACCATGGATTTATATTATGATTATTTACTTGAAAATTATTGGTATTTATAAATCCATCTGTGGTTATATCTTTTATAAGGTTTTGATTTAGAGATTTTCAAAGTGGTAAGTGTTTATTGTCCCAAATCTTCTTCTTTGGGAAATATGTTATATTATACGACTATATTAATTTATGAGGTGTATCTACTATCCATTTTAAATTTTATATAATTATTATAATTATATCATGATATTTTAATTTTAATTTTATGTAAATATTTCATGGGTCTTATAATTCAAAATTTATAAAATCGGTAAGGTTTTATTTCACAATCTCATTTTAATCAGAATTGTTGATGATTAAATATCCTCTAAAGGGAATTATTTGATAATTTTATAATAAACCCATTTAATTTTCTTCTCATATGGTTATTTATATAAATTAAAATTTTTTATTTCATTTTCCACTCTTTAAGTACTCAAAATATCTAAATCATATTTTTAAGGAAAACCAGCTTTATTTCTCTATTCGATTAAAAACCTTTTATCTTTCATGGCTGTGTTTTCATTAAAATGTTTTCAATAATTATTTTCATATTATTATATTATTTTTAAAATTAATATTTACCCATGAATTAATTTATACAAAATGGTTTAAAATGAATCCTCTTATTGTTTTTTGAATGAGGTACTTTTTGACTTTTTACCAAAGTGTACAAGGAATGTTTTCTTTTAACTTGTACATAATGAATGGAATTTTCTGTAATAATGACCATTATTTTCTTTAAATATTCCTTTATAATATTCCAAGTTTATTCTCAAGGAAAAATATTTCCACAATATTTTGTGAATTTTTTGTTTTTTAAAAGTGATTTCCAAAGTGGAAAGGTTATCTTACTCAAGAATGGTTTTAATATTTTTATAGTATTTATATTCATCAATGGAAACAAAATTTTATGTTATTTAATTATTATGAATTATGTATATATATCTCACACAAATATACCTTGATTATTCTACCTTGTTTTGATGGGTTAATATAGGTCTTGTGTCCATTTATGAAATACCTTCATTATGAAATTTTCTTTGATTATGATATGAGGAAAGATTATGCGACCAATTTTATTTACATGGGTAATTCTTTTGTTATGAATTATGATTAAATTAATTTTTTGGCACATATAAATCATGAACATGTTATAATGGGTGCACCTAGATATCACTCCAATGCATTGGGTAAAGATTTAGTCTCTTGAGGCATCATGTATGGGACTAGGGATTATACGTAATCCATTATGGGAATTTGTCCACTATATAATATAATCTAGGAAGTTAGTATTAACTCATGTTTATTCAATGTTATATATTTATGCTAAATTTCCTATGATTCCATGATCTGATGATACCATGTTATTTATATTATGTTTCCATGTGATTATTCTTGAGCCTTCTCTTTTATGATATCATTTTATACCTTTGACTCACAAGTTAAGCTTCCTTATTATTTTTATACCCTTACTAGGATTTTTATCTCGCCCCTTTGTCTATGTATTTCCTTGGTTATCCCATCTAGTTTTAGGAGATCTAAAGGATTTAGGATCTCATTATAGAGAATAAAATAAATAATTTTTATTTTAGTCTCAATTTGATGTATTATGAACCCATTCATCCAAAGACACTATGCCTCATTCTCTTTGGGTTGTAATTAATAGATTTTTATGTTAAAAACATGTAATAATATTTGTCAAAGGATTATATCACTATAATTAATGGTTATGTATTTTATGAAAAGGAAAATGATGAATGAAATATCATGAAAATAGTAGAGTTTATCTTGTAGAAAAAGTGATGCATGTATCTAGTACCAAGGAAAAAATACAATTTACATGAATATTTCATGCTTTGTCATCATTGAAAAAATACGGGAGTTAGATTATACAAAATTTCAAGTGTTGATTTTTCAATGAAATTAGGTTGATAATAGGAGTGGAGTTAAAATCAATGAATTAGGATTCATGAAAGTGGATTTCAATAATCATGGGTACAATGAAGAATCATTAATAATTACATCACATATAGTATAAGTTGTTTATGTCTTGTATCCTATAAATAGTAAGTTGTTAATTTTTCTACTATCAACAAAAACAACTATAGGGTCAGATGTTAATTCAAATGAGTATGGCCCTTTTTTGGGATGTCTCAATAATTTATTAGTGTCTCAAATGTAGGAAGGGTATTGTATGCCATAGGATAACATAGGGAGTGGATTTGAATACATGATAGAGGGGTTAAATCCCTTTAACCTTTAAATAAAAAATGTGAGTTCAATAATCATAGAAAATAATTTAATATACATTACATTACCTCATAGTATTATATGTTCACTACTATATTTAAGTGATTTGAATTAAATTCTCAACTAATTTGGGATATAATGGATTCTCCATATGTCGATGCTCCCAATACTAAGGAACAATAGGTTTCCCCACATACTTATGCTTTTAATCCACAGGTAAAAAAGGTTTCTCTACATGATGATGCTACCAATCCTGAGGAAAAACATATTGAAAATGTTGAAACTGAGGAAATGGTAGTCGATGAACAACTTATGTCTGATAAAAATAGGAGTGTCATAAAATGACAATCTTAACAAAATTTATATAGTGGTAAGGAAAGGCATAAAATTTGAGGTTGGATAGAATGCACATGGCCGGCATATTGACCCCAAAAAAAGTCTATTTCTATTAGTTACATTAGGTTCACCACTAAAATACATATGCCAATTTACATATATGTGTATCTCAATGTTGTGCCCATGATGAAGGTATTAATTTCTGAAGATATTAGGGTAACATTATGATATACTTTCTATATTTTACTAAAAAAATAAAATAATTAAACGTTTATTTACTCTTAAATATCCCTTTTAGAGTGATTTTATACTAGATACTATAAAATGAAATTTATATTAGTGGTCACTAAAAAGTCTCTTAGAGCCTTTTAGATAATTATTATGATGTATCATCTTAGGGATGATGAAGGTAAAGTAAACCAAAACCCTGAAAATATATATGCACATATGATAACCAAGAAACATGGAATGCATTTATTGGCCATCATGAGGAGGCAACATTTCATTTATATTTTGATTGGTAATACTTTACTTTTTAATACATTTATTAATCACTTTGATTAATAATTCTTAATTTATGAAAAAAACTAAAAGTTTAAAATAATCAATGTGCATCAAAACCAACATACAGCTACCATAAAGCAAGGATTAGGTGCACTTAACTTGAAAAAAATGGAATTTATTTTAAATCTATAGTAATAATTTTATGTCAAATGAAACATCAACATAATTATGTTCCATTTTTTATATGAAGATGGATGAATCAAAATAAAAATCCACTTTAATTTCAAATCATGTGTTATGGAAAGAGGTTCATGTAAATAAAGATAAAATACTAGTATATAAAAACACACAAAGAGTATAGGAATCATGTGTAGGTATAACATAATAAAAAAATATACTTTAAATATGTATTACATAATAGTGAATACTTATTTTCATATATTTTTATATATTTTAGATAAAAGAATCGTCATCAGCTAAACTTAATGAATGAATACTTTCATTGGACTTAAAGTAGATAGAACAATATGGTCATGCTAGAGGTGCGGGTTTTTGGGTGACACCTCAAAAAATATTTTGTGAAATGAAATGAACAAGGAGGTAAAGATAACAAAATGGTTGAGATGTGGAAATTAATCAATGATCTAGAAGAAAATAATAATTGGTATACAGAATTGTTAAATAATTTTATGGGAAGTAATCAAAGGTAATAAACAACACAGCAACTATAACCACTGCATGAAGATCCCCCCCAGCTTTGAGGTTAGTCATTCCCCTCAAAGGTCTTCCTTACCACGGGTAATCAATTTTTTCATAACTATTTCTATGAAATGTGAATTAGGGAGATACTGATACCTTTCCTAAAATAATATTCTATAGGGTGAAATTGATTGTGATTTATATCTATCAGCACCCACCCATCATATTATTGTGTGGGGTATAGTGTAAAATATCTAAAGAGATATTCTACACACACACAAACTTCCAAAAGATCATGTGATAGTATGGATTCACATAGCTCATGAGTTGATCATTAGGTTACCTATGCCCCTTGATGATCTGGATGTTCACATAGCCAAACTTTCTATTGGAACTTTCATAGAATGTTCGTTTGATCTTGTAAAAAAGCATATGTCAATAATAAGGTATTTCCTTTCCAATTTATTTTTTATACAAAAAAATTAACTATTAATGAAAGAAGTCCTAAACTAAGGAATGTTGTTACAAATGGAAAAAATAAGAGTAAATACAAAGTTGAATCAAAATAATCTAAAGGATAAACCTGTTAATAAAAAATACCTTAATATATTATATTTACCCCCACCAATTCAATTGTTGAATTTAGTAATATTAAAAGTAAATTTGAATACAATGTTAAAATATAATAATACATTCATCATTGTTTTTTAAGAACAAATGTATATAGGTGTCGTTACAGACTAACTTGGTCTTCATAATGTAGGTGAAATCCTCATGCATGGATGGATGGAAATATCACTTATAAATGTATACATTAGGTGTGTTTTCATAATCTATTTTTCAAATAGATGTCCTACTATGCTAATTACTATTAAATAATATTGATAATTTTTACAGGTGTATATATTAGAATTATATGAAACTAAAACTTTGTGAAGAAAATATTGGACTTATTAGTCCTCACATCACTTTCACACACACCAAAAATCATTATAAGAAGATGAATATTTAGAAATAATAGACTATATGGCCACAATTTTGAAAGGAAGCTTATAGAAGGAAAAATATTCTTAATACCCATGATGTAGGGGTAAAACTATGTAATCTAATCATATCAAATATATATTCATTTCTTTCATTACTTATTCCTTTTTATTTATTTATTAGAGCATTGGTTGCTCATTACAATCAATTTAGATATTCCAAAGATTTAATTTTTTGATTCACTGCATGGATTTCCAAAAAAATGACCATACATGATGATGTTTATCAATTATCAATACACTACATTCAAAATTTTACAAATAAACATCAATTTATATGTTTTATATTATATTTTAATGAAACATTTTGTAATGATAGATTGGTGTTTAAATATCGTCAAAATCATGGTATGAGGGTGGTCCATGAGCACAAGAAGCCTATAAATTTCTACAACTAGATAAGTATTAGAGTATATATAATAATATTTCACTATCAAAACATATATAAAAACAAATTACTTATTTTTTCAATGTTTTTGTAGTGTCCGAAATAAACTATTGGTAGAGATTATGGATATTACATTTGAAAATTAATTCAAGATATTGTATTCCATCAAAAAATTATAATACTCAAAGTGGTGTTTCAAATGATAATTATAATTTCATTTAAAATATTTATTAATCCTTTTTATTTATATTTGTTTGGTACTACCAGGACAATCTACGGTCCACATATTCAAAATAGAAAATAAATTTCTCTAGAAACAAGTGGGAATAATACATGGTGTAAAAATGTTTTTATACATAGTGAAGATGTGATTTCCTAATACTTATTTAGTTAATTTTCACATCCTTTTATCTACTTATTTTTTAGTTAATTTTCTTCTTATTGTTATCTACAACTTATTTAGTTAATTTTTATAGAGACCGTGAAGAGGTGAGTTCATTGAGAATTGATTTTTCACCAGCCATTTTGTTCTCCATGTAGAGCGCAATTTCTTGGTAAAAAATCAATTCTTGATAAAGTCCTCAAAAAGGATGATGCACTCAGGTACTATTTGTTCTCTTCATAGAGCTACTTATTCTTTATTTGATATGTTTGGTGGGTACTGAAAACTTTTCAAAGGAAATATAAGTATTCTCATGGATATGGAAAAGGAAGGAAAACAAATCAAAGGGAGAATTCAAAAAGAATGGTTGGAGAAGCCAAAATTTTGGCAAAGGGAAAACGGGGGGAATTGTGAAGTGTAATACTTAATAGACCACTGCTCTGCATAGTAGCCTACTTCGAAAGGCATCCATAAACTAACCAGTTTGTGGGATGAAGACAGTGGTGTTGATCCCCCGCAAACAAAATAGTTTGTGGGAAAAATGCGGAGAAATCTACCCCAGATATGACATCCCCCGCGAAATCAAACAGTTCTTGGTAAATTCAAAGCTGTCAACTTACCATGAATGAATCAAGGTCCTTCGCGGGACTGAGGCATTAATTCTCACCACCGTAGGCAATAACCCTGTTACCCTACTGACCAAGTCGTCCATGGGTCGGTTTGCTTCTGTGGTCTTCCAAAAAGGATGCTCATGGCCCAGCAACCTAGTGCCTCCACCTCTCTATAAAAGGATCCCAAGGGGATGAATATTCTATAGAGATTGTTATATTAAGGCAACGAAGAAGTGAGCACCATGAAAGATGGTCTCTTTCAATGATTCCCTATAGGAAAAACCCACCACATAGCACTAAAGGGAGAAAAACTAAGTTAATTGGAAACTCGAGAACCTCGTATCCTTTGAGGAGGCATTCCCATAAGGTATAAAACCAATTCCCCTTTTTCAATCAATCTTCCCACATAGAAAATCACTATGCGGATGGAACCTTATGCCATGTAGTGAATCACTACATGGACGGAACCCTACGCCACGTAGTGAATCGCTATGTGGACGGAACTCAGCACCATGTAGAAAGATTCTACATGAACTAAACCCTAGTCCGCATACCACCATGGTATTCAGATGGATCCCTCACCTGCATAGAAACATGATACGTAGAACAAACCTCATCCCGCATAAGGAAGTGTTATGTAAAATGGGGTATCTTCGGGCGTTCCACCCTCTGGATCCAATCATTTCCTTCTGTTTCTATCACTTCATCTATAGTCCCTCCACAAACAAGTATATTAGAATTAGTCCAAGGCCTCTTCCAAAGACACTATACATCTATGATAAAATCATAGGGTACACCAATATACCCTTTTGATTTTACATACCCATGGTAAGCAGAGTCATGTGGGTAATATCGGTGATAAGGAGGAACCCTGAAATGTCCATAGGTTTACAGTCCTATGGTAATGAGGGTTATGACCTTGGTATGCTCACATGTACCACCCCATTCTAGGTATTAGGGGAAACCACCAGCCTTTCCCTTCAATGAGGACTAATTTTGAATTTTCTCCCTTGTTCCCCATAATCAATTTTAGGTCACTCCCACTAAGGTAGTCTCCTAGCCTTTCTTGCGGGAGGTAGTACCTTCGCTCCTATTCACCTTATCCCAGGACATATTTGGATAGATCGCCAAATATAACTATCCAGTATATAAAAACAAGGGAGGAAATATGCGCACTCAAATCCCCTATCTCTCCCCCCTTTAGACCCCAACACCATCCATCAGTAGATGGGGAGGATTGTGTGATCTCCAAATCTACTACTTTATCTTATTTCTCACACTGAGTATAACTCACTTGGGCTTAGAGATTAGTGGAGATCATGACATCTACATGACCCTAAACTTAAAGTGGCCCTTTTTTACAGATGTAAGCCCCAAATTTAAATCAAGTGGTCCTTCTCCATAGATATAAGTCTCGACCCCATGGGAAGCTTCTATGTGTAAGCCACAGCTTTCAGAACTACATGGACTTTGATTACCAATTAACTGGGATATGTAGGAAACTTCCCCGATGTTCAAGGCCGAAACTATCATTTTTCACATTGGTCAATTATCATCTTGACCACATTACATTAAACAATATGAGTCACCAAACTATGTGGGTTCTGATTCCTATCGTGAGGATACATAGGAATCTCATATTATGGGTTCGGTCCCAACATTGCAATAATCACCCCCTGGAAGATGATAAACTCCAGAGTGCCTCATCACATGGATCGAACTAGATTTGTCTTAGTGAATGATTAAGGAGTCCCTAGTCTGTCCATAAGGGGGTAACATTGATGAGGAACCTTGGATACATAGAGATATCTTAATTGATGTATAACCTCATATACATACAGATAATTATGAACCCATATGTACTTATGATTGATATTACTTATGGGAAATTTGTAGACACAAGTTTGGTAATGATCCAAGGATTAATAAACATATGAACATGGATTAAATCTATAATAGAGTCCTATAATAGTCAATAGTTCCACCCAAAAGGGTGTGATGATATTGATTTCTCATACTCTTGACCAATGTGAGTTCTTAAGTGTCATTGGAAAAATCATCCAATGAGAGACTGCATTTAGAAATTAGGTCCATGAATCATGGATGTGAGAGTATTTGGGTATTTCTAGATCCATGAATAAACCTATTAGAGACCATCCGAGGATATTGTACCCAATGTGGATCGATTTCACAAAAACATAACCCCCTACAATCACTCATCAGGACCAACGAACTTCGGGTAGAAACAAAAATGGTGAACCCAAATTGAATCCTTAACCAATGTGGAAATGTTACCCTACCTCAGGACCCTTTCATGTTTTAAATGGAATAGGTCCAAGCAAGGTCATCAATTATACATATGGTCATGAGGTGATACTTTTATTGGGTTTTGTTGTCTATACTTGACACATATATTGCAGGAATTCTTTATAGATTCCATCAATCCAATGGAATCCTTGAAGTTCTTGAAAACATGCTTGTCAACCAACACACCAGTTGAGTCCTCCATCAAGAAGAGGAATCCATCATCCACCCAACATCTCTAACTCTTGGTCTTAAATTCATTGATTCGGGAGTACCACTGGAATGGTACCTCCCAACAAGGGAGGCAGAAAGACAGGCCCTCCAATTGGTGCAATCCCGCTAGCTACCCACTTAGTAGTGGTCGGTGGCCCAAAACCAGGTTGCTACACTAGCCGTCTCTAATTATTTTGAGAGCCTGTCCCCGGAATGCGACAACAAGTACATTCCTTATATTAAGTATGCGTAAGAAGTCATCTCTAATGATTTTTTTTTTGCTGCACAGGGGTCCCACTCAAGGGCCCCTACCAGAAGATTTTGCCACCAATTCCATGTGGCCCAGTATCCTCATTCTAAAGAGGATATCACACTGAGAGCTCCTGTTGAGGTTTAAAAAACACAGATTCCCCAGGTTGCCCGCCAAGGGATATGAACATTTAATCAGGAACAGGTTATCACTGCTGTAACACCCCAAGCTTCCATGATACGCTTCTCATTCAATAAGGCAATAGCTTGCATTGTACGCAACTTCGAGTTCTAAAACACCGCGACTAATCAAAGTAGCCGTTATGAATAGTAATAACCACTTTTTAAAATTATAGAAATTTTATATTTCAAAATGGACTTCATTTTTGTATTCGTAATATCGAAATTATCCTAAGTTTAATTTTTTGTAACTTTCTGAGAACTTCCAATTTTTTATGAATAGTGATAAATACTTAAAACAACTTTTTTAATCAAAATAATTTATTGTGATAAATTATACTATTTAGTGGTTTTAAATTATAATTAGAATATATTTTTACCATTTTATCCAATGGTGGTCATCAGAATTAATTTAACATTGAAATTGGACATAAACAATTGCCAATCTTTTGATATAAATTGTTTCTTAAAAACACGCTATTTGTTGTGACAGCGGGAATTGATTATAAAATTAATTAATGCAACTTATATGTTTGAAATTTTTTAAAATAGACATCATTTTTGAATTCGGAATATCAATTATAGCTTAGGGTGAAATTTTGGCATTGTTCTGAAAAACTTCAATTTTTGATGAATAGTGAAACCACTAAGTGGAAGTTAAATAACTGATTTTTCGTTTAAATGAAATATTACCACTTCTGTGATTTTATTTTCAAAAATCCGACATACATGGTTGTCATTAAGAAGTAAAATTTGGTTCAATGAGATTAAAATAATTTTTTGGTGAATAGTAACTTTTAAGTTCTTAATCGCGATTAGAGGTAATTAGTGTAGTTTAAGGTAAAAATAAAGTTTTAATAATATGAGATGAGCTTGACACTTGTCCTACTCCTATTGGATGAGTCATGGCCGACCAAGAAAACCCATGGGTCAACTTGGGGACCCCATGGAGCCACTTTGGTTGGAAAATGACATTAATATATATTTATTTAATGTTAAAATTAAATTGACACAAACATGAGTTGTTTTACTAAAACAATTTTTAAGTGGGGCTAAACAAGTCCAAATTTTGACTATAAATATTCATTAGAAATATAAAAAGATTTCCTACATCATATTAGTTTTTTTATAATTTTTAGACATTAAATATATTAAATTATTTATGACATCATTATGATGCAGCGATGACCTCATTATTTAATGATTTAAATAAAATAGAAAGATAATGTAAAATCCAAAGCGTAAACTTGTCAAAAACCTATTTTATGAGTATATTTCGAACCCTTATCATCTTATCCTCGAATTATATAAGTGTGGGACCTCTAAAATCCGAAACTCATTTTATAATAAAGTGACTTTTCTTTACTTTCCAAGAGTGCCCCTCCTCTCCACTTATAAAAGGCCCCCACCTCTCCCACCTCATTTACACTTTCAACCCATTTGGCTCGGCCAACCTCTGCCCAAATACTCTAACAACTTCCCCCTCTTACTCCTACAAGCCTCACTTTGGGCAGAACTCTTCCCAAGGAAGCCTTTGGCTCAAATCAAAAAGAGTTACCCGATTTTGAGGTAATGTCTTCTCTAATGTTGTTTTGTTTTATTTTTTTTCTCCAACCCCCTAAACTCTTTTTATTAATTTATTTTGTAACAACACCAGTATCCTCAATATACTAGGATGTTGTTATAAGAATTATTTGAGCTACACTTACACACACCTACATCTAATGGTTAAAGAACATACGGTTTCTGTGGATGGCGAATTTTTGCCTCACGAAACGATGATTGTTCAACACTCATATAACACCTTCAAAGGTGGCCATTAAGATGTCACTATTTTTATATATGATATATAATATTTTTATGTTTTACTTATGCTTCTGTATTTCTCATTTATGGCATACTTTATGATTTCCATTATGGGTAAAACGTGATAATTTCATTTTAGGAAGTGCGGACTACCGCCCCCTCAAAGTGATTTGAATCGTTAATGCCATATGTAGGATGTATAAAGGATGGAGTAAATGGTATTATACACTATATTATACTGTAATTATATTATACATTTATATCATTATGATTTCGTTCCATTAAATATGAAATTTAAATGAAAGTAGCGTTCATGCGTACGTACGGCTTACCGTCTCCATGAACGGTGCATTTCATTTCTTACCTCTAAATGTTATGTAATATTATAAATGAATGTATATACTGGATATATAAGATATATATGACATCTAAATCATGAATATAATTCTGGAGATAATGGATATTCTACCACATAAACAACTCGTAATTATAAGAAGTTTATTGTTGACTCAAGTACCAAAGATCGACAAAACGACCGTTATTAACTTAAATAATTACATAATGTTCATATCATTGTAATAAGTGATATAATAAGGATAATGAAATTGAAAATGGTTCTTAATAAGGTATATATTAACTCTAGTTTATTATTCAGGAGGTTAAAGAACGGTTGAGTCAAGTCAGACACAAGGTAAGGGAATTTCTTAACCCAACTTCCATTCTTTGGGTTAATCTCCTACTTTCAAATTATGTCATGATATTATTATGTCCTATTTTGTATTTTTACTTTCTTTATGTGTACCTATAGTTGATACACATAATAGATCTATTTTATTTTAAAAATGATCTTTTTAAGGACTTTGTCTCAATCTCCTTTCATTGAGGCATATTTGGTTTTATACACAAATTTCTTTTATACGGTGTATAAACCCCTTTGACTTTTACGTTTATTCAAAAGGAATCTTTTTTATACGAAGCATTTTACTAAACGACAAAAAGGGAATGTTTTTATTTCCGTACATATGTGGCGACAATGTCTTCTCCGCCGCCGTGACCATTATTTGAGTTTAGGCTTCCTCTAAAAGCCATCACTTTTTTTTAATGAAAAATAAATACAAAGTTTTAACTTTCTTTTATTTTGGTATTGAAAATGGTTTTGAAAGTGTTTTTTATATCAATGTGTTGTATTGATATCTTATGATTGAAATGTGGAAATGTTATGTTTCCTTTATGCATGTTTTATGTGATACGATTATGTTATGGTTTATGATATGTTTAAACCAATTCATATGAGGAATGCATTGGACTTAATAAGTGACGGGTGGAGCCCGCTATAGCTCCTCGATGCATCGGCAGGTTTCATGAGACAAACTAGTGTCTTGGCACGAGGCCTTGACAAAATCTAATTTGTGGTCTTGGCACGAGGCCTTGGCTACGTGGTTATGATAGTCTGGCATTATGAATTCCATCATTATGAAAGTGGTTATTGATATTGCATGTGATTATTCGACCGGTAGAATATCCATGTGAATAAGTAAATGGCATTATCTCATTTTAATTTTGCCATATTATGTTGAAGTTCATGTTTAAAAGGCTTTTGTTTTAGTTATACATCGCCTTAAATGTTAATGTTTATTTATGAAAGCTTCCGCATTATTGTTATCCTTACTGAGCATCTGAGCTCACCCCTTTAAATGTTTTAATATTTTCTAGGATGTGAAGATGTATTTTATGAATGACCTGCAGGGATAGTCAGAAGAGGATATGAGTGTGGACTATGGAGACTTTGTTATTGTAGTTTTTCACTTTATGATGTAATGTAACATTTACGAATGTATCTAGTGTTTCCAAGGCTAATAAACTAATCGGTCTTTCGAGACTTGATCTTTTGTGATCATGCAAATTGTTAGGGCCAATAGGGGCCTATATACCCTGAGAGGGGGGGTGAATCAGGGTATGGATACTCTTTTTCAAAGTTCTTTCTGCCCCACTGGATCTTGACCTCTTTGTTACAAGGGTCACTTTGTTTGCACTTGTGTGGTTACTGTGATCACTTGTCTCATTTACCTGATGATGATGCTTTGAATGCAATGCAGGAAAGTAAGCAGGCAGACACAAATATTTTTACTTGGTTCACCGCTAAGGGCTACGTCCAAGGAGCATACGCCGACAAGTTGCCGGTTCGTACCAAATTCCACTAGGCTTCACTAGCTGTGGATTACAAGGTTCGGGCTAGATCACTTCTATGCCCAGGCTCACTGCCTTTACAATGTTTAGGGTCAGCTCACTGCTTTCCCAAGGGTCACTCCCTATTTCTCTCTCTCTGGCTCACTGCCGGTGGAGAGGATCACCTTCTTCCTCTTCCTGAGCTCACTGCTCTTGGAAGGGAATCCAATCACAGTTTATAGACCTGTAGGTCTCTTCATTTGCATGAATGAATGCATCTTTCTCTGTATGTAGATGCTCTGTTGAAGTTCAACTTTCACCCGTAGATGAATACCCCTTTGCCACTATCCAATGGGCAAACAACCTTTGGAAAGACCTTCGCAAAGCACCCTACAATGCGAGGCTCCCAATTTCGCGAAGCTCAAACAAGCCTTCGCGAAGCTCCTGCCTTTTCGCGAAGCTCACTCGCGAAGCTCCTTCGCGAAGCACTCTCGCGATGCTCAAGCCGTCGCAAAGCAACGACCCTCGCGAAGCTAAGTAAGCCAATGCGGAGCTCGCAGGTTTCGCGGAGCTACAATAGCCGCCGCGAAGCACCTCTTTCGCGAAGCACACTGGCTCCGCGAACCACCTTCGCAAATCGAGAGCAAAGTATTTTCTCTGAAAATTCTCTCTGCTTCGCCTGAAGGGGTCGGCCTCTATTTATAGGCGATTCCACCGACCCTCGTCCCTTCCGCGCGAAGTCAACGCCACGTCATCTCAAATCGCGAAGCTCCAGAGTTTCTGTCGGAATTCTGTCCAAATCGCGAAGCTCTACGGCAATCTTCCGTTCGCGGAGCTTGACGTAGTCGCGATGAATCACCGTCAACTTACCTTCGCGGCTCGCGCCTTCGCCGCGATGTTCTCTCGTAAAGCCCTTCTCCGCCGCGATGCGCTTCAGCCTCTGCCGTTCGCGAAGCTTGACGTAATCGCGAAGCATCACCGCCTCCATTCTTCTGGTCTTCGCGATTTCCAAACCATGCATCCTATCTTCGCGAAATTCATGCCTTTGCCATATTAAATTGTGCTCTTCATTGAAATCCTCTTTTCGCGATGCTCACCAAACTCCAAATTTTGGACCCCAAAAATTTGGCAAACACTGGAAAACGGCGCCACCTTGTACTGCTCTTTTGTACCGCCTCCGGATTGTCCTTTCCTTTGTCATAGTTCTTTGTCAACATGTAATGTCAACAACTTCTCGGGAATTCGACAAATATCCATGAAAACCTGCTTTGTCAACAAACACAATCAACCCAAAAAATACTTCAATGTTACCTTGAGGGATTTTTGCCCAACAATCTCCCCCTTTGGGTTTGTTGACAACTCTTCACAATTTTGCTCAGGATGATTTTCTGCACTGTGATACCTCACTGAGTCTTCTTCCAGCTGCTACCACCATTCACCTCTTGCGATTATGACAGCGTTCAAGGATTCACTTAACATGTACTCTAAGCCCACATGAGCAATGCTCGACGTGAGAAACAAGAGTAGTATGAAAAGTTCATCAATGAATCACTTCATGTCAGACCCCAATTGTCGATTCCACCCTGATACCAATTCTTAAAATAAAACCAGTTGTTGAACCACACTGATACCAATTGGTGAATTCTTAAGTTGATACCAATTGTTGATAGCTGGACACCGTCTCACACCATTCCTACACCACTGTTCTGCTTTTATCACGATCCTCAGTTGTCGTGATTTCTATGATTTGAACGATCACTTCTAGCATCGTCAGATTTATAACACTCCCCCTTTCTCATTGCTCCCCCTTTCTGGCTGCTCCACCTGTCAGCTTCTCCCCGTATCAATTATGATTTATCAAATCTCCGCACTATTTTCTCTCTTGAACTAACACTTTTCTCCCCCTTTGTCAAGCACTTGTCAAGCACTTTTCTCCCCCTTTGTCAACGAACCCAAAGGTCACGCCTTTGTAGTCTGTAACATAGTAGAGAACACATATCAGCGCATTAGGGAAAAACACACCATACCTCGGGGAGAGGGGGGGTGGGGGTCCCACATCCACTCTATTTCAAGTGTGGGGAATCGACTGAACTCCCAGAGCCAGTCGATGCCTCTCAAAAGCTTCCTTGGGTAAGGCCTTTGTCAGAATGTCTGCAACTTGTAGTTCTGTAGGCACATACTCTAATTTCACGATCCCCTGCTCAACTTTCTCCTTGATAAAATGATACTTTATCTCAATGTGCTTTGTCCTAGAGTGACGGACGGGATTTTTGCTGAGATTTATAGCACTTGAGTTATCACACTGGATTCCGATCGGAGACTTTACTTCAACTCCCATATCTTCAAGCTGCTGCTTCGTCCACAATAACTGTGTGCATGCTTGAGTGGCCGTAATATACTCACCTTCTGCGGTGCTTAATGAAATGCAATCTTGTTTCTTGCTTAGCCAAGAAATACACAATCCACCAAGATAGAATGCACCACCTGATGTTGATTTTTTATCATCTGCTGAACCGGCCCAGTCTGCATTAGTATATCCCAATAACTCTGTCTGAGATTTGTCGTTGTAGGTCAAGCTGAAGTCCACCGTGCCCTTGATATACCGAAGTATTCTTTTCACTGCAAGTATGTGACTTTCCTTGGGATTACTCTGATATCTCACTGCTTGGCATGTGGCGAAAACAATATCAGGCCTTGTTGCGGTTAAGTACAACAGACTTCCAATGATTTGCCTGTATTCTGTGATATTAACTGCCCTGCCACTGTCATCTTTTGATGATTTCATCCAGGTAGAAACCGGAGTCTTCATCTCCTTGGAATTTTCCATTCCAAATCATTCCAAAGCATCCTTGGAATACTCGGATTCAGAAATGAATATTCTATTCCTGCCTTGTGTAACTATGCTTCATCTGATCTTCCAAATATTATGTCTTCTTCCTTGACCAGCCTCACCATCCTTTGATTACTATTGTTGTTGAAATAAAGATTGTAATCAAATCCCCCACACTGAAAACCAATCTTCTTCAAATACTGATATAGCCTTCAGTACCATTCTCTTGGGGTGTATGCTTTGCAGACCAGTCGTGCTTTGTTTCGAATCATTGTGCCATCTTCGTTCGTCTTGTCTAAATAGACCCATTTTGTCCTGATGACGTTTTTATCATCTGGCCTTGAAACAATTTCCCAGGTCTGATTCTTCTCAATTCTGACCTATCTCTTCATTCATGGCATGATCCCAGTTTTCATCTTCAGCTGCATCAGCAAAGAATTTCGACTCAACCTGAGATAGTAATGATGTCTGCTGTAGTGATTTCATTCTCTTTGTCTGAACTGGATCTCACTGATCACTGATGATAGTCTGCCTGTCAATTTCAGCTCGATTCGTTGTATTTTGTGCAGATAAGGATTTTACATCCTTGTACTCATCATCAGTATCTTATTCTGAGTCACACTCAGCCACTTCTTCTCCCCCTGTGTTGCTTTCTTCCTCAACACTTTCGTCAGGAAATTGTTCACTGACTCATTTTTCAGTGGCTTCATTTCTTTCAGCTACTTTTCGCAGCTTCTTGGTATCCTGAAAAACAGTCAGCTGATACCACAATGTTAGATCAAAATAAATAAGCATGAAATGCTTGATCACTGCTGCTTCTCTCATAGTATGTCTTCTCTCGATAGACAACTCTTGAGCTGGGTCATCCAATTATTTCATTGATGGATCTGGCATCTGATTTTGTTGTTGAATGCTCCCCCTATGTTATGCAACACTTCCTGGGGTTAGGCCCAACAGTTTAGACCCATAACACGTATTTTCCTCCTGCATCATTCGTTCTCATCTTCCAATCAGATTTGAGCCACTAACAAAATCTCTAAGCCTACGGAGTTGAAACTCGGTGTAGGGAACAAGAGATAAAGTTAATAACACAATCACTTCCTATTGTGCTCTGTTGCTCTCCTTCTTCTTCAACTCTAGTATCTGATTTGAATCAATTGAAACTCTAGAGCATATCATTTCTCCACTTCGCATCCTTAGATGCCACTTCCCCTTGGATTGTATCTCCCTAAAACCTGAAACACAAGAATCATCAGTTAATAGCATTTATATACATAGGGAGAGGGGTTTCTTCTGGAATCCTCAACATGAGGATGATGGTTGATCCTGATGGGTCAACCCTTTGATTCTTTCTTGGAGCGCATCACACTCCTGTCTTGCTTCCTCCAACTGCCTGACCAACTTCAACTGTTCTGGCCATATGACTAGGCATTCTTTGCTCACATTCTGAGCCTTTTTCTGATATGAAGATTCTGCAGACTTGGCCTTTCTCACAATCTGGGGTTTAGACCAACTGGTACACATTTCGATCTTTGATGTTCTACCGAAATTCCATTTCCCTTGATTGTTTCTCGGTGCAGGAATCTCCTTTCTTGTCATCTTCCCTGTCTTCTTTGTCCATTGTAGGGATCTGCCTTTTTCTTCCACTTCTCGTTGCAAAACACGACATGTGGATTTTTCGATGCATTCTTTGCTAATCTGCCTTTTATCAGATTTATGAGTCACCACCCTATTTTTCATTGGTGGTGGGTCCTCCATTGAACGTCCATTCTTCTTTATCACCACTGGAGTAGATCTCCCCTTAATCTTCCAGGTTTGCTCACATTCTCTCCTTGAGAGCTGTTGTGAGTATGAAATAGGAGGTGACTGATACACCTTTCGTTTAGCTCCATGTGATTTCCTCGAGGCTCGAAGCCTGTTCTTCTCCTTACCACTTTGCCTCCCAGTACATGCTTCTTTCTTGTACACTTCCTGTGGTGGAGATCTCTTTTCTTGTTCCTTTCCCTTTCCTGCTTTCTTCTTACTGCAATGTCTCGCCATGTGCCCATAGTGAGAACATATAAAACATTTTCCCTCAAAGGCATACCTCATTTTATCATCTCTCTGCTGAGATGTTGATGCACCTTGAGTTCTTCCTCTGATATTGTTCTCTTGAGCTTCCTGACACATGCTCATGGTGTGTCCCATTCTTCCGCAGTAATAGCATCTAATATATGCTTTCCTCTGAGAAGCTCTTCTTTCTAATTTCTCATGATGCTTCTTCCTGTTCTCAGATTTGTTAATGTTTCTCTTTTCACAGCCTGAAATGTACTCCAGAGCCTCTGTACAGAAGCTTGATGTGTGGCCATGAATCCCACAGAAATAGCACATGTCGTCACTTCTTTTTGTAACTGACCTCTTAGGCCTATCTCCAGCACCTACAGGTTTTTCTCCACTCCTGGAACTGTTCACGACTCTCTTCTTATCATGCATGGGTGGTGATTCATAAAATCCAATACCAGCTTTTCCGAAACTTGCTGGTCTTTGAGCTGAGAAAATATTCTGTTGTTTCTCTTCAGAAATAGCATATCTGTTCTTCATTTTATCATCACTTGTCGAAGGATGATCAAATAGTAAATGCAAGGCATCCTTCATTTTAGGCTTTCCTTTCATTCTAGCCATCTTCTGCAGCTCTTCAGCATTAGAATCATTCTTCTCTGTTAGGTCAGTAACTATATCAATAAGCCTTTGATTTAAGCCTTTTAGCTTGTTGACCTCAATCTCCAATCCCTTGATCCGGATATCTTTAGATTTGGCTTCTTCAGTGTTTCCAACGTCACTTGGAATATTAGGTTCTTCGATGATTTTGAATTGATCTTTCACTTTTCTATTCAATCCATCGATCTCCCTTTTCTGTTCTTCAATCTTAATCTTATACTCACTAACCGATTCTGAGTTCTCTCGTGTTGATAACTTGAGTTTCTCAATTTCTTCCATCAACTCAGACTTCTCTTCTTCCTGCTGTTGCATGTAGAGTTTGGCATCATGAACAACTTTGTTGAATTTCTTTGTTTTTGCTCTCCAAACATCTATCTCTTCAAGAGCAGCCTCCAACTCAGCTCGCATGTCTATTCTTCCTTCAATTTCTTCTTCTGTTTCAGCATCACTCTGATGCTCATGTACTTCACTCATTCCAACATCATGATTGAGTGAATCAATCTTTTCCCTATCAGATTCATCCAGACCATCCTTCAGTAAGCTGTTTGATTCTTTTAGTTGAATCACACTTTTTCCGAAAACACTTCCACACTGAGGGAATTTACCTGACTTCTGATTCTTCTTTGATGCTTTTCCTTTTCCCATGGCAGATTGAGAGATAATAGAAAAATGTATCTTCAACCACACAGATCGACTACACTATGTCGAAGCAAAAAAATCTGATAAAAGCAACCTATCGCTCTGATACCAATTGTTAGGGCCAATAGGGGCCTATATACCCTGAGAGGGGGGGTGAATCAGGGTATGGATACTCTTTTTCAAAGTTCTTTCTGCCCCACTGGATCTTGACCTCTTTGTTACAAGGGTCACTTTGTTTGCACTTGTGTGGTTACTGTGATCACTTGTCTCATTTACCTGATGATGATGCTTTGAATGCAATGCAGGAAAGTAAGCAGGCAGACACAAATATTTTTACTTGGTTCACCGCTAAGGGCTACGTCCAAGGAGCATACGCCGACAAGTTGCCGGTTCGTACCAAATTCCACTAGGCTTCACTAGCTGTGGATTACAAGGTTCGGGCTAGATCACTTCTATGCCCAGGCTCACTGCCTTTACAATGTTTAGGGTCAGCTCACTGCTTTCCCAAGGGTCACTCCCTATTTCTCTCTCTCTGGCTCACTTCCGGTGGAGAGGATCACCTTCTTCCTCTTCCTGAGCTCACTGCTCTTGGAAGGGAATCCAATCACAGTTTATAGACCTGTAGGTCTCTTCATTTGCATGAATGAATGCATCTTTCTCTGTATGTAGATGCTCTGTTGAAGTTCAACTTTCACCCGTAGATGAATACCCCTTTGCCACTATCCAATGGGCAAACAACCTTTGGAAAGACCTTCGCAAAGCACCCTACAATGCGAGGCTCCCAATTTCGTGAAGCTCAAACAAGCCTTCGCGAAGCTCCTGCCTTTTCGCGAAGCTCACTCGCGAAGCTCCTTCGCGAAGCACTCTCGCGATGCTCAAGCCGTCGCAAAGCAACGACCCTCGCGAAGCTAAATAAGCCAATGCGGAGCTCGCAGGTTTCGCGGAGCTACAATAGCCGCCGCGAAGCACCTCTTTCGCGAAGCACACTGGCTCCGCGAACCACCTTCGCAAATCGAGAGCAAAGTATTTTCTCTGAAAATTCTCTCTGCTTCGCCTGAAGGGGTCGGCCTCTATTTATAGGCGATTCCACCGACCCTCGTCCCTTCCGCGCGAAGTCAACGCCACGTCATCTCAAATCGCGAAGCTCCAGAGTTTCTGTCGGAATTCTGTCCAAATCGCGAAGCTCTACGGCAATCTTCCGTTCGCGGAGCTTGACGTAGTCGCGATGAATCACCGTCAACTTACCTTCGCGGCTCGCGCCTTCGCCGCGATGTTCTCTCGCAAAGCCCTTCTCCGCCGCGATGCGCTTCAGCCTCTGCCGTTCGCGAAGCTTGACGTAATCGCGAAGCATCACCGCCTCCATTCTTCTGGTCTTCGCGATTTCCAAACCATGCATCCTATCTTCGCGAAATTCATGCCTTTGCCATATTAAATTGTGCTCTTCATTGAAATCCTCTTTTCGCGATGCTCACCAAACTCCAAATTTTGGACCCCAAAAATTTGGCAAACACTGGAAAACGGCGCCACCTTGTACTGCTCTTTTGTACCGCCTCCGGATTGTCCTTTCCTTTGTCATAGTTCTTTGTCAACATGTAATGTCAACAACTTCTCGGGAATTCGACAAATATCCATGAAAACCTGCTTTGTCAACAAACACAATCAACCCAAAAAATACTTCAATGTTACCTTGAGGGATTTTTGCCCAACACAAATGTTACGAAGTAATGCACCGACTCTGGGTAGCTGGGGTCGGGGCGTTACAGTTGGTATCAGAGGCAGTTTAGTACTAACCTTGGAAGCTAGATTTAGATAAACTCTGATTAGAGCACATAGACCAAAGATAGACTTTGAGGATTAGTATAGAAGAACTTCCTAAAATTTTGGTATTGTAGAGATGTTGTGAGTTTTCCGAGCAATACATCCTTGTCTGGATACGAGCAGGTAGAGGTGGCTCTGGCACAGATGTACCTAGGGGTAAAACCCGAAAACACTACTTTGAGCTAGACTCGAACGGGAACTGGTGCACGACAACGGGCCTTGCTGCACTCTTGGTTACGACACTCCCGGGGGATATGCTTAGGATAATTCTCATTTTCTTTACAATCCACTATGAAGGGTTATGAGTATATACTTCCTCAAAGGAAACATTTCTTTTTATGATTATTGATTATATCCATAAATAGTTCAATTTATGTAAAGTGTTTTACAAATATGGAATTATGTATTTTAATTCATAAACTAATCTAGTTTATGCCATTGTTTAGAAATGGTGCCTAGTGGAAGGAATGGAAACCGTATCAATGCACGCACTCCGTGTAGGGATTTCCCTCCTGCTCAAGATAATTATTGTGGAGCTAGTGATACAACTGGTGCCGATCAACTTATTACCATACTGGGATAACTCACTCAGGTTATGAATAATAACCTTACTCGTATGGAGCACCCTGATCCGCAACGTGGAGGATCAATGTTAGACCGCTTCATGAGGCAACAACCGCCAACATTTAATGGGGGTACAAATCCATTAGTAGCTGAGCAATGGATAAAATCCTTAGAGAAAATATTCCATGCCTTGGGGAGTAGCGAAAGGGAGAAGGTTGTCATGGAAGTTTACCGCCTCACTGGAGATGTCGATCAGTGGTGGTCGCTGATTCAAAACACAAAGGAAGATGATGACGTATCGAATATGGAATGGAGGGAGTTCAAAGAGCTTTTCTTAGAAAAATACTTTCCTCGTGACCATCGAGCAGATATGGAAAGGAAATTTTTGAGTCTGAGGCAGAAGGAGGATGAGAATGTCGCAAAGTATGAGGCTAACTTTACAAGGTTAGCGAGGCATGCTGCCGATTATATACGTAACCCAAGGAGTAAGATTGATCATTTCTTTGATGGGTTAAAACCATTTCTCCGTCGAGCTTTAGTATCACAATCCTTCTCATCATACGAAGATATTGTCTCATGTGCTATCAAGACAGAAAAGGAATTCTCTAAGTCTTATGACAACAAAGTAAAGAAAGAGAAGAAGAGAACGGTGGAACAAGAGACAGATAAAGGGAAAAAGGGAAAGAAGGATTTTCCATTATGTGATAATTATGGGAAGAATCACCCTGGTACTTGCCTAAAAGGAATGGGAGTTTGTTATAATTGTGGAGAAAAGGGTCACCAGGCTCGTGATTGCAAGGGAAAGAAAGAGGCTATCAAAGTTGAATGCTACAATTGTAGGGAAATGGGGCATTATGCAAATGAATGTCCTAAGCATCAGGGAAACTTACCTCAGAAAAGGCCAAGGGATCAAGGACAATCTTATGCTGTTACTACAGTTGAAGCGGAATAATTAATGTATTGGTGCTTTTGGACTCATGGATTATATTCTGGTTATTAGAATAATGTGATATATATATAAGGATTGTACTGCAGTACTTGTTGTTTCAGTAAGGTTTTAATATGATGAAGGTAATTATATTTTTAGTATGTGACAATAAGAGAAACTTTACTTTGTTTGGGGAATCTGATAAATTGATTTTGGAATTAAGAGACCTTTTAGAGAAAGTCTGGACAGAGGTATTTTGGATAACTATAAAGGTTGGAGTGGATTAAGTTGATCTTTGGATAGTATTGTTTAAGGTTAAAAAATTTATGAAGATTATTTTTGGAATATTATGATACTATAGTTTTAGGAAAAGGACAACCTGCAGGGTGGGGCATAACCCATCGCGTCGGACAAAGCTGCAGGAATCGAACCCACAATCATAGTGCGATAGGCCTTTATTTCCTACCACTAGCCTACAGGAAGTCCCTGGTTATTACAAAATAGTTTTACTAATCTAAATGATATGTGTTAATATTTGGAACCTTATAAAATTAGGATAAATAGAATATTTTTGAGTTGTATTACATTTTAGAGTGAAAGATGGGTTTGTGGTAAAAAATTTATTAAAGAATGAAAGACTACATGACAAGTATGTATATTCCCTTACGTTCTTAGTAAATCACCTAAATAAATTCCTAAACTTTATAAAAGGTAACTCAAAACAAAAATGTTGTCGGTTAACTTTTCCTACTGGGGAATCAATGATCGTTTAACCAATCACAAGTTTGTGATTTTCTTGTAGTTAAACTTTCTCCTAATCCTGTTTTCTATAACTCTCCACCAGACCTTGATGGTTTGTTTCTCCTCCATATCCATATTTTCATAGAATCCTAGAATGGGAAATCTCGGGTGACCTTTGTACTTATCTTTCGTTCTTTTAATGTTATATTTTTATTAACCTTATTTCCGATGTGGGTTTTCCACAAAGGTATTTTCTATTTTCAACCTTTTATTTTCAAAGAAAAAAATTTCAAATTGCGAGGACGCAATTTATTGAAGGAGGGGAGAATGTAACACCCCGAGCTTCCATGATACGCTTCTCATTCAATAAGGCAATAGCTTGCATTGTACGCAACTTCGAGTTCTAAAACACCGCGACTAATCAAAGTAGCCGTTATGAATAGTAATAACCACTTTTTAAAATTATAGAAATTTTATATTTCAAAATGGACTTCATTTTTGTATTCGTAATATCGAAATTGTCCTAAGTTTAATTTTTTGTAACTTTCTGAGAACTTCCAATTTTTTATGAATAGTGATAAATACTTAAAACAACTTTTTTAATCAAAATAATTTATTGTGATAAATTATACTATTTAGTGGTTTTAAAGTATAATTAGAATATATTTTTACCATTTTATCCAATGGTGGTCATTAGAATTAATTTAACATTGAAATTGGACATAAACAATTGCCAATCTTTTGATATAAATTGTTTCTTAAAAACACGCTATTTGTTGTGACAGCGGGAATTGATTATAAAATTAATTAATTCAACTTATATGTTTGGAATTTTGTAAAATAGACATCATTTTTGAATTCGGAATATCAATTATAGCTTAGGGTGAAATTTTGGCATTGTTCTGAAAAACTTCAATTTTTGATGAATAGTGAAACCACTAAGTGGAAGTTAAATAACTGATTTTTCGTTTAAATGAAATATTACCACTTCTGTGATTTGATTTTCAAAAATACGACATACATTGTTTTCATTAAGAAGTAAAATGTGGTTCAATGAGATTAAAATAATTTTTTGGTGAATAGTAACTTTTAAGTTCTTAATCGCGATTAGAGGTAATTAGTGTAGTTTAAGGTAAAAATAACGTTTTAATAATATGAGATGAGATTGACACTTGTCCTACTCCTATTGGATGAGTCATGGCCGACCAAGATAACCCATGGGTCAACTTGGGGACCCCATGGAGCCACTTTGGTTGGAAAATGACATTAATATATATTTATTTAATGTTAAAATTAAATTGACACAAACATGAGTTGTTTTACTAAAACAATTTTTAAGTGGGGCTAAACAAGTCCAAATTTTGACTATAAATATTCATTAGAAAGATAAAAATATTTCCTACATCATAGTAGTTTTTTTATAATTTTTAGACATTAAATATATTAAATTATTTATGACATCATTATGATGCAGTGATGACCTCATTATTTAATGATTTAAATAAAATGGAAAGATAATGTAAAATCCAAAGCGTAAACTTGTCAAAAACCTATTTGATGAGTAGATTTCGAACCCTTATCATCTTATCCTAGAATTATATAAGTGTGGGACCTCTAAAATCCGAAACTCATTTTATAATAAAGTGACTTTTCTTTACTTTCCAAGAGTGCCCCTCCTCTCCACTTATAAAAGGCCCCCACCTCTCCCACCTCATTTACACTTTCAAACCATTTGGCTCGGCCAACCTCTGCCCAAATACTCTCCCAACTTCCCCCTCTTAATCCTACAAGCCTCACTTTGGGCAGAACTCTTCCCAAGGAAGCCTTTGGCTCAAATCAAAAAGAGTTACCCGATTTTGAGGTAATGTCTTCTCTAATGTTGTTTTGTTTTATTTTTTTCTCCAACCCCCTAAACTCTTTTTATTCATTTCTTTTGTAACAACACCAGTATCCTCAATATACTAGTATGTTGTTATAAGAAGTATTTGAGCTACACTTACACACACCTACATCTAATGGTTAAAGAACATACGGTTTCTGTGGATGGCGAATTTCTGCCTCACGAAACGATGATTGTTCAACACTCATATAACACCTTCAAAGGTGGCCATTAAGATGTCACTATTTTTATATATGATATATAATATGTTTATGTTTTACTTATGCTTCTGTATTTCTCATTTATGGCATACTTTATGATTTCCATTATGGGTAAAACGCGATAATTTCATTTTAGGAAGTGCGGACTACCGCCCCCTCAAAGTGATTTGAATCGTTAATGCCATATGTGGGATGTATAAAGGATGGAGTAAATGGTATTATACACTATATTATACTGGAATTATATTATACATTTATATCATTATGATTTCGTTCCATTAAATACGAAATTGAAATGAAAGTAGCGTTAATGCGTACGTACGGCTTACCGTCTCCATGAACGGTGCATTTCATTTCTTACCTCTAAATGTTATGTAATATTATAAATGAATGTATATACTGGATATATAAGATATATATGACATCTAAATCATGAATATAATTCTGGAGATAATGGATATTCTACCACATAAACAACTCGTAATTATAAGAAGTTTATTGTTGACTCAAGTACCAAAGATCGACAAAACGACCGTTATTAACTTAAATAATTACATAATGTTCATATCATTGTAATAAGTGATATAATAAGGATAATGAAATTGAAAATGGTTCTTAATAAGGTATATATTAACTCTATTTTATTATTCAGGAGGTTAAAGAATGGTTGAGTCAAGTCAGACACGAGGTAAGGGAATTTCTTAACCCAACTTCCATTCTTTGGGTTAATCTCCTACTTTCAAATTATGTCATGATATTATTATGTACTATTTTGTATTTTTACTTTCTTTATGTGTACCTATAGTGGATACACATAATAGATCTATTTTATTTTAAAAATGATCTTTTTAAGGACTTTGTCTCAATCTCCTTTCATTGAGGCATATTTGGTTTTATACACAAATTTCTTTTATACGGTGTATAAACCCCTTTGACTTTTACATTTATTCAAAAGGAATCTTTTTTATACGAAGCGTTTTACTAAACGACAAAAAGGGAATGTTTTTCTTTTCGTACATATGTGGCAACAATGTCTTCTCCACCGCCGTGACCATTATTTGAGTTTAGGCTTCCTCTAAAAGCCATCACTTTTTTTTAATGAAAAATAAATACAAAGTTTTAACTTTCTTTTATTTTGGTATTGAAAATGGTTTTGAAAGTGTTTTTTATATCAATGTGTTGTATTGATATCTTATGATTGAAATGTGGAAATGTTATGTTTCCTTTATGCATGTTTTATGTGATACGATTATGTTATGGTTTATGATATGTTTAAACCTATTCATATGAGGAATGCATTGGACTTAATAAGTGATGGGTGGAGCCCGCTATAGCTCCTCGATGCATCGGCAGGTCTCATGAGACAAACTAGTGTCTTGGCACGAGGCCTTGACAAAATCTAATTTGTGGTCTTGGCACGAGGCCTTGGCTACGTGGTTATGATAGTCTGGCATTATGCATTCCATCATTATGAAAGTGGTTATTGATATTGCATGTGATTATTCGACCAGTAGAATATCCATGTGAATAAGTAAATGGAATTATCTCATTTTACTTTTGCCATATTATGTTGAAGTTCATGTTTAAAAGGCTTTTGTTTTAGTTATACATCGCCTTAAATGTTAATGTTTATTTATGAAAGCTTCCGCATTATTGTTATCCTTACTGAGCATCTGAGCTCACCCCTTTAAATGTTTTAATATTTTCCAGGATGTGAAGAAGTATTTTATGAATGACCTGCAGGGATAGTCAGAAGAGGATATGAGTGTGGACTATGGAGACTTTGTTATTGTAGTTTTTCACTTTATGATGTAATGTAACGTTTACGAATGTATCTAGTGTTTCCAAGTCTATTATACTAATCGGTCTTTCGAGACTTGATCTTTTGTGATCATGCCAATGTTACGAAGTAATGCACCGACTCTGGGTAGCTGGGGTCGGGGCGTTACAACTGCGGTTCTTGGGGAAGCGATCCATCATGAAAATACCACAAAAAACTATGATCATACATACATTATTTCTCCCTCTTCTAAATCCCTCCATGAAAATATAGTGGAAAATTAAAATCAAGCACGAACTCCTGCCAATTCTTTCCAAGGTCATCGTTCAAATAGGGTGAAAAATTATAGGCAGATGAAAATCCCTATTCATGCGAATGAATCCCTTCATACAAATAGGGAATAAAACAATAGGAATTCACATATCCCTACTAATGTGTATCAACCCCATCAGGAAAATACAATGTTAATCAAATACAGGAAGAGTCAAATTCTTATGAATTCATATCAAGCCCATCAAAAAAATACAGCGGAAAATGAGCTAATAAAAATCTCTGCTCGAAAATATGAATCATATCAGTCAAATATGATGAAAATCAGAGAAAATAACTGGCGTATCATAGTTATAAATCAGGGATAGACTCATTCCTCTTCCTTGAAAAAGGAGAACCGCCAGTACCCACTAGAAAATCCTGGAGGATCGGAGCAGGAACAAACTCCTACTCTGACATCGGAATGGGAATATATCCCCACTCCAACCAAAGATGTATCTTAACAAATCCTAGAAATGATGGAGGATCAGACATCAATTCCTAATCATATCCTTCATACTTTTCAAGATGTAATTTTATCTATGGAAATAACAAGGATTCAGACCCACAACCTCATATCCCTAAGTGGAGTGACTCATACACAAAATAAGATGGTCACTCCAGATCATACATTCATCCCTTCTTTAGTCCAGGAGGGTTAGAAAACCAGATCAGGAACAAATACTCGTTCCAACTAGGGGACACTGGTCCACCATGGTGGCTTCTCCAGGGCAGTCATATACCCCTGCCAGAACTCAAGATGGTCATTGGAATATCTTAGCTTCGTCATGGGAACCACTCAAATAGGAACCCATATATAAAGGTTATTACTAATATTAGGTGTCCCCAGTCTTCTGTAATATATTGCTCAAAAATAAATTGTGCTGAAGGCAATTGGAAAATTGAGAGCATATTCATAACCCTGCTCTTCTTCTTAATTCCATCAAACACCTGACAATAGAGGATTAGGATACTATCAGTCCATTACCAAATTATGGAAGTGTAAATATCCATTTGAAGATCCTCCCTATAATATTGTTACCATAAACTCTGAAGGACCTCCTCAAAGCACCCATGAAGGCTTACTTCATGGGAAATAAACGATCGATCATGAGAGTCTATCTCTTGACGAGTTTCACAATAACACTCCCTGAGGTCATAAGATCAAATAGAAAGAATTTCTTCCCCTTGTTGTCTTCCTCCTTGATGGTCCTCCCTAGGGTATACATTGTATAAATTCTCTTTGCAATCAGACATCAAGATATGATAGTAGTCCTCGCCATAATGGTCTTTACTGTGAATGTCCTCCCCGCAATGACATCAAGTAGCAAGAAGGTCCTCCCCTTATTGAATTCCATCAATATGGTCTTTCTTAGAATGCACACCATAGAAATTCTCCCCATAGATGGATACCAATCCATAATGGTATCCCTCTCCATAACAGCATCAACCGTGAAGGTCCTCCCCATGGTGACATCTCGATTCAGCAAGAAGGACCTCCCCTTGCTAACATCCACCCTAATGGTCCTCCCTAAGGTATACACTGTAGAAATTGTCCTTATAGTAGGATATCAATCTATGATGATAGTCCTCACCATTATAGCACAAACTACAAAGGTCCTCCCCGCAGTCAAGTTCCATGTTAGCAGGAAGGTCTTCCCCTTGCCGAATAAAATACAAGAAAGCCCTCGTATGTTGATGTACTTGGAAGGATGGGGTCAAGTTTTTTAGACACCCTTCTAACAAAAAACGATATCCTTTCTCAATCAGAAGATGACCCAGGGCCACGCTCATCTTCCGAGCCACCTCCGGACCGTTCATATGTTAACGAGACTCCTGCTAGCCCTGCTTCTTGGGACAAAGTCATCAAGAAACACCCAAGTTAGGTAGATCAAGTAGATTAATCTCTAGTAAAAGAACAAATGTATATTTTTCTTGTGAGAAGACAATTAGACAAGGATGACATACTAGTTATGTTTTCTCCCACAACCACTTCTCACTTAGACATACCAAAGGAATTTTCAGAAGAATGCATACATAATATATGCCACAATCTCTGAAAAACCCTCTAGCATCTCAAATAAATATTATTACCCTATGATGGGTACATGTACCATTTCAAAATAGTGGGAGATCTTCACCGAAAAATCAACTTGAAATCCCTTCTGTCTATGCAATGACCACAATCAAAGAGGTGGAAGAAAGATCTTGAACTAACCTACCTCCATGTGTTGCACAAGTTGTGTTTCCTTATCAATGATGCCTCTTTTGGTGTTCATATCCAATGTTAGGGAGAGCATGGAGCATTTCAATTCACCCCAATTCCCGTCTAGCAAAACCCATTGGAAATGACATCCTATAATGTCATTATCCCATGATAGCAATCAAATGAACTCCCTATCCAGGAAAGGAAGCATGTTCAACAAGAACCAGGTCTGGGTAAGTCTCAAAAGCATCAGGCCCGACGAGAGAGATCCATTGAAAAAATCTTGAACCAGGAAACTGAGAATATTCATCAAGCTTCTTACCTAAGGTAAGCTGATCAGCAAGCATATATTATGTCCTCATAGACAAGTAATTCACATACAATCATAGTAATATATCTAGATAACATGCGAAAGGGAATACGCGAGATCAATAGAGTGGAAATAGCAGTATCAATAGCCACAATATGGGATGATCCCCAGCCTATAGGGATGGGTGAATTTTTACCTCAACCACCTGCCCAGTGAACATTAGTCTTTTCCCGATTGGGGAGGACAATGAGTAGGGAAATTCCCCATTCTGTCTTATCTCACAATTCATGTCCCCCAAAAGGAAGGCATAAAAAATATCCATATATAGGTTACCTCTGAGTTAACCTTCATCAAGAAACTCAAAGAGGGCCCTGAAATGGAAGGAGAAGATCCAAAAGAGGATGCAAAAAAATCTCCTACCACTCTGTACCTCATATGGCATCAACAATGCGATATGCATCAGTGAATGTTATGGACGTCAATATTATGGACCACACTGGAAATGATGAAAACACGGATGAATAGGGAGAAGATGGTTCCACTCAGAATATGATCCATGTTGAACCTAAAGGTGTTCATACTCGGAACCATAGGGTCTCCCTAAATTTGGGTGATTTCTTATAAAATCCCTCATTAATTCCCTTGTAAATTTCGAATAGAGAGAAGAATAAAAACAAGGTGAAGCATGAACCGCCTTCTCCTTATCATGAGAAAGAACCCCTAAATCTCAAGGATAGATTATCTCAGTAGGAGGAAGAAATGACTGAGTTAAGGAAAATCAATGTCAAGTTGTAGCAAGGAACTCTTCCTATGGAATATGCTCCTCAGGTTCCTCTGTCAGATCTTCAATGTACACTTCCAGTAGGTGTACCTCAGCCATAAGGGTTTATTCTGATGAATCAAGCAAGGTCAGAATGCTCATCTAAGGTAGTAATGGTACCATCATTTTACCTGGATCTAGTCACTAAAGTTTATCGATATTTCCATACATTAAGGAAACAACCAGAGAAAATTCAAGAAAATCTACAAAGGATCCCCCTGGTCGAGTATCTACCTCAAGTACCAATAGCATTATCACAACCAATGTTTCCTCCTACTACACATGCTCAGGACTAGGTTCAAAAAAACACGCATTAGGGGCTCATTAATACCATCAATTCATTAGTAGATCGATTGGAATCCAGGGAAGGATAGAACGCTTTGATATAACTAGAATGAAAACCTTACCCCAATTGGGTGAGTAATGCTCCACCACCACCAAATTTTAGAAAACCTATATTCCCAATATTCAATGGATTATGTGACCTGGAACAACATTTAATGCATTATGTTTCTTAATGTGATACCATGTTGGGAACCCCAGAGCAACAAAAAGCAGTGAAACTCATATGATTCATGCGAACTCTGCAAGGTTTATCCTTTGTATGGTATACTAGTTTTCCAGGTTAGTCAATAAAAGGTTGGGAGGATCTATGACAGAAGTTCCTTTTTCAGTTTAGCTCAACATTTACAAATACAATAGTCAATGACCTCATGAAATGAAAACAAAAAGAGAATGAGAGAGTCTCTGATTTCATTTCCATATGGAAAGGTCTATCCTACTCTTTGAATCGGTCACTTCCCTAAGATGAGATTCTTACTATGTTCATCGATAACCTTTGTGATGATCTATGACCGTTACTCATCCCGGTGAAATATAAAAGTGGGTTTAATGATTTCTCTACCATTTCCTAAATAATATAATATTCCTTACAGTGGACGAACCTCAAGTCCCAGGTTTCCCCATCATCCCTAGGAAAAAGAGTGGTAATAGATGAAGTGGTCTCTATTATGCTTAAGCCACCCCCTGCACCAGCGCTAGCTCTAAGGCCTGAAGTGAATCATATAGGACCTAATGGGCATCAGCAGTAACCCCCACCCTAACAAGACAAGAGGAGGGGACCTAGTCGAAATCAATTCAAGGAATAAAGAAATAAATTTTACTCATTCAGAGATAACCAAGTCTGTGGATACTTTATAGCTACCATGAATTGCAATTTTCTCCATCTACTAGATCCAAAGAGGGATGATAAATTTTGTCTCAATAACTAGATAGATTATTGTACCTTCCACCAAATACTGGGACACACCATCCTAGAGGGTTTCTTCTTCAAATACCTCCTATAAAGGATGATCGATTCTGGACAAGTCAAACTGGGACCACTGCCAGTACAAGTGGCATATGTTTCCACCACTGACCCAGATGAAGGAGAGGAGTGGTAAAAAGTTGTTATAAAAAAGGATCACATGTTCAATAGTTGGATGAATCAAAAAATGATCAACTGAGCTCATGGAATAATCTAAACATTTGAAGCAATAGACTGTGCCCGCAATAGCTCCTAATGCAACATAACCAAAATTTTCATCCCCAAAACCCTCCAAGGGTCGAGCGTCCAAAAATAAGTTCGACTAGAAAGGTGTAGAGGAAGTTAAAGAAGATGAACCAATGTTAAGACCAAAGATATCTTCGATGCTCTCAGATTTTATGCCAGTAGATCTAAAAGCACAGGCACCGCTCCACCAAACAGCACCAGCAGAAGAAGTCAATTAGATAGACTCATCATCAGATGAGGAATTGATCTTCAACTCTAATAATTTAATTCAATTAGTGTATCCATTCTCAGATGAAGAATATTGATATGAACCTGAGTTCTTTTCACCCAATTGAAAAACTAGAGGAAGAGGCCAAAAAATATATGTATACCCAGGAAGTCACAGTTATGGAAGAAACTAAATTTTTCACCAAACCACAGCCCAAACTGTCAATGTTGAAAAAACTCATGGAAGAGACCTTCATTATACCCAACAGGAACAAGAAAATTCCCCTACCCCTATCGGAATCCACTCTGTCCCAATTATCCTAGAATATCCATCAGAAGAGGAACCAATGTCTAACCACCCATGGTGTGCAGGTAGACCTACTCAGCTAAACCCATGAAGTACAGAAGCACCACCATCTCTTGTCTCATGGTTTTTTCCATCCTCATATAGTTCTAAAGCTCTTAAATCACATGTGAAAGAGAATCCCCAAGTTGGGAAGCACAATACTTTAGAGAAAAAGTATGAAATTCTAAATCAATTGGCTTTAGTACCAGCCAAACTATCAATCCTAGATACCCTGAGCTTGTCAAAATAACTCAAGGAATAACTTATATAATCTTTTCTAAGTCCCCAGGAGTTTGAATCTGAAGTGGTCACTGCTAAATTCTATCGGACAGAGACTGATCCTACAGAATTCCATGAGTTTATCTTTTTTTAAGATCAAAATAAAGACACCATTGTGTAGAGACACATCAGACCCCTATATGTGTCTGTCATGATAAATGGTATTGATGTTTGAAAATTATTCATTGATAATGGATCTGGAGTTAATCTCCTCCCAGTTCGAACGCTTCATCGGTTGGGCTGCAATGAAGATAACTTAACACCCTCAGCCACAACCCTATTGGGTTGTGACAAAAGTGAGCAGAAACTACTGGCCCAAATCAAGCTCAAAAATCGATTTGGAGACCTTGTATCCAACTATGAATTTATGGTGGATAGGCAAAACATGGCCTTCAATGTTCTACTAGGAAGACCTTGGTTGCACCATCATGCAGAGATTCCTTCATCCCACCACCAGTGCATCAAATATTGCACTAATAGACAAAATGGTACATTGTACACTGATAAGGACCCATTCGAATCATGATAATCACACTATATCAATTAAATGTTCTATGATAAGAAAGGGAAGCAACCCCCGGTCGATGGTATTGATTGGTTTACCTCCCCAAATAGTTTGGAGATGATCCCCGCTAACCTCTTCTAGTAGATCAGTGAATA
The DNA here is from genome assembly GCA_963277665.1 of Viscum album. Lineage (NCBI taxonomy): Eukaryota > Viridiplantae > Streptophyta > Magnoliopsida > Santalales > Viscaceae > Viscum > Viscum album. Next base: position 224,185,315 of record OY728163.1, read on the forward strand.
ATATGTACTTACCATCAATCAGGTTGAGTTCATGAGTTCAAATTCATATGTTTATTTGATAGTTCTCATGATTTTGGTCATATCCACCATGCCTAACAGTGAATAAAAAGTCATTGGCCCCCAAATAATGGGGACTAATCGAATGGAAATTCTCTTAATCCAGCCTCAGAGCTCCATATAATCCCTTCCTCTCTAACTAAGGCAGAAGAGAAATAAGACATTTTTTTGTCCCTCACTCCATCCTCTCCAGGAAATTCCCTATTATTAGTCAAGTCAGAAGACATCGCCTCAACCTCTGAATTCCAAAATTGTGAATCTTATTTTAACTCTGATGATCTCATCTCAAGGATTGTTTCTATATCAGAAGATGAGGAAGATGTTGAAGAGGAAGAGGAATAAGACCTTAGGGATTCCCCTCCAACATTTGAGGAGGGTATCTCTACCACGATTGATGAACTTAAGGAAATAAACCTGGGTACTGAAGAAGACTCGTGGCCCAATCTAATTAGTGAATCCATGTCATCCAAAGAGAAAGATTTATACACATCCTTTCTATGGTAGAATCGATATGTTTCACCTAGAACTATACAGAAATTCTAGGCCCCGATCCTGAAGTGGCTACTCACCACTTGGGCCTATTACAAGGTCATCGTGGCTACAAGTAGCCAGAAAGAATCACCTGACACATGCTTCCAAAATAGAAGCTGAAGTTGAAAATATCATTAGATAAAACTTCATTAGAGAGGTCCAATACCCCATATAGTTGGATAATATTGTCATCTTCAAAAAGCATAATGGGTAAATCAGGGTTTTCATTGACTTAACGGATCTCAATCGGCATTTCCCGAAAGATGACTTCCCAGTCCTGATCACAAAATTGTTGATCGATGCAACTGTCTTATATCAAGATCTCTCTTTCATGGATGAATATTTTGGATATAATCAAATCTGAATGGCCTAATAAGATGAAGAAGTTACCGCCTTTAGGGCCCCACAGGGTGTATTTTTTACAAGTTAATTCCCTTCGATCTGAAAAATGTTGGCACCACATACCAATGCACCATAAATCACATCTTTAATACCTTCATGAGAAAGTTTTTTGAATTTTATGTTGATGACTTGGTGGTTAAATTACGAAAATGATCAGACCACCTGTCAGATCTTGAAGTCGTCTTCAACAAACTACAATAACACAACCTAAAAATGAATCCCTTAAAATGTGATTTTGGCATTACCTTAGGGAAATTACTCAGCTTCATCGTACGCAATCATGACATTGAAGTAAACCTTGAGAAGACAAAGGCTATCATTGGTATGTCACATCCTATAAACCTCATAGAGTTGAGAGGACTTCAAGGATATTTGGACTATATTCTGCACTTCATATCCAACCTTGTAGGTAAATGTTTTCCCTTCACTAGGTTGATGACAAAGTGGGTTGAATATCAATGGACAAATGATTTTTAAGAATCATTTGACATCCTCAAGAAATATCTATTAATTACACCAGTGATAATGTCACCTATTAAAGGAAGACCACTAATTTTGTATGTGACAACCTTGGAGTGATCCTTAGGCACCTTCCATGCACAAAAAAATGATGTTGGTGGAAAAAACAACCTTTATTATCTCATTTGGACCATGATTAATGCAGAGATTCAATATTCAAATATTGAGAAGAGATGTATAGAACTAATCTTCGTGATTCATAAATTGTGGTACTAATTACAACACCATGAGGTCCATTTGGTCTCATGCAGTAAACTGCTCAAGTATATTCTTAGTCATCCAATGTTGTTGGGTGTTTGTCATGGTGGGTGGTTATCTTGAAGTAGTTTGACATACGGTTCATACCTTATAAAACTTTCAAAGGCTATACATTAGTAGATTTTCTAGAAGAACACCCCTCATCCAAAATGACTCCATTGGATGATGAACTACCCGATAAAAAAGTTTTTTCTATAAAAGAAGATCCCCAAACATGGGAGATCCATTTTTATGGTACATTAAGAATCCCTATAGGAAAAAGTATGGATGATACCAAGCTCAACAAAGTGGTACTGGGAGTTATTCTCATATCTCTAGAAAAGGCAGTCCTGTCTTACTTCTTCCTATTTTTAGAAGGGTACAAAAACTATGAATCAGAGTATTAGGATCTCATTGCAATCCTAGAACTGGAACTTCAAGCACAAGTAAAACACTTGAAGATAAAAGGTGACTTGAAACTAGTCATCAATCAAGTCAATGGAAATTATGCTATCAAAATGGAAGAGTTAATCCCTTTTTTGACTACATACAAGGGTTAATAGTGGAATTCCTCTCATATATGACATATACTCATGTCCCCTGGTCACAAAATGCACAAGACAATGCATTAGAAAATGTAGTCATAGCCTGGATGACTCAGACTTGGATGATACGGTCATCAACATTGCCGTATTACTATTCATTAATACCAATACAGAATAAATTGATGAGATCAGTACTACCCCTGAGATGTATTGTCCTACCACCGGCTGGATGACTCCCATTGTGGATTACCTTCTAAAGGGAAAACTCCTGCTAGACAGGTCTGGAAGGAAGAAAATCTGAAAACGTGCAATTAATTTTGTTTTGTATGATGGCACAAATCAACAAAATGACCTTTATAAGCAGGGACTTGATGGTATCTTTCTCAGGTGCATTGATGGAGAAGAGATTATCGTTGTTATGAAGCAAGTGCATGTCTAAGATTGTGGGTCACACCAATCAGGATCCAATCACTCTCATCAATTTCAAAGACTTGGATACTATTGGACCATTGTGACTTAATATTGCACTGAATTCACTAAGAAGAGTCATTCCTACCATGTTCACGCCAACTTTATCCACCAGCCCCCAGAGTTTCTCCACACTATTAAGTACTCTTGTATATTTTATATATGGGGAATGGATGTTTTGGGACTATACCCTCTCACTACAGCTAATAAATTCAATTATATCCTCACAATGACTGACTTTTTTCCAAATGGGCAGAAGTTGTACCCCTCAAAGAGGTCAGGGAAAGAAGCATTGGAAGCTTTGTGAAAGCCAATATCATCACCAGATTTGGTGTCCCTCATACAATACTAATGTAAAATTTGACCAAATTTTATTCTAATGAATTGGAGAAATTATATCAGGAGTATGGTATCAAGACTAACCATTCATCTCGCTACCATGCAGAGGCTAGAAGACAGATAGAGGCCTTCAAAGAGACTTTATTCAATATACTCTATAATATGGTAAATAATGACAAGAAATCATGTACGAACAATATCCTCTATACTCTGTGGGATTACCATGCCATAACTCGCACTGCCACTCTAGAAACCCCATACTCATTAGTATATGGGATAGAGGCAGTTCTACCCATCAAAGTTCAATTACCCTCACTCCACATTTCTATCTGTGATCAACTATCCACAAATGAGAAATATCAAAAATAGATCGATGTGTTGGAACAGTTGGATGAGAAAATATTGCATTCCTTACACCATTTGTAAGTTTACCAAAACTAGATTACAAAAGCATTCAACAAAAAGGTTCACCTTTATTGTTTCCTTGAAAGAGAATTGGTGTGGTTCCTTAGAACTCAAATAATACTCAGAAAGAAACCCCCAAAATTAGAACCAAAGTGGGAGGGACCATATACAATACATAATATCAACTCTAATGAAGCATACTCTTTAACTTTAATGGATGGAAAGTTTATTACATATCCTACCAATTCAAGGTTCTTGAAGAAATATTTCATGTAGCCAAAATGAGTGTCATGATCACATGATATTAAACTGAATCATAAACATCTTGATCACATGATGTTAAATTGCATGATAAACATCATGATCGCATGATGTTAAACTGCATGATAAATTCCCTGATCACATGACGCTAAATTGAAGGATAAAAAGTCCTTATTATATGAAATTAAACTACATAGCATATAATTCCTCACCGCGTGACATTAAACTGCATGGCCAAAATGTCATCATTGCATGATGTTAAAATGTGTAACATCACAGTGTTCTCACCTGAGAGGACATTGTCTCCGGAATTGGTCGCCCACTACGTCGAGTTACATAACTACACGTGGCTTGATTCCTGCTCCCATAGGATATGTAGTGACACCCGAATCCCATACCTCGGGCCTAACCACCATCAAAAAAATTCCCCCCTCCTTTCTCGTAGAACAAACTACTGCAGGAAGGTTTTCTCAGAGAACTATGTACAGCTTTATTCTCATTTCCAATGAGATGTGTAGATATTCCTCAATCCTATATATCAGTCTATCCACCACATAATGAAAAATCCCTCTGATATACCCTTGAATACCTCTGTATCTCGATATAAACCCTTTCTATTCCTTGTTTCTTACACCGAGCATAGCTCACGTGAGCTTAGGAATTGCAGTGAGGGTTTCCCTCACACAAAAAAAGATCAAAGGTACATGGTAGGCCCATCACCACAAAATAATGGTTAAAAATTCTCCCCTTTATGTGCATGGGTCAAACTGTTATAGGGATCATACCTTAAGAGAACTATATGTGGATTGATTTCTTCCCAAGTAGGATATGTAGTGATGCCCAGATTCTACATCTTGGTCCAACTGCACCCAAAAAAATCCCTTTTCCCTGCATACAGGTTAGACTTATATAAGGAACTTCTAGAACTACGTGTGTCTTGATTCCTACCCTCGCAGGATACATAGTGATGCCTGGATTCTACATCCTAGCTCATCCACCATAAAAAAAAAGTGAAAAAATTCCCCCTCCCTTTTTATGGGTCAGACTTACATTGGGAAATTCATTAGACTGTGTCCGGGTTGATTCTCGTCCCAGTAAGAGACGTGGTGACACCTGGATCTCCAAACCTAGGCCTAGTTATGACAAATGATTGAAGGTGAAATAGCCCCATCCCCTACACAAGAAATCAAATCAATGTAGGGGATTAAAAACCCTAGATCCCACTACTAGGATCTATAAAAGAATCATTCATACCCTATATATTAATTAAATCTATGTAGGGAAGTCCATACCTCACAACTAATTATGGTTTGGATATTTCATGCATGTCTGGGTACACCCTTTCAATTTATCAAACTCCGTGATTCGGGAAATATAGGATCTTCATAAAAATCCTTGGACATCATAAATGGAATGGCAGTATCCTAAGAAGACCTTTGTTTGACTATGCACAATATACCTCAGTGGATCTATATAAGTTTCCCACAAAAAAGGGTTGTCAACTAGAGAAAAAATATTCCTTGGGAGAGGCTTTTCCTACCTCTGTACACTCAATGGATTCCAAGACCCATACCATATCTCCCGATCTGAGAACCCCTCAGAACCATGGTTCACACTTTCTTTCCCCTTCACATCCATATTATTCTAGAATATCCCATCCTAATTAGCCTCCACTCGTTCATGGTTTATATGGAAATATGTTCCTGCAGCATGAAATTAAACTGTGTTTTCAATGTCTTTACTATATGACATTAAACTGCATGGAAAACATGTCCTTTTTCACACCGTTAAACTGCATAACACCATGATGTTCTCACCCGAGAGGACATTACCTCTAGCATTGTTCATCTACCATGTCGTGTCACAGAACTATGTACGGGTTGATTTGTATCTACACAGGATATGTAGAGACACCTAGATTTCATATCTGGGTCTAGACACCTCCCCCAACAACAAAAAAAACAAACAAAAAATGTCCCTTCCCTGTGTATGGTCAGACCTACGTAGTGAACTTCAAGAACTATGTGCGGCTTGATTCTTTCCCAGTCAGGATATGTAGTGATGCCAGGACTTTCAACCTATTCCATCCACCCTAAAAGTAAAATATGCCCCCTACATATGGACTATACCTACGTAGAGTGATTCCTATATAGAACTACATATGACTTGATTCCCATACCATGGGGTATGTAGTGATGCTCAGATCCTATAGTCAGAGATCATCCATGGAATAAAAGAAAAATGTTTCGTCCTCTGCATGAAAACCAAGTAAAAATGGGGGACTCCCAAACGGTCCCTATTTATGGGACCATTTCAAGAGTACACACATTTACCCTATTTCACATTATGATGTCCTTGTTGCACAACTTTAAATGACACAACACCATATTGTTATCACCCGAGAGTAAATTGCCTCTAAAATTGGTCACCTACCATGTCGGGTTACAGAACTACGTCTGGCTTGATTTCTGCCCAAGAAGGATACATAGGGACGCTTGGATTTTCATCCTCGTCCAACCACCTCAAATAAAAAATTCTCCATCCCTTAGTTATTTCATCCCTAGGTGGTGGAGGAAACCTTTATTGTCCCTTATTTCTCACACTGAGCACAGCTCATGCGGATTTAGGGACCTCAATAGGGTTTTCCCCATAGAAACATGGTAAAGGAAAAAAATTACTCTCTCTCTGCACATGGGCCAAACCCATGCAGTAATTCTAATGTCAATAAATACATGTGGTTTGATTCCTGTTATCATAGGATACATAGTGATTCCCGGATATTCAAACTCGGGTCTGGCTGCAACAAAAGAATCAAAATTTCCCCTACATACAATTCAGATCTATGTAGATAATTCCCAACTCCATGGGTAATCATGGTTGGAATGTTTATAATATGTTCAGACACACCCTTTACATTTATTAAAATCCATGCTTTAGAAAATATCAGATCTTCATAAACATCTCTGGCCATTGGAAATGGAAGGTTCGTATCTTGAGAACACCTTTGTTTAACTATGAACAATATGCCCCAATGGATCTGTATAAGTTTCCCACAAAAAAGGCCTATCAACTAGAGAAAATTCTTCCTCAGGAGAGTCTTTTCCTACCTTTTTACACTCAATGGCTTTCAATCCTCGTACCATCTCTCTTGATTTGAGAACCCACGGAACTATGGTACACTCTCCTCCTCCCTCACGTCTTGGGCATGTTAGGATGCCTGGGCCTAGTCATCCTCTAGTTAATCAAGGATTCTATATCAACTTCTTAATCATATGACACTAAAACTACATGATGGTTGATGCCCAATGTTCACCTTTGGGCCTAGCCATAGAAAATATTACAAATACCACCTCCTGATGTATGGATTGGACCTGTACGGGAGATTTCCAAACATAGCAAAGGATAATTCCCTCATATTATTATACATTAAATAAATCCACATAGGAAAGTCCAATATGAGCCCTGCCTCATGTTCCTATTCTATACACCTCTTTCATTTTTAGGAACCCCCTTCTCACAAACCATACTCTGTATCCAGAAAGGTCTAAATCCCCATAATCATCCTTGGCCATAGAAAATGGAAGGTCATTATCTTGAGGACACCTTTGTTTGACTATGCACAATATGCCCTGGTGGCTCTGCATAAGTTTCCCACAAAAGAAGGTCTGTCAACCAAATTCAAATTTTTCTTCGAGAAAGGATTTATCCAACCTCCCTACACCTTTATGACATTTACATACCACCTCACTCCCTGGTTTTGGAAAATTATCAAATGACAGTTTACATCTTTTATCCCCTTTCATTCCTAAAGATGATAGAACATTCCTAGTCATACTACCATGAAAAAGGTAAATTGTTTACCCCTTGTTCAGAACAAAATTACTTTAAATCATAAGTCTCGAATGTCCTAGTTTCATGGTGTTAAAACTGTACAATGATTCAACCCCCCCCCCTTACACAATCCAAATACGTGTCAGATTAGTCTCTCATTCACAATCACAATTGATACAAATTCCCTCATACTTTTCAAACATATCCCCTTGGACAAGACACCCCTGGTTGTCTTGAGATATCCAAATTTCTATACAATTACATATCCATCGTAAGTGTAGGGTTAGTGTCCTGAGGACAACTTTGTTTGAATATGCACAATATTCCCTAGTGGCTCTGCATAATTATCCCACAAAAAAGGGATTTTCAACCAAAGTAAAATTCATCTTAAAGAGAGGATTTTCCTACTTTCATATGCCTCAATGGATCCCATGGTCTATGTTATATCTCACATCCTTAAATCACAAATTAGGGTTAAGAAAAATCCCTCATGTATGTCTAAAAAAATGTCGGTACATTCTCGGTTAATAAACCCTATTTTGGGGACATGGCCCCACAATTCATGGTCAAATATGTTCAACCTAAAACATTAGTAAAGATAGTCTAGTTTTCAATAATTTAAACTACCCATGAAAAGAGACACAAAACTTTCCAGGATGAAAACCCGCAAAGGGAACCCTGGATAAAAATTTGAGTACCAGCTTGCTAAAACTATGCATTCCATGGTTTAAGAAAAATATCGAGCTATCAATAATTAAATAGACACAAATCTTGATAGGTTGAAAACCTAAAAAGGGGGGGATAATAAAAATTTGAGTTATACCTGCTAATCCCACACCAAATTGGGTTTAGGAAAAAATTAGTGTCATAACAGAGAAGACATAAAGTTTGTAGGGTTTTATGTGTATCTTTAGTAATAGTCAAACTATGATCATTGGATCCCTTGATTCAGGAAAAAATTAGAGCTTTATTTGATCATTTTATTTTAATTGTCTTGGGTCATGATTCAAATTGGTGCCCAGAGAGAATTATCATTCAAAATATATTAAATTATAATTCATTGACATTGTAGAAGAAGATAATGGAAAACAACTAGAGAGAAAAACAATTGTCATCCCATTAAATGAATTGTGGAGGAATATCCACAACTTGGATCCTCTCTATAAAAGTAAGGCATGGAAGTTACAATATTTTCTCAGTGGACCCACAAAGTTGTATTAGCTCTTATTTTGTATCCTTTATGGAATAGAGAATTTCTGACAGGGCTGCAGTCTTAGCAGTTACACTAGCCCACAAACACTCCGCTTTCTCAACTATTTCAAATACATCCTTTTCCTACTCTACCAGTTTCTAACCCTCATTGATCATCATCTCGATGTATGTCACTTTATTTTTAATATGGTACAGTTCCTAATTCATCAATTTTATTTCTTGATAAAGTTGCTCTAATGAGGCCCTCTGCTCTGTCAGTTCACCCTGTCGCTTTGGGTCCATCCCAGTGTGATCCATGGATTCATCAATAAGAATATGCCTGGCCATGGGAAGATGAGTTGTGGATTCAGTAGTATAAAGTAAAGAATGGATCATGTTGATTCTTTCCTTGGAAGTGACCACCTTCTTCACTATATTATAAATACCATGGTAATTGAACCCTCCAAACCCCAGAACTGAAAACATGTGGTGTAATTTGGGCAGCTTTGTTGGCATGTTCGCAAGAGATGTTTGAGAAATCAACCTCCAAATATTTCTCCATACTTTATGGAGGTCATGATGAAGGTTGACCAGACCCTCCTAGTCGGTTTTAGAGTCGGTACCAGATGAAAAATAATATTCAAGAATAACCACTACCAGATAAGGTCTTGATCCAACAACCTTAATGTGACTCGACCCCTCAGTAGCCATATCTCTAGCTGTATCATCAAAAGGAAAGACTGAGGTATCAACCGAAACTGTAAGTGATTATGGTTGTGATACTAGAATCAAGCATAAAACAAGTGAATACCCTAAACTCATGAAGGTAAACAAACAAAAATAGAATGAGATAAGTGGTTGGAAGGGTGTAAAACTAACCTCTACCAGCTAGAGCATCAATACCTCCAACCTTCATTATGGCATCACCACCCAATAAAGTTGGTGTTGCATCCTCAACCTACGATTGAATCTTAGGGTCTTCCAAAGGTACCCATGGATCAGGGAAATTCTCAAATAGGTCTTCAACCTCTAGTAGGTTTCTCACAAATATTGTACCCGTAGGGATAACCATCATAGAATTAGGAATGATGGCCAGTTCTAAACCTCCCTAATTCAGAAATGCTCCCTCATCTGTGGTTGTATTCCCTAGAAGAGTGAGATCAGAATGCTCAATAGGGGTGTTAACCCTCGATGATCCCCCCCTCTATAAGGGTGGTATTCATTTGGTTTAGGATGGTAAATCTCTCAGGACTTGGAATCCCCCCAAGGTTCTCCGATGATTGGGGCTTTCTATCCATCTCAGATGTCATCATCAATGTTGTCTCGTCCTTCTCTACAAGAGTGGGGTCATCATGCTCAGTTAAAGTTTCAACTTATAAAGACTCCCCCATCATTGGGGTAGGGGATGTTTGATCCACAACAGGTGCTCTATGAGGAATAGTAACTCCCCTAACATCCTCGGTTGGCCCGGTTTCCCTAACCTATTCATTTATAGCTTTCAGCAGTGTCTCCCACACTTTAGAAGGGGTAGGATTTGTAGATGTACGGGAAATTGCTATCAGGTTACTTATTGGTCCTGCATCAAGACATGTGCATGATAATTGGTAAAAAAATAAAATAATTTAGTATGACACTCAAATAGATAGATATGGCAGTTACTTGTAATCCTTAATTTTATGTGTATCGATAGATGTGATGTCTGTCGATGTTTCGTGGTATGCCATGGGGATGGCTCTATGGAAGGAGTATAAAGTGAAACTGGAGGTGGAAAATCCCTGGTAGGATTTGAAAGGATTTCCTCCATATGCTCATTAGGCCTTGGAGAACCCTTCGTAGTAGCCCCCATGTCTAAGGGAGCACGTTCCCCAGCTACCGTACCTCTGAGGGTATTCACTAGGGAATTTTTTGTCTCCTAAGCCTCATAAGACTCCTACAAGAGGGATAAAGTTTAGGATCCCCACAACAAAGGAAATTAAGGTTGAGGTTAGCAAATATAACTACCTCTCCTTCGATATTACCTGACTTTGGGATCACTAAAATGTATTCTAACCAATCAGACTAATAAGGTCAGTCCTTGGAGGAATAAAGGTAGATTTACACCTCATTTAGATACACCACTACTTCATGTGGATACTCGTGAGAATAAATCCATTTGGGAGAAATAACTTCTCTAAATCCCAAAAGATCAAAAGTTTCTTCTTGTAGAAACTCCCATATATCATCATTAGAAGTGTTTTCCCTTAAGTCGTCCTAGACCTTCCAAGACTTCAAAAATGAAGTTGTGATAGGAATGACTGATACGAGAGTATCTTCTTGGGTAATTAAAGTTGGTTCTGTTAATCATAATTGTTTCACGGGTGCCTCTGTGGCCCTAGAACTCTCAGGGGTTGGATGCTTGCGAGGCTCCAGATGTAGGAGAGGAATTTCCCCTACTCCAGTTACATAAGGAAAATCAGTAGTGTCATCACCCCCTAAAGAGTGACCATCATCATCATCTTCTTCATTAACCTTTGATCTCACCATGGTGATTACTCAATAGGAGTATTTAGAATATTTTTTCCAATCATGAATCAGGGTTTCAGGATCCTGAAGGTAAATATTTAGAGAAAGAAAAAGAACTGGTTCTTTCTTCACCACCCCCTCTTTCGCTAAGTGATCTAGAGTCTTCGAGGTCAGCTATCATCCCCTTATAAAATGGTTTGACAAGTGATCCAGAGCCTATGGGGTCAGCCATCATCCCTTTAGCAACTGATTTCTTAGTGTTTTCCACTCTTCCATGCATGTTTCCAGACTCATATACTGATTGTTCTCTAGTATTCCATCATTCTTCCCCTCCAAGAAGGATGGTCACCCAATCCCAGTCCAAATGCCTTCACTCTAGGAGCTCAAATGATGGTATTTGCCCGGTGTCAGTGGCCACCCTTTCATCCTTTCACTAATAATGTTATCCTTACTAGTATGGAATGCTCGGGGCCTTGGTGCATAGGCCAAAACGAACTTCTTATCTCAGGAGCTTCATCACAACAACACCTCGATCGTGGTAGTGCTTGAACCCAAACAACTTTCATCAAGAATTTCTCATTTTTCTCAAAGACTCAAAGTGCGCAAATTCTTGAAGGTCAGCCCATAGAACCATCAAATTTGGATATTCTAGAATCCAAATGTTTATGTTTCACTGGTATCATCTTCAGATCAATTTATCACTACTGAGATAATTTCATATGTTCACCATTTGTTGGTTATGTTTTTCTACGCTAAGTATGACTTGCATGATAGAGAGAGTTTGTGGAAAGATATTTCATCCTTTGATCCAGATGTTCTACCATGGTTAGTGAGATGAGACTTCAATGTTATTCTGAATAACTCATAGAAGAAATTATTGGGGGCTTCCCAAAAAGATCAAGTGGGGATTTTTCCTCATTCATTTATCAGAAGGGCCTCCTAGACTTGGGTTTTACAAGAGACCGATTTACTTAGTGTAATAACCAGAAAGGTAGACAGCACACCTGGTGTAGGTTGGACAGGTTTTTGGTGAACTTCCATGGGATCTCCGTTTTTCTAGAATCCAAATTCACTCACCTTGTTCGTGCTCTTTCTAATCATTCCCCGATCCGAGTAGAGATATCCCCAAAGTTTTTCCAAGGCAGTCATTTTTTCTTCCACCACGGGTGGTCCTCCATGCCCGAATACCATCAGCCTATGGAATCCTCCTGATCAAAGCCAACTCGAGGAAACTTATGGATAGGTCTTCATAATAGACTAATACATCTCAAAGGGGACCTCCAATACTAGATTTCAATCCAACCTTCCCAATTTCAAGACATGGATCTTCTTATTAGTTAGATCGAGCAGATAGAATTAAGGCTTAAAGAGGGATGGAATGAATAGATTTTTCATGAATTGGTCCAAAAGAAGAGTTATTTAGAATAGAAGACCCTTGGATGAGAGCGCTTGGCTTGTGATCAGTCTAGAGTTAAATGGATTAAAGAATAAGATAAAAATACCACGTATTTTAAAGCTTTCATCAAGGAAAACGCCAGGTTGTCTGACCTAATATTCATCTGGAGGATGGTTCTTACTCAAATGACAGGTATGCGGTGGGAGGTATGGCTCTTTCTTTTTTCAAAGAACTCATTGCATGTCCAAATCCCCATCTGTAAATAGGTTTCCCAAGGGGTCATTCTTCTCTCTTTGATGTTATACATCGGGTGATGTTTGAGGGTGATAATTATGTTCTAGAGGCTATTCTTGATGAACAAGAGATTCTTGAGGCTGTTACTACTCTTAAATCAGACAGTGCGCCAGGACCAGATGGGTTCCCTAGCTTTTTCTACGTTTCCTCCTGGGATCTAGTCAAAATATTTTGGTGGCTGCGGTGTAGGATTTCTTCAAGGGTGGAAGTCTTCCTCGCATGGCTTATGTTACATCTTTGGTTCTCATCCCCAAAATCAAGGATCCAACCTATCTAAAAAATTACAGACCGATAAGCTTATGTAACTTCCCTTATAAAGTTTTAGCCGCTGTGATCAATAGGCGCTTATCCCCTTATCTTCACAAATGGATATCCGAAGAACAACATGGTTTTTTGAAGGGCATAACGATTCAAGGTGAAATATGCTTGGCACAATATATGATCAGTGATCTTAATCAAAAAAACATTTGGTTCCAACATCACCATTAAATTGGACATGGAAAAGGGTTATAATTGGATCGAGTGATCTTTCATTATCAAGGTACTTGGGTGTATGGGATTCTCTAGCTGGTTTACCAATATTTTATTTAGATTATTTAGCTCTCCATGGATGTCCATATCATTCTTGGGAAAAACATGTGGCTTCTTTAAATCAGTTAGGGGGCTAAGTCAAGGTGAACCACTTTCTCCTAGTTTATCCATTATTGTGCAGGACTCTCTGAGTAGACTTATTAATAAGAGGCTTCATGATGGAAGTGTTCTTCCATTTCAGTGTTGACGAAAAATTCTAGGTATATCCCATCTCATGTTTGCTGATGACACTTTTATTTTTTTTCCAATGATACAAAGGGATCCATCTGCGGGATTAAAAATGTTATTGAATAAAATTGTAAATAGAGCGGGCAGGTGGTGAATTTCAATAAAAGTGGTATATTCATTTCAGGAAGGTGCTCGGATAGAAGAGTCAGATCTATGGAGTCTTGCATAGGTTTCAGTAGGAGGGGATTTCCCACAGATTACCTGGGTGCACCTTTATCCTCTATCCAGATATGTGTGCAGAATTTTGATTGTCTGGTTGGAAGGATAACTAGAAGGATTAAAAACTAGAAGAGTCATTTTCTCTCTTTCGGTGGTAGAATCACCCTTATTAACAGTGTTTTGTCTGATATTCCTATTCATGCACTTTATTCAACCAAATTTTTTCCTTCTGTTATTTCTCAGTTAGAGAAAACAATGGAGACCTTTTTATGGGATGCCCATGCGGAGGGAAAACATCATTGGGTATCCTGGGAGAGTATGGCTCAACCCGTGGGGGACAGAGGTATCGGTGTTTGGGGTATTTTAGGGACCATTCAAGGCTTGCATGTGAAGCATTCATGGGAAGTGCTGGAAGGCAGATCACTCTGAGGGAGTTTCATTTCTAGAAAATACCAAAACATTTATGAGAACCCAAAAGGTGGATCATCCAATATTTGGTGTACAGTTCAACCTTTCATTTCCTTAATGGACAGGCATATGCGTTGGATCTTCAGTTAGGGGGAGATTAGCTTCTAGAATAAAAATTAGGTTGGTGACAAACTTAGATTTCCAATATGCCCACCCCTGATATCTCCTTATGCCAAGTTATCATGTATCCAACCTTCATCTAAGCTATCCTAGACTCGCATCAATGGAGCATCTTTAATCTGATCAAACTTTCTTACATTCCTGATAAAATTTTTTTCATGGGTTCAATGCCAGGTTCCTTTTTTGTAAGGGATTATCACAAGACAATCCAATATGTGGCCAATCACAATGCGTGGGGTGAGGCATTGTGGGGTAGATAAATTCCCACCAAACTAAACTTTTTGGTGTGGCGTATTAGGAATAATGTATTGCCCACTGATATAAACATCCAACATCTCAGTATCCAGATGGCGTCCCAGTCCATCTGTTGTGAAGATCACAGAGAATAATCTTAATGGTATCTCTTCTCTAAGGTATAATGGTCTAGTCATGTGTGGCTTGATTTTGGTAGTTCCACAAGGTTTCCAATTCACGATGACTCTGGGGGAAGCTTCATGGATTAGTGGTTCCAAGGCGTCGGGACCAATTTAGTGGAAGTTAAGGCCAAATCCATCATTCTTGCAGCAGGGAGTTGGTGCATTTGGAAAGATAGAAACAAATCATGATATGAGGGGATTCCTAACTCCAAGGTGTCCATTGGTATCTGTGTGAGAAACTTGTGGATCGATCTGATTCATCTCATTAAAAATTGGGAATATACTCCCTTCCTCAAAGCTATTATGGGAACCAAACTTACACCACCTTTTCATCCCATCTCCCCTCCCAAACATTGGGTTAGTTGGCATCCTCAAAGTAATGGGTTGAAACTTAATACTGATGGTTTGTACAGATTAGGTATCATGAGGGGTGGTGGTTTAGTTCGTGATACCATCGGTTCGGTTGTTATTTCATTTTCAACCTCTTTTGGGTATGGGAATTCTCTTCAGGCTAAAGCACATGAAATTTTAACTGGGATGGAGCTATACAAAATAAGGGTCATAACCCTTTCAGCACTGGAAACTGATTCTCGAGTTGTTCAAAGGGTGCTTCTGGGTACTGGTTTCACTCCCTGGCCTATTGCTTATCAAATTCGAAAAATTAAGAAGCTTATTAATAATGGCTTGGATATTAACCACACATGACATGAGGGAAATATGGCAGCTTACTTTCTAGCCTATCATGTTCTTCTAGATGATCCCTTCTCATGCTTCCATAGTCTGGGATCATTTCCACAAGATAGGGTGAGAATTATTATTGGGGACTCACTTGGCTTGTATTATTTTAGACCCCCTTAATCCTGGTTTTTTTGATTTCTCTTCCTTATGTTTCGATAGAGTTTCCTTTAATAAAAATTTCAATGTTGATTGTGGTCATGACAATGGGAATCATCTTTTCCAGTTGACCACTTAGGTATGAATGAATCCAAATATCGGCATAACCATTTTTGAGGTTGGGTAAAAACCCCATAGAATCTGGAAGCTTAATCCTGCACTATGTATCTTCCCATGTAAACATTAGCCACAGTTGTTGGGATATCATGAAATATTTTTCCCAGTGTGCACTGTTGAGATCAGGAGGGCACAGCATCTGGACACAGTTGAATTGATGGCCACATATACAATGTGTATATCCCTCACAGATAAGTTCCATGTCTATTCAGGCAACCAGGGCATCCTCCCTAAAAGAAAAGAGGTAGCCCTGCTTAAAAAAGTCATATGATTCATCATTTACTAAAACATCGGTGGGGGAAGAGTAAGGATTATAAGTAAAGCGGTCGTGACAGTTGATTGGGGCCACCAATTCCCATTCATTTCATTCATCTTGTTCACCCTGCTCATCCTGCTTATCTTGTACAACCCATTCCACTGACATGACCCTGCTTATGCTCTGAAGATACGACCGAATACCAGCACCTGAAATTGGTTGAGGATTGATAAATATGTAACCTCCCATATGGACTCCCATCTAACCCCATAGGATTTCTAAAATAGCAACTAGTCGGTGATGTGGTTTCCCCTCATTGATCTAGTCCAAAAAGTAATAGATTTTCACTAATACTAGAATGGCCAGGTTGATGCATCTGCCAGTGGCCAGCTGAACAACCATGATGAAGGTTGTAACTCTAACCCCGGTACTAGAATCACGCACTGGTAGAAGCAAGCCACTCAGAAACATGGTTAGGAAGGCCACCAGTTGAAACAACTGGTTGACAGGAGCAAGTTCTCATCCCCATTCATGAAACTGGCCCTTCTTCAAGATAGGCCAGTAGGAACCTGCTCACATATGGGTGCCAATGGTTGGGCAGGACCTTGGTTTATGCACATAGGGCTCTTGACCACTTTGTGTAGCAAAGATATTAATCCAATCAGAATAGAGGATGTCTTGCTTAGGGTGAGGGTCAATATCATTTAAAAGGGATTTTGCTTTGTCAATAAGTTTCTTGGAAAGGGGAGGAGTCCTCTCCTCGTCATCCCATGTAGAAGGGGGTGGTAGGAATTCTTAATACATGTCTCTAATGATGGGAACTCCTGAAATCAGTCGGATATCCCAGAGGCTAATACCGACCTCCTTGTGGACCAAATTAAAGGTGTTGGTATTTGAGCTTCATCTGCTTAGGAGCTATGAAAGGAGGGAGTGGTTTCGATGAGCATAGATTTGGGATACCCAAACTACTTTATATATCCCCACAATCTGCAATTCGGTTTGGAATTCCTCACAGCTCTAGCGAACCCAGAAAGTCCACCCCCAGTCCAAACCGAATGAACCTTCAGAATGAAGGTCCCATTTCAATGATCAGTCATGTTGTTCATTCACCATGGCCTTTTGTGCAATGTTATGGTAGCAATGATTCTTTTCATCTAGCCCTCATAGGGAATCCTCTAGTGTCTGAGGGGTATAGTTCAACAAATACCCAGCGGTGGTGTCTTTGTGTATGAATCTTCCCTTAGATGAAATAAGAGCCTGAGGAATAGTGATGTTATCAATTATCCAAGCTATGGTTTGGATGGACCGACGTGGTCCCCCTCCTATGGGTCCACTCTTATACAGAAAACCAGTTCAATTCAGGACCACTTTCTACCTCGGAATAGCCTACTCTTCATCCCGATCGAAACTCATTTTGATGGGGGCATTTGTTGGGTCATGAAAACTTTTCAAGGGAAATTGATGTATTCCTGTGGATATGGAAAAGTAAGAAAAAAAATTGAAAGAATAATTGAAGAAGAATGATTGAAGAATCCACAAATTTGGAAAAGGGGAAAGGGAAAAGGGGGCATCATGAAGCGTAATCCTCTGTGGACCGCTGCTCCACATACCTTCCTGCATCGCAAGGCATCCGTGAACTAACCAGTTCATGGGATGAAGATGACGATGCTGGTCCCTCGCAAACACAATCATTTGCGGAAAAAAGTGAAGAAATCTGCCCCACATACGACATCCCCTGTGAACTCAAATGGTTCACGGGCAAGGAGAATCTGATGACTTCTTGTGAACGAAACAAGGTTGTTCTCATGACCGAGGCATTAATTCTCACCACCGTGAGAGACGACCTCGTTCCCCCACTGACCAAATCATCCACGGGCCAGGTTACTTATGTGGGCTTCTACGAAGGATGCTCACGACCCAGCTACCCAGTGCCTTCACCTCTCTATAAAAGGATCCTAAGGGGAGGACTCTTTTGGAGAAATCGATCAATGAAGTCACAGAAGAAGAGAGCACCGTGAAAGACGAACTCTTTCGATGTTTCCCTGCAGGTAAAACCTGTCGCGTATAATTAAAGGGAGAAAAACTAAGTTAATTGGAAACTTGTGAACCCTGTATCCTTTGTGGTGGCATTCCCTCAAGGTACAAAACTATGGCCCCTTTTGCAATCAGGCATCATGTATAGCACATCACTATGCAGATGGAACCTTGTATCGCGTAGTGAATCGCTACGCAGATGGAACCCTACACCGCATAGTGAATCACTACGTGGACCAAACCCTGGTCTGCATAACACCATGGAACCCAGACGGCTCCCTCACCCACATAGCAACATGATATGCAGAAGAAACCCCATACCGCACAAGGAAATGCTATGTGGAATTCGGTATCTCTGGGTGTTCCACCCTCCGAATCCAATCATTTCCTTTTGTTTATGTTGCTTCATCTGTAGTCCCTCCACAAACTAGTCTATCGGCATCAGGCCAAGGCCTCTTCCAAAGCCACCATACATCTATGCTAAAATCATAGGGCACACCAGTGTACCCTTTTGAGTTTATATACCTATGGTAAGCGGAGTCACGTGGGTAATCCCTGTGATAAGGCGAACCCCTAAAATATCCCTAGGATTATATTCTCATGGCAACGAGGGTTCCGACCATGGGATGCTCATATGTACCTCCCCATTCTAGGGATTATGGGAAACTGTTATCCTTTCCCTTCGATGAGGTCTGATGTCGAACGTTCTCCCCTGTTCCACAGAACCAATGTTAGGGCACTCCCACTAAGGTAAGCCCATATCATTTCTTATGGGAGGCGGTACCTCCACTCCTCTTCGCCTCAACCCGGGATATATTCGGATAGATCTTCAAATATGACTATTTGGGATATGAAAACAATGGAGGAAATGGGCGCACTCAAATCCCCCCCCCCCCCTTCGGGCTCCAACACCATCCATTAGCGAACGAGGAGGATTGTGTGATCATTAGATCTACTGGTTTCTCTTGTTTCTCACACCAAGAATGACTCATGTGGGCTTAAAGATTAGTGGTGATCATGACATTAGAATGACCCTAAATTTCAAGTGGGCCTTCCCTGCAGATGTATGCCCTGACTTTAAATCAAATGGGCCTTCTCCAAAATATAAGTCCCGACCCCATGGGTAGCTTCCATGCATAAGCCCTAGATTTCAAAAACTATGTGGACTTTGATTCCCAATTAAATGAGATGCGTAGGAAACCTCCATGAGGTTCAAGCCCAACACTGTCATTTTTCACGTTGGTCCACTCTTGTTCTAACCACATGACGCTAAACTGTGCAGGTCACTGAACTGCATGGGTTCTAATTTCTCTCATGAGGATATGTAGGAAGCCCGTCTTATGGGTTCGATCCCAACGTTGAAACAATTCTCGCCCCTCCTAGATGATGATAAACTCCAGAGTGTCTCGTCACATGGATCAAACTAGCGTTGTCTCAATGAACGATTAAGGAGTTCCTAGTCTGTCCATAAGGGGGTAACATTGATGAAGAACCTCGAATACATACAAATATCTTCATTAATGGAGAACCTCGGATACATACAGATAATTCCAAACCCATTGATCTTACTTAGGGGAAATCCGTGGACACATTCTTGGAAATGAACCAAGGATTCATGAACATATTAACATGGCTTAAATCTATAAGAGAGTCCCGAAATAGGCAATAGTTCTCCCAAAAGGGTGTGATGAGCTCGAGTTCTCATCCTCTCGACCAATGTGAGTTCTTAAGTGTCATTGGCCAAATCATCCAACGAGTGCCTGCCTTTGGAAAGCAGATCCATGAATCATGGATGTGAGAGTCGTTGGGTGTTTCTGGCTCTACGAATAAACCTATTGGAGACCATCTGAAGACATTGTACCCGACGTGGATCGATTGCACAAAAACTTAACCCCTACAATCATTCATCGGGCCCAACGCGCTTCGGATTGAAATAATTTTTATGTTTAGTAGTGTTTGTTTTCAGTTTACAAATGACTCAAAGTGCGTGTTTTAAGTTTAAAATTGATATTTTAGTTAAAAACGTGATCCGCTCACTAAAAACTAAGAAAACACGCTCAAATTATCTTGATACTTTATGAAAATGACCCATAAGTCATTGGTTGTGTTTAGGAATCATCTGCATGTCAATCTGGCACATGGTGTACCTGATATGACTCAAATTGCATGTTTTCAGTTTAAAAGTGATATTTTATTTCAAAACATGCATCATTCACCGAAAACTGAGCAAACGTACTCAGGTTATCTTGATAATTTAGGGAAACAAATCCATAATTCATTTTTGATATGTAGGGATCTGTCGCACGTCAATACAACACACGATGTGGCCTGTATGATTAAAAGTGTTTGTGTTTATTTTAAAGTGGTATTTTAGTTCAAAACACGCGCCACTCGCTGAAGACCAAGAAAACACTCTCGGATTGTCTTAATAGATTAGGAAAATGATCCACAAATCATTTTTAATATATAGGAATCAACTACACGTCAATGTGACACACAGTGTGCCCGACATGACACGAAGCATGCGTTTTTAGTTTAAAAGTGACATTTTTGTTCAAAACATGTTTCACTCAGCGAAAACCAAGAAAAAAACTCAGATGGTTTTGATACTTTAGTATAATGATCCATACATCATTTGTAACATATAGGAATTAACCACATGTCAATCTGACACTCGGTGTGCTCGGTATGACTTAAAGTGTGAGTTTTCAGTTTAAAAACGACATTTCATGTTAAAAGCATGTGTTGCTCACTGAAAATGGAGCAAGAACACTCGAATTATATTGATATTTTAGGAAATAAACCATATATCATTTGTTACATTTAGGAATCAACAACATGTCAATCTGGCACACGGTGTGCCCGGTATGACTCGAAGTGCGTGTTTTTCAATTTAAAATTGATATTTTAGTTAAAAACGTTCGCTCACTGAAAAACAGTACAAATACACTTTAATTGCCTTGGTATTTTAGGATATTGATCCATATGTCATTTGTGATATGTAGTAATTGATTACATGATAATTTGACAAACGATGCCCCAATATGACTCAAAGTGCATGTTTTTAGTTTAAAAGTGACATTTTAGTTCAAAATGTGCATCACTCACTGAAAATCAATAAAACCCACATAGATTGTCTTGATACTTTAGAAAAATGATCCCTATGTAATTTATGATGTGTAGGAATCAACTACATGTCAATCTACCACATTGTGTGCCTAATATGACTTAAAGTGCATGTTTTCAGTTCAAAGATAACATTTTAGTTCAAAATGTGTCACTCACTGGAAACCGGGAAAACACACTCGAATTATCTTGATAATTTAGGATGATTATCCATAAATCATTTATCATGTATATGAATCAGACGTACATCAATCTACCACACTGTGTGACCGATACGACTAAAAGTGTGTTTTTTATTTAAAATTGACATTTTAGTACAAAACACGCTTCACATACTCAAAACCGAGAAAACCTTCTCGGATTGTCTTGATACTTTATAAAAACAATCCATAGATCATTTGTGACGTGTAGGAATCAATTACATGTCAATCTGACACATGGTATGCCTGGTATGACTAAAAGTGTGTGATTTCAGTTTAAAAGCAACATTTAAGTTCAAAACACGCGTCACTCACTAAAAATCGAGCAAATACACTTGGATTGTCTTTATAATTTAGGGTGACGATGTATAAGTCATTAGTGATTTATAGGAATCATCCGCACATCAATCTGACATATGTTGTGACTAGACTGATTGAAAGTGTGTTCTTATTTTAAATTGTCATTTCACTACAAAACACGCTTCACATACTCAAAACAGAAAACACAATCAGATTGTCTTGATACTCTAAGATCACGATCCATGTGATATTTGTGACGTGTATGAATCAAACGTAGGTTAATTCGATATACGGTGTGCCCGATATGAGTCAAAGTGTGTGTTTTCAGTTTAAAAGTAACGTTTTAGTTCAAAATGCGGATCACATATGCAAAACTGAGCAAACACGCTTAAATTGTTTTGATACTTTAGGGCAACAATACATAAATCATTTGTGCCGTGTAGGAATCAATTGCATGTGAATCTGACACACAGTGTGCTCTTTATGACTCAAAATATGGGTTTTCAATTTAAGTGGCATTTTATTAGTGTATTTTATCATATTTATGTTTCAATTACTTCTTTATAATATTACTAACATAATCATTGTTTTTTATTTTATGTACACTCTTCTTTTGTTCTCGGGTTGAGATGGTGTGTTAAAAAACTGGTACTGTGATTGAGCTCTTTTTAAAGGTGGTTCCAAAGATAGCAGAATGGTGCTTTTGAATTCATTGGAAAATATGGTGTTTGTAAAAAAAATTACAAACTAATGTGACTGTAGTGTATTAAAATGTTTGTAATGTAGATATGTTTAAAAATCTACTTTATTGAATATTTGAAATTAAATTGTAATTTTATTTTGAATATGGGTTGGTGCAATATGGTGTAAGTTTAGCAACACATTGATGCAACCCGTAGCTTTTATCTACACTATTATTAGCCGATAAAAACACCATTCATCAATGTTAAAAAAAAGCGTTGACAAACACTGTTCTTAGTCTGTTTTTTTACCACTCAAGAAGAATGATTTTAATACCTTCATTTAAAATCATTTACAACGTTGGAGCTTTTTTAGTGATGACAATGACCTATTTGCATGGTGATGAATCCTGTATATGCAGATGTGTAATTTATAATCCAGAAAATAAATAATGATTTAAACCCAATCATTCTTTTACACATACAAAAATTATCTTATTTTAACAATTCCAGCTTAAACTTTAATCATTCAGTTAAAGAATATCATTCATTCCTAAATTAGTTATACATAATTAAAGCACTTTTGCATCATTGAGTTTGATTATTGCACAACCCACACTCATGCACTTTAATAGTCATTTGGAATGATTTGATAGTCCAATTGAATAATTATTTTGTTATTTATTTGAAACATGAAGTATATTTTTTATAAAGTTTTTTTTATAAGATTTTATTTTACTACAAATTAAATAAATTTAATTAATGAAATCGGTTTGTAATTTTGAATATAATCCGGGTTCATAAAATAAGGGTGTGTGCATGAAAACATCTTAAATTTTAAGTTTTTTTAAATATATTATTAATTAATAACATTTATCATAAAATGTTTTTGAAATTATAAAAATTTGATTTAAAATGTGTGTTTGTGGTTATAATAAAAAATCAATAAACAATGGGTGGATGTTGGGTCGGGAGGAGGACAACCCGTCCACAGGTACTGTGAAATTTTCAACGATGCATTATAAAGAAATGCCGACAGACATTGATTCCCTGTGCGCTAAAAGTGGGAGACTTTTGTTGACATTCTGGTGCTCTCGATTTTAAAGTACAAATAATAATTATTGATTTTTTTAATATAATGTTCTAAAAAAAACATTATCACCCACACATTCAACTTATCCAAATATTTACATATCATTCACATCTCAAATATCATATAATAATTTTATAAACATATACAAGCTAAACTAAAAAAGATGGTTATCTATGGACACCTATTGTCTCGTTTTCTAAAATACAATTACATTTAAAAATAAAGTTCATACAATAAAAAAATATTACAATTTTAAATCGACAATTTATTTGGAATTTAAAAAACATTAGAATTAAAAAATAAATTTTGAAATATTCTAGGCACATTATACATTGGGTGGGCATGTGTATCATTACTTCATGTAACAAATTACGTTAAAATTATTATCCTCAATTTTCACAATAATACGACATCTTTTGCGAAGTTTTGACCGTTTGGAAAACCTATTTTGCTGTTTACAAATTAATTCACAATGCCCCTGCGGGGGTGACCTAGTGGTTGGGTCGTTCGCTTGGTTCCTTAGAGTTGGGGGTTTGATTCCCGCTGGTTGTGTTTCACCATCGTAATTTCACCACCGTTGATTTAATCCCCTCTTCTATGCTGGACGGCGTTGGCTGGGGTGGTTTTATGCAGTATCAACCGCATGGTGAAGGGTGAGCCCAAAGCTCTTTAAGCAATTTTCTGGGGGTGAACTATTCAATTGGAAGCTTAAGATGTGTAAATAGGGGGTGTTGTGGTTTCCATTTAAAAAATAATAATTCACACCCATTGTTCAAAACTTTCATACGAATTCAAGCTTGTTTGATGTGTATTTAACTTAAAAAAATAATTTTTACTTTAAAAATGTAATTTCGGTCATTCGGACCACACCACATGTTGGATTAACATGACTCGTTTCTACATATGATATATTAATCACCAAATACTATTCTTGAGTTTCTTGACAACCAGAGTTTGTTTGCGCGTTTTTGATCACTTGATGTATGTTTTGGACTTAAAAAATAGTTTATTTTTCTCTTTATAAACACACTTTTAGTCATTTTAACCACACAACGCACCATATTAACATGCGATTTATTCTTACAGCTCGCGTAATAATTCACAATCATTTTTTAAAATTTTAATGATATTTAACTTCATTTTCTCGATTTTGATTGTTCAATTCACATTTCAACAAGGAATGTAATTTTCGCTTTAAAAATGCATTTCTTGTCATTCCGATCATATCACACACTAGATAGATGTGTGGTTGATTTCCACATGTCATAAAACAATATGTGACCATTTTCCTAAATTTTACAATAGAAGCTCCTTTACATGATTTTGATTTGTTCACACATTTTTAACTTAGGATTTTTTTTTAAAAACGAACCTTTAGTCATTTTGACTAAACCACACACCATCTCGATGATGGGTTCAAACCTAGATTATTGTCTTAGATTTTCATGACAATCCATGGTCATTTTATTGATTTTGATCATTTGAAACCGTTTTTTTAACTTAAATAAAAAATTAATTCGAGAAAAACCATTTGAATCATTCTAAATGCACCACACACATATTTATATAAAGTTCATTCCTACAAGTCGCAAAATAATTAATGATCATTGTCCTAAACTTTCATGACCATCCGAGATTATTTGCTCACTTTTAAGCATTTGGCGCATGCTTTGAACTTAAAAAGCAATTATACTTCTAAAAATATACTTACAATCATTCTAAATGCACTGGATTAACATGTGATTATTTCTTATAGGTTAAAAATTGATCAATAATCATTATCCTAGTTTTTTAGGAAATCCAAGCTTTCTAGGTGTTGCACATTTGCCACACGTTTTTAAGTTATAAAATATTTTTAATTGTAAAGACACACTTTCATAAATCCTAACAACACCACATGTCAAATTAACTTGAGGCATATTCTTAATGTTCCTAAATTAATCAATTATCATTGGCGTATATTTTCCCTACAATCCAAACTCATTTTCCCGAATCTGATTGTTTGACCCATGTTTTTTACTTAGAAAATAGTTTTAATTCTAAAAATGCACTTTCAATCATTTTGACGACACCATATGGTGGATTGACATTTAATTTATTTTTACAGGTAAAAAATCAACCGACAATCCTCGTCGTAGATTTTTACAATAATCAAAGACCGTTTACTCGGTTTTGATTGTCCGACACACATTTCTAACTTAGAGAATAATTTTAATTATAAAAGTACACTTTCAATCATTTCAACCACACCACATTTCGAATTAATATGCGACTCTTTCTCACAAGTCAAAAACTAGTCCACAATGTTTTCCCAGTATTTTCATGATAATTCATGCTCGTTTGCTCGATCATGATCGCTTGAAGAACGTTTATAACAAGAACGTAGTTTTAACTTTAAAAACACATTTTTGGTCATTTTGACTACATCACATGCCATATTGATGTGTGGTTTATTCCAGCAACTCAAAAAATAATTCATGACCGTTGTCATGTATTTTCATGATAATTCGAGCTCAATTTCTTGGTTTTGATATTTTAACACAAGTTTTTAACTTATAAAATAGTTTTTTTAAACACAATTTTGGACATTCCTACTAAACTGCATGTCATATTTATGTTTTTTTCATCTCTACATATATCAAAATTTAATCGACGATCATTGCTCTAGATTTTTTGACAATCCGACCTCATTTTTCTCAATTTTCATCGTCCGAAACATGCTTTAACATAAAAAAAGAGTTTTAATTCTAAAAATATAATTTTAGTCATTCTGATTACACTATAAATCAGATTGATGCGTAGGTCATTCCTACGATTCAAAAATTAACAAATGACCATTTTTCTATATTTTCATTACAATATGAGATCATTTGCTCGATTTTGATCATTTGATGAACATTTTGAATTTATAAAATGGTTTACATTCTAAAAATACACTTACGGTCATTCTAACCACACCACATTCTAGATTGATGTGGGATTTGTTCATACATGTCACGAATTAATTTTTACAAAAATCTGATCTTGTTTTATTTGTTTCCAACCATTTGACCCACTGACTTAGAAAACATTTTTAATTATAAAAATTTATATTCAATCATTCCAACCACACAAGACATCGAATTTAGGTGTGGTTCTTTCTTAGAGGCTGAAAAGTAAACCATGACCATATTTCTAAATTTTCACGATAATCCAATCTCGTTTTCTCGATTTTGATTGTTTGACACATATTTTTACCCTAGAAAATATTTTAAACTTTAAAAACACACTTTCAATCATTATGAATTCACCGCATAAAAATTTTACATGCACCTCATTTCTACTGGTCACAATTAATCCATGATCATTATCCTAGATTCTCAAACTATACATGCTAGTTTACCCAATTTTGATTATTTGACGCATGTTTTTAACTTAGAAAATCGTTTCAACTCTAAAAATACACTTTTGGTCCTTTCAGGCACTCCACACACTAGATTGGTGCTTTTTTTATTACATTAAGTCACAAATTAATTAACAATCATTGTTCTAGATGTTCATAATAATTTGAGCTTGTTTTCTCAATTTTGATAGTTTAATGTGTGTTTTTAACATAGAAAATTGTCATAGTTTTTAAAAACACACTTTTAATCATTCTGACTAAACCACATATAAAATTGATGAATGTTTCATTTCTATAAGTTAAAAATTAAGTGCTATTGATTTCCTTATATTTTCATGAAAATTTGAGATTATTTTCTTAGTTTTGATCGTTTGGGGCACATTTCCATCATTGAGAATGGTTTTATTTTTTAGAATGAAATTTCATTCAGTTAGATCATACCGTAAACTGGATTGACATGATGCCTTTTCCTACATGCCACAAATTAATTAAAGATTATTTTCATGCATTATTACAACAATCTGAGCTCATTATCCCTATTTTGATCATTTAACACACATTTGATACTTAGAAAAAAATTGATTTAATTATAAAAATGTACATTTAGTCATTCCTACCACATTTCATGTCATATTAATGTATGGTTGATTCCTATAGGTTAAAATTTTATGAGGGATTTTTTTGTAACGAACCAGCTTGGGATACCACCAAACCGGTACTCGAACTAACCTACCACAAGGTCCGAAGCATGTTCCTGATCACCACTAGCTGGAGACAAGCACCAAGGGTATTAGAATGCACTAGTGGGAATTATTTCACCCTCGTATAAGCATATAAATAAGTAGTAGGAACTACATCGAGAATCCAACATAACCTATCCATACATTAGACATCCATGCATATCAAATAAGTAGTTCCAAATAAACCAACCAATCAAACAAGGCATAATAAAATAAACATTCATCCAAAACATACAACTGGATCACCAAATAAAATATAGCGGAATCATATACAATGAGAACAAAATATAAAATACACTAGGCCGAATTGGTCGATACAACATCCCAAAAAAACAAAAACGGAACCCAAACAACTCCAACAAAAACTCTACATGACCCATGCCCACTCACCATATTTTACCACATCCAACTATGGACCCAACAAACATCTAACGAATGAGATCAAATTCTAGGAACCTTAGATAAAACATAAGATCCACACAGACACACACGCCAGTGTATATTCATAGTGTGATCCAAACATGCCAAATGGGATTTCACTAGAGTCGATGCAATTCCGTTCATAATACATACCATAAATTCCAGTTTAAACATAATTTATAAAATACTTTTTTTCACATGATAAAGAATAAGGATAACAAGTATCACATTTAACCTTTTTTCTTTCAAAATCGATAAAGTAAATCCATTTTTGAAAACAATTAAGGCTCATCCAACCTAAAACCATAATTTTAAACCCAATCAATAAATCAAACCTTCCCTGTCACGACCCCCTCTCACTAAAGATGCCCCTCCTGAGCTGGAAATGGTGAAAGGGAGATAATGACCCCCCGAGTCCCGCCTCCAGTAGGCCCCGGGGTGGCGACTAGCACCAAGGGTATGAGTTTTCACAAATATGGGAGGCATTACCCTTTTTATTATTTAGGATCAGGAAATAGAATGAGTCAACCACCAAAAAGGAAAAGAACAAGTGTATAGAAATAAACCCAAACCAATCCCACATGCATGTTTAAACAATTTTATAGCAAGGTATAAGTACATGAAAGCTCAAAGTAAAATACCAAAAGAAAACAAAGGTAAAACAACAACAACAACTCCAACTGTCCGACTAGTAGGGTCCCGCACGACCCTGGTAGTCCTCCTGGAAACCTGAAAGTAAACGTAGGGTGAGCATACAAGTATACTCAGTAGGGAAACCTAAAGCTCTTGTGCACAAGTGGGGAGACATCCTAATGTCCCGTGAGAACAACAGAAGAAACCTAGCAAGGAATTCTATCCACCCAACCTCACCAACCACACTCACCAAAACACAATCACAATAGGTAGTAGTAGTATAAGAACAAGAGTATTTGGGTACCCCGCACCATTTCCCTTTAGTTAGCTGCTCTTCCTAACGACGAACGTCCTGACGCTGCCACACTCTCCCTACCGGCACACACCTGGGCCTCACAACCACGTATCCCGTCCGCACACACCTGGGCCTCATCCCGAAGATTCTTGAGAAACAGTAGAACCTGCCCGAAGAGTCTTGGGCTAAAACCACCCCAATCGAAACCTACCCAAAGAGTCTTAGGTGTAAGGTCGCCTCAAGCCATCACAACCTAGGGGAGAAGGAGTAGGAAGGAGCTAGTAACTAAGGGAAAACACCCTCGCCCATGAAATGGGAGTGTTCGACACTAAGTGCTCAACATGGGTGGGGTGCGATAAAACACAAAATATACAGATATATATGTATACCAAACACACAGCCCAACCAATGGATTCTAAACAGAAAACTAAGCACGTGCCTCGGCACTGCTACCACGAAGTATGAATACAACAACAATCCCAACCCCCTTTAGGTTTTCACGTTTTTAGCAGAAATTAGTTTATTTAGTTCCTTAACTACTGGGAAACTATCCACAACCAACCACATCGATCGTTCGTAAAACATATCCCTGTCATCCACAAATCAAGTTAGGAAAACACAAGAAACACAACCAAGCCCTTCTTATCAACCAACCAACCCATTGATTATTAAACCCGTTCCATTACCATGACCCACCATTCATTAACTCTTCCACTTTTATTTAATAATCACAACCCACTATTCATTCACATACAAGCCCATCCCTGCAGCCCCACTGCCAACCACCATAACCACAACCACACCGAAGCCCGCACATCATCATCCCTTTAATACCATTTATCGCAGCCCCGCTGCCCATTACCAACACAACATTCACACCAACCCACAACCAAGTCCACCGCAGCCCCGCTGCTCACCCAATCCACAACAACCCACAAAACACCCCCAACACATGCCACATAACCAAGCCAACACCCACATGTTCATTATTCCATTTTGTTTAACCGGGGTGATCACACAAGGGTTCCGGATTTTAAATAGCCAACTTTACAGGATTAACCAATTTCCACATTCCACAAGGTTTCCACCCATAAGAAAATACAGAAGGAGATGGAAAAATTTAATTGCGTAAGCAAAGGCCCCCAACGACCGTGATTTTTAGTAGGTAGAGCTCATTCAATTCACAACATAATATCACATGATATAAAGTAACAGCAAACACAACTTCCCAACCCCGTTCTTTAACCAGTTATTATCTTTATTTAATGGTTCAATTGTTTCTCATTAAAACAAGAGGATACCCACCCCGCAAGATGCACAAATTAGATAGATGAAGGTAAGATCCCTACCTCAACAGGTTCCCGATCACAGCGCTCCCCCAGATCAACTTAGAAGACGTTCGTCGGCGTCCGTCACTTCTGTTGGGTCTCGGAAAAACCTCCTCAGGTGGAAGTCGGAAAGAAAAGGCCGAAGGAAAGACAATGGATCTAAGCTCGGAAGTTCCGCCTCATCATTACAATCCTGTAGCTGCTGACGGATCATAAATCGGAGATCAGACGAAGAAGTTATGGAAGGAAGAGCCTTCAAGTCTCTTGAGAGAGCTCTGCTCAGAGGAGAGGGGAGGAGAGGTGTGTGTTGAAAAGGATGAGGGGACCCCTCCTTTTATAGGTGTGAAAAGAAAAAGTACATGGCGTGTAATTTATGGTACACGGCGTGTACTCGGTTCTTTCACACGGTCTCCACGCGACTTCCAACACGGCTCCACGGCCGTTGACTGGTCAACACACGGTTTGAGGGTAACACATACGCGGGGAGGGACTACACGGCGTTTAGTTTAGACACACGGCGTGTACTCATTTATCGCACATGGAAAGGACATGACTCCAACATGATACACGGCCGTTGACTGGTAACGCGTACGCGGGGAAGGACTACACGGTGTGTAGAACTGGTCACACGACGTGCACCCATTTATTGCACACGGCAAGGATACGGCTCCAACACGGGGTATACCCGAAAAGGAGGTACACGGCGTGTAGTTTCAAAATTCTAGAAAGTGTGGGAAAAGTCCATTTTACCCTCCAAAACACTTATTGACCTTCTTTTTGACAAAGGAATGGGCCGGAGAGGTCCGGGCCATTACATCAGATACCTCTTAAAACATTCTCATCCCTGAGAATTCAAAAAACAACCCAGAGGAATCCAACAAGATACCTCTTAGGGTTCTCGTTATAATAGGAACCCAACCACCAACCCTAATTATAGGTGTTAGGAATTCCTTCTCCCATGTCGAGATATTATCCGCTTTAGGCGGCACTGACTCGCCTGCACGGGTTTAATCACATCCTCATTAATGCGTCTCGATTAAGAATCAGGTCTTCCCACTTCCATACATTAATATTTTTCAACTCACACTGCCCCCAACACCGCACAACCTACACACTGCCCGAACACGTGGGTTTGGGAAATTCCTTCTCCAATGTCGAGATATTATCCGCTTTAGGCGGCACTGACTCGCCCGCACGGGTTCAATCGCATCCGCATTAATGCGTCTCGATTAAGGGTCAGGTTTTCCCCTTTCCCACACATCCAGACATGTTACACATTACCAGGGAACAAGGGAACAAAAGGTCTCACAACTTAGAAGCCAATCATTCCATATAACAAGGGTACATAGTACAACATCAACACAAGCTCAGAAGAATAAGGGAAAAACACAAGTCAAAACAACTCCGGGTACTGAGCGTGCATCTGGGTCTCCCGCTCCCAAGTGCTATCCTCGAGGCCGCCATTCCTCCACAACACACGAACCAACAGAATGGTTCGTCCACAGAGCACCTTCTCTTTATGATCTTCGATTCTGACTGGTTGTTCCTCGAAGGTTGCGTCGTCCCCCATATCTAACTCTCCCCAATCGATAACATGAGAGTAGTCATGTAAGTACCGACGAAGCTGGGAGATGTGGAAGACGTCATGAACCTTCTCCAACTGAGGTGGCAGGTCTAGCTGATATGCCACCTCGCCGACTCGCCTCAGCACCTCAAAAGGTTCGATGAACCTAGGTGAGAGCTTGCTCCCTTTCCCAAACCTTTGCTGCCCTCGTCGAGGGGAAACCTTCAAGAACACATGATCTCCCACCTCGAACTCTAAGGGCCTCCTCCGACAATCAGCATAAGACTTATGTCGGTCCTGAGCCGCCTTTATCCTCTCACGTACAAGCTGGACTTTCTCTGTGGTGCTCTGCACTACCTCTGGCCCAAGAGCACCTGTCTCACCAACCTTTGCCATTCAAATGGGTGAACGACATGGCCTTCCATACAAAGCCTCAAATGGTGCCATGCCAATAGTAGAGTGGAAGCTGTTGTTGTAGGCAAACTCCACTAAAGGAAAGTGTCGTACCCACGATCCTCCGAGAATCCAGAACGCATGCTCGCAGCATGTCCTCCAACGTCTGGATAGTCCGCTCCGTCTTCCCATCGGTCTGGGGGTGGAAAGCAGTACTAAGGCATAGCTGGGTGCCAAAAGCATGCTGTAACCCCCTCCAGAATCGTGAGGTAAACCGAGTATCCCGATCTGAGATGATAGTCCTCGGAACTCCATGCAAACGCACCACCTCGTCAACGTACCTCTATGCTAAGGTACTCACCGGGCCTGACTCCTTGATTGTTAAGAAGTGAGCTGATTTTGTCAGTCGATCCACCACTACCCAGATAGCATCATAACCTCCCTGAGCTCTGGGTAGTCTTGTGACGAAGTCCATCGAGGTGTCATCCCACTTCCACTCGGGGACATCTAAAGGATGCAACAAACCACTGAGAACACGGTGTTCAGCCTTCACTTGCTGACACACTAGGAATTTAGCCACAAACTCCGCCACTGCCCGTTTCACCCCGGGCCACCAAAACTGTTCCCTCAGGCCTCGGTACATTTTCGAAACTCCTGTATGTACCGCTAAGGATAAGTTATGGAACTCACGGAGAACTCCCTCACGCATCGCCTCTGGAACAAACAACCTTCCATGGAAAAGCATCCGATGTCGGCTGTCTTCTGACCATCCTTCTGGAGCGTTCCCCTGATCGACACGATCCCGCATCACTTCCGCCTCGGAGTCCCCCCACTGAGACTCTTCCACCTACTGCATCAAGGAGGACTGCACCGTCATCTGAAACAAATAGCCTCTAACACCTTCTACCCTGGCATCCAAGTGCAAGGCAGCCAACTCTCCCATCACCTTCCAAGCATCAGCAGATTCCCAAACCACTTCCTGATGCGACTTTATGCTTAGGGCATCAGCCACAACGTTTCCCTTACCTTCAGTGTAAGAGATCTCAAAGTCATAGTCTTGAAGAAACTCGACCCATCTCTGCTGCCGTAAGTTCAGGTCACGCTGGGAGAAGATATAACGCAGGCTCTTGTGATCTAAGAAGACCACAAAGCGCTCCCCAAAGAGGTAATGTCGCCACAACTTCAGTGCGAACAATATTGATGCAAGCTCCAGGTCATGGGTGGCATAGTTATGCTCGTGAGGGCGCAACTGCCTAGACCCATAACAAATCACACCCTTCTTCTGCATTAGCACGCACCCCAGACCAAGGCCAGAAGCATCACAAAACACTTCATACAACAACCCTTCCTCTGGAAACCTGAGTACGGGAGCACTGACCAACTTCTACTTTAGGTAGTCAAAAGGTTTCTGGCACTACTCGCTCTATAGGAAGACCCGGTTCTTCCTAGTCAAAGTTTTCAATGGAGCAACAACTTGAGAGAAGTCCGAAACGAACCTCCGATAGTAACCTGCTAACCCCAGGAAACTACGAACTTCTGCCACGCTCTTGGGTGCTTCCCAAGAAACAACTGTCTCCACCTTCGACAGATCCACTGACACTCCATGATGAGACACCACATGCCTAAGGAAGTGTACTTATTGCATCAAGAACTTACACTTTGACAATTTCCCGTAAAGCTGGTGGTGTCGAAGGACTTCTAGGAATGTCCTGAGATGATCAACGTGCTCCTCCTCTGATCTTGAGTAGATCAGGATGTCGTCGATAAACACAACGACGAACCAATCCAGAAACTCCCAGAAGACAAAGTTCATAAGTCCCATGAGCACAACCGATGCATTCGTAACTCCAAATGACATCACTACAAACTCGAAGTGCCCATACCTGCACCTGAAAGCCATCTTCGAGATGTAACTGTCCTTCACCCTCAGCTGATGATATCCCGATCGTAGATCAATCTTAGAAAACCAACCTGCTCCCCTCAGCTGATCGAAGAGATCATCTATCCTTGGAAGGGGGTAACGGTTCTTGACCGTTACCCGGTTCAACCTTTGGTAGTCTATTCATAGTCTGAGACCACCATCTGCCTTCTTCACGAAAAAAACTGGAGCACCCCATGGTGACACGCTGGGTCGAACAAAACCTTTCTCCATCAAATCGTCAATATGAATCCGCAACTCCGAAGGTACCATCCGATAAGGGGCCATCGAAATCAGATGGGCACCAGGATGTAAGTCTATCCCGAACTCAACGTCACGTCGGGGGGGGGGGGGGGTAGAGTCACAACCTCCTCAGGAAAAACATCGAGGAAATCCCCAATAACCTCCGGGACATCCATCATCTCTATATCAGTTGGAACCACTGATAACCCACCTAACAAGGAAAGGAGAGGCTCCACACGCCGGATTCCCACCAGATATCTCCTCTCGCCAACAAAATCTACACGCTGCCCATCCACATCGGAGAACACGACTCTTCTCCGGAAGCAGTCGATAACATCACTAACAGAAAACAACCAGTCGATGCCTAGGATGACATCTTATGGCTTCATCTGTAACAGAAGAAGGTCCCCAGTAGATCGATGTGGTCCCAACGTCAGCCCACATCCCCGGAAAACACAAGATACGCTGGTCTGGCCCCCAACTAGTGTACTCAGCACCAGTGGTACGGAAAGTCTCTCTACGTCTAGTCCCAAAGCATGGGCTAGACTAGGTGCACCAAAGGAGTGCGAGGCTCCCGAATCGAACAAAGCAGAAACAAGAGTTATGAACAAACAAATCGTACCTCATACCACCTCTGGTCCCACTGGAGCTGCCAACTCTGCTGCGTGAAACTGTCCACGCCCATCTCCTCTACCTCTCTGATGTCGTCCACCTCCCCGACCACGCCCTGGTCGAGGTACCTGAGGCGCACCTTGAGGTCGGCTCCCTCCTGTAAAGTCTGCCCTTGGAGGAGCATGGTCCTGCTGCTGCTGGAAGGGCCTCACCGACAACTGGTGCTGCTGAGGTGGGCGCTGAACCTGCCCACCTCCACCATACTGAGCTTGGGTCAGGCACCAACTCTGAACATGCCTGAAACCTCCACAAGAAAAACACCTCGGTCCCAGGCTCGTGAAAAAGGTACGAGGACCCGAAGATCTAAACTGGAACTGCTGGGGCCTGCTCCCCACTGGCCTGAACCTGGAAGGTCCCGTCACAGGAGACCTGCTGCTGACCACCTTCCCCTTCGATGAACCTGGCTGGATCCCGTCTCGGGGTGCACCTCCCAGCGAGTGCATCCTCTCTACAACCTCTGACTTCTTCTGTACTGCCAAGTACGCCGGAAGGGTGAAGGGGGTGACAACATACTGGAGCGAAGGATGGAGCGCCTCCTCCAAACGTCTCGCCCGAGACTCCTCATACGGAAAGAGATCCGGAGAAAAACGCAGGAGATCTTTGAACTTGATCCCCAGATCTCGTACCGACATACTTTCCTGCTGAAGGGAGAGTAACTCCTACCGCTTCTCCGCTTTGATCGTGGAAGAAAGGAATTCCTCTTGGAATTCCTTCTCAAAGTCAGCCCATGGAACCCCTGCCTCTATCCTCTCTCTGAGGTAGAGCGTCCACCACTGTCACGCCGCACCTCTCAGCTGACTGACTGCTAGGGGAACCCAGTACTCCCTCGGAGCATGGTCAAGGTAAAAGTGATCCCTAGCTCCTCAAGCCACCCCTCCGTCTCTGTATCCGAAGTACCACCCTCATACTTCTTGAGGGTCTGCCGCTGGAAAGAACGGAGAGTCTTCTGCCACTGGCTATCTTCCTCCTCTCGGTCAATCCTCAGCTGATCGACCGCCTGAATCTGCTGGGCCTCGGCCGTCTGAGCCACCCGGGGACGACGTCCAGGTGCCATAGCTATACGGTAAACAAGGATCGCCTAAGCCCAAGTAGTAAAGAAAAACTCAAGGTTTTATTTTTATTATTTTATTTCAATTTCTTTCCCAGAATGCCCAAATCAAGTAAAACACAATCATGATGATGCATGTACCTTACCTAGGGTCTCTACCCTGCAATCAATGTAGCCTCACTTGGTCATTCGGTAGGCTCAGAGTCCTTGCATCGGATCACGGGGGCCCTAAAATCCTGTGTCCTATCCGGCCTTCCCTGTCCTATGTCACGCACCAAGATTAACTAACATTGTTGCCCTACCATCCCATGCAATCCTTACTCTGCCTAACTCTAGACTCCATCCTATCTCTCAACCAACCTCCCTCTGATACCATTATGTCACGACCCCCTCCCACCAAAGATGCCCCTCCTGAGCTGGCAATGGTGAAAGGGAGATAATGACCCCCAAGTCCCGCCTCCAGTAGGCCCCGAGGTGGAGACTAGCACCAAGGGTATGAGTTTTCACAAATATGGGAGGCATTACCCTTTTTATTATTTAGGATCGGGAAATAGAATGAGTCAACCACCAAAAAGAAAAAGAAAAAGTGTATAGAAATAAACCCAAACCAATCCCACATGCATGTTTAAACAATTTTATAGCAAGGTATAAGTACAAGAAAGCTCAAAGTACAATACCAAAAGAAAACAAAGGTACATCAACAGCAACAACTCCAACTGTTCGACTAGTAAGGTCCCGCACGGCCCTGGTAGTCCTCCTGGAAACCTGAAAGTAAACGTATGGTGAGCATACAAGTATACTCATTAGAGAATCCTAAAGCTCTCGTGCACAAGTGGGGAGACATCCTAATGTCCCGTGAGAACAACAGAAGAAACCTAGCAAGGAATTCTATCCACCCAACCTCACCAACCACACTCACCAAAACACAATCACAATAGGTAGTAGTAGTATAAGAACAAGAGTATTTGGGTACCCCTCACCATTTCCCTTTAGTTAGCTGCTCTTCCTAATGACGAACGTCTTGACGCTGCCACACTCTCCCCGCCCGCACACACCTGGGCCTCACAACCACGTATCCTGCCCACACACACCTGGGCCTCACAACCACGTATCCCGCCCGCACACACCTGGGCCTCACAACCACGTATCCCGCCCGCACACACCTGGGCCTCACAACCACGTATCCCACCCGCACACACCTGGGCCTCATCCTGAAGATTCTTGGGAAACAGTAGAACCTGCCCGAAGAGTCTTGGGCTAAAACCACCCCAATCGAAACCTACCCGAAGAGTCTTAGGTGTAAGGTCGCCTCAAGACATCACAGCCTAGGGGAGAAGGAGCAGGAAGGAGCTAGTAACTAAGGGGAAAACACCCTCTCCCATGAAATGGGAGTGTTCGGCACTAAGTGCTCAACATGGGTGGGGTGCTATAAAACACAAAAGATACAGATATATATGTATACCAAACACACAGGCCAACCTATGGCTTCTAAACAGAAAACTGAGCACGTGCCTCGACACTGCTACCACGAAGTATGAATACAACAATAATCCCAACCCCCTTTAGGTTTTCACGTTTTCAGCAGAAATTAGTTTATTTAGTTCCTTAACTAATGGACAACTATCCACAACCAACCACATCGATCGTTCGTAAAACATATCCCTGTCATCCACAAATCAAGTTAGGAAAACACAAGCAACACAACCAAGCCCTTCTTATCAACCAACCAACCCATTGATTAATAAACCCATTCCATTACCATGACCCACCATTCATTAACTCTTCCACTTTTATTTAATAATCACAACCCACTATTCATTCACATACAAGCCCATCCCTGCAGCCCCGCTGCCAACCACCATAACCACAACCACACCGAAGCCCGCACATCATCATCCCTTTAATACCATTTATCGCAGCCCCGCTGCCCATTACCAACACAACATTCACACCAACCCACAATCAAGTCCACCGCAGCCCCGCTGCTCACCCGATCCACAACAACCCACAAAACACCCCCAACACATGCCACGTAACCAAGCCAAAACCCACATGTTCATTATTCCATTTTGTTTAACCGGGGTGATCACACAAGGGTTCCATATTTTAAACATCCAACTTTACGTGATTAACCAATTTCCACATTCTACAAGGTTTACACCCATAAAAATATCCAGAAGGAGAGGGAAAAATTTAATTGCGTAATCAAAGGCCCCCAACGACCATGATTTTCAGTAGGTAGAGCTCATTCAATTCACAACATAATATCACAGGATATAAAGTAACAGTAAACACAATTTCCCAACCCCGTTCTTTAACCAGTTATTATCTTTATTTAATGGTTCAACTATTTCTCATTAAAACAAGAGGATACCCACCCTGCAAGATGCACAAATTAGAGAGACGAAGGTAAGATCCCTACCTCAACAGGTTCCCAATCACAGCGCTCCCCCGGATCAACTTAGAAGACGTCCGTCGGCGTTCGTCACTTCTGTTGGGTCCCGGAAAAACCTCCTAGGGTGGAAGTTGGAAAGTAAAGGCCGAAGTAATGACAACGGATCCAATCTCGAAAGTTCTGCCTCTTCGTTACGATCTCGTAGCCGCTGACGGATCGTAAATCGGAGCTCGGACGAAGAAGTTATGGAAGGAAGAGCCTTCGAGTCTCTTGAGAGAGCTCTGCTCAGAGGAGAGGGGAGGAGAGGTGTGTGTTGAAAAGGAGGAGGGGACCCCTCCTTTTATAGGAGTGAAAATAAAAAGTACACGGCATGTACTTTATGGTACACGGCGTGTACTCGGTTCTTTCACACGGTCTCCACGCAACTTCCAACACGGCTCCGCAGTCGTTGACTGGTCAACACACAGTTTGAGGGTAACGCATACGCGGGGAGGGACTACACGGCGTGTAGTTTAAACACACGACGTGTACTAATTTATTGCACATGGCAAGGGAAGGGCTCCAACACGGTACATGACCGTTGACTGGAAACGCGTACACGGGGAAGGAGTACACGACATGTAGAACTGGTCACACGGCGTGCACCCATTTATTGCACACGGCAAGGATACGACTCCAACACGGGGTATACCCAAAAAGGAGGTACATGGCGTGTACTCAAACTACACGGCGTATAGTTTCAAAATTCTGAAAAGTGTGGGAAAAGTCCATTTTACCCTCCAGAACACTTCTTGACCTTCTTTTTGACAAAGGAATGGGCCGGAGAGGTCCGGGCCATTACATTCCCTTTAAAATATATTCAAATCATGAAAATAATACTTGTAAAATCATAATCAAACAAAAAATTTCTTCATTTATTCTAAAAACTTTTCTCAAATTTCTTCCTTTTAAAATAACATCACTTTCATTTTTAAAATCCACACTTTTCAAACCATTTGTAAATCAGTTTAAAAGTAAACCAAAACCACAACCAAAACAAAATATAAACATAATTAGGCACCAAGATATCAATAATTATAAATGAGTACAACCAATAAATAATGCCGCATAATCCCAAAAAATATTGGGGATACAATAATACAAGGAAAAAATTCCCAAAACAATCTATAGTAGGAACTAAGCATCATGGGAAACACCCCAAATTCTAACTAAAATGATATAAGAAATGGCTCATTGGATGCTAGTTGGATACATGAATATAATGATTTTAGGAGCTCACACAATCTTATTGGGTCACAATCCATCTCATTAGTTCTCTCGGTCTAACGCTGCCACAATACCTATATAGTGCACAATCTACACTAGAGGGCACACTCAACCCGACTTACTTAACTATCTAGTTTCCCATGATATCAATCAATGAAGGTGAGAAAGAAATAAAATCAAGAAAGCATTATATCAAAACAAAAAAAACCTAATTTCACCTCCAAATCCCTTAAAAGAAACATCCTATTTCACATCCATGCATAAAAATCAATAACAAATACCCCCATGTGGCCAAAAACCTCAACGAGCAAGATATAAACAAAGGGGCTAAACACTGAGGGTAGTCACAACATCAAATAAATCCATTTAAAAAGTTCCAAATGGGTTTTCCCAAAACAAGCTTGGGATTCCAAGACATTTTATATTATCTTTCCAAAATATCCTTCTAAAAAATAATTTTTATAAACCATTTAAAAATGACCCAATCATCTTCCAAAATTTTCATGAAAATTTTACTTTATTTTCTCGATTTTGATTATTTGACACACATTTTAACTTCAAAAATTTGTTTATGATCATTATTAACACATCACACACTATATGTGTGTTTGGTTCCAACTAGTCAAAAATTAATCTATGAATATTTACCTACATTTTTATGATAATATGTGTTATTTTCCATGGTCTTGATCTTCTAGCACACATTTTTAACTTAGGGATAAAATATTTTTTTTAAATGAACCCTCAGTTATTTTAACCAAACCATAAACCATATTGAGGTGCAATCATTCATACATATCATAGCTAAAATTATGGTTATTGTTCTATATTTTTATGATAACCAAAGCTTATTTTATTGATTTGGATTATTTGACACATTTTTAATTTAGAAAATAATTTTAATTCAAGAAATACCCTTTCAATCATTTTGAATGCACCACACATTATATTTATATAAAGATAATACCTTCAATTAAAAAATTGATCAATGATCATTCCCCAATCTTTCATAAAAATCTAAGATTGTATGCTTGGTTTTAAGCATTTGACACATGCTTTGAACTTAAAAAATAGTTTTGATTCTAAAAATTTACTTCTAGTCATTCTAACCACAATGTACCCTTGATTTATGTGTGATTAATTCTTATTGGATAAAATTTAATCAACAATCATTTCCTTAGATTTTTATGACAATATGAGTTTGGTTTCTAGGTGTTGACCATTTGACACATTTTTAACTAAGAAAATACTTTTAATTATAAAAATACACTTT
This sequence comes from Viscum album, assembly GCA_963277665.1. Classification (NCBI taxonomy): domain Eukaryota; kingdom Viridiplantae; phylum Streptophyta; class Magnoliopsida; order Santalales; family Viscaceae; genus Viscum; species Viscum album. The sequence continues at coordinate 224,226,545 of OY728163.1, forward strand.
CAAAAATTCTGACAACACCACATCTCAAATTGAATTGAGGCATATTCTTATTGGTCATAAATTAATTAATTATCATTGTAATATATTTTTTAAATATAATCTGAGCTCATTTTCTCAGTTTTGATTGTTTGACCCATGTTGTTAACTTAGAAATTAGTTTTAATTCTAAAAATCCATTTTCAATCATTTCAATTGTACAACATGTTAGATTGAAATCCAATTTATTTATATGGTCCAAAAATTAATTGAAAACCATTTTCATATATTTTTATAATAATTAAATATAATTTACTCAATTTTGATTGTTTTTACATGTTTTTAACTTATAAAATAATTTTAATTAAAAAACACACTTTCGATCATTAAAACAACACAACATTTCAAATTGATATAAGAGTCATTATCACAGGTAAAAAATAAGTAGATGAAATTTTAACCATATTTTCATGGTAATTCAAAATCCTTTTCTTATACATGATCACTTGAAGAATATTTTTTTTACTTAGAAATTAGTTTTTACTTTAAAAATACACATTTGGTTATTTTGACCACATCACATGCCATATTGATATGCAGTTCATTCTGAAAAGTCATAAATTAATCCATGATCATTTTCATGAATTTTGATGAAAATTTGAGCTCAATTTCTTGGTTTGGAAACTTTAACAAAAGTTTTTTACTTAGAAAATAGTTATTTAAAACACACTTTCAAAAATTCATACCAAACCACACATCATATTTGTGTTTTTTTATCTATATATGTCACAATTTAATTGATGATCATTGTTTTAGATTTTAATGACAACCCAAACTCAATTTTCTAAATTTTCATCATTTAACACATGTTTTAACATAGTTATAATGCTAAAAAATGTAATTTTATTCATTCTAACCACACCACACATCATATTGATATGTGGGTCATTCCTACTACTCAAAAATCAATTAATGGTCATTTTATTATATTTTTATTACATTCCAAGGTTGTTTTTTTTGTTTTTGATCATTTAGAAACATTTTAAATTTAGAAAATACACTTTCTGTGTAAGGGAGAAGATTTTCCAAAACATTTATTTATCATTTATTGGGTGTTGAGGGATTCTGGGGTGTGTTTGTTGGAAGCCTTGCGATAGATGGAATCAAGGATCTTCTATAGTTGAGATTTCTATTGGAAGATATGTGTCACAACATAACGGTATGTGTCACACCATGAGTTTTTGTTGAGAAGGTGTGTCATAGTGTGGGGATGATTCACAACCTGGGGGTATAGTCCATGCGAGTTAGGAACCACACTGTTTTAGGGTTGGAAGTTTGGCCAAGGTGTGACTATCTTTGGTCACGATGTGATGAGTTGCGGGGTTGATTTTTTACAAGTGTTTCAGGAATTAATCTTACGTATGGATTTAATTTTCTTACACATTTTCATTTCCATTTTTTGGTCATAACATAAAGTATGTTTCTATGCCATGACGTTTTCTAAAAAGGGAATTCCCAGGAGTGGCCTTTTCGAACCCTCCACACCCAGGAACCCCATCCCCACGAAGAGGTCATCCAAAGAAGCCTTAATCGGGAAGGAGTCATTGCCAGCCGAGATGATAGAGTGTCCCATGGGGTAACACCTCTCTCAGCGATGGTTCGACACAGAAATCCATCAGCTACTTGAAGTGCGCCCTTCTGCCCACCCGGTGAGACACCAGGTGACCTGGCAAGACAAGCGGTACATGGGAGGTGGAAATTCCCCCAAGAGCGGGAACCTAGTAATCGAACCCAAAACATCACCGAACACCATTGTTATGACCCTCGACCACCTACCATTGCGCCACTGCCGAAGAGGTACCATGCCATGATGATATGGAGGTTGAGTTCCTTGGTTCTACTATATTGGAGATCATTGCACCATAGCGCTTGAGCCACACTGTGTTATTTGTTTGGGGTCGATCAGATAGAGGGGTGAAGGCCAAAGATCACACCATGATTCTGGATCATTTAAATGTCATGACATGGAACTCTTCTCCATTCCATGACCACCTTTTTTTTCATTTAAGGAACTAATGTTGACCGTGAGAAATGGGGGAGCCGCATGGGGGGAATCAGGCCATGATATTCAGATCTGGGATATTGTGGCGTGAAAATCACATGTCATACCATGATGATGTATTTTCTAGGATCAATTATAAATTAGATGCGTATCATGAATTATTTGTATTTTCACATTCTTCTCTCAAACCCTAGGAAATTATGGTAACAATTTGGATGAACCTAGTCCACCATGATTGATTCCTAGGACTTCACTTATGAAACGTCGATCCTCAAACAAAGGTATGTCTATTTTCCTCTATTTTTCTACTTATTATCCTCTCATTCCTTATTATCATGCTATGAGAGTTATTTCCTTTTGTTTTTTTGGGTTTCCTATTGATTTTTGATGGGAAATCTTATTGGGATTATTCCCTTTGTATTAGTGGATTCCTTATGAGGTTTTGTGTTGATGTTTTTGATCCATCCATCCATTCTCATTCAGTGAACGTTGAGGGTTCATATCAAGGTATGGGATTCAAAGTTTATTCTTTATTTTATGTTTCGATGTGGGATTATCATTCTTATATTTCTAATGGGTAAGTAGATGATATAAAATTTAAAAATATAATAATCCAAAATTAAAGAATTAGAAGATATTGAAAGGGAATTAGGATTCCCATACAATTACACTTATTCATGATGGTTACCTCATGCTATTTATTAGATAGTGTAAAAGTTTTCATTGTGATTATCAATGAAATCTTTTTCATATTTTACATTATTGAAATTGGTTAAAAAATATAATATGGATAGTTTAAGGAAGATAATGAATGAGATAAATATCGATTTGATCATTCTATCTTAAAATTTCTTAACATGAATGAGTGTTTCTTTGAGCATGTTTATTGGGTGAATATAGATGTTGCTGCCTTATATTAATTAAGTTTATTTTATCCTAAAACCTTCTTGTATTGAATCGATAAATCAAGTTAGTAAAGAATGATAATATTTTCTATAATTAATAACTAGTGGTCAAATATATTCAAACCTTATTTACTATAATATTTTATGATTTGAATGATGAGGCATTGATTGAACCATGAAATTTTTTACTTCTTGAAATTTTATTTATTTACATTTATATATCTAGAATGATAGATTCCTTATTTTGAATTTAAATGAAACCTAGCATGGTTGGATTATTTAGTGACTTTTTGGGTTAATTTTCCCTGATTTTGGAAATGGATTGATGTGGTTGATGGTGTGGATGGTGGTAAAAGTTAATAAATATTATGTTGAGATGGTTGGATCAAATTGGTAACCTTTCACGGTTGATGTTTTCTTGTTTCTTAATTGATTTTATTATTTTCTTCTTACTATAGGTTTCTTATTGCATTATTGGTGTATCTCTTCCTTGAGATAGGTCTGGTTGATTCATAGAATACATATAATTATGGAATGATGATGAATTAAAAATGAACTAATGGGGATGGGTGTTTATTATGGTAATGATATATTAAATGGGAATCATGGATTGGTTGGGATGATGAATTAAAGGTACTTGAACATGAAATATGGAATTACAATGTTGATTATAAAATAACTTTAGCTTTTGATGGTTATAAAATTGTTAAACCTGGATTGATGATGGGTTTCATGAATGACTGAAAATGGATTTGTATTAAATGATTAAGGTTAGTATTGTATCTTGATTCTTGTGTGATGGGAACATTAAATCTCATTTTCTTAGTAATGAAAATTGGTCTGTCATGTGAGACATTAACTATAGTTTAAGTCTAGGGTATAATAGTTTCCATTTGACTGGTTGTGTGCTATATTATCATTATATTATGTTATATATTACACTACACCACCCAAATCTATAAGTGTAATCAAAATCCATATTGAACTTGGGTTCTTATTATTCCTTAATATATATATTTTCAAGGTCACATATGGCAGACTACTCCCCCTACCTCACTTTCTCTTCCAAATGTTGGATGGTATGTAGGCATATATGGGATGTGGTGGATTACACTATAGGTAATGATATCATATAGATTTTAATGGATCTTGGTTACAACATACATGTATATGAGAGTTTTATTGTCTTAAGGATATAATATATACTTGTATCAAGTTATAATGGATTATGGTTATTATATAAGTAGTTATACACGAGCTATAATGTCTTAATGTATAGTGTATAATTACACAGGATGTGACATATCTTGGTTTTATTATGTAAAAATGGGGATGTAATGATGATATGGTTGTGTTGTGTTTTCATGGATGTGTAGTATATGATGATGATGTGGTTTTCATATGTTTTCATGGATATAAAATATGATTTATGGAGGGGATGAAAGCACCAGGACCTAAATCATTAGGGTTTAGGGAGATTGGTTTAGTGGGGATATGGAAACAAGGTACCTTTATTATATATATGTACTTTTTTTATTATGTTACCTACTTCTATTTGATACTTTATAAATGAGCCTTGGTGAAGATGGATATATAGTTAACCTAATTTAGGTAATAAGTTTATTTCATCTATTTATTCACCAGGGCTTTAATATTCTTTATCTGCATTATCATGAGAGGTTTTAGGGAGGATCTTACTAATTATACATGTATTCTCACCCCTATATATAAATTAATTTTTTTAGTCCTGAGAGGGTGTTGGGGATTAAGCTAGGCATTACTAGCCCATAGAGGTTTCTTAGGAGTTGTTGGTGTTTGTAGTCGTTGTCATATGTGTTGCAATAGAACATTTTTCTATTTTGGATTTTTCATTGGATTAAATTTCATGTATTGATATCATTTAATTATTATTATTGAATTTATTGGTGTATCTTAATTATTTATAGAATATTTATGGAAATTCCTCCTAGATTTTTTATTTTATACCCTTGGGAATAGTCACCAACTTATGCTTAATTAGAGGTGGGATTCAGGGGTTACTACCACCATCATTGCTAGCCTAGGAGGGGTACTAGTGGGGGTGGTTTGTGATAGAGTGATATCAAAGAATTTAGTTGGTAGATAAGATAAAAATTGGGGATAATAATTGTTGAGAATTGCATGGTTTGGTAGGGAACCCGTATCAGTTAAACATAGTGCATGACATATACAAGGGATACTGATTATGACACCATATTTTATTCCCCCACAATGATATGATTTTATCCCCCCCCCCCAATTATTTGATGTAAGGACCATATGTTTACTAAATATACTAAGAAAATTAATATTACTTGTGGGGTAAATTCCTAGGAAATGGATAATGCATCATTATTTTTTGCGCCTATGTTTTAACATTATAGATAATGATAATTAAGATGAATTTTAATTTAATTAATCTTAAGTATTCCATATTTCAGGTTTATAGCATCCTTAACATTTTATATTTTATAGGTATGTATGTAGTTCAACATAATTTTAAGGCATGTGCTAATGATGTTTAGCAGGCTGTGCTAGAAGATCACCACAGAGTTAAGATAGAAAAATATGACACTTGGAGAAATATACTACAAGTGTTTAATATTCAGATCCTATCAAAGTATGAGCTACGTGTTTCAGATCAAGTGATTGAGGCTCAGATAGAGGATATAAGGATTTATTTTAGTTTTTTCAGTAATCAGAGGGAGAAATGAATTCCATTAAATATTATTAAGTATCATATATAATATCAAAAGTGATTTTTTTTGTTCCTTAGGGATCATGAGGAGTCAATAATTTTATTGGGGAAGTTATGCTATCAGTTTCAAGATGAGTTCCTTTCTTCAACCATAATGGAAACTTATTAAAAGGAGATTCTTACTCTCTTCTAATGGAGTTACAACATGTGGGAGTTTCGTATTTTATTCAAGAATCCACTCTACTATGCTTCATATCTTTTACCAGGTGAGAAGGATAGAGTTTTTCATTTCTAGGAGGTGTTGAATCTATAGATTCAATATCAGGTCACCCCATTCATTTTGTTGATGTATATTGAGGTTCCAACAAAGGTGTAGGTTATTGAGAGATTTTTTTTCTAAGAATAGATCATTATTAGAGGGTAGGATATCAAGATTCTCATAGTATAAGAGATGTGCGAAGTGGTTCTCGGTTTCCTGACTAGTTGAAGTTTTAGATGACAAGAGGTCAGTTTTAGTCTTCTTCATCATGTTTCACCGAAGATAGAAGTTAAAAGAACCATAATAGGAGACCAAACCTTACTTTATTTTCATGTGGATGTAATTGATATATGAATCTTGAGTGTCAGACCATTCTTGGTAGTCAACATGGAGTTATTGGAACACTTTTGATTTATCCATTGTGCCAGTATCTTTCAAGCCAATAACTACTGAGTGCTCAAGGTTATGATTAGTAGAGGAAATAAAGGGTTGAAAGATGATAGTTTTTGAGGCCCCTCATCCTTGGGGATAAATATTAGAGTGTATAAATGAGGTGGTCCATAGTATTCATAGATTGAGACATGATCAGAAGCATACCTTAGAGTTTACAGTGCCAAAAAATCCATACATCATGCGAGGTATTATATTCTTATATTGTTCCTCAGTGTATTCCTTGTTTGATTTAGGAGCTATTCACTACTTCATTTTACCCACCCTAGTCCATGATCTTGAAATTTAGGTGGAGAGGATTCTAGTTCCCTTGGCATTGATTAGTCCAGTTATAGGTCGAGTTATCTCGTATGATGTATGTAAAGATCATGAACAAATACTAGGGTAGCATTGGTCTTTAGGTGATTTACCATGCTTTTGGATATATCCATATGAAATCATCCTTCACATATATGGATGTATTCAGTGTAATAAATAATTGATTATTTCATGAGGTGAGTTATATTATTTAACCCTGATGGTGATAAAACCATGCTCATTGGTGAGAGAGACCAATAGGTGGGTCATAGGTGTATTGAGTCCTTGCCTTCCATGATGGTCAAGATATGATGTCCTGATTACAGTTCACTTATAAGTAATCGAACTTGGTTGGTCACATGGTCTCAAGTGTATATCCCCATACGCTAGAGGTTTTCGACTAGAAATAAGGGTTTATGGTGGTATAATGAAGAGACTATACCCTCTTTATCAAAGTGAAACACAATGATAAATAATAATAATAAAATATCAGAAACAATAAGTTAGTGGAAAATAAACCATACAGATAAATAGATAAAATGCATAAATAACAACCTGATCATATAAAAATGATGTCATGATAGTGAAAAAGTGAAAACTGATAATTTTTTTGAAAGGAATAAAATACAGTACCAATATAAAAAAAGATACTAAAAGACTAAAAAACTATCTCCATGAGAATCCCAAGAACTGGATTAGTCACCTTATCCTAATCTATCATACAAATGAAATCAAGCATCTGAAGCAGAGAAATTTACGTTATACCTACCTGCATCCAATTAATCTTCTAGAGTACCAAATGAAGTCCTAAACACAGTGAGAGTAAAAATCAGCAGTCCACTACCAACAATGTATAATTAAAATCCAATCCTTGAATATAAAATGTAACAGTGTGCAAGTATAAATGGGGCAAAACTGTAAATGTAATTATAATACAATCCAGTCTTAGAATATGAGATGTAACAATGTGTAGTATATATAAATTAGGAAAAACTATAAAATAAAGGCGAACCAAGTAAAAGACACCAACACCAGCTTAAGATGGATTTCACTGTGTTCAAGAACTTTTAGTAGGATAGGAACCCAAAGCCCATAGCCAAGTTCACTCATCAAGTTTTAGGGGAATGTCCAAGGTAACTGCGGTGCATAATTGATTGGAGTCCAATGAGGTAATCCAAGGTGGTATGTGTCTGAGAACATCAAGTTGAATCTAAGGAGATAATCCAAGGAATTCGAATATCCAGAATTTTTAGGTGAATCATCAGTGTCAGAACAATGCATTCACATATTTAAGACATTGATCGAGTCCAAGGATAGTGTTAAACTTAGTAGTTGCATCAATGAATCAAGTGGAATCCCATGAGTTCCCTCAAGGCATCCCAATCCATGAATCCAAGACTTACTCAAGGTAGACCACACATTTAATGGTCTCATCAAGGTCCATAATAATAGTTAAGAATAATGTAATTAATCAAGGTCCAAGAGTTATATCCATATCATTTACCAATTCAATTAATTCCATGATCCATTTAACTTAATAGTGATCAAATGGGGTCAAGTTATGTATACATAACATTTAATAATTTATTTGATTCAATTATGTCATTCCACTAACAAATGGAAATCCCAACACACCCAAAGGGTGATTTGGCACAAGGCAAGAACAATAATCATTATTATTTAGTTAAAATCACCATAAGGGGTGGTTCATGTTATGTTATTAAACCTACAATAATATCAACGAGCCCAATGAGGGGTCCATGTCATGGTCTATAAAATTGAATAAAGGAGTTACACATTTTAGAGGCAATGTGCAGAAAGTTTGGTGTGCAACACAACATCAAAAAATTATAAATTTTAATAATTTTAGGGAAAAGTAGTAAAAAACCTACCTTATCCCCATGGTAGACTTTTCATCCACTATCAACCTCATATTTGTGTTTGAATGAGAGAAAATAGAAAACCCAAAAAAACACCTAGAAAATAGGGTATATTAGGTCACATGGAGATAACAATGAAGATGGAAAATAAATTATAGAAATGAAGTAATATGACTACTAGAATTATCAAGTAGGATCCAACTTGACTGATGATGATTGAAATAGAGTCCGGATGAAGGATATCTCTCAAATCCTAGAATAGGTAAGAAGGGAGAGCTATCATAGTGGATGTATTGTGTGAGTGAGAGAGGAGAAGAAAAAAGAAAGGGTTAAATTCCATGAGGGAAATATGGTAATTTATAGACTTTTAAACATTCACATGGTTTATTCACATGGTTCAAATAACTATGTGCCAACCGTGTGGTAGCCACTGTTCATAATCTCACACCTCGCATGGTTTTCGTGCATGGTTAGAAAAACCATGCGCAAACCATGCATGACGACTTTATAATTTATTGAAGGGTTTTCATAGACATGTAGTCTCTATTTATTAGTTTGGATAAACGTTCTCCTATCTTATAGGGCCACATGTTTGAGGTTCCCTATTAGTGCTAACCATTCCCTAACCGTGCGACTCTCCCTTTCTTTCCAAAAAACATAACTTCAAGCCTCAAACCAATTCTGAATGATCCCAAAACCTCCATGAACCATTCAAGTACTTACATTAAGGTAAAATAAGAGGTTTATAAACTGAAATTAAAATTATCCATAACTTAATAAAAAACCAAGATCTTACACGAGATGACAATGAACTCAATAGTGGTTTAACCAATGATATTTCCCAGGGTTGTAGAAGGGTACCCTGATGTCTTTTATAAATATTTTCTAATTTCACCCCTCGATATGAGACCGATTTTAGGATATATTTAAATCCATATATCTACATGATATTTATGTCTCTATATAACATGGTTCCATAAGAGTTTTTGGAGTTTCAGATTCAGATTGATGATATCCTATAAATAGGCTTTATTTTGCACAATGTGTTGCCTTGGGGTGCTCATGTATTGTTTGAGAAGAAGGTGGATGATAATATATGACCATGTATCAATTATAATCTACTGAAATAGGAGAAGTAAAAAACCATTACCCCCCTTTCATGGATTAATGATCTCTTCAATAAACTGAAGAGATCTAGTTGGTTCTTGAAAACCGACTTCCAGTCAAGGTATCATCAAATGTAGGTGAAAGACAAAGATATTTCAAAGACTACCTTCAGATGCCATTATGGATACTAGGAGTTTATGTTAATTCCCTTCATTGTTACAAATAAACCATATTCATTAATGATACTGATAAAATTTATGTTCCATGAGTTTCTCAACCAGTTTATGGTGGTGTTCATTGATTATATCCTTATGTATTATGAGTTTGGGGAGGAGAATATATAACATTTTTTAATAATTTTTAAAGTTTTTTAACACCATCATATATTTGGGAATTTTTTGAAGTGTAATTTATGATCCCATGAGGTTCATTTTTTGGTACATGTTGTGTATTAGTGGAGAGTATTCGTGGATCCTTCAAAGATTAATGCGGTTTTTCTTGGGTAGCCCCAAATAATATTGAGAAGGTGTACAATTTCCTTTATCTTATAGGATATTATAGATTCTTTGTGATCAATTTCTCTTATATTATGAATCATCTAAAAACATTGAATAGGAAGGATCATGGTTTTTTAACTTACAAGTGTTAGGCTACCTTTGAGCATCTTAAGGGGAAGCTGGTTAACACTCTTAGGAAGGTGTTATGTTTGAGGTCTATTGTGATGCTTCGTGACTTGGATTGGTTTGATTACTAATATAGTAAATAGAATTAATATTATATGGGTTTCAATAGTTATATCCTCATAAACATAACTATGATACCTATGATCTTGAGCTTTCCACAATCATGTTTACATTGAAGTTGTAGTGATACCATCTCATCAATGAATGATTTGTGGTGTTCAAAGATCAAAATATATAGAGGTATATCTTCTCCCAACATGATTTTAACTTGAAATAGTGATAATAGATAGAATTTTTATAGGATTATGAATTTAATATTTCTTATATGTTGGAGAATTTGAATGTTTTTACTGATGTGTTGAACATGAAGTTGTGTGGTGATATCGTTCATGATTCTAGGGATTCTTGGATACAATGGATGAGCTTATAGTGACACACCTTGATATGAAAGAATTTTGTGGTATAGGGTTTCTCTAATAGATGATAGTGTATTCATCCTTGATACATTAAATGGAGGAATCCCTATTTGGGGATCCTGTTTTTGAAGTTTGTTGGCATCAAGTTGTTTGTACCGATTCCCCTAAGGTATGGTCTGCGTATGATCAACATCATGTGTTGTTCTTGAGGAGGCCCTTCATTCCCTTGACGATGCATAATTTGGTTCTTAGGGATTTTCATATCTCACCTTTGGAAATTTATCATGGCGTGGATAAGATGTATCATTCCTAGAGGATTTAATCTTGGTGGTCAAGGATGAAAAGATATATTACAAAGCTTGTATCCCAATGTTTATCCTTCCAGGAGGTGAAAACTAAGCATTATGTCCTAGGTGGGTTACTTTATCCACTCAATGACCCTCAATTTAAGTGAGAGAAAATTTCAATGGATTTCTTCACCAATTATCCTTGATCTTCGGGTGTATATGTTACTATTTGAGTGATTGTAGACCATTTGATGAATTTAGTTCACTTTTTAGATATTAAGGAGTCAAGCATAGTGGATGTCTTTTTGAGGTGGTATTTGGAGAATATTATGAGGCATTATGGGGTTTTGTGGACAATAAACTCTGATATTGATCCACATTTTACCTCTAGAGTATGGAGTAACCTTCAATGTTCTTTTGTATCGCAGTAACTACTTCACATAAATTTTTATCCATAGATGGATGATCATACATAGGAGACTATCCAAACATTGAAAGACAAGTTGTGTTCATGAATTCTAGATTTAAGAGGTTTTTGGATAAAACACCTACCCCTAGTTGAGTTTTCCTACAATAATAACCATCACTCTACTATTTATATGGATTTTTTCAAATCACTATATGGATAAACTTTAAAATATCCACTGTATTGAACTAAGGTTAGAGAGTCGGTGATTATGAGGCTGGAGTTGGTTCAAAACACGATAGAGAAGGTGTAGATAGTTCACAAGAATATTAAGGAAATAAAAAATCATTACAAGTCTTTGGTTGATCATAGGATGAGGCCTCTAGAATTTGATATCGGAGATTATGTATTCTTGATGGTATCTTCTCATCATGGGAAATAGAGGTTTGTCTTCCAGATTAATATTTCTCTCCAATTTTTTGGGCCTTTCAAGATGTTGGATCACATCTTTGTAGTTTTATATCAGTTAGAACTCCCTCCATATATGCTTTTGGGATTCTAAAGATTCTTCAAGTCACCACATTTAACTCACCAAATGTTAAACTTTTGTAGTTCTTTTGACCTTATCAGAGTAATGATACTAGGAAGCTATAACATATAGGTTCGTTTATCTGAAGTTCACAAGTTTTTGATGGATCTAAAGACTAGTCTATTTTTACTAAATGGGGGTAGTGAAAAATATACCATCTAATAAAATTGAGTCAGTGTAAGTTTTAGTTGATTAGTGAAGTCAACGGACGTCTCACTGCAAATGTTGGATGGTGGTACAACTTGTTTGACCATAAAATTACCTCTATATATAGAGGCAGAACTGGTTTCTCTTATTGTATATTGTACTTACATTATGAAGTAATCATTGGATCCTAATATATAGTGGTTTTTAAATCCTCTATACTTCAAAAAATATATGTGTTTGTAGTGTTCTCCCATGGATGTAGAAAAAAAGTATGAACCACATAATCTTGTGTGTCCATTATCTTTTCCTATTGTTATTCCATTACACTGAGTTGAAGTGTGTGGATAGTGTGCGCATATTAAAAGTTATGATTAGGGTGTAATGATATTCCTAATTCCAGTGCTCTAATATTGGAGGGGAAAGAACCAATAGTTGAAATTGTGAAGCACTGAACAACCGGTGAATATGATTTTCTGATGAATTTAGGTTTAACCATCCAGTGTTTGTATTAGTTTTCAACCAATCTTACTAATAAGTGGTATCAAAGTTTGGTTGGACACACAATAAATAACTTAATTAACTTTTTATATTTTCTTGAAGTCATATATATTTTAGTTGAATTTATTTTCATTAAAATATATGAAAATAGGAGAAGGAAATATTTGGACCAGTTAGTTCGATGAAACCAGCTATAGATTCTAGTAGAGAAAATAGAAGACTATCTAATCCATAACTATAAAAAACTTTCATTGGATGGATATAAAAATTAAAAATAGAGACAAGTGTGTAACATCACGTTACTGTTTCAGGTATTCCTAAACCTTTTTTTGTTAAATTATTATTATGTTAATTGAGAAAAATTGGTTTATTAGTAAAAAGTTGTATTTTTGTTCAAACACATCGCAGAATGCTAAAACACCCAATTAATGCTTCAGAATATTCAATTAAATATTTTTCTAAGTTAAACATAATGTTAGTATGAGTTTTTGAGGTCTGCGAAGTCTCGGAGAGAACGGAATAAAAATATTAAATTTATTATTTTAAACAAGAGCAATTTATTCAAAATAATTGAATAACTCCAAAACGGTTCGTCGTATGAGAAATTTGAGACCACGGTTATTTCTAAAATATAGTGTTTACCCTAGTAGGGGTATAACATTCGAAGGCGCCGAACATTTAGATGTTTCGCTCGCGAGATAAAGTTTTTAAATAATATTTAATATATTATTTATTAAAAATTAAATATCTCCCAAACGGTGCGTCGTATGGGAAATACGAGACCACCGATGGGTCTGGAATGAGGGGTTTACCCTAGACATGATATAACATTTGTTTGCATCGGGTGTTTGGATGTATCGCTCACAAGATTACCACTTTTTATATTAATTAATTAATTATTCCGAGTTTTAATTAAAAAATCATTAATATCTCTCAAACCGCTCATCGTTTTAGAAATCCGATACCACCGTTGGGTCCGGAACGGAGTGTTTACCCTAGGCGGGGTATCACTTTTATTCGAAACGGGCTTTTGGTACCATTTAATTTTTGTTAAATTATTAAATACGTTAAAAGAAATAAAAAAACGCACGTACTGTTTAATCATCTTCCAAACACCATTTTCCTCAATTTTAACTCCCGGGTGAAACCAAAAGCTTGTAAATCAGCCATTTTTGATGTTTTAAAAACATAAATGACTTAATGAGATGATTATATTAACCCCGTAATCAATTTTCCAATTCAGTTTTGGATTTAACGCGTGTTTAAAGGATGGGTTAAAAATCCTATTATAGGGTTATAAATAGCCGAACCCTTCGGGGTCCTTTGTTGATCAGTTTTCCAATTCAGTTTTGGTTCTTTTTTTTATTCTTCTTTATTTTAATTAATTTATTCAATGATTTCCTAAATTCTAAATTATGGAAATAAATTGGTTAAGTTTAAATTAAATAATGAAACCTAAATCATCAATGAATAATTCTTCATCACATTAACAAAGATTAGTTACACGAATTATCGGATGATAGGTAAAGAATTATCAAATGATAATTACCAAAAATATTCAATGTTAATTATCAAAACTTGATTTAGAAATTTATAGAACCCAAATAATAGAAATAAATTCTATCAACAATTATCAAAATATAATTTTGGGAGATTATCGAAGATACTTTTTATAAAAATTATCATATGATAACAGTGAAAAATCATTTAAATATAATTTCAATAATTTATCTAAGGATAATCGCGTGGGATTATCGAATGATAAATTATTATATGAAATTATAAAAGAATAATTATGTATTATCAAATAATAATTATGAGGAAGTATTAAATGATACTTTTAGTAAATTATTGAAAAGATAATTGTAAATAATTATCAAACTATAATTACATCAATAATTTATTTGGAGAATATAATCTTGTTAAAAGAAAGGATAACAGCAAATAATTATCAAGATATTGAATGGATAATTGTTTAAAATTATCAAGCAATAATTTTTTGGATTATCAAAAGATAATGAATTATCAAAAGATTTATATATATAATTAGATACATATTTTTGATAATTACATTAGAAGTTAAGGATAATTTTATTAAATATAAAATTATCAACGTGTAATTGCATGAACCATTGAAGGATAATTTCAAACACATGCGTTGACATAAAATGATAATCCAGATATTATCCATGAGAGAGAAAATGTTATCGCATGTAATATTTTAATCGATAATTTTAAAATTATCCAAGAGAGATAAAATATTACTGCATGTAATATTTTTAATCAATAATTTTAAAATTATCCAAGAGAGATAAAATATTACCGCATGTAATATTTTTAATCGATAATTTGAAAATTATTCAGGAGAGAGAAACCATCATCGTATCTGATATTTTATTTCATTTTGAAATAAAATAAATGGTTTTGGTTCTAGGAGCCCATGACGAACATCAACCATTGGTGTGTCGACGCTTATGATAATAAGGCCGTGAGGAGGTGTATTGAACCATATAGGGTGGTTTATCTTCACCGCTAACATCGAAGACCTTGAGATAGGTGGTTATATTCTGATTAACCAAATTAATTATCCTTGCATTGCTTGATTTATTTTAACTGTTGATTTAAATTCAATTGCTCAAATATGCTTTCAATTAAATTGATAAAAACTCGATTCCAGTGAATCGAGACATTTTAAATGGTTTTGGCATGAAAATTTGGAAAAACTCCAATTCCATTGAATTGGGTGTGTTTATGAAAATTGGCTGATTTAAATTGTTTAATTTAAATTATGGATTTGATGGAAATGATTTCAATTAAATTGTTGAATTTAATTGTGGAAATAAATTGTGTAATGATGGAATTGGTTTTGAATGGATTTCAAACTGGTGAAAATGGCTTAAAATTATTTAATAGAAACCCAATGGTTTATCTTGTGAAAAGAAATGTTTTTTTATAAAACCTATTTGGTTTTAAATGGAAAGAAATTGACACTTTTGAAATGGAAGAATGAGATTGATTGTATTTTAAGCAGTCTTAAAATAGTTCGCCCATCATGTAAGAGTGCATGCAAGCCTTAGGTAGTTAGTGAGTTATTTGGATACACTCTACGCTACGACAATGTTCTAAAGCATACTTGCGGCGGGTCACATCCCCGATGGGTTGGTGACGAGTCTCCTTTGGCTAGTGTCATAGGGACGTGTGTATACACATTTTGCTGAGTTCACATAGAGAGTGCAGAATCCTATAGCTGATTAATACTATTGTACCTTTTGGTAGATGACCATATTACACGCTTGTTTATTTATATTTGAGATATAAATGTATGAAAATGCTTTTGAACTTCTTTACATGCCTACTGAATGTATATAAATTGTTTTATATAAATGTTTTACATAATCCATTGTTTTAAAAATATTCCATCTTTTGTAAAATTACTGCTTAAAATATTTATTTCCATCATTTGAAAATGTATAGCTTGTTTTGTTTATATATGCTTTTGAATCGCCAAACCTGTTTACTTTAAAATTGAAAGCTTTTATTTGGATAATCTATTTTTGGCATCTATTATGGAATATTTGGTGGTATCCTACTGGGCTTAGGCTCACACCCTACTTTTGCCTTTGGGTGTTTGTAGACTTTCTTCTTCTAGGTCCGAGTAAGGGGAAAAGATCTCTTGGAGGTGGATCCAGTTGTTGAGTGTTGGGCTTGGTGTGTTGTGTTCCTCAAGACCTTGTGTTGTTTTCCCTATTTTAGTTCTTTGGACTGGTTTATGCCTTCTTGTATTCTGGTACATCACTCCCAGTTGAGTTTCTTTTGCAATGCATACTACTTTGTTTTCTTTTGCTTCCGCATTTTTGTGGCAAAAATCGTTCCCACTTGTATGTTGTACGATGCCAGGTGCTAGTCGCCAACCCATGGGGATCAGGAATGCCTTTCGGGATATGTCAGGGCTGGCTCGGTTATCGGGTTACCAGGGTACCCGGGCTGGTTCGTGACAAAGTTGGTGATAAAAAATTGAATGTTAAGGGTTATGATTATTGAGGATCACATTGGTATGAAACATGACCTTCAACATCCAAGATAATATGATTACAACTAAGTTGATGTCACGACCCGAACCTACCGGTCTCGAGCCGCAACTACCCCAGGCCCGTCTCTATAGGCTAGGGGATAACGACAAGCGCCAAAGGCATAACGATCTCGGGGAGGCCTTCGCCTAAGTACTTGCACACACACACACACACAGCCCACTCAATGCAGAAGTGCAGAGTAAAAAGAAAACCAAATGAAAACAACTATAA
This sequence comes from Viscum album, assembly GCA_963277665.1. Taxonomy (NCBI): domain Eukaryota; kingdom Viridiplantae; phylum Streptophyta; class Magnoliopsida; order Santalales; family Viscaceae; genus Viscum; species Viscum album. The sequence goes on from OY728163.1 coordinate 224,243,524, forward strand.
CCCGACCACATTCATACATCAACTTCTAAATAGAACACGTAAAGTGCTGAAAAGTACTGAAAAGATAACTGAGTAGAAAAAGGAAAAAACACGCGTCCAATCTGAAAGGTGCCACAACCTGACAATAGGAAAACAAAAGTAAAAAAATGGTGAGTCTCACACCTGAAAGTCATACTATGACCACTGAAAGCAGCCAAAGCTCCTGTGTCCTCTACGCTCCTCTATAGTCTCGATCGACCTGTCTGTCGTCTGCAAGGGCACACCAAGTGCGGGCAAATCCCAAGCAAGGGTGAGTATAAAGATACTCAGTAGGATGCCCCGAAAGCTCGAGGGAGCAACAAAGGAGGTACCAAAACAGTGAGCAGTAGAGAGAACAAGGAACAGTAAAAGAGTATAGTAAATAGAGTGCAGCTCAACCCAACAAAAGAAAGGAAATAGACTCGTCCAACCAAGAGGATCTAGACACGGAAAGTACGTGGCATACCCTGCGTGTCTTCACTCCTCCTAGAAGGAGAGTAACTGAACCCAAGGAGTGAAAACAAAAGTAGGGTGTGTATATATATATATGCTCAACAAGAAACCCGAACGAGTGTGTAAGGGTATCTCTATCTTCAAGCTCAGCCCAGGAAAAGCCGCCAATAGTTCTAAGGATATCCATCACTGATGCCCATCAGTCCCGCACGTCAAAGCTGTCTCATCGCTAAACTGCACAACCAAGGGTCCCGCTCTGGTAATCACGGAAAGAAGTCACTGACTAGCCACATATAGAAAGGGCTGAGTCTGAAAGAAGTCATCTGGAAACCCACTGCCTCGCCCTGCTGGAGGGTAAACTCTAAGAGGTCGTCGGGTAACCCACTGCCCAGCCTTGCTGGAGGGTAAACCCTAAGGTCAACGGGTAACCCACTGCCCAGCCTCAATGGAGGGTAAACCCTAAGGTCAACAACGGGTAACCCACTGCCTAGCCTCGCTGGAGGGTAAACCCTGATACGTCGATGGGTAACCCACTGCCCATCCTCGCTGGAGGGTAAACCCAGAACTGGTCCGATAACTCCGCACTGCCCGTGCCATCACTGGGGGTCACTAATCATTGCTACCATGCGTTGGTTCGGAGTGCGTCAAATAAACCTCCGACCAACGCCCTTTCATGTTTCCACATTTAATTATATCTTAAAAGAGGCTCCGCACACCTAAACCGATTACACCGTTACAATCCTCGCGGAAAAACACGCGAGATAGACTATTTACTCGATTGAAACGGACTCCCGACCAAAAAGTTATTCAACACCGCTTTATGCCCATATGGCGTCTTGTGGGTCCCCCACCTCGGTCCCGAAAGAGGTCGGGAAAACTGCGCCATCGCGATACTCTCAAAAAAACACGTCGAAAAGACTACTCATTCACCCTGAACGAACGTCTGATGAAAAAGTCGCAAAATGCTACTCACAGCTTAAAAGACGACCCGTGGGACCCACGCCTCAACTCCAGCTTCAATGCCTGAAACCACCATGGAAAACTTCTTCTCAACACCAGGGTCACAACGCCGTTTATGACGCTTTAAACGAACTCTGGATGCATTCGTGCCATTCGAAAGAAGAATCCCGGCGAGGCGCTAAACAATACTTAACGGTGTGTCGCGCCACCGAGACCCCATCTCGGGAATTAAAAATTCTTGAGACCATCTCAAAAACTCTGACTCGATCCGAGGATCTCACTGCCACAAATGACACGCAAAACCGACACCCGTAGTGAAAGTTACGGGTGTCCGAGGACAAGGGGGCTAACCCCTTAGGACTGGACCGGTCCGGTCCAGCCGGTCCACCCGGCCTGGGCCGGCCTGCGCCGGTCGGTCCGGCCCGCAACGCCGGCCGGCACCGGTCGGCCCGGCCCACAACACCGGCCCGCAACCCTTCCGCGCGGCCTGACCGCTGACCCCGTGGTCCACTAGCGCCGACCGGCCCTCGTGACCGGTCGCTGTCCCGCGTGGAGACACACTGAATGCGGGTCTCGGTCTCCCACTCAGGGTCGCGCGCCGAGACCCCCCCCGTCGCGCCCCGCACCAGCGACCTCCGCCCGCCACGCCAGTCCGCCGCCTGGGAGCCGCCGCGCCGCCGCCTGGGAGCCGCGCTGCTGCCGCCTGGGAGCCGCATTGCTGCCGCCTGGGAGCCCGCCGCGCTGGCCGCTGTCCCGGACCGCCTGAAGCCCGTCAGAAACCCCTAGAACCACCGGAAAACAGGGAAAATTGGTCGGAAAACTTCCCGGGGCCACCCAGGCGCCCCGGGACTCGGAGTTTTGATCCGATAAGAGCATTAGAAGGCTCGGATTGAATCCTACGCAACTATGGGATTCGCTCGATAGGAAAACAACATTTCAACGCAATTAATTTAATTCAAGGTAGATGCATAAATTAAAAACGAAAATACTCGAGCCTACCTCGCATGGCGTAGCCCGTCGCTTCGCCGAAGTTCTGCTGGAGCCACCGTGCCTTGGAGATGTGGGGAGAGGGGCTTGATGCTTGTTGAGAGGGATTTCTCGAGGGAGAGGTAAGGGGGAAGATGGAGGAGAGGTGGGTCTTTAATTAGGAGAGAAACTAATAAAAAAATTTAATTAGTTTTAAACTCCCACCAGTAGGCCCGTACCTGAACTTTCGACGAGGTCGGGGTTAATTTTCCCCTAAGGTAAAATCCACGCTCTAAGTGAAACGGAGGTCTCAGAATTTTAATCCGATCCTCCATTTAGAAGTTGTAAAGTTCACGCTTGAGGCCGCTAAATTACAAAAATTCCCCTGGTAGCGTTTTCCACAGAAGGGCCGCGCCCGCAAATGTTACACCCCTTCTAGGGTAAACGACACACTCCAGACTCAACGGTGCCCTCAGTTTTCCCATCTAAGCAACTGTTTAGGAGTTATTCTGTTTATTTGGCATGTCCAGTGTGAACGTACTTAAAATTTAATTCCGGCCACACCGGGGCTCAGAATCACTTGCTGTTTGAACACCCTGCTCTGGAATAACATCAAGAAAATTTCAAATTCTTATAGGCTCAAAACCCAGGTTCTTACATCATTCCCTCCTTCAAGTTTTTCATCCCTGAAAAACAGAACTACAAAAACAACTCAGGATATTAAGCCCACATTTGGCTCTCCCGTTCCCAGGTGCTCTCCTGCACCCTCCTATGCTACCACAACACATGAACCAAAGGAATGGTCCATCCACGCAGTGTCTGCTCCCGCCGGTCCTCAATCACCACCGGGTGCTCCGCAAAGGTGGCTCCATCCTCAATGTCCATCTCTCCCCAGTCGATAACGTGCGTGGGGTCGTGCATATATTTCCTCAGCTGCGATACGTGGAAGTCGTCATGCACCCTCTCCAGCTGTGGGGGTAGATCAAGATGGTAGGCAACCTAACCAACCGTGCACACGATCTCAAAGGGCCCAATGAACCTCGGGGATAGCTTGCCTCCCCAGCCGAACCTCCGTGTTCCACGCCGCGGGGAGACCCTTAGAAAGACATGGTCCCCCTGCTCGAACTCTAAAGGTCTGGGTTGACGATCTGCGTAGGACTTCTGTCTGCTCTGAGCCATCCTCATCCGCTCACGAATGACCTGCACCTTCTCCGTCATCACCCGCACCAACTCTGGGCCCACAAGGGAGGTCTCCCTGACCTCCGTCCAACACAAAGGTGACCTGCAGGGTCTCCCGTAGAGGGCCTCAAAAGGTGCCATGCCGATAGTAGAGTGGTAACTATTGTTATATGAAAACTCCACCAAGGGTAGGTGATCCTCCCAACTTAGTACAAAGTCTAACACGCACGCCCTGAGCGTATCCTTCAACACTTGGATAGTGTGCTCGGTCTTCCCATCGGTCTAGGGGTGAAAAGTTGTACTCATCCGTAGCTAAGTCCTGAATGCCTCCTGGAGGCCTCGCCACAATCGCGACGTAAACCACACATCACGGTCGGAGATGATCATCAAGGGTACTCCATGAAGGTGGACGATCTCCCGAACGTATAGCTGCCCTAGAATCTCCACCGAGCTCTGCTCCCTTATGGAAAGAAAGTATGCCGACTTCGTGAGTCGGTCCACTATCACCCAAATGGAATCAAGGACCTTCACTGTGCGCGGAATCCCTGTGATGAAGTCCATAGATACACCATCCCACTTCCACTCTGAGATATCAAGGGGCTGCAACAACCCTACCGGAACCTGATGATCTGCCTTTACCTGCTGATAGGTAAGACACTGAGAAACAAACTCAACTATGCTCCGCTTCATGATAGACCACCAAAACTGCCGCTGAAGGTCTCTTTACATCTTCCCCCCACCGAGATGTACAACCAAGGGATAAGTGTGGAACTCCCGCATTACATCCCCCCGCATCTCCACTGGTACTAAAACTCGCCCTTGGTATAGGATCTTGTGATTCCCTCCTTCATAATACCGATCAGGTGCATTGCCCATGGATATCTGATCACACAACACCTCGCTGTCGACATCCCCCAACTGAGACTCTCTCACTCGTTCAAGGAGCGAAGGAGTCAACACCATCGACTATAGGAAATTCGTACCCTCCTGCTCCACCAAGGTTAGTTGTAGGGAATCCAACTTCTCTGAAGCTTCTCGCACTAGGTGAGCCTAGGACTTCCTGCTAAGGGCATATACTACTACGCTGCCCTTCCCTAGAGTGTAGAATATCTCGAAATCATAGTCCTGTAAAAACTCCAGCCAGCGCCTCTGCCTCAGATTCAGATCCCTCTGAGTGCAGATGTACTTGAGGCTCTGGTGGTATGAGTAGACCACAAAACACTCACCCAGAAGGTAGTGTCTCCATAACCTCAAGGCGAAGACCACCACTGCCAGCTCTAAACTGTGATTCGCATAATTCTGCTCATGGGGTGTCAACTACCTCGACCCATATGCAATCACTGCCCACTGCTGCATCAACATGCACCCGAGCCTAGCTCCTGAAGTGTCGCAGTACACCACAAACTCAACGCCCTCCTCTGGAAACCTCAACACTGGATCACTAGTCAGCCTCTGTCTCAACTCCTCAAAAGCCTTTTGGCACTGATCAGTCCAGGTGAATGATCGTCCCTTCCGTGTCAATGTAGTTAAAGGGGAAACAATCCTGGAGAAAAATTCCACAAACCACTTGTAGTACCCTACCAAACCAAGGAAGCTTCGCACCTCTGACACTTTCTTGGGTGGATCCCAAGCAAGCAATGCCTCTATCTTTGTGGGACCTATAACCAATCCCTGCTCCATAATGACATTCCCTAGAAAGTGAACCTCATGAATCTAGAACTGACACTTCGAGAGCTTCCCATATAGCTGGTGCTCCCGAAGTAAGTATAGGACCATCCTCAAATGCTCAGTGTGCTCCTCTTCCGTCACATAGTAGATGAGTATGTCGTCAATAAAGACAACCACAAACCAGTCCAAGTATGACCGGAAGATATAGTTCATCAAATCCATGAAAACGGTGGGGGCATTCGTCACTCCAAAGGGCATCACCAGAAACTCGTAATGCCCATAACGACATCGGAAAGCGAACTTTGGGATGTCAGCATCACAAAACCGCAACTGGTGGTAGCCAGATCAAAGATCAATCTTGGAGAACCACTTAACACCTCTCAAATGGTTGAAGAGGTCATTGATCCTCAGCAAAGGGTGCTTGTTCTTTATCGTAGCCTAATTCAGGTGATGATAATCCACACAAAGCCGCATACTCCCATCTGCCTTTTTCACAAACAAAACCAGAGCTGCCCAGGGGGACACACTAGGCCTGATGAATCCCTTCTCACGAAGGTCCTCCAACTGAAGTCGTAGCTCTCAAGGCTATGTGGGTATCATATGATATGCTGCACATGATATCGGGGTAGTCCCCGGCTGTAAGTCAATGCAGAACTCCATCTATCGCCTCAGAGGTAGTCCTGGGACATCCTCAGGAAAGACGTCCATGTAGTCCTCTACAAAGGTAGGGATCCAGGTGCTTGTAGCTTCTGCTGCTCCGAGAGCCATGCTCGCCAACTAGTGAGAAAAAGGTCATAGTCTCCTGCTCAGAGTACCCGTCTGCTCTGCCACGAGGTCTCATTCACCAAGGATGGTGAACCTCGTCCCATCAGAATGGACACATCTGACTAGTCTGCACCGACAGTCAATCTGGGCGTGAACCATGGAAAGCTAATCCATGCCCAAGATGACGTCATATGGTTCCATCATGATGATGAGCAGGTCCCACGTGAAACTCTCTCCTCCGAACGATAGTTCGCACTGTCTGCAGATAAAGGTCACCAACGAGGCACTTCCCGTAGGAACCTCGAGGCTAAGTGAAGGTGTCAGTGCCTCTACTGGAAGCTCCAACTCCCGTACCAAAAGCAGTGACATAAAGGAGTGGCTGGAGCCTGTGTATACTAGTACCGAAGCAAGTGTAGAGTAAATCCAAAGTGTACCTCGGACCATCTCGTGTGCTGGGGGTCACGAACACTCATAGCCTGAAGCTGCCCACGACCCCTACCGACAGCTCCCTGAGCCTAGCGTGGGCTGCCCTGTGGTGGCGGTGGAAGGAACTCGAAACGCCATCCCCCACCTCCAGGTCCTGCCGTTCTACTTACGCCACCTCCCCGAGGGCCACCCTATCATCTCTTGGGGGATCCCTGGTCATGGCACTGCCTCTGCCGCTGCGATGTGCCCACTACCTTCCATGGCTACTCGGTACGCCTGGTCGGGCAGTCCCGTGCTCAGTGACCCTTTCCTTCACAGGCATAGCACCGACTCTTTCCTAACTGCCTCGGTGCTCTACGACACCATTGCGGTGTACGAACCTACCCCTGAGTCTGCTCACGGAAGGGTCTCCTCGACTGAGGCTCTGCTCTCTACCGCCTGCCTGTTACCGAAGACTCTACTTTGAAGTGGCCATTTCTAGGCCCTGTCAGTTGGCGTCCCTCAGCTAAGAAGCTCTCTGTCATGAGCACCCGCTCTAGCACCCCAAAATAAGTAGGGATGCACAGGGGTACTACACTAGCACAGATCTATCTGCGAAGACCCTGGTCAAACTTCCGTGTCCGGAAGTAACTATCGTGGACCATATCCAATGAGTAGCATGTCAGATCGGTAAACCGGGCCGAGTACTGCACCACGGTCACCCCCCTGCTTCAGCTCCAGAAGCTCTTAAATCTGAATAGAGCGTAAACAAGAGGGGGGAGTACTCCTCCAGAAAGAGCTGCTAGAAGCTTTCCCACGTGAGAGACAACTCATCGTGAGTCTGCGTAACCAACCCCCACCAACGCCCAGCCATCCCGAGGAAAAGGCTGGAAGTTAGGGATACCATATGGCCCGCTGGTGTCCGTACCGGGCTGAAAAGTTAGTCCACAGACTCTAGCTAGTCTTCCACTGCCTGGGGATCTGGGTCTCCGCGGAACTTCTGCGGTCACTGACGATGAAAGTTTCGGAGCACACTCAGCCTGCGCTCAACCTTGGCCTGTGCTACCGGTACTAACTACCACTCTCCAGGTGTAGGGGCTACTGCTGAAGTACTGGGTGGAAGGGGATCATGTGAGTGTCCCAGAACTGAAGCACTGCTGAAGCACTGGGTGGAAGGGGATCACATCAGGGTCTTAGTGAATGGATACGTCGGCCGCCCATACCATCACTAGACTCCCTATCCTGAGAGCCGCTCTCCAGACACATCGACACTATTGCCCTAAATCCTAGACAATTCCTTTTTAGGGACGTCCGAACAATGCACCAAGGAACAAACCACCTCTGATACCACTTTGTCACGACCCGAACCTACCGGTCTCGAGCCGCAACTACCCCAGGCCCGCCTCCATAGGTCAGGGGCTGGTGACAAGCGCCGAAGGCATAACGATCTTGGGGAGGCCTTCACATAAGTACTTGTACACACACACACACACAGCCCACTCGATGCAGAAGCGCAAAGTAAAAAGAAAACCAAAGGACAATAACTATAACCCAAACACAGTCATGCATCAACTTCTAAATAGAACAAGTAAAGTGATGAAAAGTACTGAAAAGATAACTGAGCAGAAAATGGAAAAACACGCGCCCAATCCGAAAGGTTCCACAACCCGACAATAGGTAAACAAAAGTAAATAGCTGGTGAGTCTCACACCTGAAATTCCAACTACGACCACTGAATGTAGCCCAAGCTCCTGTGTCCTCTACGATCCTCCGTAGTCTCGATCGACCTGTCTGTCGTCTTCAAGGGCACACCAAGTGAGGGAAAAGCCCAAGTAGGGGTGAGTATAAAGATACTCAGTAGGATGCCCCGAAAGCTTGAGGGAGAAACAAAGGAGGTACCAAAACGGTGAGCAGTAGACAAAATAAGGAAAAGTGAAAGATTACAGTAAATAGAGTGCAGCTCAACCCAAAAAAAGAAAGGAAGTAGACTCGTCCAATCAAGAGGAGCTAGACACGGAAAGCACGTGTCATACCTCGCGTGTCTTCGCTCCTCCTAGAAGGAGAGTAACTGAACCCAAGGAGTGGGAACAAAAGTTGGGTGTATATATATATATTTTCTCAACAAGAAACCTGAACGAGTGTGTAAGGGGATCTCTATATCTAAGCTCAGCCTAGGAAAAGTCGCCAACAGTTCTAAGGATATCCATCACTGATGCCCATCAGTCCCGCACGTCAAAGATGTCTCATCGCTAAAACTCACAACCAAGGGTCTCACTCTGGTAATAATGGAGAGAAGTCACTGAATGACCACATATAGAAAGGGATGAGTTTGAAAGAAGTCATCGGGTAACCCACTGCCCAGCCCAGATGGAGGGTAAAATCTAAGAGGTTGTCAGGTAACCCACTGCCCAGCCCAGCTGGAGGGTAAACCCTAAGGTCAACGGGTAACCCACTACCCAGCCCTGCTGAAGGGTAAACCCTAAGGTCAACAGGTAACCCACTGCCCTGCCCCGCGGGAGGGTAAAACCTAAGGTCAACAATGCGTAACCCACTACCTAGCCCAGTTGGAGGGTAAACCCTGATACGCTGGTGGGTAACTCACTGCCCAGACCCGCTGGAGGGTAAACCCGAAACTGGTCTGATAACTCCGCATTGTCCGTGCCATCACTGGGTGTCACTAATCATCACTACCATGCATTGGTTCAGAGTGCGTCAAAGGAACCTCCGACCAATGCCATTTCATGTTTTCACATTTAATGATATCCCGAAAGAGGCTCTGCACGCCCAAACCGATTACACCATTACAATCCTCACGAAAAAACACGAGAGATAGACTATTTACTCGCTTGAGATAGACTCCCGACGAAAAAGTTATTCAACACTGATTTATTCCCATAAGACGTCTCATGGACCCCAACCTCGGTCCCAAAAGAGGTCGGGAAAACTACGCCATCGTGATGCTCTTAGAAAAATATGCCAAAATGACTACTCATTCGCTCCGAATGAACATCTGATGAAAAAGTCGCAAAAAACTACTCACAGCTTAAAAGACGGCCTATGGGGACCAAACCACAACTCTAGATTCAATGCATGAAACTACCCTGGACAACTTTGTCTCGATGCTAGGGTCACAACGCCACTGATGGCGCCTTAAACAAACTCCAGATGCATTCACGTCATCCGAAAGAATAATCCTGGCGAGATGCTAAACAATACTTAATAGTGTGTCGCACCACCGAGCCCCCATCTCGGGAATTAAAAATCACTAAGACCATCTCAAAAACTGTGACTCGATCCGAGGATCGCACTGCTACAGACAACACGCCAAACCGATACCCATAGTGAATGTTACGGGTGTCCGAAGACAAGGGGGCTAACCCCTTAGGGTAGGATCGACCCGGTCCAGCCGGTCCACCCGGCCTTGGCCGGCCTGCGGCCCTTCCGCACGGCCTAAAAACTAACCCACGGTCCAACTGCGCCGATCGAACCTCATGGTCGGTGGCTGTCCCGTGCGGATACCCTCCGAAGGCGGGTCTTGGTCTCTCCCTCGGGGTCGCGCGCCGCGACCCCCCATCGCGCCCCGCACCGGCGACCTCCGCCGTCACGCCAGTCCGCCTCCTGGGAGCCGCCCTGCCGCCGCCTGGGAGCCACGCCGCCGCTGCCTGGGAGCTGCGCCACCGCTTCCTGGGAGCCCACCTCACCGACCGCCGTCCCGGACCGCCTGAAGCCCATCAGAAATCCCTTGAACCACCGAAAAACAAGGAAAATTGGTCGGAAAACTTCCCGGGGCCACCCCGGGTGCCCCGGGACTCGGATTTTCGATCCGAGAAGAGAATCAGAAAGCTCGGATCGAATCCTAAGAAACTATGGGATTCTATATACAGAAAAAAATAATTTTGAAACAATGAATTTAATTCAAGGAATATGTAGAAATTAAAAACGAAAATACTCGAGCCTACCTCACAGCGCGTAGCCCGTCGCTTCGCTGACGATCCTCCGGAGCCGCCGTGCCTTGGAGAGGTGGGGAGAGGGGATTGATGCCTGTTGAGAGGGATTATTCTAGGTAGAGGCAAGGGGGAAGAAGGATGAGGGGTGGGTGTTTAAGTAGGAGAGAAACTAATTAAAAAATTTAATTAGTTTTAAACTCCCACCAGTAGGCCCGTACCCGAACTTTCGACAGGGTTGGGGTTAAGCCACCCCTAGGGTAAAATCCACGTTCTGAGCGCAATGGTGTTCTTGGAATTTTAATCCGATCCTCAATTCAGAAGTTGTAAAGTTCACGCCCGAGGCCGCTAAATTATGAAAACGCCCGTGGTGGCGTTTTCCACAGAAGGGCCACGCCCACGAAAGTTACACCCCTTCTAGGGTAAAAGGAATGCTCCGAACTCAACGGTGCACTCGGTTTTACCATAGTAGCAACTTTTTAGGAGTTATTCTATTTATTTGGCGTGTCCTGTGTGAACGCACTTAAAATTTAATTCCGGCCACACTGGGGCTCATAATCACACGCCGTCTGAACACCCTGTTCTGGAATAACATCAAGAAAATTTCAAAGTCTTATAGGCTCAAAACCCGGGTTCTTACAGTTGATGGAATCCCTAATAGACATGTAAAACAAAACAAAACAAAAACCTAAAAAAATTATTACAAATGAGGTATTTTTTTAGCTTGAGGTTATTGGAAAGGAAATAAATGAAAGACCATGTAAACAAATTCAACATGATCCAAAGCTATCTCAAGTTGATGAAAATTTCATTCACTGATGATGTGTAGGGTATACTACTACTTTAATATTTACCAAAATCTTAGGTTAGAATGGTTACAGTAGTAAGTAATTCCCATGGAAAAAATAATTTGGTATTTGAGGATGTACATGATTTGATTATTAATGAGGAGATCAGGATAAGAGAGGTTTAAGTACCTTCCATTTGTACATTGTATACTAATATAAGGGGATAATAACCTCATCAGAATAATAATTATCAACTAGAAGAAAAGTTTAGGGAGAAGAGTTGTGGTAAGTGAGGAAATATATAGAGGAATTGAAGAAATCACAACAAAGGAACAGGAAGTACATCCTCCAAAAGTTGAAATTCCTTTAGTATAATGGATGGAGGAAAAAATCTACTAATCACTATTCATAATCTCGTAGAGTCATTGGTTGTTGACTCTAGAACATCCTTCCACTCAATGTATGATTAGAGAATCATGAAAATCCATATATCAGGAAGCATTGAGAAAATTCATATATTAGAAGATGAAGCTTTGGAAGTGATCAGAAATGGAGATGTAATTATATAGATACAAAATTGATGTTTTATTCAACTGAAGGGAGTGATACATATACTATATCTTCAATGGAATCTCATATTTGTTTAGGTAGTTAAATGATGAAGTCTTTGGTATGACCTTCACCAACGGGGTTTGGAAAATGACTCAAGGATCCATGGTTGTGGCATGATGAGTTAAATATGGGACCCTTTATTTTATAGGATAATTAGATAGTACTAAAATGTATAGAAGTTCAATATTATAATATATAGTGGTTTAGGATTGTAGGCTTGGTCATCTTAGTGAGAATAAAATAAAGGTTTTAGTAGGGAAAAGAATTCTGAAGCTTGATCATATAACTATCAGAAGTTTTGAGAGTTGTGTGCTTGAAAAGAAAAAAGAGTTTCATTTAACTTGAATGGTTAGAAACGCAAATACAAAAAGTAGGAATTAGTTTACATTTATTTCTAGTGACCTAAATCAATCCAATCTGATGGAGTATCATGCTACCATTTCACATTCATTGACGATACCGCAAGGAAGGTATGGGTTTATTTTCTTAAAAATAAATTTGATTTGTTTTGTAATATTATACAGTAGAAATTCATGGTTGAGTTAGAAATAAGTTAAAAATTAAAGTACATTAGATATGATAATGGTGGAAAATACAATGGGATAATGATTACTAGAAGAATTGTATTTTGTTAAGGTACTGGATATATCTAACCTTAAAGTATTTGGTTTTATAGATTATGCTGTTATTGATGGAAAAGATAATGATAATATAGAGGAAGTGTAATAAATTATATTTTCTTATATGCAATGTAAAATAATAATTTAACTATTGATTATAGAATGATAATAATTGAAAGATCATTATAAGTTGAGATATAATCTTTAATGAAAATTATCCAGGGAAAAACTTAAACATAGTTGAATAATAATTTTAGGAAGTGAGATCAAGTACCAAATTATAAGTTAATATAGATGAAAGAATTGGTAAATCATAAATACCAGTGATACTAGATGACAACATGAATTTTCCAAAAATTAAACATATATCAAATGTTCTAGAATGACCACGAACTGCAAAATTCTAAGGGAAATATCTGATAGTATAGAAATTCTATAGTAGGAGTACAAACAATTCAAGAACCTGAAATTGAAGTTCCATATAATTCAAAAACTTCTCTAAGAATATATTATAGAGTCAGATGACCTATCTAGTGGAACAGGTTTTACACAAACGTCTTACTTCTAACATATGATAGAGAACCCAGATTCATAGGATAAGAAGAAAAATTCACTAACTCAAAGTAATGGGAATAATCCATGGAGGAAGATAAACGAGTACTCAATAAAAAATGGATATACCATTTGAATGAAGAAGATGACTAAAGTAAAATATGTAAGGCATGGTTAGTGGTGAAAGGATATGATTCTGTAAAATATTTTCACTAGTTTTTAAGTATACCACCATCCAAATAGTGTGGAGAATTGTTTAATATGATGGGTTACACTTAGAGAATATGGATGCTAATAATGTATTTCTCCAGAGAGATTTGGAGGAGGAGATCTATATAAAGAAACCCAATGGTTTTGAATACCATTAGAAGGGTGGATTTGTTTGTAAGTTGAAGTGAAACCTCTATAGTTTGAAACATGTACCTAGATAGTGGAACCAAAAGTTTAATTCTTTCTTGATTGAAGAAGGATTCATGAGGGGAAACTCCAATAATTTTTATCATAAGTTGTGGAATGATGGGACTTACATTTTAATCTTACTCTACACATATGACATGTTTCTTGGAGGTCCATAGATTCAATAGATTAAAGAGATGAATATAGAGTTACCTAGACTATTTTAAATGAAAGATCTTAGACATAATAAGAAAATATTAGGGATGTAGATAAAAAGGGATTGAAAATCTAGTACTTTGGTGTTGTCCTAGAAATAATACATATAAAAGATCATCAAGAAATTTGGGATGACTGGATATAAATCTATCAAATACCCTATTTATAAAAACATCATGTTATCAAAGGCACAAATACCTTTAAGGAAAGGTGAGGTCTATTATATAGAGAAAGTAACATATTCTTTAGTTTTTGTAAGCTTCATATATGTGATGATATGCATATAGCCAAATATTTCCTTTATAGCGGGATTTGTAAGTCAGTTTATGTTTAACCCTAGGAAGGATCACTGAGAACCTATGAAGTGGATCATCTAATAATTGAAAGGATTAGAAGATACAAAATTATTCTTCAGAGAATATTATTCTCTATAAGGTTTTATTGATGTATATTTTTTTGGCGATTATGACACTTGGAAAATCACAATGTTTTATGTTTTTATTTTATGGAATGGTGATTAGATGAATTTATTGGTATAGTATATGGTTACTTTTTATATAATATAATTAAAATATATATAATCTAAATAACGTAGAAAGGATTTTTTCTAGTTAAAGTTATTTTTAAAGGAAATTATAAAAGAACTGATAGGAGGAATGTTATTCTTTGATAGTTAGAGTGATATACATCTTTCAAAGAATCCAACATTTCATGTAAGAATGAAACATATTGAACTAAAATTACATTACATATATAATCTTCTTAAAGATAAGGTGTTAGAGATAAGGAAGATAAAAAGGAATTAAAATTTGATTGATATATTCATGAACGTGTTATTCTAAGAGAGTGTGAGGCAACACTATACCTTAGTGATACTCAGCTGAATGAAAGGGGGAGGGAGAAAACCACTTGCATATTAAAGAAGGGTGCAATTTTCCAATTTTTTTGGAGGATGTTGGAGTGATTCCTTGATGTAATCTTCAACGGGGATATTCTTAGGATTTTTAATCTTCTTAAATTCACTATATTTAACTCATAAAAATTTCAAACATTGGTTGTTTATTTCCTCCTTGTTAGAGTATTAGTAGTTGGAAACTTTAGCATGTAGGTGGGTTTACTGGAATTTATCAAGTTTCTAATGGTTGTGAAGACTGGTCTATATACTCCTAATGGGGGTAGAGAATAGTGTACTTACTAATACTATTTAGTCAGTGAAAGTTTCAATTAATTTGTGAAACCAATGAATGGATGCCCACAAATATAGGATTATGGTTTAACCTATTTGACTAGAAATTACATTTATAAGTATAGGCATGACTAGCTACTCTTATTGTATATTGTACTTACATTGTGAATTAATCACTATACCCTTAGATATAGTAGTTTGTAATTGCTTTATACTTCCATAAATATAAGTGTTTGTAGTGTTCTCCCATGGATGCAGAAGTCTGAACCACTTAATCTTATGTTTCTATTTATCTTTTACTGTTGTTCTTCCTTTACTCTAATTTGAGGTGTGTTAATGGTTTACATATTATAAGTGGTGATTATGATAAAATTAGTTTTATAATTATTGTTCTATAATATTTATGAAGGAAGAAATGGTGGTTCAAAGTCCACAACATTGAACTACTGGTGAATATGAATTTTCAGTGAAATTAGTCTTAACCTTATGGTATTTGTATTTGTTTCCATCCAATCTTTCCAATAGATGGATTAGATCCACAGTTTTCTCCATGTGTCAAATATTTTTAGGTATCTTCATAATGATTTCCATTTCATTGACTAGGGTGATATGGAATTTAAATATAATGTGATGTTTGAGGAACAACTTATTGAGATTCTGGACCATCAAGAGAAAGTGTTTTATAGGAATTATATTCTTTTGATTCATTTAGTATACAAAAATAGTGTCTTGAAAGAGTGTACTTGGTAACATGACTCGTAGATTCACATTAAATATCATAATTTGTTTGATGATTATTTTTTTCTAACATAATATGTATGACCTTTGTTACTTTATATGATGATTAATATTGTGTGATTATTTTCAAATTCCATCATAATGATTCGGTTATGCTCTTAGTATAGTAAGATCTCTAAGAGGTATCTCAAGAGGTGGTTATTCTAGGACATTTTTAATTTCCTTCATGGTTTTTGTTTTCATTATTGAGAACAATAATCATTTTAGATGTATCTAATGTAAGGTACTTGTTTTTTCCTGAACCCTTTTTTATTTCATAGGTGTTGTGGGAGTCCTATGAGAGCTTTATGGTAGCATTAATATATAAGGAAGAAATGAGTTTCCATAGTTTATATTTATAATGGAGGATATATGTCATGGATTTATGGTATGTGTCACTGTATGATCTGTTATTGGGAAGGTGTGTCACAATGTGGGGACGAGTCATGACATAGGGGTATATGCTGTGAGAGTTCGCCACTATGGTACCTCATGGTTGGAAGTCGGGTCATGACATGAATAGATTTGGTAATAGTATGATGATCCTTTAGGAGTATTTTTGGAAAGGTATTTTAGTACTTATTGTTACATATAGATTTGATTTTCTGATATATTTCTTTTTCTATTTTGTGGTCATGAATTTAAGGATGGTTTCATGTCGTGATGACCTGGAGGTCAAGTTCCTTGGTTCTTTTAAATTGGATATCATTTCACTATGGCACTTGATCCATGCCATGGAGTTTTTTTGGGGTCAAGTATATATAGGGGTGAATTTTGAGGAGTATTCCATGATTATCGTGTGTTTGAATGTCTCAATGTGAAACTATTTTCCATGCCATGACACCATTATATTTTATTGATGAAAAAACTATTAACCACAATAATAGTGGGATATACATGGAGGAAATCATGTTGTGGTATTTAGATCTTGAACATCATTGCATGACACATGATTGTCATGTCGTGGTGATGTGTTTTTCATGACCATGAGGAACCCAATGAAATTGATGAAAAATATTTTATTTGTTTTCAACCATGAGTAAGAATCATTGGAAGGTGGTTAATTATGTTTTTAAGTTGGACTAAACTTTCTTGAGTTTGTTTGAGGATGCTAAAGTATAATTCTTGAATTTCAGAATTACTGACTATTTAAAATCTTCCTAAGTATATGATATGTAATATATTCCCTAGACATAAAGAAATGGAAAAGGCAAAGGAGTTGGAAATACAAAAAAGGCATGATATATAACCTATATTTATAAGGGTTGTTCATCATATATATAATGATATTTTGGAAAGGGTAGATAAAATGTAAGAGTCTTCATGAGCTTTCGTAATGGTCATTCAGAGTAAAGACAACAAAATTACAAAAGTTATGAAGTCACTAGGATACGTAAGAGTCATTTGAAAAGAATTTAATATTTATTTGATAGATCATAAAAGTCACACATAAGATCCCTAAGATTTGTAAGAGTGAATAACTCTTTCATTAGAGTCATCTAGAATTTTTCTATGAATCATACGAATTTTCATAAGATCCATTTTGGGAATACATTGAAAAAATAAGAGCAACTTCATTGATGGAAAAGAGTCATTCCAGGTGCACAATGGAAATAGTATGGGTGATTTTATAAAATATAAAAGTTATATTCTCATTTTTAAGGGTCAAAAGTTGTTGATAATAGAAAAATTCAGAAACAATCACCATGTTATTATAAGGTTCATTTGTGAAAATCATAATGTCCATTCATTGATTTTTAAGGTTCATCATTTTGTAAAATATTGGGTGACATCCAAGTGTGGTGATGCTATGCTAGAATTCAATTTTAAAATATCACAGGCTGTCGGTCAATTCGGGATTCAATCCAAAAATTATGAAGAATAAATTTAGAAAATCATGGCATGAAATTTGTGGGTATTTCAAATAGAAATATTTTAAATTAATTATTTCCAATCAAGCATGAGAGATTTTTGGAAGCAGTTGACCAATGTTAATATTATTACTGAAAATAAAGGAAGAAACTTGATAAAAAAATATATAAATATTATTCAAATAATTCTATCAATATAAGATAATAAAATATAGAATAGAATAATATTGAGAATTGATAAGTTGATACTATGTTATGTTTCATAATCATTGTATTGAAGAAAGATAAATAAGAGAGAATTGATAAGAGATTACAACTACATTCATCATTTGTGTCAAGAAAAGTGATTTTTTTTCTGATCCTTTTGAAGACTTCATTTTGAGGAGAAAGAAGACATTGGTGTATATGCACTCTCTCTTGCACATCTTGATCATTCTGAAAGCTTGAGGAGGAAGGACGACATGCATATTTCTCTATTGATATTCTTATGGAAATAAAAGAATTGATAATAGAAAAAATATTGTACGACGATGAAAATACATTCCAAGTATTACATAATATTTTGTTAGCACTAAATATCATAAGAAATTAATGGATTCTGATGGTTCTAGTATAAATAATGCTGCAATTTCTTATCAGGAGATAGTGATTGGGAAGTAGATTATATATACCTAATCACAATAGTAAGTGGAAAATTATTACCCTAAAATTATGTTTGAAATATATAGTGAATGATACCTTCTCATTAAATTGTTATCACTACAAAATAACTAGTGATATAATTCATGTCGCCGTAACAAACTGAACACATTAAGAATTAGGTACCCTCATTGGGTCATAACCTTGTAAAAATTCATGTGCGATGTGATTATTCATATTTAAATTTCATATGGGTGAGGGAGAGTTTAAATGTTTGAGGATTAAGAACTTAAAATTTCTTATAGGTTAATTTATAAAGGATAAATTTTAAAAACTATACCACAAATTCATCCATATCAGTTGTAAATCAACTGACCTTGGCTCCTCAAGTGGTATCAAAGCTAACCAAGTTCCCTTTGAAATCCTATTCTAAATGATGGTGAAGTATAGAGAATATTAATTCTATCAATATAAAAGGTGTTTCTATCTTTTATGGTAATAAATTTCATGTATGGAAGAATAATATTCCCCATTATCTTATTTGTCAAGGCCCTAGAGTGAGTGATGTTGTGGTATTGGGTTTTTCACCACTTAGGAGAGATGCTACAATTCCATTTGTAGATAACTATCTAATTTAATATTGTGATGTAATCATAAATTTTTTCATCATCTGTCATTATGATATCTTTAAATTTAACTCACCAGATCTGTTGTTTGGATTCTTTAACTTTGATACTTTCTTCATACATATTCTTGAGCTTATAAATTTAACTCCCCAGATCTGCTGTTTGAAGTAACCTTCAATGTTATTTTGTATATCAGTAATTACTTCACATATATTTTCATCCATAGATGGATGATTAGACATATAAGACTATACAAACATTGAAAGACATGTTTTGTTCATGAATTCTAGATTTAAGAGGTTTTTGGATAAAACACCTACCCCTAGTTGAGTTTTCTTACAATAATAACCATCACTCTACTATTCATATGGATTTTTTCAAATCACTATATGGATAACCTTTAAAATATCCATTTTATTGGAATGAGGTTAGAGAGTAAGTGATTATGAGACTGGAGTTGGTTCAAAACATGATAGAGAAGGTGTAGATAGTTCACAAGAATATTAAGGCAATAAAAAATCATCACAAGACTTTTGTTAATCATAGGAGGAGGCCACTATAATTTGATATTGGAGATTATTTATTCTTATTGTTATCTTCTCATCATGAGAAATAGAGTTTTTTCTACCAGATTAATATTTCTCCCCATTTTTTGGGCCTTTTAAGATCTTGGATCACATCTTTGTAGTTTTATATCAGTTAGAACTCCCTAAATATATGCTTTTGGGATTCTAAAGCTTCATCAAGTCACCAATTTAACTCACCTAATGTTAAACTTTTGTAGTTATTTTGACCTTATCACAGTAATGATACTAGGAAGCTATAACATATAGGTTCGTTTATCTGAAGTTCACAAGTTTTTAATGGATCTAAAGACAAGTCTATTTTTACTAAATGGGGGTAGTGAAAAATATACCATCTAAGAAAATTGAGTCAGTGTAAGTTTCAGTTGATTAGTTAAGTCAACGGATTTCTCACTGTAAATGTTGGATGGTGGTACAACTTGTTTGACCATAAAATTACCTCTATATATAGAGGTTGGACCGGTTTCTCTTATTGTATCTTATACTTACATTATGAAGTAATCATTGGATCCTAATATATAGTTGTTTTAAATTCCTCTTTACTTACAAAAATATATGTGTTTGTAGTGTTCTATGTACGTAGGAAAAAATTCTGAACCACATAATCTTGTGTGTCCATTTATCTTTTCTTATTTTTATTCCATTAAACTGAGTTGAAGTGTGTGGATGGTGTGCATCTTAAAAGTTATTATTAGGGTGTAATGATATTCTTAATTCTAGTGCTCTAACATTGGATAGGAAAGAACCAATAGTTGAAATTACGAAGCACTAAAAAACTGGTGAATATGATTTTTTGATAAATTTAGGTTTAACCATCCAGTGTTTGTATTGGTTTTCAACCAATATTACTAATAAGTGGTATCAAAACTTGGTTGGACACACAATAAATAACTTAAGTAACTTTTTATATTTCCTTGAAGTCATATATATTTTAGTTGAATTTATTTTCATTAATATATATGAAAATAGGAGAAGGAAATGTTTGGACCAATCAGTTTGATGAAACTGACTATATATTCTATTAGAGAAAATAGAAGACTATCTAATACATAACTATCAAAAACTTCCATTTGATGGATATAAAAACTAAAAATAGAGAAACTTGGGTGATAAAAGATTAAATGGTAAGTGTTTTGATTAGTGAGGATGACATTGGCATGAAACATGGCCTTCAACATCTAGGAGAATATGATTACAACTAAGTTGATGGAAGCCCTGATAGACATGAAAAAAAACAAAAAAACCTAAACAAAGTTTTACTAATGAGGTATTTGTTTAGCTTGAGGTTATTAGAAAGGAAATAAATGAAAGACCATGTGAAAAAATTCAACATGATCCAAAGATATCTCAAGGTGATGAAAATTTCCTTCACTGATGATGTGTAGGGTATACTGCTGTTTTAATCTTTACCAAAATCTTAGGATAGAATGGTTACTAGAGTATGTAATTTCCTTGGAAAAAATAATTTGTTATTTGCATATGTACATTATTTGATTATTAATGAGGATATCAAGATAAGATAGGTTTAAATACCTTCCATTTGTACATTGTATACTATTATAAGGGGACACTCACCTCATCAGAATAATAATCATCAACTAGAAGAAAAGTTTAGGGAGAAGAGCTGTGGTAAGTAAGGAAATATCTATAGGAATTGAAGAAATCACAATGAAAACACTGGAAGGAAATCCACCAAAAGTTAAAATTCATTTATTATAATGGATAGAGGCAACAATCTACTAATCACTATTCATAACCTGGTAGAGTCATTGGTGGTTGACTCTAGAACATCCTTCCACTCAATGGATGATTATAGATTCATGAAAATCCATATATCAGGAAGCATTGAGAAAAATAATCTTTTAGAAGATGAATCTTTGGAAGTGATAAAAAAGGGAGATGTAATTATCTAGATACAAAATTAATGTTTTATTCAAATGAATGGAGTGAGTCATATACTATATATTCAATGGAATCTCATATTTGTGGAGGTTGTTAAATGATGAAGTCTTTGGTATGACCTTCACCAATGAGGTTTGGAAAATGACACAGGGATCCATGGTTGTGGCATGATGAGTTAAAGATGGGACCCTTTATTTTATGGGATAATTAGAAAGTAGTACAATGTCTAGAAGTTCAATATTATAAGATACAATGGTTTATGATTGTAGGCTTGGTCATCTTAGTGATAAGAAAATAAAGGTTTTAGTAGGGAATGGAATTCCGAAGCTTGATCGTATAACCATCAGAAGTTTTGAGAGTTGTGTGCTTGAAAATAAAAAGTAGAGATTCATTTAACTTGAATGGTTAGAAACCAAAATCCAAAAAGTAGGAAATAGTATACATGTATTTCTAGGGACCTACCTCAATCCAATACCATGGAGTATCACGCTACCATTTCACATTCATTGCCGATACCACAAGGAAGGT
Source organism: Viscum album (assembly GCA_963277665.1). Classification (NCBI taxonomy): domain Eukaryota; kingdom Viridiplantae; phylum Streptophyta; class Magnoliopsida; order Santalales; family Viscaceae; genus Viscum; species Viscum album. The sequence goes on from OY728163.1 coordinate 224,265,179, forward strand.
ATGGGTTTATTTTCTTAAAAATAAATTTGATTTGTTTTGTAATATTATATATTAGAAAGTCATGGTTGAGTTAGAAATAAGTTAGAAATTAAATTACATTAGATATGATAATGGTGGAAAATAAAATGATAACAATTTCAGGAACTTCTATTAGAAGAAGAGGATCAATATTTAGAGAACAATTATCTAAACTCTGCAACAGAATGAAGTAAAAGAGGCAAAAAATTGGAATTTGAATGAGAAGACAAGATGAATGTGTGTAAACTCCACCATTCTCAAGGCTATCAAGGTGGGATAAATTAACATGAAATCATAATTGATAAAAAAGTCCAACATATACAGTGGGATAGATATTACTTGAAGAATTGTATTTTAGTAAGGTACTAGATACATCTAACCTTAAATTATTTGGTTTTATTGATTATGTTGTTATTGATGGAAAAGATAAAGATAATATAGAGGAATTGTAATAATGTATATTTTCTTATAGGAAATGTAAAATAATAATTTAACTATAGACTATGGAATGATGATAATTGAACGATCATTATAAGTTTAGATATAATCTTTAATGAAAATTATCTAGGAAAAAACTTAAACTTATTTGAATCATAATTTTAGGAAGTGAGATCAAGTACCAAAGTACAAGTTAATATTGATGAAAGAATTGGTAAATCATAAATACCAATGATACCATATGACAACATGAATTCACAAAAAATTAAACATATATCAAATGTTCTTGAATGATCACGAACTGCAAAATTCTGAGAAAAAAATATGATAGTAGAGAAATTCTATAGTATAAGTACTAAAAGTTCAAGAACTTGAAATTAAAGTTCCATATAATTCAAAAACTTCTCTAAGAATATATTACAGAGTCAGATGAACTCTCTAGTGGTATAGGTTTGACACAAACATCTTACTTCTAACATATGATAGAGAACCCAAATTCCCAGGATAAGAATAAAAATTCACTAATTTGAAGTAATGGGAATTATCCATGGAGGAAGAAATTAATTCCTTAAATTTAAAAAAATGTGGGAGATGAATGAATAGCTAGAAGATAAATGAGTACTCAAGAAAAAATGTATCTACCATTTGAAGGAAGAAGATGATTGAAGTAGAATATGTAAGGCATTGTTAGTGGTGAAAGGATATGATTTTTATAAAATATTTTCACTAGTTTTTAAGTATACCACCATCCAAATAGTGTTGAGAATTGTTCAATATTATGGGTTACACTTAGAGAATATAGATGTTAATAATGTATTTCTCCAGAGAGATTTGGAGGAGGAGATCTATATAATGAAACCCAATGGTTTTGAATACCATTAGAAGGGTGGATTTGTTTGTAATTTTAAGTGAAACCTCTATAGTTTGAAACTTATACCTAGATAGTGGAACCAAAAGTTTAATTCTTTCATGATTGAAGGTAGATTCATGAGTAGAAACTCTAATCATTTTTTTATCATAAGTTGTGGAATGATGGGACTTACATTTTAATCTTACTATACACATATGACATATTGCTTGGAGGTCCATAGATTCAATGGATTCAATAGATGAATATAGAGTTACCTAGACCATTTTAAATGAAAGATCTTAGACATGATAATAAAATCTTAGGGATGTAGATAAAAAGGGATTGAAAATCTGGTACTTTAGTATTGTCCTAGAAATAATAAATAGAAAATATCATCAAGAAATTTGGGATAACTGGATATAAATCTATCAAATACCCTATTTATAAAAAAATCATGTTATCCAAGGCAAAAGTACCTTCAAGGAAAGGTGTGGTCCATTATATAGAGAAAGTACCATACAATTCAATTGTCGTAAGCTTGATATATGCGATGATATGCATATAGCCAAATATTTTTTTATAGTGGGATTTGTAAGTTAGTTTATGTTTAACCCTCTAAAGGAGAATTGATGTAACACCCCGAGCTTCTACGATACGCTTCTCATTCAATAATGCAATAGCTTGCATTGTACGCAACTTTGAGTTCTAAAACACCGCGACTAATCAAAGTAGCCGTTATGAATAGTAATAACCACTTTTTAAAATTATAGAAATTTTATATTTCAAAATGGACTTCATTTTTGGATTCGGAATATCAAAATTAGCCTATGTTGAATTTTTGGTATTTTTCTGAGAACTTCTATTTTTATGAATAGTGAAAAATACTTAAAAACAACTTTTTTAATCAAAATAATTTATAGTGATAAATTATACTATTTAGTGGTTTTAAATTATAATTAGAATATATTTTTACCATTTTATCCAATGGTGGTCATTAGAATTAATTTAACATTGAAATTGGACATAAACAATTGCCAATCTTTTGATATAAATTGTTTCTTAAAAAACACGCTATTTATTGTAACAGTGGGAATTAATAATAAAATTAATTAATGCAACTTATATGTTTGGAATTTTGTAAAATATACATCATTTTTGAATTCGGAATATCAATTATAGCTTAGGGTGAAATTTTGGCTTTGTTCTGAAAAACTTCAATTTTTGATGAATAGTGAAACCACTAAGTGGTAGTTAAATAACTGATTTTTCATTTAAATGAAATATTACCACTTCTGTGATTTGATTTTCAAAAATCCGACATACATGGTTGTCATTAATAAGTAAAATGTGGTTCAATAAGATTAAAATAATTTTTGGTGAATAGTAACTTTTAAGTTCTTAATCGCGATTAGAGGTAATTAGTGTAGTTTAAGGTAAAAATAATGTTTTAATAATATGAGATGAGCATGACACTTGTCCTACTCCTATTGGATGAGTCATGGCCGACTAATACAACCCATGGGTCAACTTGGGGACCCCATGGAGCCACTTTAGTTGGAAAATGACATTAATATATATTTATTTAATGTTAAAATTAAATTGACACAAACATGAGTTGTTTTACTAAAACAGTTTTTAAGTGGGGTTAAACAAGTCCAAATTTTGACTATAAATATTCATTAGAAATCTAAAAAGATTTCCTAAATCATATTATTTTTTTTTATAATTTTTAGACATTAAATAAATTAAATTATTTATGACATCATTATGATGCAGCGATGACCTCATTATTTAACGATTTAAATAAAATGAGAAGATAATGAAAAATCCAAGGCGTACACTTGTCCAAAGCCTATTGGATGAAGATATTTCGAAACCTTATCACCTTATCCTCGAATTATATAAGTGTGGGACCTTTAGAATCCGAAAAGCATTGTGTAATAATGTAACATTTCAATCTTTCCAAAAGTGACCCTCCTCTCCACTTATAAAAGGCCCCCACCTCTCCCACCTCATTTACACTTTCAAGCCATTTGGATCGACCAACCTCTGCCCAAATACTCTCCCAACATCCCCCTATTACTCCTAGAAGCCTCACTTTGGGCAGAAATCTTCTCAAGGAAGCCTTTGGCTCAAATCAAAAAGAGTTACCCGATTTTGAGGTAATGTCTTCTCTAATGTTGTTTTGTATTATTTTTCTTCTCCAACCCCCTAAACTCTTTTTATTAATTTCTTTTGTAACAAAAACAGTATCCTCAATATACTAGGATGTTTTTATAAGAAGGATTCGAGCTACAATCACACACACCTACATCTAATGGTTAAAGAACATACGGTTTCTGTGGATGGCGAATTTCTGCCTCACGAAACGATGATTGTTCAACACTCATATAACACCTTCAAAGGTGGCCATTAAGATGTCACTATTTTTATATATGATATATAATATGTTTATGTTTTACTTATGCTTATGTATTTCTCATTTATGGCATACTTTATGATTTTCATTATGGGTAAAACGCGAAAATTTCATTTTAGGAAGTGCGGACTACCGCCCCCTCAAAGTGATTTGAATCGTTAATGCCATATGTGGGATGTATAAAGGATGGATTAAATAGTATTATACACTATATTATACTGTAATTATATTATAAATTTATATCATTATGATTCTGTTCCATTAAATACGAAATAGAAATGAAAGTAGCGTTCATGCGTACGTACGGCATACCGTCTCCATGAACGGTGCATTTCATTTCTTACCTCTAAATGTTACGTGACATTATGAATGAATGTATATACTGGATATATATGATATATATGATATCTAAATCATGAATATAATTCTAGATATAATGGATATTTCACCACATGAACAACTTGTAATTATAAGAAGGTATTTGTTGACATAAGTACCAAAGATCGACAAAACGACCGTTATTAACTTAAATAATTACATAACGTTCATAAGATTGTAATAAGTGATATAAAAAGGATAATGAAATTGAAAATGGTTCTTAATAAGGTAGATATTAACTCTAGTTTATTATTCAGGAGGTTAAAGAACGGTCGAGTCAGGACAGGACGCAATGTAAGGGAATTTCTTAACCCAACTTCCATTCTTTGGGTTAATCTCCTACTTTCAAATTATGTCATGATATTATTATGTCCTATTTTGTATTTTTACTTTCTTTATGTGTACCTATAGTTAATACACATAATAGATCTATTTTATTTTAAAAATGATCTTTTAAGGACTTCATCTCAATCTCCTTTCATTGAGGCATATTTGGTTTTATACACAACTTTCTTTTATACGGTGTATAAACCCCTTTGACTTTTACGTTTATTCAAAAGGAATCTTTTTTATACGAAGCATTTTTCTAAACGACAAAAGGGAATGTTTTTCTTTCCGTACTTATGCGGCGACAATGACTTCTCCGCCGCCGTGACCATTATTTGAGTTTCGGCTTCCTCTACAAGCCATCATTTTTTTAATGAAAAATAAATACAAAGTTTTAACTTTCTTTTATTTTGGTATTGAAAATGGTTTTGAAAGCATTTTTATTATATCAATGTATTTTATTGATATCTTGTGATTGGAATGTGGAAATTTTATGTTTCCTTTATGCATGTTTTATGTGATACGATTATGTTATGGTTTATGATGTGTTTAAACCTATTCATATGAGGAATGTATTGGACTTAATAAGTGACGGGTGGAGCCCGCTATAGCTCCTCGATGCATCGGTAGGTCTCATGAGACAACTAGACGTGGAATTGGCTGAGGCCCTTTCCCAATTTGATTTATGGTTTTGGCCGAGGCCTTAATCATTTTAGACGTCCTGGCCGAGGCCTTGACAAAATGTTTCAGAATGTCCGGCATTATACATTCCCTCGTTATGAAAGTGGTTATTGATATTTCATGTGATTATTCGACCAGTAGAATATCCATGTGAAGAAGTGAATGGAATTATCTCATTTTACTTTTGCCATATTATGTTGATGTTCAAGTTTAAAAGGATTTTGTTTTAGTTATACATTGCCTTAAATTTTTATGTTTATTTATGAAAGCTTCCGCAATATTGTTATCCTTACTGAGCATCTGAGCTCACCCCTTTCAATGTTTTAATATTTTCCAGGATGTGAAGAAGTATTTTATGAATGACCTACAGGGGTAGTCAGAAAGGGATATGATTGTGGACTATGAAGACTATGTTATTATAGTTTTTCACTTTGTGATGTAATGTAACATTTATGAATGTATCTAGTGTTTCCAAGGCTACTAAACTAATCGGTCTTTCGAGACTTGATCTTTTGTGATCATGCCAATGTTACGAAGTAATGCACCGACTCTGGGTAGTTGGGGTCGGGGCGTTACAATTGAGAACCTATGAAGTGGATCATCTAATAATTTAAAGGATTAGAAGATAAAAAATTATTCTTCAGAGAATATTATTCTCTATAAGGTTTTATTGATGTATATTTTTTTGGTGATTCTAAGACTTGGAAAATCACAATGTTTTATGTTTATATTTTATGGAATGATGATCAACTAAATTTATTGGTATATTCTATGGTTACTTTTTCTACAATATAATTAAAATATATAGAATCTAAATAATGCATAAATGATTTTTTCTAGTTAAAGTTATTGTTGAAGTAAATTATAAAAGAATCGGTAGGTGGAATGTTATTTTGTGATAGTTAGAGTGCTATACATATTTCTAAGAATCCAAAATTTCATGCAAGAATGGAACAGATTGAACTGAAATTCCATTACATCTATAATCTTCTTAAAGGTAAGGTGTTAGAGCTATGGAAGATAAAAATGAAGTAAAATTTGATTGAAATATTCATGAAGGTGTTATTCTAAGAGAGTGTGAGTAAACACTGTACCTTAGTGATACTCAGCTGAATGAAAGGGGGGAGGAGAAAACTACTTTCATATTGAAGAAGGGTTCAATTTTCCAAAATTTTTGGAGGATGTTGGAGTGATTCCTTTATGTAATCTTTAAGTGGGATATTATTAGGATTTTTAATATTATTAAATTCACTATATTTAACTCATAAAAATTTAAAACATTGGTTGTTTATTTCACCCTTGTTAGAGTATCAGTAGTAGGAAACTTCAACAAGTATATGGGTTTACTGGAAGTTCTCAAGTTTCTAATGGTTGTGTAGACTGGTCTACATTCTCTTAATGAGGGTAGTGAATAGTGTACTTACTAAGACTATTTAGTCAGTTGAAGTTTTAATTAATTTGTGAATCCAACATATGGATGACCAAAAATATAGGATGATGGTTCAAACTATTTGACTAGAAATTACCTTTATAAGTATATGTAGTACTAGTTACTCTTATTTTATACTGTACTTACATTGTGAAGTAATCACTCTAACCATAGATATAGTAGTTTGTAATTCCTTTATACTTCCATAAATATAAGTGTTCGCATTGTTCACCCATGGATGAAGAAGTTTGAACCAATTAATATTATGTTTCTATTTATCTTTTACTGTTGTTTTTACTTTACTCTAAGTTGCGATGTGTTAATGGTTTACATATTATAAGTGGTGATTATGCTACAATAGGTTTTTTTAATTCTTGTTCTATAATATTTATGAAGTAAGAACTGATGGTTCAAAGTCCACAACACTAAACTACTGGTGAATATAAATTTTTGGTGAAATCAGGCTTAACCATATGGTATTTGTATTAGTTTCTATCCAATCTTCCAAATAGATGGATTAGATCCACGATTTTCTCCATGTGTCAACATTTTTTATGTATCTTTATAAATATTTACATTTTCTTTGACTTGGGTGATATGGAAGTTAAATATGATATGATGTTTGAGGAACAACTTGTTGAGATTCTGGACCATCAAGAGAAGGTGTTGTGTATGAATTATATTCTTTTGGTTCATGTCCTCTTTAAAAATAGTGCCTTGAAAGAGTGTACTTGGTAACATGACTCACAAATTCACACTAAATATCATAATTTTTTTGATGATTATTTTTTTCTAACATTATATGTATGACCTTTGTTGATTTATATGATGATATTGTGTTATTATTTTAAACTTCCATCACAATGAGTCGGTTATGCTCTTAGTATAGTGAGATCCCTAATAGGTATCTCGTGAGGTGGTTATTCAAGGCCATTTTTATTTTTCCTCATGGTTTTTGTTTTCATTATTGAGAATGATAATCATTTGAGAGGTATCTAATGTAAGGTACTTGTTTTTTCCTAAACCCGTTTTCATTTATTAGGTGTTGAGAGAGTCCTATGAGATCTTTATGCTAGCCTTAATATAAAATGAAGAAATGAGTTTCCATAGTTTATATTTATAATGGAGGATGCAACGACCTGAAATTTTGAATAAATCTTGTTTCCTGATTTTGTGTGTTATTTTATTTTTTATACTCAACAAAACTGTTTCATTTGATAACATGAGTATAATTAAAATGAGACCATTGGGTTTTGACTGTTATATGACCATTGGTAAATATGACCACTGGAAGCTAAACATTTCTATTATTGTCTCTATATATAAGTGATCTTGGTTAATTAATATAGAAAGAAGATTTGATGGCCTCATCCAGTAGTCTCGGGCCAATCGAATCCCATCTAACGGAACTTAGGAAGGAGGTAGCACCACTGGGCTTTGGTCTGGACCAAACCCAAGCCAAACTTCATCGTGTGAATCTAGAACGGAATCTCTTTTGCGAGAAGTTCAAATTGATAGAAATTACTACTCGTGCAATGTTGGCTGAGCTGCCCTCAGATTCTCTTACCTTAGCACACCTTACACTTAGGTCCTATACTGGGGTTATAAGGGGCTATGTAAGGAGACCGTAATTGCCCTGTGTAATCCTTTGTTTTAAATAAAAATTTAGATTTCTTCTTATGATGAAGTTTATGAATTTTTAAATGTCCGGATAAATATAGTATGCATATTTTTGGTGAATTTGAGAGAAAGGATATTTTAAATTTTTTTATGTAAACCTTAAATAATTAAAAACGTGTAATAATTTTCAAAAAATGGTCTTCTACAATTACGTTCAGTACGAAATTTTGAGTCTAATAAGATCAAATTAATTTTTGATGAATAGTAAATTATGAATAGTGATTTTATTCTTAGGATTAGTAATGTGATCAAATGGATTAGTAATCCCACTTAAAGAAATTATTAATATAATCTATGCACCTTGATTAAGTAATGTGATTCAATAAAATGGTTAAATAACGGTTTCATAAATTATTAGTCAAGTATTAGTTTTTTTCAGGTGAATAGTGTTTTTTAATTAAAAATTAAATTAAAAATATTTAGAAAATTATTTTTATAAAATGAACTTTATTTTTGAATTCATAACATCGATATTATGCAGAGGTAATTTTGGGGGATTTTTCTGAAAAAAATGAATTTTCGGTGAATAGTGTATTTATTTAAAAATTAAATTAAAAATATTTTGAAAAGTATTTTTATAAAATGGAGTTCATTTTTGAAATCAGAGCATCGATATTTTGTTAAGGTGAAATTTTGGGATTTTTCTGAGAAAGTTGAATTTTCGATGAATAGTGAAAATACAGTTTTTAAGTTACGGGTGTTTAATGACATCATTAAATGATGTATTTAGTATGTAATCAATATGGTCGACTTATGAATAGTAAGATAAGGTATGAAGTGTCTCAAGTGGCCAATACCATGGACAAATACCATGGGCAAGCCCATGGTTTTTCCAAAACCACCAATGAGGTGTCCCTTGGCCATTAATGCCTTGTCCCCTCACTTTCCCTATAAATACCCACCCTTCCCTCCTTTAGTTTTCACTCCCAACTCTCCCCCAATGAAGATCTGGTCTCATTACCTCCCAAAGAGTCCTCCCAAGGTGCCCCCAATCCCTCAAGGTCCCAACCTTCGTGTTTTAAGAGTTACGTTTAAGGTAAGGGACCCTACCTCTCTCTTTCTTTTCAAGTAATCTCTTTTATGTCATTTCTTTTATGCTCCATGATCTTATGTTGGAGTATGTTATTTTATATTAGTCTTACTGCCCTTTTCATGTTCATATGATGAGATACCCCCTCTTTCTCTCATCAATTCATTTTAAGAAAGTTTAAGTGGCACCGTTAGGCTGCCGAATTTTTAAGGGATTTGTTCACCTTTCTCATTTTTCAAAGTTCTACTTTCATGTCAAGTCTTTCAAGTTCCTTTTTATTATGTTGGGGTATGATCTATATATCTATCATACGGATCTTTTATTTTCATATTATGAGAGAACCTATTTTATCTCGTCAATTCATTTTTGTTGAAGTTTGGGTGACGCCGTTAGGCTGCGGAATTTTTAAGGGATTCGTTCACCTTTCCCATTTTTCAAAGTTCTAATTTCATGTCAAGTCTTTCAAGTTCCTTTTTATTATGTTGGGGGTATGATATCTATATCTATCATACTGATATTTTATGTTCATATAATGAGAGACCCTATTTTATCTCGTCAATTCATTTTTGTTGAAGTTTGGGTGACGCCGTTAGCCTACCGAATTTTTAAGGGATTCGTTCACCTTTCTCATTTTTCAAAGTTCTACTTTCATGTCAAGTCTTTCAAGTTCCTTTTTATTATATTGGGGTATGATCTCTATATATATCATACTGATCTTTTATTTTCATATGATGAGAGACCCTATTTGATCTCGTCAATTCATTTTTGTTGAAGTTTGGGTGACACCGTTAGGCTACCGAATTTTTAAGGGATTCGTTCACCTTTCTCAATTTTCAAAGTTCTACTTTCATGTCAATTATTTCAAGTTACTTTTTATTATGTTGGGGTATTATCTCTATATATATCATACTGATATTTTATGTTCATATGATGAAAGACCCTATTTGATATTGTCAATTCATTTTTTTGATGTTTAAGTGATGCCGTTAGGCTGCCAAATTTTCATAAGAGAAATATTATTTTTGTCTTCCTTTCATGTTCTTCCTTTCATATGGTATATATTTCAAATTTTATTACCATATTCTTAAATCCTTTATATTCTGTCCCCTACTATTTTATGGATCATTTATTAGTGGGTGACCCATGTCCCCTGTCTTTTCAATGTTTTCTAAAACCTCGTAACATAGCCGTTATGATGCAGAATTTCCGTCTCAAAATCTCTCTCTCTTATTCTCAAATTAATTTATTTTATTAAGTGAATACTCAAAGCTCTTTCTTCTAAAGGGTTATTCTCATATATACCAAAATTTCATATTTTAAATTCTGGTATTTACATACATGAGACCCGTTTTCCCTTTCCGTGAGTTTAAAGTGACATAAAGATCATGTCTTTAAAGTAGTTTTTAAAACATTATGATTATGAAATGAAAACCCATTTCTTTTATTCTATATGGGTTTTTTATGAAATGATTGATGATGATATATGTGGCTCACATGATAATAAAGACAAATTAAGGGTGCGCCCTGATAGCGCTCTAATGCATTGGGTAAAGACTTAATCTCTAGAGATGACCATTTTTAACGACGCCTTGGAGAATAACCTTGGTAATTTTTAATGACACCTTGGGGATGGACCTTGGTGAAACGGAAATGATTGTCAATATTAAATGTTGTAGCCACATCTTCAAGTTATGAAATATGTTTTTTTTATTATGATATTCCTCATGATTTCTTTCTCATGCCTTAATTTCTTTTTCATGACATTGTTGATGTATCTCAAGTTCACATGTTAAATGTTTCCCCTTGTTTGCCTTACTGGGCCTTCTGCTCACCATTTCTTTTGATGTATGTCCCCAGGTTATGAGATGAAGTAATGAACCTAATATGAACATAAGGAAAATCATTTCAAGTGTTTAATAAGTATGTTTTATGTTTTCATGTTTTAAGTTCCTGGTTTCCAAGACACCAAACCTTAAAGATCCTTGATTTTGTAAAATGTAATGAAAAGTTATGTTATAAAAAGGCGGGATTCCATAGTTGGTATCAAAGGATGGTTTAGTTATTTGTGGAAATTAGGATATGAAAACTTTATGAAGAACCCTATAGAAAAGTTTAAATATAGGAAATCTTCCTGGTATTTTGGTGAGTATTGAGTAAGGGGTTGCCAAGCAAATACATCCTTGTCTGGATATGAGCAGGTAGAGGTGGCTCTAGCACAGATGTACATAGGGGTAAAACTCGAAAACAATGCTTTGAGCTAGACTCGAATGGGAAATGGTACACGACAACGAGCCTTGCTGCACTCTTGGTTACGACACTCCCGGGGGATATGCTTTGGTAAATTCATAAGCTTAGTATGAACCATTATTAAAGGAACAAAGATAAAATAAAATAAAGATTCACATAATAATATATGATCATGGATAACCTAGATTGGGACCTAGGGGATCATAAGTTAGGGTATAATTTTCTTCTACAAGTTTATCCTTTTATGCTTTAAGTTTCTTTTTCATGATTATTGGCTAAGTATTTAAGCCCCATAATTATACGTTCTTTTCTTAGTTAATGGCGGGAAATGGAAGAGCATGTCCCAACAACCAATGTGATAGGAAATGTGACGATTGCCCTATTAATGTGACAGAGATGAAGAAAGATCAAGTTGAACATATTGTGATTATGCCAAACTATCTATCAAAAATCACAATTAATAATTGGTACCTAGTTGAATGACCAAATTCATAAAGGAAGAAGAAGAAAAAGTCTCAAGGATGTTCTTCTGATAAAGTTGATAAGGGAAAGAAGACCCAATTTCTTTTCTACAAAAAGTGTGGGAAGAGGCACCAAGGAGAATTTCACAAAGGAACCGGGAGATGTTTTAAGTGTTGGAAGATTGGGCATAAAGTAGCCATTTTCTTTAAAAAAATGGATAATGTGATGAATGGAGACAAGGTTAGATCTAATGTACCTTATACATTTCGATGTCGTAAATGTGGAGAAGTTAGACATTATCCAAGGCAATGCTCTCTTGGAATGGATGAGAAGCACGATGAGCATCAGCAATCTTCGAGGACAAGGTAACAATGCAAGTTCTATGCTGAGATGGATCATGATGACTGAAGTACATGTAACTTCTTTGCAATAATTGTCTATGTCATGTTGTATTTTAGTTCGTGCTCTATGAGCATATCTTTTATGTTTTATAAGATCATCGAGTCACTACCTAAGATGATTTTATATCATTAAGGAAAACATCTATTGTTATGTACCACATGTTGATGTAGTGAAGCTGTTCTCCAAAAAAAAGAGGGTGATTAGGGGATTAAAAGGTGATTATTATTTTGGAAGACATTCACTATTTTGGGAACCCTATATGATTGAGGTAAATAGATTACTACGGTAGTTTCTTTGAGGAATAAAGGTTGAATTATATTTTGAAGAATCAAAGAATTTAAGGTGGACTTATAGTAATTTAGGTTACATATGGAAATGATTAACCTATCTTGGGGAAAATGTGATTAGGTTAGTTACTTTTGTTATAAGATGATAAGAGTGGTTGATGTTGTTTGAAGATGAACGATAAAGTATATCTTGGAAGACTATGTTATGAGATCGTTCTTATAATTGGGTTTCAATCTTAGTTTGCTTTATTTTTGAGGAATTTTAAGGACAGTTATTTATGGAATGGTCTATGAGGAACTTTGGGTAGTACCATGGAACTTTGAAGATTTAAAGTAGTTTCCCTTCCTATGGGATTCTTTCTTTTTGAAGAGTTGTTTTATCTTACCCTTTCTGCTTTTGGGATAATGTTTAAAGGTAGAAGAAATTGATAGTTAATCTTTTGTGGATTACGTGACTCTCAAGAAGATGATTCTTGTGTTTTGATGAGACCAAGTGTTTTGAATGCTCATCGTTTGGAGAAAAGATTAGTTTTGGTAGAAACTTATTAAAGGATGAAACTATACTTGAAGGTAGGTATATTTCATTATGTTTTTGTTCTATGTAGTAAATGAATTCCTCAAAATTATGAAATGGAACGTAAAACAAAAATGTTGTTGGTTTATGTTTCCTACTAGGTAATCAAAGACCGTTTACACACATCATAAGTTTGTGATTTTCTCATGGTTAACTTTCTTCTAATCATGTTTTCTATCACTCTCCCTCAGAACTTGACCCTTTGTTTTCTCCTCCATGTCCATGTTTTCCTACATGGAATCCTAGTGTGGGTTAACTCGGATGACCTTTGTAATTCCCTTTCTTTCTCTTAAAGTAATAGTTTTACTAACTCCTTTTCCGATGCGGTACTTTCAATGAAATTTCAAAACCCAATTTTAAAAAATTGCGAGGATGAAATTTCTTAAGGGGGGAAGATTGTAATGACCCGAAATTTTGAATAAATCTTGTTTCCTGATTTTGTGTGTTATTTTATTTTTTATACTCAACAAAACTGTTTCATTTGATAACATGAGTATAATTAAAATGAGATCGTTGGGTTTTGACTGTTATATGACCATTGGTCAATATGACCGCTGGAAACTAAACGTTTCGATTATTGTATCTAAATACAAGTGATCTTGGTTAATTAACATAGAAAGAAGATTTGATGGCCTCATCCAGTAGTCTAGGGCCAATCAAAGCCCATCTAACAGAACTTGGGAAGGAGGTAGCACCACTGGGCTTTGCTCTGGACCAAACCCAAGCTGAACTTCATCGTGTGAAGCTAGAACAGAATCGATTTCGCGAGAAGTTCAAACTGATAGAAATTACTACTCGTGCAATGTTGGTTGAGTCGCCCTCAGATTCTCTCACCTTAGCACACCTTACACTTTGGTCCTATGCTGGGGTTATAAGGGGATATGTAAGGAGACCGTAACTGCCTTGTGTAATCCTTTATTTTAAATAATATTTTTTATTTCTTCTTATGATGAAGTTTGTGAATTTTCAAATGTCGGGATAAATATAGTATGCATATTTTTAGTGAATTTGAGAGAAATGATATTTTAAAATAATGTTTATGTAAACCTTAAATAATTAAAAATGTGTAACGATTTTCAAGAAATGGTCTTCTACAATTATGTTCAATATGAAATTTAGAGTCTAATAAGATCAAATTAATTTTTGATGAATAGTAAATTATGAATAGTGATTTTATGCTTAGGATCAGTAATGTGACCAAATGGATTAGTAATATCACTTAAAGAAATTATTAATATAATCTAGGCACCTTGATTAAGTAATGTGATTCAATAAAATGGTTAAATAACAGTTTCATAAATTATTAGTCAAGTATTAGTTTTTTTCGGGTGAATAGTGTTTTTTAATAAAAAATTAAATTAAAAATATTTATAAAATTATTTTGATAAAATAGACTTTATTTTTGAATTCAGAACATCGATATTATACTAAGGTAATTTTTGGGGATTTTTCTAAAAAAATGAATTTTTGGTGAATAGTGTATTTATTTAAAAATTAAATTGAAAATATTTAGAAAATTATTTTTATAAAATGGAGTTCATTTTTGAAATCAGAGCATCGATATTTGGTTAAGGTGAAATTTTGGGATTTTTCTGAGAAAGTTGAATTTTCGATGAATAGTGAAAATACAGTTTTTAAGTTACGGGTGTTTAATGACATCATTAAATGATGTATTAAGTATGTAATCAATATGGTCGACTTATGAATAGTAATATAAGGTATGAGGTTTCCCAAGTGGCCAATACCATGGGCAAGCCCATGGTTTTTCCAAAACCACTAATGAGGTGTCCCTTGGCCATTAATGCCTTGTCCCCTCACTTTCCCTATAAATACCCACCCTTCCCTCCTTTAGTTTTCACTCCCAACTCTCCCACAACAAAGCTCTGGTCTCATTACCTCCCAAGGAGTCCTCCAAAGGTGCCCCCAAGCCCTCAAGGTCCCAACCTTCAAGTTTTAAGAGTTATGTTTAAGGTAAGGAATCCTACCTCTCTCTTTCTTTTCAAGTAATCTCTTTTATGTCATTTCTTTTATGATCCATGCTCTTATGTTGGAGGATGTTATTTTATATTCCTATTACTTCCCTTTTCATGTTAATATGTTGAGAGACCAACTCTTTCTCTCATCAATTCATTTTAAGAAAGTTTAAGTGGCGCCGTTAGGGTGCTGAATTTTTAAAGGATTCATTCACCTTTCTCATTTTTCAAAGTTCTACTTTCATGTCAAGTCTTTCAAGTTCCTTTTTATTATGTTGGGGTATGATCTCCATATCTATCATACTGATATTTTATTTTCATATGATGAGAAACCCTATTTGATCTCTTCAATTCATTTTTGTTGAAGTTTGGGTGACGCCATTAGGCTGCCGAATTTTTAAGGGATTCGTTCACCTTTCTCATTTTTCAAAGTTCTACTTTCATGTCAAGTCTTTAAAGTTCCTTTTTATTATGTTGGGGTATGATCTATATATCTATCATACTTATCTTTTATGTTCATATGATTAGAGACCCTATTTTATCTCGTCAATTCATTTTTGTTGAAGTTTGGGTGACGCCGTTAGGCTGCCGAATTTTTAAGGGATTCGTTCACCTTTCTCATTTTTCAAAGTTCTACTTTCAGGTCAAGTCTTTCAAGTTCCTTTTTATTATGTTGGGGTATGATCTATATATCTATCATACTGATTTTTTATGTTCATATGATGATAGACCCTATTTTATCTCATCAAATCATTTTTGTTGAAGTTTGGGTGACGCCGTTAGGCTGCCGAATTTTTAAGGGATTCGTTCACCTTTCTCATTTTTCAAAGTTCTACGTTCATGTCAAGTCTTTCAAGTTCCTTTTTATTATGTTGGGGTATGATCTCTATATATATCATAGTGATCTTTTATGTTCATATGATTAGATATGCTATTTGATCTCGTCAATTCATTTTTTTTAAGTTTAAGTGACGCCGTTAGGTTGCCGAATTTTCATAAGAGAAATCTTATTTTTGTCTTCCTTTCATGTTCTTCATTTCATATGGTATATCTTTCAAATTTCATTACCATGTTCTTAAATACTTTATATTCTGTCCCCATAATGTTTTATGGATCATTTATGAATGGGTGACCCATGTCCCCTCTCTTTTCAATGTTTTCTAAAACCTCGTAACATAGCTGTTATGATGCAGAATTTCCGTATCAAAATGTCTCTCTCTTATTCTAAAATTCATTTATTTTATTAAGTTAATACTCAAAGCTCTTTCTTATAAAGGTTTATTCACATATATACCAAAATTTCCTATTTTAAATTCTGGTATTTACATACATGATACCCGCTTTCCCTTTCCGTGGGTTTAAAGTGACATAAAGATCATGTCTTTAAAGCAATTTTTAAAACGTTATGATTATGAAATGAAAACCATTTTCTTTTATGCTATATGGGTTGTTTATGAAATTATTGATGATGATATATGTGGATCACATTAAAATAAATAAAAATTAAGGGTGTGCCCTGATAGCGCTCCAATGCATTGGGTAAAGACTTAATCTCTAGAGATGACCATTTTTTACGACGCCTTGGTGAATAACCTTGGTAATTTTTAATGACACCTTGGGGATGGACCTTGGTGAAACAGAAATGATTGTCAATATTAAATGTTGTAGCCACATATTCAAGTTATGAAATATGTTATTTTTATTATGATATTCCTCATGATTTATTTATCATGCCTTAAAGTTCTTTTCCATGACACTGTTGATGTATCTCAAGTTCGCATGTTAAATGTTTCCCCTTGTTTCCCTTACTGGGCCTTCTGCTCACCCTTTATTTTGATGTATGTCCCCAAGTTATGAGATACAGTAATAAACCTATGATGAACATGAGGATAATCCTTTCAAGTGTTTAAGAAGGATATTTTATTTTTTCATGTTTTAAGTTCTTGGTTTCCAAGACACTAAACCTTAAAGATCCTCAGTTTTGTAAAATTTAATGAAAAGTTATGTTATAAAAAGGCGGGATGCCATAGGAGATATGTGTCATGTAATGATGGTATGTGTCACTCTATGACATGTTATTGGGAAGGTGTGTCACAATATGGGGATGAGTAATGACATAGGGGTATAGGATGTGAGAGTTAGACACCATGCTACCTCATGGTTGGAAGTTAGTTCATGACATGACTAGCTTTGGTAATAGTATGATGAGCCTTAAGGAAGATTTTTGGAAAGGTATTTTAGGAGTTACTGTTACATATAGATTTGATTTTATGATATATTTCCATTCCAATTTTGTGGTCATGAAATGAAGGATGGTTTCATGTCGTGATGACTGGGAGGTCAAGTTCCTTGGTTCTTCTATATTGGATATCGTTTCACTATGGCACTTGATCCATGCCATGGAGTTTTTTTTGGGGTCAAGTAGATATAGGGGGGAGGTCTGAGGAGCATTCCATGATTCTCATGTGTTTGAATGTCTCAATGTGAAACTATTTCCCATGTCATGACACCATTATATTTCATTGATGAAAAAACTATTGACCACAATAATAGGGGGATCGAGATGGAGGAAATCATGTTGTGGTCTTTAGATCTTGAACATCATTGTGTGACACATGATTGTCATGTCATGGTGATGTGTTTTTCATGACCATGAGGAACCCAATGAAATTGATGAAGGATATTTTATTTATTTTCAACCATGAGTAAGAATCATTGGAAGGTGGTTAATTATGTTTTTAAGTTGTCCTAAACTTTCTTGAGTTTGTTTGAGGATGCTGGAGTATAATTCTTGAATTTTAGAATTACTGACTATTTAAAATCCTCCTAAGTATATAATATTTAATATATTAACTATACCTAAAGAAATGGAAAAGTCATAGGAGTTGGAAATACATAAAATTCATGATATATAAACTATATTTATAAGGGTTGTTCAACATATATATAATGATATTTTGGAAAGGGTAGATGACATTTAAGTGTCTTCATAAGCTTTCGTAATGGTCATTCAAAGTGAAGACAACAAAATTCCTAAATCCATGAAGTCACTAGGATACGTAAGAAACATTTGAAAAGAATTTAATATTTATTTAATAGATAATAAAATTCACACATAAGATTCCTAAGATTTGTAAGAGTGAATAAATCTTTTATAAGAGTCATCTATACTTTTTCTATGAATCATACGAATTTTCATAAGATCCATTTTGGGCATACATTGAAAAAATAAGAGCAAATTCACTGATGGAAAAGAGTCATTCCAGGTGCACAATGGAAATAGTATGGGTGATTTTATAAAATATAAAAGTTATATTCTCATTTTTAAGGGTCAAAAGTTTGTGAGAATTGAAAAATTCAGAAATAATCACCATGATATTATAAGGTTCATTTGTGGGAATCGTAATGTCCATTCATTGATTCTTAAGGTTCATTGTTTATTAAAATATTAGGTGACATCCAAGTGTGATGATGATATGCTAGAATTAAATTTTAAAATATCACAAGATATTGGTCAATTTGTGATTCAATCCAAGAGTTATGAAGAATTAATTCAGAAAATCTTGGCATGACATTTGTGGGTATTTCAAATAGAAATATTTTAAACTAATTATTACCAATCAAGCATAAGAAATTTTTTGAAGCAGTTGACCAATGTTAATATTATTACTGAAAATAAATGAAGAAACTTGATAAAAAAATATAGAAATATTATTCAAATAATTTAATGAATATAAGAGAATAAAATGTAGACTATAATAATATTGATAATTGAGAAGTTGATACTATGTTTTATTTCATAATCACTATATCTAAGAAAGAAAAATAAAAGAAAATCGACAAGAGATTACAATTTCATTCATCATTTGTGTCAAGAAAAGTGTTTTTTTTCTTATTCTTTTGAAGACTTCATTTTGAGGAGAAAGAACATAGTGGTGTTTGTGCACTCTCTCTTGCACATCTTGATCATTCTAAAATCTTGAGGAGGAAGGAAGACATGCATATTTATATATTTATATTCTTATGGAAATAAAAGAATTTATAATAGAAAAAATATTGTATGGTGATGAAAATACATTCCAGGTATTACATAATATTTTTTTAACACTAAATATCATAAGAACTTAACGAATTATGATGGTTCTAGTATAAATAATACTGTAATTTCTTATCAGGAGATAGTGATTGGGAAGTAGATTATACCTACCTAATCACAGTAAGAAGTGGATGACTCTTACCCTAAAATTGTGTTTGAAATATATAGTTAATGATACCTTCTCATTAAATTGTTATAACTAAAAAATAACTAGTGATATAATTCATGTCTCTGTAAAAAAATGAACACATTAAGAAGCATGTACCCTCAATGAGTCATACACTTTTTAAAAATTCACGTGTCATGTGATTCTTCATATTTCAATTTCATATGGGTTAGGGAGAGTTTAAATTTGGGTGGATAAAGAACTTAAAATTTCATATAGGTTAATTTATAAAGTATAAATTTTAAAAACTATACCACCAATTCATCCATATCAGTTGTAAATCAAGTGAACTTGGATCCCCAAGTGGTATTAGAGCCAACCAAGTTCCCTTTGAGATCCTATTATAATTTATGGTGAAGTATAGAGAATATTAATTCTATCAATAAAAAAGTTGTTTCTATCTTTTATGGTAATAACTTTCATGTATGGAAGAATAATATTCTCCATTATCTTCTTTGTTAAGAACCCAGAGTGAGTGATTTTTTGGTATTGTGTTTTTCACCACTAGGAGAGACACTCCATGTAATACATACACCTACAGACCTTGTAAGGGTTCCACCTCACCCCTTTAAAGGTGAATTATCAAAATAAATAAAAAATTAAGGCCTTCATTCCATTGGAGGAATGGGAAATTTTACAAAAAGTTTTATCCCAAAGATATCAACTCCAAAAAAAAAAGAATAATGATCTCTAGATGAGTTTCATAATATAATCATCAACTATGATATGGTAAGTATCGAATATTCAAGAAAATATCCAATAGGGAATGGAATTACAATACATTAATATACTCAAGATCATAGAGGAATAAGTTGATACTGAAGTGGCTCCTTACAACTTTGTTTATTTATGTTTTGATAATTACAATACCTCTTTATTGAATAATTATAATTTCTCACAAATTTTTGTAAATAATTTTTTATATCTTACATGAGTTAGATTATAAAGTCTTTTTGATCATGATGAACTAATTTTGGACAAAAATACATCATTATATGGGGTAGTATCTCATATGCTATTAGTCTACAACTAGTATGTTTGTAAAATTTTGGTGAAGTATTGGATCGACCATGGATTTCAAGTGACCGTGAGGTAGGTTCTACAATGTATCAACTACATGTATAATGGATCAACCTCATTTATAATGGATTGAAAACTATTCCTCCATCTATCATAATGGGTAGGTGACCATAACTATTGACCATGTCAAACAAGAGACCATCACTTATAGAGTGTTGAAATTTGTTTAAGTGATGAATTGACTTACACATTGAGTTTCAATCAACCATATTGATCAATCAACTGTGTCTATATTTTTTTTTAAAATTAAAAATCAAAGAAAATGAACAGTTTCAATTGACTGTATGTTGAGTTTCAACTGACCGTATCATTTAATCAATCATGATTGAAAATTTTACAAATTCTTGGATCAACTACATGTTCATTCTGATCAACCACAATGAGCGACCTACAACATGAGTGACTTACTATAAGAATGATATTCTACAAGATATTCATCCTAAAAATATACTCTATTTTCATATTATTTTATATTTTTATTTATTTCATGTTTTTATTTATTATTTTTATTCTTTTATTTATTCTATAATTACTCATTAATCATAATGATTCCATGAAAAATTTTATTAAAGAATTTTACACAGATTTAAATTAAGTACAAAGATGTATATACATGTTTAATATTCATGTGGACTACTTAATTAATAAGATTAAAATTTTAATATTTTTTAATTTTATTAGTTTTATTTGGTTGATATATTAGGGATTATTCTAAGGATTTTGAACTTGATTTTATGGAATATTTACCACTGCATTAATTAAACTAATGAGTTTTGTATACAACTATATTTATTTTTATAGTATATCAAAGTAAACCCATATATGTATACTATTTCATGAAAATTAAATAGATAATCCATGTGATGCATCTTATGGGAAACCAATACTAAAAAAATTTGAAATAGTTCATTAAAGCCACACACATGCTGTTCTTTGCAAAAGACAAAACGTAACGGGTTGCAAATTTTGAATTGACCGTGCATGAAGAAACTCTTTAAATAGAGTTTTAAAGTTCCACTTTAGATTATCATTGAGGTTGTAGATACTTTAAAACTATATTGTGTGACATAATTTTTCAATCATCACTATAACACTCTTGTATGGATTACATATTTCTAATCCATGTTGCTAGATAGAAAATTACTACCTTAACTCATAGAGATTTACTTATAAACTGGTTCTATAAATATTAATTCTTTATATATGTTTTTTTGTGAATTATTTTATTTGGTTATAATACCCTTTAAAAGGTAAGATTTTCATGTTATACTACCCCCCAAAAAATTACATGCGGGTTCTTCCATCAATGGTAAAGAAATGGGATTTAGTTATGCCTTGGTCTAGATAAAGATATGGTTGGTTTTTTCCACCACTATAAAAGGAATCTAGTTGGGTTGTAATTCTATGTCAGAAAAAGTTTGTCTTTAGTTAACCCTCTAAGGATTAAACGACACTCCCCCAAAAAAGTTAGAGATTTAATTATAGAAGGTTTAATTTATCTACTCTTTGAGAGGAGTTAAGAGTATACATATGATTAATTTTATCTCTACTACTATAAAATAGTTATCTTCATTTATTTATTTATTTTTTTTGAAAAAATTAACTTAACTTTGATAAAATTTTAAAATTATTTTAAAAGGTAAACTCACCCCCTCTTGATCATTCAACCAACCTCATATTGGGACTAAATAATTTGTATTAAATCTTAAACCCTATATTTTTCACACACATATATATTTATGATAATAAAATCTTAACTTACCCATCAAGGGGAAATAGACTTTTGAGATGGAAGGAACAAGTTAAAATGATGGATGGACTCCTCAGGGGCCACCATTCTTTAATGGAATATACTATGAAAATTAGAAGTCACTTATGGAAGCATAACTTAAGAACCTAAGCATTGATAGTTGGATTATCAGTATCAATCCTTATAATGTACTTGAACTTGATCCTGATACATTGAATGGTAAGGATGAAATTATATATGTTTTGAATTATAAGGTAATCATAATCTTATATTATAGTTTTAGTAGAAGTTTTTATAGCCATGAATTTTTATGAAAAATAACCCATGATATTTGGGAAATATTACAAGTTACTCATCTTGGTTTAAATAATTTAATAATAACTAAGAATGGAATTTTAAGATAATAATATCATGAATTTAATTTGGGATAAGAAGAAATAGTTAATAAAATGTTTCATTGATTTATGAGTATTGTGAATGGTATGAGTAGTTTTGGAGAAATAATAGATAATTTAGTTTTGGTTGAAAGAGTATAAATATATTTACCTAAGAAATATAATGATAAGAAAGTAGTAATTGATGAAATAATTATATATATATATATATTTATTAGGTGAGTTTGTTGGATCATTGTTACAATATGCTTTAGAACATAAAAATATTTCTAAAAAAGAGAATTTAAAAAAGAAAGGAATCAATTTTAAATAATAAATTCATGTTACCACTTACCTTTAATTCTAAATTGAAAAAATTGAAAGAGAGAAAGTTGTTCATGTAACCCAATAAAGAAAGAATAAAGGTTACTCAAGGGGATACAAAAGGGATTAACCTTGAAATGATGATACAAGAAACATGAAATTTTATAATGACCTAGGCTATCCATACATGGATATTACATCATTTTTTCCAGAATATTTCATACATTACACAAACACACTCCTAAAGACCGTATTAGCTTAGTGCCTTTGGAAACTTGGAAACATAAACAACTGGTTCCTAATATATCTACATCTTCACCCACCTATTTCTTTATAACTAGAACCCTTTTTGACATATCATACTTAATGCCTTTCTTTATATCCTGGGGAAAAAAACCTAATAATGAGTGAGCTCAGATTCCCAGTAAGGGTAAAAAAGGGAGATACATAAGCATAACATGAACATAAGGGTATTATAACATAAGAATAACATTCAGATATCATACCATACATATCTAAGATCATATATATGAGTCATGGCATAAAGTTTGGCAGTTCATAAGACATGAACCATAAGGGTTTCAAGAGCATAATCCATGAAATCATAACATAGACAAAAGACATGTAATTGTGGCAAACACACACACACACACACACACACACAATGATTTTCATAGTGTTCAAGGCTCTCGACTAAGTCTATCTTAGTGGAATGGGTTCACTCCCCAACCCATCTTAGTAGTCAAGGTTCACTCCGAATACCATCATAGTAGTCAAGGTTCACTCCTAATACCATATTAGTGGACAAACTCCTTTACTGAATCGGGCTCACTCCCCATTTCAACCATGTATATCTCATGAGATATAAATCATTACCCAATGCATTGGAGGGAGATATAGGTCCCACCCATCAAATAATGAAAACCAAACATATGCGTGTCATAAGAACATAAATCATTAATCATAAACATAAACCAACCATAGATATAATAAGGATAGTATCATTGAATCATAACCCTAGTAAATCATAAGTAACATCAAATACTTTTATCTCATATGGAAAATAATTTTCAACAATCCTTTTAAAAAATTTCTCAAGGAAAATATCCTTTCTGCTTTGATTTTTTTTTAAATCATAAAATATTTAAAAACATTTTTCATTGAATATAAACTTGTAAAATTATAAAATAATCATTTAAAATTATTTTAAACATATTTTAAATCCCTTTTCCTAATAAATGCATACAATATCATTTAAAACACTTTTAAAACATTTTTAGAAAACATTGATTTGAAGGAATAAATATTTACGAACTAAGAGAGAATAAAATTAAATAAAACTTATAATATCATGAAAATTTGGATATTCATGATAAAACATGTCAAATGGTAGTATATACACCTCATACAAGAATATAGGTTCGTAACATAACATGTGTCTCAAAGAAGGAAAATTGAGACAAAATTACCTTACAGATTTGGTAACTTTTGAACCGTAAACCTTATAAAAGAGAGATCATAAAATGGATTTGAAAATAAACATAAATTTAAGTATAAAGATCAAATATTATATTAATGGACATTATATACATCACAAAAAAGGGTGGTGAATATGGTATAAGTCTCACAGAAATAAAAGTGATACTCTAAATCCCCTTACCACTTTGTAATCAATGGAATCATATGCCCCTTGAAAGAAAAAAAATTATATAGATAAATAAATAACATAATATTCAGGATAATAATAATAAAAAAATTCATGCGTAATATATACACCACATACAATAAATAGGTGGTGAACATGGCTTGTATCTCACATAAAATAAAAGTGAGACAGAAATCTCTTACCTTAAGTCTTGACTTCCTTCATACATGTTAAAAACTCTTGTATAATAAATATAAGTTTATTATAAATCTCACAAAAAACCATATTAGTATATATAATATCAAAAATTATTTAATTATTAATTTATATTACTTGTTTATTAACAATTTCAAGTTAAAGTTACGTTTTAGGCAATAACTACTTTGTCTTTCGTATATGTTTTAACTTGATATTCTTGGTCCTCTTACTTAGATCATGATTCCATCATTAAAATAATGATATAAATGATATAAATATCATATATATAGATATATTCAGTATATATATATTTATGTTGATTCATAAAAGTTAGAGATAGAAAATAAAATACACCGTTCATGGAAACGATAGACCGTACGTATGCATGAACACTATTTTCATTTTCTTATCAGATTAAAAGAAGGAATAGTATATGATATATTATCATTAAAGAATAATTTTTATGTCATATATATCACATATTTTTATTAATTTTATTTAATATATTCCATGTAAAGCGTGAATGAATCACATTGCTTCACGAGGCGGCAGTCCGTCGTACACATGAACGACGTTATCGTATTCCCACAAAATGGAAAGCATAAAGGTACGTGTGATATAAAAATAATATAATCATAATAAAAACATAAAAAATAATATATATCATATATAAACTATAAATCCCTTATTACTCCCAACCTTTAAAGGTGGTAATGGAAGAATAAATGACATCGGTTCATGAGGTGGTAGTCCGCCGTACACACAAACGACGATTGCATATCCCATTTGGTGGAAGTGTGTGAATTTTTATGTAATAACATTAAAATAAAAGATTATAAGTATATTTATTATACTAAGGTAATTATATAAACATGAAATAAAAATAATTTAATCGAGTTTAAGGAATAAATAATACAAAAACGTTTGTTGTTGAACATTACCTATTCTTCATATATCTCATTTTGGTTTGCACCAAAGGACTTCCTAGGTTAGATTTACGCCCAAAGGAAGGATTATAGGATAAATTTAGGGAATTTTGGAGGAGATTTTAATAGGTTTTTTCCAATCCAAATAGGTTCTGAAGTGTGAATAAAAGATAAGAAGAGGTTCCCTTTTATAGGAGAGGGGAGGGGCACTTTTGAATTTCTCAAAAGATTAATTTATAATAAATTAAATATCAATAAAAATACCTCAATAAGGAAATTTATTCGAATATAAAATATTATAATGTTTTAATATCATCAAAAAATCTATTTTATACAAGTTTTGGTGTTATTTTAAACCTTATCATTTTGATTAACCCTTAATTAACCCATTTTAATTTTAACTACGTTAACACATTTTTCTATATTACGCGGATGTAATTTTTTACTTATAAAGTTTAAAGTATAACATAATTGGACCATTTATGACATTTTATACCATATATAACCAAATTTTTTCTTATTAATTTTTTTATGATTTCTAAATAATTTAATAAAATATTATTTTCATAAAATATCATAAGTATCTATTTTGACACTATTTATTACTTTGACTTTAGGAAACTCAATACAAAAAGATATATTATAAAACACCATTTAATAAAAACCTAATATATCATAACCTTCTAAAAAATTCATGGATAACCTTAATTAAGTCAAATTATATTTCTTTTAGTTTTTCTAATATCATTTAATTGATTGTTTCATTAATTGAATACTTACTACATCACCATTGTATAATTATTTATGATAATTTCTTCACTAAAATTTAAAAATAAATTTACATGATGTAGATAAAACTTTTATATCTCATAATAATATAAATATTTGAGCATATATTTTATTTAACCCTATATTAAAAATATTATACTTATTAAAAGTAAGAGTGTGACATTTTGTCACTCTCTTTGATTTTAATAATATCTAAGCCATTTTTATGGAAAAGTATCCATTAAATAATTAAATTTAGAAATTTATGTATTAAGGGTAAAATTAAATTTATTCAATATTTTTTTTAAAGTGTTAGGGTAGTTTTATAGTATTTATAATATTATTTTTATCGTTAATTACCCGATTTACCCTTAACTGTTGTAATAAAAATTACTAAAGTTACAATTAATATTGTACAAGAAATAAAAGATACATATTTAATAAACTTTTCCCTTCTTATTTAAAATATGGAATCCATTTTTAAAAATTCAAAACATACAATTGGATAAAATTATTTTAAAATTAATACTATTGACGGAATGAGAAAATGAGTTTTTAAAGTGAAAATGTTCAAAATATCGAAACGTTTTTATATTTAAATCCAATGTAATTTTTTTTAAAATGACCTAAATTGAATTAAATGATATAAATTTTATCTAATTATACTTTTAAACCAATAAATAATATAATTTAACACTATAAATTATTTATATGAAAAAGTTGTTTTCAATTAAAATTTAGTATTTTTCACCATTCATCAAAATATGAAACTTATCAGAAAATACCAAAAATTAAACCAAAGTAAATTTTGATATATAAATTTCAAATAATAAGTTAGTTTTTTCAAATATAATTTATAAAAGTGTCAAAATTTAGTTTTAAAACAACTGTTCCATTAAAAGGTGATAAAACTGCTTTTAGAAAATTAAAGTTTTTAAGCATAAAACTAGATTTATTTTTATATCATGTTTATAAAACACATAGGATGAATTTAAAACAATATATTTAATAATATATATATATATATATATATATTTCATTAATATAATCCAATAAGCGTGTTCTGTTTATTTTATTGGTATGAAACACACTTGTATGCATTTAATTAGTTTTTTAGAAAAATATTTTCTTTTAATTTCAAAAGGGTTTTACTTGTGTAAACCATACTTTAATAATTCAGTTAATAATGTTCATACCTTTCATTATAATGACTAGGTTATAATTATTTTTTTAAATGATTATAATAATAAAATCAGTTTTTGTAGAAACTTAGTGTTGCGTGTAATGCAAGCTAAGCTGGTGTTGCGTGTAAAGAAAAACATAAAAGAAATACAATTATTTTTAAAAAATATATTTCATAAAAGTCTCGGGGTGTTAAATTATAACCCCCTTAAAATGAATTTTTGCCTCAAAATTCATTAGGGTCATCAAAGTTTTAATACCTGAAAGTTACTTTCATAGAAACCCACATCATAAAAATGAATACTAAAACTTCCTTTAAAAAAACAGATAGCTGGAAACTTAACGGTTACCCAAAGTAACTCATAAATAGATTTCCACATAGGATAACATAGTTGGAAATTGAAAACATGTAAATATAATAGAAAACTAACTATCAAGTTCTAATGGAGAGTAATAGAAAATATAGTCGTTACATGGTTAATGATCACAAAAATGTGGACCAAATAGGTCTGAAAAAGGTCATTATTATCATCATAAATGATGATAATAGGATAACATTTTATTTTGAGAAGAAATACTTACTTGATTTAATCTCATAAGTACAATCTCATTCCTTGGTTGTTCCTTGATCAATCTATGCATCATTTCTTACTACAAGAAATGAATTTGAAATTTTAATACCTGTAGAACTAGTGGATTATAAGATCCAAAATGAGATGAAAATTTATTCATTATGTATATAGTTATCATAACAAAATGTTTAGCACAAGTTATCCAATATTGATAAATATTAACATAGTTAAGTTAAACATTAATCTCTAAAAACCACAAACTTAAAAAAAAAACAATCTCATAAATGGTTACCCTTATGAACTTTCCAAAAGATTAAAATCCAAAACTTTCAAAATATGGTTACTAAATTTTAAAAATCAACTTATAATTAATCCCCCAAAAAACTTAATATATCTATTAATTATTACACACCAAACATGTGAATACCATTTTCATGTATTTTCTTGAAACATGGTAATAACCTAAATTACCATAAAACCTTAGTGAAAACATGCATGCTTTCAAAAATTAACTCTTTCCTCATACTAAAAATCCAAAAATTATCTAAACTCAATCCATTATATCACAAACCACTATGTCATCAGTTTCAAGGTCATAAATACTATCCCATTTATTTTTTCACAATCAAACATCTCTTTATCTCATTATTATCCTAACATCATGCATATATTAACAGTTATCTTTCCCTTAATCTTATGTTCTCCAAAAATATCACCTTACCACCTTAATCACTTTTCATGGTTACTAAAACCATTCAACACATGCTTTCAAATCCTTAAGGAAAAACTAAAATATACTAATCCTTAGATGTTTCATTATTCCATAATACTATAAAAGTATTTCTATAGCTGTATTCTTGAATTCCATTACATAAACACTGAATCATTTCACCAATTCGTTGTCTTACTCTACATTTCTAATAGTTATCGCATGATATTTACTTTTTTATTTGGATTTAAGAGATTGATAACGTCGATAATCACCATTAACCTTCTGATTTGGGAACTGGTTATCATAATACCCATTCTCCTTACACTTGAAGTAGTGAAGTGTGTGTGTGTGTGGGGGGGTGCATTCTGTGTATCCTTCTCTATATTCACATCATTAGATGGATTTTTCCTTCACTTTAGTATTCATATTCTCGATGAACTTCTTTACCACACTTAAAACATTTACCATCCCATTAAGATAATTTCCTCCATGTTTCTTTCCACACTATGATCATAAATGAAAGCACATCTTATTTTCTCCATAGTTTTTATATTTTTCTTTAATTTCCATATTACATTTCTTATCAAAACCAAGAGATTTATATGTAACTCTAAACTCAATTTCCACTTTGATAGCACAACAAAAAATATATTCATAGCTACTGAAGCCTCTTATGACTAACAACCTTCAAAGACATGGTTTTAATCCACTGAAGAATTTATCAACCTTGATTTTGGGTTAGATGATAGTACCAAAAGTGTACCTTGCATGACTTGTAAAATTAGCTTCGTAGATACCAACAGACTCATTATCCATTTTCATTAAATCAAGGAACTCTTTCTCAATCTTCATACGAATAACATGAGGAAAGTACTTATTAAATAATAAGTTCTTGAACTCTTCCCAATCCATGGATTCAATTTCATATTGCTACCCCATATTCTTTATTAGAGTCCACCACTGGTCTGATTCTCCTTCTACACAATAAAAATCCAAAAAGGGTTTTTCATGTTACGAACATTAAATGATGGAAAATATCTTTTCAGTGGTACAGATCCATTGTTTAACAACAAATGGATCAGAATACCCACTGAAAGAAGGTGGGAAATATATCGTGAAGGACTCAACAAAAATTTGTTTCCTCCTATGATCATTTGGAAGTCTAGAATGATTCATAGATTGGGTGATTATAGAAATAAGATTTTTCATTTCAGATCCCATAAAATTTGGTTTGTCAGGAGAAATATAATTTCATTTCACATTACATTTATCATTAACACAGTTTCTTTGGGTTCTATCCATTAACTAAAACCAAAATAAAATATTGTGACTAACACTAATCATATTGGGAAAACCTCATAATCAAGGTAAATTAACTTCAATCTATAACATCTTAGGTTTAATCCTAGGTTATTCATGATCATTACCAAAATTCTAGGATTGAAACCTATGATTAGACTTATCCTTAGATACATCCATTTACATATCCTTAGAAATTTCTATAGGGACCTTGCTAATGTTTTCTCATCCCACTTTCCAAATTTTTACAAAAAATTTTATATGATACCAAATATAATGATCAGGCTTTCCATACATGGATATTACAACATTTTTTAGAATATTTTTTACATTACAAAAATTCATACCTAAAGACCATATTATTTTAGGGCCATTAGAAACTTGGAAACATAAAAAAAATGGTTAATAATATATCTACATATTCTCCCACGTATTTCTTCATAACTAGAACCACTTTTGACATATCATACTTAATACATTTCTTCATATCTTAGGGAAAAGAAACATATGAAAGGGTGAGATCAGATGCTTAGTAAGGGTAAACAAGGGATATATATAAGCATAACACTAACATAAGGGTATGAGAACATAAGCATAAAATTTGAAGATCACACCCTTCATATCAAGGATCATATACATGAGTCATGGAAAAAAGGTTGGATGTTCATAAGACATGAATCATCAGAGAGTTAAGAGCATAACCCATGAAATAATAACAGATAAATAAGACATAGAATTGTGGTAGAAACATATATATACAATGATTTACATAGTAGTCAATGATCACGGCCAAGGATATCTTAGTGAAATGGGTTCACCCCCCAAACCATCTTAGTAGTTAAGGTTCACTCCCAAGACCATCTTAGTAGTCAAGGTTTACTCTGAAGACTATCTTAGTAGTAAAGGTTCACTCCCAAGACCATATTAGTAGTTAAGGTTAACTCCCAAGACCATATTAGTGGATAAAGTCCTTTATTGAACCAAGTTCACTTCTTATTTTATCCATATCCATCTCATGAGATATAAATATTTACCTAATGCATTAGAGGGATATATAGGTCCCACCCATCAAATAATGAAAACCAAATATATGTGTGCCATAAGAACATAAATTATTCATTATAAAAATTAACCAACCATAGACAAAATAAGGATAGTATCCTTGAATCATAACCATAATAAATCATAAGTAACATAAAATAATTTTATCTTTGATGTAAAATATTTTTTAATGATCTTTTTAAAACATTTCTTAAAAAAATAACCTTTCCAATTTGAAAAATGATTTTTAAATCATAAAAAATTTAGAAGACCTTTTTAATTGAAAATAACCTTTAAAACTTATAAAATAAGGTTTGAAAATTATTTTAAACATCTTTGAAACCCTTTTTCCTTAAAAATATATAAAATATGATTTAAAAAACTTTTAAAACGTTTTTTTGAAAACATTACTTTGAAGAAACATAGATTTACAATCTAAGAGAGAATAAAATTAAATGAAACTTATAATATCATGAAAATTATGAGATTCATTATACAACATTTGAAAGGGTAGTATATACACCTCATGCAATAATATAGGTTCATAACATAACACCTGTATCAAAGAAGGCAAATTGAGACAAAATTACCTTATCGATTTGGTAACTTTTGAACCGTAAACCTCATGAAAGAAATATTATCAAATGGATATGAAAATAACCATAAATTTAAGGATAAGGATTATATGTTACATTCATGGAAATTATATACACCATATAAAAGAAACAAGTGGTGAATATGTTATACATCTCGCAGAAATAAAAGTGAGACTTGAAATCTCTTTACCACTTTGTAATCAGTCGAATCATATACCCCATGAAAGAGAGAAAATTGTATAGATATTTAAATACCCTAATATTAAGTACAAGACTTATAAAATACATTACTAGTAAATATATACACCACATATAATAAATAGGTGGTGAACATGGTTTGTATCTCATGGAAAATAAAAGTGAGATGAAAATCCCTTACATTAAGTCTTGAATTCCTTCATACACATTAAAACCTCATGTATAAAAAATATAAGTTTATTATAGATATAAAAAATAACCATATTATTATATATAATATCAAACATTATTTACTTATGACTTAATATTACCTTTTTTATTAACAATTCAAGTTAAAGTTATGTTTTTGGTAATAACTGCTGTCTTTCGTACATGTTTTGACTTGGTATTCTTGGTCCTCTTACTTAGATCATGATTTCAAAAAATACATAATGATAAAAATGATATATATATATATATATATATTCATAATATATATATATATATATTTACGGTGATTCCTAGAAGTTAGATATATAAAATAAAATACACCATTCATGGAGACGATAAGCTATACATATGCATGAACAATGTTTTTATTTTCTTATTGAATTAAAAGAAATAAAATTATGTGATACATTATCATTAATAAATAATTTTTATGTTATATATATCAAATATTTTTATTAAAATATTCCTTAATATAGTCCATGTAAAGAGTTAATGAATCACATCGCTTCGCGAGGCGGTAGTCCACCGTACACACGAACGACATTATCGTATTCCCAAAAAATGGAAAGCATGAAGGTATGTGTGATATAAAAATTATAGACTCATAATAAAATCATAAAAATAATATATATCATATATAAACTTTAAATCCATCATTAATCCCAAACTTTAAAGGTGGTAATGGAAGAACAGACAATATTGGTTCCCAAGGTGGTAGTCCACCATACACACGAACGTTGATTGTGTATCCCATTTGATGAAAGTGTGTGAAGTTGTAGATAAAAAACTTAACATAAAAAAATATCATTATATATAATATAATTATTTCATTATATAAACATTAAATAATATTAATTGAAGGTCTTTAAGGAAGAAATAATACAAAATTTTTTATTGACGAACATTACCTCTTCTTCAGATATCTCCTTTTAGTTTTCACCAAAGGACTTCCTTGGTTAGATTTATACCTAAAGGAATTATTCTAGGATTAAGGGAAGGAATTTTTGAGGATATTAGAATAGGTTTTTGGTGATGAAATAGGTTCTGAAGTGTGAGGAAAAGAGAACAAGAGGCTCCCTTTTATAAGATAGGGGATGGACACTTTTCAAATTTCTCAAAAGATTAACTTATAATAAATAAAATATCTTTTAAAATACTTGAAAAAGGAAATATATTCTAAGATAATATATTATATATTCTTAGTATAATCAAAAAATATATTTTAGACATGTTTTGGTGTTATGTTAAGCCTTATCATTTTGATTTACCCTTAATTAACCCATTTTAAATTTAACTATGATAACAAAATTTTCTATATTAAGAGGAAGTAATTTTTAATTATAAAGTGTCAATTGGACCATAAATGGAAAATTTATGATATTTTAGACCATATATCATCATTTTTGTCCTTTTTTTTTAATATTTTTATGATTTATAAATAATTTAATAAAATATCACCTTCATAAAATATCACAAGTGTCAATTTCTACACAATTCATTACATTGAATTTAAAAAACTCAAGAAAAAAGATATATTTGAACCAAATAATTTAATAAAACAATAATATATCATAATAATCTAAAAAATTAGTGTATAACCTTAATTAATTCAAATTATATTTATTTTAACATTTCAAATATAATTTTATTAATTTTTTCATTAATTGAATAATTACTGCATCATTAATGTATAATTATTTATGATAAATATTTATTCAACAAAATTTAAAAATAAATTTCTATGATGTATATAAACCTTTTATATTTCATAATAATATAAATAATTGATCATATATTCTATTTTACCCTATATTAAAAATATTATACATATTAAAAGTAAGAGTGTGACATTTTGTCACCCTCTTTGATTTTAATAATATCTAAGTCATTTTCATGGAAACCCATTCATTAAATAATTCAATTTAGAACCTTAGGTGTTATATTTTAGAATTAAATTCATTAAATAAAATTCGGTAAAATTTTAGTATAGTTTTACAATATTTATAATATTATTATTACCTTTAATTACCTGATTTACCCCTAACCGTGGTAATCAAAATTTCTAAAGTTACTATTCATATTGTCCAAAAATCAAAGGGACCTATTTAATAAATTTTTAAATTACGATTCCAAATATTAAATCCATTTTTAAAATTTAAAACACATAATTGGATAAAATTAATTTAAAATTAATCCCATTGATGGAATTAGATGACAAGTTTTTAAAGTGAAAACATTCAAAAGATCGAAATGTTTTTATATCCAAATCCAATGTGAAATTGATTCAAATGACCTAAAATGGATTAAAGTATATAAAATTGATCTAATTATAAATTAAAACTAATCAAAAATATAATTTAACACCATTAATTATTTTGATGAAAATGTTTTTTTTCAATTAAAATTCAGTATTTTTCACTATTCATAAAAACATTAAAATTAACTAAAAAATACTAAAAAATAAACCAAAGTAAACTTTTATATCTTGATTTAAAATAAGAATATTATTTTTCTTAAATATAATTTATAAAAGTGTCAGAATTTATTTTTAAAACATGTGCACTATTAAAAGGCGATAAAAGTGATTTTAGAAAAATAAGATTTTAAGCATAAAATTGGATTTATTTTTATATCACGTCTAGAAAAAAATAGGATGAATGTTAAACATTAGATTTAATATTTTATATATATTTCATTAATATAATGCAATGAGTGTGATTTGTTTATTTTATTGGTATGAAACACACTTGTGTGCATTTTAATTGTTTTTCAGAAATAGATTTCCTTTTAATTTCAAAAGGGGTTTACATGTGTAAACCATAATTTCATAAATCAGTTTATCAAGTTCATATGCATAATTCTAATGGATAGGTTATAAATTTAATGTTTAAATATTTTCTATAATAAAATGATGTTTGTGTTGTGTGTAACAAAAGCCAAGTTGATGTTATGTGTAATGTAAACAATCAAAGAAATTAAATTATTTTTTAGAAAATATATTTTATAAAAATATAAGAGTGTTAAAAAGTTAATTATGTCTAATTAATATTATAAAATTATTTATTATGAATTTATAAATATAGGACACATAAAAATAATATTACCTCTCCTTAAGAATGATTAGAATAAGAGAAAAGTGTGCATGAAAGAGAAAAAGGCCAGAATGATTAGATAAAGTTGTATTGAGGATTCTAGATTGAGTAAAGAATTCAGTTTTGAGGGAGGATTGGAAAACCTATGTTTAATGTCTTTATCAAACTAATCAAGTGAATATGATTCTTCTTCTTCTTCTGAATCCAATTTTAGAAAACCAATTAAATATCAAGTGTATAAAGAAATTAAGAGATTAAATGCTGAGATATAAAAAATTTATTATATGAAAATAGATATTAAAATTAATGATAATAAAATTTATAAATAAATTAAAGTTTAACGAAATCATTTTTAATTAACACAAATTTTTCAGAATTTAAATCTACACATGCTGAAATTAAGAAGCTTCTAAAAGAAAATGAGAAATTGAAAAATATTCCTTGAATTTTGAATGATAAAATAAAAAAAATCTTGGAAAGTGTTCAAATTAAAAATGATAAACTAAAGGATTATCTTTCTAAATATAATTAATCCCAAAGAATAATGTTTGATTCTATTTTGGAAGAAGATGATAAGCTAATAAATGAAATCGATAGTATGTAAACTGACTTGTCCATTTTTTTTCATGGAATGGAAAATTATGATAAAATGGTAAGGATGAATAAGATGAATAAAAGTAAAACTAGTCTTATATATGATAATGTTTTTAAGAAAATCTATAAGACCTTAGTTTTTAAATGTTTGAGTGGAAGTGTTTCAATCATTACATGTTTTAGACGTAAAATGAAGATTTTTTTTTTCAAATAAGAGTTCCCTGATATTTCCAGAATATCTTGGTCACACAAGGATTTTATCTCTAAATTATTAACCTCTTAATTAGAAATTAACACATGTTTAAAATTAGTATGGGTTCCAAAAAATTCTTATACTAATTCCATTGGACCCAAATTTTCATGTGTACCAAAATATTCTTAAATACGTTTTTGAAGGAAGTATGTCTTGGAAGTGTCAAAAAGGAAATATGGTATATCTATAGTAGATTCTCATGAAATATTATTGGTGATATATCTTATTTTTTTTATCCTCTGATAAGTTTTATTGAGGTAGTGTTACAATTGTTGATAATTCTAAAGGAAAAGTAAAATATTTTTAGTGAAGTTGGAATATCAAATTTTATAATCATTTTAGAAGTGTTATTTTTTAAGTGATTAAAGTATAGTTTGATAATAATTTATTAGCATTATGATGATGTAATGTTTGTTACATTTCAAAATGATAAGTATTTTGTTTTAAAGGATAAAACTGTTCTATTTTTTGAAAATCAAAATGATAATATTTATTCAGTCAATTTTTCTAAATTAACTATCTAAAATGTTAAATGTTATAATGCTATAAAATTTGATGAAATTTTGTGGCATGGAATATTAGGCCATGTTAAATTTATGTTTATACACAAGTTTTTCGAGAACCAAACTATTATAAAGTTTCTCAAACTTAATGTGCACATCACCTATGTTTTTGAATCATGTATAAAATGTAGACAACAGAAAATTTATTTCAACATATAAAAGAAGTAAGAACTATAAGGCCTCTTCAAATCTTGTATTTAAATTCATTTTACCTAGTCAAACCTGCTAATTTAGGACAAAATAAATATTTCACTGTCATTATAGATGATTTTACAACATTCACATGTTTTTATTTTATTTCACAAAAATATGAAATTTTAGATAAGTTTATAGAATATTTCAAATTATTTCAAAATGAGAAAGAATATAAAATTATATCAATTAGAAGTGATAGTGGTGGAGGATTATTAAATCTATAATTTGAAAAATTTTGTGATGAAAATGGTCATTTTTACAATTTCTCATCTCCTAGGACTCCACAATAAAATAGTTTTATGGAGAGGAAAAATAGAAAAAATTTAAAAAATAAAAAGAAACATGTTAAATGAATATAGTTTACCCAAATAATTTTAGATGAAGTTATAAATTCTACTTGTTATATTTCAAAAAAATTATTATTTTAAGAACTATATTGAAAAATAAACCTTATGAACTTTAGAAGGGAATAAGACCTAAAATATGACATGTTAGTTTCTTTGGTTGCAAAGTATTTATTTTGAATACTAAGGATTGTATAGATAAATTTAATTCCAAATCTAATGAAGGTATTTTATTGGGTTACCCAATTGTTAGTAAGGTATATAGAGTATATAATATGAGAAATATTAATATTAAAGAAAATTTTAATGTAAAATTTGTTGAAAATGTTTCAAATAATAAATTAAGTAGTGACAATATATCTAAAGACGTGTTTTGTAATTTTATATTTAGAGAAAATTAAAAATCAGACCTGAATAAACATTTTTAGGGGGAGAAAAACCCTCTTAAAAGAACCTTGAAAATAATTCAGTAGATAATATAATTAGAAATGTTGAATCAAATGTTCAAACAAGGATATCTAATTTTAATTTTTTGTTCTTATCATGATTTTATCTTTTATTTTGTTTCAAGTAATATTAATGGCGCTTTGAATGATTAAAATTGGATGTTAGGTATGCAAGATGAGTTAAATCAATTTACTAATAAAAATGTGTGTACTTTATTTGACCAACCTATTTACACTCATATTATTTTAACTAAATCGCTCTTAAAAAACAAGATTTATGAATATGGTCAAATCAATTTAAAAAATGATAGATTAGTTTCTCAAGGATATTTGTAATAAGAAAGTGCTGAAATTGAATAATCTTTTTCTCCCATATATAGGTTGCAATGTATTATAATATTTTTTTCTTATACATGTTTTTAGGGTTTGAATTTTTTTCTAATGGATGATAAAAGTGATTTCTTAAATAATTATATTTTTGAAGAAGTATATGTGATAAAACCACCTACTACTGGAAATTTAGTATATACCAATAGTTTAAAACTGTTGATAAAAGATGTATAACCGTTGGTAAAATTTATACCAACAGTTTAGCCAACTGTTGGAAAGCAAGATGTGGGTATAGGCTTATACCAACGGGTTATGAAATAACCATTGGGATAAGCCACTAGAAATCATATTATATTTCCCAACAGTTTGGAAATCATTGCAATAGATATTTACCAATGGTTTCTTAGAAATGTTGGTAAATATTGAGAGTAATAGGACTTTACCAATGGTTTTAGAAACCGTTGGTAAAGATTGAACTAATAATCCTTTACCAACAGTTTCTAAAAACTATTGGTAAATATTGAGAACAACAGAAATTTACCAACAGTTATAAACCATTGGTAAAGAGTGGGTTTTTTAATTCTATACCAACAATTATGGAAACTATTGGTTTATATCCCAAAATTCACCCTATCCAGAAGCAATCAGATTCGTGCATTTACATACAAAATAACACATAATTTAGTCCCTCTGTGTATTTACCCGCAGAATAACAAAAAATTCAGAATACAGAATACCAATCATTCTATACCACTGGTCTATAAATGCACTTCAGGTTTATAATGATCTCCCCCATTTAAAACCATAAAATACCATATTATGTCTAATGCTTTAATTTTATAATCTGTGTGTTGAGTTGACTGTAGACTATATCTTTATGTGGGATCTATTATACAACCCCAAATTAGAGTTATTTGAAAATGGTATCACATTTTGAGTTTATTAATGAAAAACCTTTATGTATTGGTTAATTATCTCTTATTTTCTATGTTATCCTATATACACATAAAGTAGATTAACTAAAGTCTCTTAGGTAACTTGTCAGTGAAAGTTTCATTCTCTCAAAAGGTGATATAGGATGTAATTCTAAGTAAAATAAGGATAAGATGGTATCTTTTAGATAAGTTAAATGAAATGAGAAGATCCCAAGATGTCCTTTGTATTTATTATCAATAATGTGGAAAAGATACAAATATATTGGCATAAGAGTTGTTTGTTGGTATTGTAAAACAAATAAAAAGGGGGAAATTGATGTTCTTATTGATTGGATTTTATTTTTTATCAATTATTTTGGCATGATATAGCGTTGAAGAGTGAAATAAGATATTGACATCAAGGGGGTGGGGGGGGGGGTGTCCAGGTGGTGTCTAGGGGGGTGGGGGTCTAGGGGGATGTGGGGGTCTCTAGGGGGTGGGGTGGTGTTCGAGGGGAGGGGGGTCGAGGGGGTTGGGGGGTAGTCCAAGGGGGTAGGGGGTGTCCAGGGGGTGGGGTGGTGTCCAGGGGGTGGGGGGTGGGGGGGGAGGGCTGTCCAGGGGGTGGGGGGGTGTCCATGGGGGTGGGGGTTTCCAGGGGGATTGGCGGGCTATCCACAGGGGTGGCGAGGCTGTTTAGGGGGGGTACGAGGTGTCCAGGGGGGGTGGGTGGGCTGTCCACGGGGGTGGAGGGGCAATCCAGGGGGGTACGAGGTGTGCAGGTTGTGGGAAGGCTGTTTACGGGGATGACAAGGCTGTCCAGGGGGTAGGGGGTGTCTAGGGGAGTGAGTGGGCTATCCAAGAGGGTGTTGGGGGGGGGGGGGGTGGTGTCCAGGGGGTGGGCGAGCTGTCCAGGGGTAGGGGTGTTTAGGTGGGGTGGGCAAGCTTTCCACAGGGGGGGGGGCTGTCCACAGGGTGGGGGTTGGGGGCTATCCATAGGGGTGGAGGGGCTGTCTAGGGGTGTATGGGGTGTCTAAGGGGTGGGTGGGCTATCCACGGGGGTGGTGGGGCTGTCCAGGGGGTAGGGGTGTCCAGGGGGGTGGGCGGGCTATCCACGGGGGTGGGGGATATCCATGGGGGTAGGGGGTTTCCAGGGGGTGGGTGGGCTGTCCACGGGGGTGGGGGTGTCCATGGAGGTGGGGGGGGGGGTCTAGGGGGTGGGGGCGTCTAGGTGATGACAGGGCTATCCAGGGGGGGGGGTACGGGGTGTCTAGGGGGTCATCGAGCTATCCACAGGGGTGGGGGGCTGTCCAGGGGGGTACGAGGTGTCCAGGGAGGTGGGAGGGCTGTCCACAGGGGTGGGGGGACTGTCCATGGGGGGTAGGGGGTGTCTAGGGGGTGGTATGGATATCCATTGGGGTGGATGGGATGTCTAGGGGGGTACGAGGTGTCCATGGGGTGGGCGGTCTATCCACGGGGGTGGGGGGGCTGTCCACGAGGGGTAGGGGGTGTCCCGGGGGGTGGACGGGCTATCCATGGGGGTTACCGGGCTGTCCACTGGGGTTGCAGGGCTGTCCAGGGGGGAGGGTTTAATTCCCCAACCCTAGTTACCCAGAGTTGGTGCATTATTCCATAACATTGGCATGATACAAGGAATCATGTCTTGAAAGACCTATCAATTTAGTAGCCTTAGAAGTACTAGATACATACATAAGTTTTACATTACATCATGAAATAAAAACAACAACAACATTTTTTCCCCTTTGAACACACTTATATTCCTTAGCCTATCCCTGCAGGTCAACCATAAAATAATTCTTCACATTCTAGGAAAAATAAAACATAGAAAGGGGTTGATCTCATATGCTCAGTAAGGATAACAATATAGTGGAAACTTTCTTAAATAATGTAAAAATTTAAGGCAATGTATAAGACTAAAACACAAGCCTTTTAAACTTAAATTTCAGCATAATATGGCAAAGATAAATCAAATAATTCCATTTATGTATTCACATGGATATTCCAATAGTCGAATAATCACATGTAATATCAAATAACCAATTTCATAATGATGGAATGCATAATGCCAGACTTCATAACCACATAGTCATGGCCTCATGCTTAGACTACAAATAATATTTTTTCAAGGCCTTGTTCCAAGACACTAGTTTGTCTCATGAGACCTACCGATGCATCGAGGAGCTATATCGGGATCCACCAATCACTTACTAAGTCCAATGAATTCCTCATATGAAAAGGTTCATACATAACATAAACATTCATAT
Organism: Viscum album; assembly: GCA_963277665.1. Taxonomy (NCBI): domain Eukaryota; kingdom Viridiplantae; phylum Streptophyta; class Magnoliopsida; order Santalales; family Viscaceae; genus Viscum; species Viscum album. The sequence goes on from OY728163.1 coordinate 224,306,524, forward strand.
TAAAACTAGCATACGAAATGTCAATAATTTATCCATAAACCATGAATGTTATAAAAATAACACATCCTCAACCAAACATATCACAAAACCTTCAATACAATATGGAAGATTTGTATCATAATAAATCAAATTCAAACAAGTTTAAAATCCATCAAAGGATGTCGAAATAGATGAAATGAAAACTATTTGAAAGAAATACCTCTTTCTATTTTGAAATCATTTACACATAATTATAAAAGAAAACATTTATTTTTAAAATATTCTTATAATCTATCCCCACCTTCCATATAAGTTAAAAAAAAAATTATTTCCTTAATTTTCACTACTAGAAAATTAGGCTATAGCCACGGTTTTGGGAACCATGGATATAAGCCCCAAAACTATGGCTATAGGTTATATCCACGATTCATTGAATCGTGGCTGGTATTGGCGTGGCTATAGGGCCAAACCCTATAGCCACAGTTGCAAACGATGGCTATAGCCCAATAGCCACGGTTTTCAAACCGTGGCTATAGCCCTATAGCCCATGGTTGGAACCATGGCTATACATTTGTCCATATAGCCATGCCAATATGAGCCACGATTCAATGAACCGTGGCTATAGGGTTTTATCCATGGTTTCAAGCTATGGCTAAAACCCTTCCCATTTCATAAAAAAAAACCATCCCCCACCCACACACACATCCCTTTCACCCCTTGCACACACCCCCTTGAAACCCCCCGTGCACACCCCCTTGCACACCCCCTTGCACACCCCTTTCCCCCTACTAGACCCCCTTAGACAATAGCCCCCCCACCTACTAGACCCCCTAGGACAGTAGCCCCAACCCCCAGGATAGCAGCCCCCCTGCTGGACCCCCTGGACAGCAGCCCCCCTGCTGGACCCCCTTGTACAACAGCCCCCCATGCTGGACCCCCTGGACATCAGCCCCCCCCTGCTGGACCCCCTGAACAACAGCCCCCTGCTGGACCCCCCCTAGAGAGAATCCCCCCTGTTGGACCCCCCTGAATAGTAGCCCCCCTACTGGACCCCCCCTGGACAGCATCCCCCCTACACATCCCTTGCACACCCCTTTCCCCCCCTTGCACCCCTGGACAACAGCCACCCCCACACATCCCTTACACCCCTTTCACCCCCTTACAAACCCCCCCTTGCACACCCATGTCCCCCCTATTTGACCCCCTGGACAACAGCCCCAGCCCCCTGGGCAGAATCCCCCCCCATTGGACCCCCCTGGACAGCAACCCCCCTGGACAGCATCCCCCCCTACTAAACCCCCCCTAGACAGAAGCCCCCCCTGCTGGACCCCCCTGGACAGCATCCCCCCCTGCTGGACCCCCCTGGACAGCCCCCCCTGCTGGACCCCCCTGGATAGCAGCCCCCCTGCTGGACCCCCTGGACAACCCCCCTGCTGGACCCCCCTGGACAGCAACCCCCCTTACACATCCCTTGCACACCCCTTTCCCCCCTGTTGGACACCCGTGCACCACCCTGCTGGACCACCCCCTGATGGACCCCCTTACACCCCTTGCCCCCACCCCCCTGCAGATCCCCCCTTGCACACCCCCACTGCAGACCCCCCCCACCCCTCCCTCTTGGACAGACCCCCTCCTTCCTGAACAGACCCCCCCAGACACCCTGGACAGACCCCCACCTCCTTCCTACAGACCCCCCTTGCACCCCCTACCCCCCACCTGTAGACCCACCTTGCACCCCCCTCCTGGACACCCCATTGGATAGCCCCCCTCCCCACCCTCATGGATAGCCCCCCCACCCCCTCCTAGACAGACCCACTTCTTCCTGGACAGCCCCCCACCCCCCTGGACAGACCCCCCTCCTTCCTGGGCCAAATTGTCAAAGCTATGAAGAGGTTTGGTTTTAGGGAATGATCTTGTCAATTGTCAGTTGTATGCTTCCTATATTGGTATTATAATATTTTTATTATCGATAAGGTTGCTGTAGGGATATAGAGTTGAGACATTCATGTATGAATGATCCAAACTGTTATCCTTGCCTAGCACAAAAAGGCTTGGTTGATACATCGACAACCATATAGTACAACATAAACATAAATCTGGAAATGAATTAAATTTATTGTACAACAAAAGAAATTAGGAACATTTAATGTTACAAGATACCGTAATATGTGACGTGCTTTTCTTGATCAATATGCTCTCTTGGAAGTTGTTCCTACATTGAAAACATGAAATCATATTATTTTTAGAAAATAAGAATCACAAAAGTGGTTGTTTATTGTTCAGAGTTTACCTAAATGTAGAAGAAAGCAATATCTATTTACAGAGTCTTGATAAAATGTGGTGTATTTGGATATATCTAATGTAATTTAAAATATCATATTGAATCTAGCTATGTAATGGTTATTCAACCTTATATAATATTAAATAAACCTATAGGAGACTAACTACACCCACTGCCCCCACCCCCTTGCACCCCACCCCTACCCTGCAGACCACCCCCTGCCCCCTGCCCTGCAGACCTCCCCACTCCACCCTGCCCCCTCCACCCACCCCTCCCCTCCCCCTACCCTGCAGACCCTCTCCCCTACCCCCTGCTCTGTAGACCTCCCCCTCCCCCCTCTCCCCTGCCCCCTACCCCCACCCACCCTGCCCCCTGCCCCTACCCCCCTTCCCCCCCACCACCCTGCCCCCTGCCCCCCTGCCCCCCCTCCACCCACCCCTGCCCCTGCCCCCTTTCCCTGCAGACCTACCCCCTGCCCCTCCCCCTGCCCTGCAGACCTCCCCTTCCCCCCAGCCCCAGCCCACCTCCACCCTCCCCCTTTCCCCCCTGCCCTACAGACCTCCCCCCTGCCCCCTGCCCCTGCCCCTGCCCCTGCCCCTGCCCCCTATACCCCACCCCCTTCCCCCCTCTACCCTGCCCCCTGCCCCCTACCCCCTGCCCCTGCCCCCTGCCCCCTCCACCCTGCCCCCTGCCCCTTTCCCCCCTCCACCCACCCCTCCCCTTGCCCCCTTCCCCCTGCACCCTGCCCCCTGCCCCTACCCCTGCCCCTGCCCCCCTTCACCCCCCTTTCCCCCTGCCCCTACTCCCTTTCCCCTTCCCCTGCCCCTTGACCCCTGCCCCCTGCCCCCTGCCCCCCTTCCCCCTGCCCCCACCCCCTGCCCTGCAAACAATGTGGAAGATCCTATATTACTGGATTTTTCAAAGCCAATGGCATGAAAAATCCATGCAATAACTATTTTTGACTTAAGCTAACCGTAGATTATGATTTCATTGGATTAAGAATTAAATGGTATGAAATCTCATTCTATGCTTACTTTAAGACTACCCCAATCATGCTTTATGATTGTGATGGAAGTGGTATGAAAATCACATTTTCTTACCCCTTTATATATTAAATAATCATTTGATATGATATATACATTTATCACATACAGGATATGATTTATATGCATTTATGATTCCATCAATAATTAAATCCGATCACCCATTTTTATCATATAAAAATTGGATTTAGGTTATATATCTGTTTTAGAAATACATTGTGGTCCAGGGGGTCACACCATGATGTGTTTAGAAGGAGAGTCATGTCATTATCTAGGGGTCACGCCCTGATGTTCTTATGTATAATTTTTTTTAAATTAACTAAATCATTAAATTAAATATAAAATGCTATTTTGGATAGTGCGGTTAACACACATCTGTCCCAGCTTCTACCTCATTGGATTTAGATGAACAACATGGGTTTATGAATGGCAGGACAATCCATGGTGCACAACCCCCCTCCCCACTGCACACCCCCTCACCCGGCACCCCCCCAAACCAGCCCCCCTGCACCCCCTGCACCCCCTGCACCCCCTTCACCCCCACACCCCCATCCCCTAGCCTGCACTAGCACCCCCTACACCCCCTCCCCCCCAAACCAACCACCTAGCCTACACCAGTCCCCACCCCCCTGCACCACACCTCTAGCCTACACCAACTCCCCCCCAAACTAGCCCCCTAGCCTTCACTAGCCCCCCCGAACCCCCAGCCTGCACCTACACCCCCCTACCCTACCCCCTTTCTCCACTGCCCCACTTCCCTACTGCCCCACCCCCTTGCACCCCATCCCCCACCCCCTGCTCTGTAGACCCCCCTGCAGACCACCCCCCTACAGACCACCCCCTGCCCCTTGCCCTCTTCCCTGCATACCCCCCCTACCCCTTGCCCCTGCCCCCCTCCACCCCCTGCCCCCTGCTCTGCAGACCTCCCCCCTGCCCCCTGCCCCCTGCCCCATGCCCTTGCCCCTTGACCCCCTGCCCCCTACCCCCTTCCCCCTGCCCCCTTCCCCCTGCCCCCTGACCCCTGCCCCCTGCCCCCTGTCCCCTGCCCCTTACCCCTCTCCACCCTACCCCCTGCCCCCTTCCCCCCTCCACTCTGCCCCTGCCCCCTGCCCCTACCCCTTCCCCCTGCCCCTTCCCCCCTCCACCCACCCCTTGCCCCCTCCACCCACCCCTTCCCCCTCCACCCACCCCCTGCCCCCTGTCCCCTGCCCCTTCCCTGTAGACCTCCCCCTTTCCCCCTGCCCCCTGCCCCCTCCCCCTGCCCCTGCCCTGCAGACCTCCCCCTACCCCTGCCCCCTTCCCCTGTCCCCTGCCCTACTGACCTCCCCCCTTCCCCTGCCCCCTAACATGCTATGTTTTGTTGCTGGTTCTATGCATAGCATGCATCCCTATCAATAGACACAACCTATCATGTGAAAGCATACACACAAGAAATACAGTTCTTGTGAATACATTGAGACAAATAAAACCTCATAAAGATATATTCGGAACGAGTTATACTAATAAAAGGGATGAGAAGAATGCCTCGGGAGGAATCTGTTTCAAAAGGAACATCAACGTTTGAGAAATAATATTGAAAAAATGAGGTCCAATGGGAATGTACTCCGAAAGCCTGTACTAATAAGAACAACACAATGGTTATCAAATGAAAGAACCAAAAGTAGTATTGCATTGAAATTGATTGTAATTACCTCTCAATGTCATCAAGGATTATGATGCTTAATTGTGACTTATTGGCATCCTCAAATACCTAAAAAGAATAGGTGAAACAAACGACTAAAAGTATTAAGTATAAAAGTTGAAAATTCAATAAGCATAAAAAAATGGAAACCTAGTTGATTTTAAAACTTGAAAATTTGTTCTCATTTACTAGCCTCGCTCACCCCAATCATTGATTCAGATGAAACCGGGCCATATAGAACCCAAAAAAAGTTGAAAACACAAATAGATGCAAGTGCATGCATGCGAGAATGAAGTCTGATAGAAGGGAAGGAAACAATGAGAATTATTAAAATGCACTTACAATTTTAACATATGTGAAATCACTTTCAATACCAATGGTACCTGCACAACCCCTGACCCCTTGCACACCCCCTCGGCCCCCACTACCCCCTTTCACACCCCCTCCCAACCCCTTGACAACACCCCCTCTCCCTCCCCCTGCCCCCTTGCACACCCCCCTGCACACCCCAACCCTGCCCCCACCCTGCACAGCCCCCACCCCCTTGCACACCCCCCTGCACACCCCCTTACCCCCCTTCACACCCCACCCCTCCCGCCCCCACATGCTGCACAGCCCCTGCCCCCTTGCACACCCCCTACCCCCTTGCACACCCCCTTTCCCCCTGCCCCCACTGCCCCTTGCACACCCCCTTCCCCCCGCCCCCTGCCCCTTGTAATGGAATTGAGTATTTAGAACCCAAAAAAACAATTTATCACAGGATTTCCATGAAACACCAATAAAAACACAAAAAATGGTAACTAATGTCTTGCAAAAAATGGTATAAAATAACCATTACCTCCTGAATTTTATATTCACGTCAATCCCGATTGCAAGTCGTGGGAGCAAATCAATTGCATCAGCTATGTTTTCTTATTGGTTCTATGCATAGCATGCATACCTATTTTACACACCAATACAAGTCATAAAACTCACAATATGATTAGTGAAACTAATAGAGGGGCCGCCTCAAGAAAAAAATGGAAAATTGTACTACATACAGTGGGAGGTGTGTCAGAGGAGATAGAGGGGCTGCCTCAGAGCAGCATCATCAAGGAGTTATGATGGTCGCGTCGGAGGAGGATACAATTCAACATAATAATAATAAAACTTAACTACTATATAAACAAACACATCTCATAATACCATAATTCAATATATGTAGAAACAATCAGAAACACCGCAATACAATTCAGTATTACAATAATCAAACCTCACTGCATAATAAAATTACAAATATTAATAATTCAAAAATAAAAATCACATCAATAGTGAGTCTCAATATCAATATCATCAGATTCATAATAACCCTCATACATGATTCCTAAAGAAACACCATCAACACCTCTCACGCCACCAGCATCATCATCAACATCAGCATCGGTACCAGCACCGACATTGGGACCAGCTCCGACTACAGCTCTGGATCCAGCTCCGGATCCGGCTCCGGCTCTGGTATAAGAATCTACATTAGAAAAACTTATCGACATAAAACATGCATAAACCACTATAGCTTCTTCTGGTGAAAGTGTAGAAGAAATGGAAGACATAACTTTCATCATATTTTCAAATATCGCCTTTTATGATTTTTGAGTTGCTTCTTTGATTGTGGAATTCATCTGTTCCACTATGACCAAACTAGAATTGGTACTCAAAGAAATGTTGTTAGTAGACCAGTATCGAGATGGTAAAACCTTCTTCCCAGGTCAACAATGCACTCTTCCCTGATGCTCATCTCCTAATACCTAATGTATATGATCGTTCAGGCCTAAATTGTCAGGTTCTTTTTCTGCCAATGTCTCCAAAGCATTCTGTTGATCGATATAAAACACAAATTAAAATGATAAAATAATATAAGGAATTAAATTCATTCAAAATAAAATTAATTGAAATATACTTACAATCGCCTTCTCAGTGTCAGTATTTGGCACAATACCATCTTTCTTTTTTCTGCTTGCACAAAACAAATTAGAGCAAGGAACGCGACTCTTGATATTCAATGTTTTATATGAAAAAAAGAAATAAATAAAAATTAGAAGTCAAAAAAATTACACTAAACAAATCTAAATATTTTAAATATTAAATTACATGTGTTTTCTCAAGATCTGGGAGTGAAGTGTGTCCACGAGTATAAACATGTTTCATTCCACTCTTATTTATTTTATTTCTGTCTGATTTTTCCTATAAACAAATAATTATATAATTTTATTAACATAAATAAAAATCATTTTCAAATAAATAAACTAATATATATATATAAATTTAACAAATACCTTAAACTATGGACTCTTCCAATAGACGATCATCTCTTTGTATTGTGATATTGGGCAATCATGAATCACCGACACTTCTTCAAGCTCCATGTCAACTCTCTTTTTCCAACCAAGATATAAGTAATACTTGTATTATCACCAAATTTCACCTAAATCCATCAACCTTGCAGCCTTGGAATTTTTTCCATTAGGAAAATTATATCGGAGCTACAATGGAAAAAATATTTGTTAAGAAAATATTATAAATTAATATATATAAAATGTGATTAACATTACTTACCTAGATCTCTGCCCAGGCATTTTCCTTTATTTGTTCTCTAACTTCCCTCCAACTTATTTGTTGAATCGGAATGATATTGCTGTATCTAGAAAGTGTTCCCATAAATATTTTACATTCCGTACAATTTTTTTAATTATAGCTCCGTCCTCATTGTATTCAACCATGATTTGCGTGTTTCGATTCCAAAACTCTTGCATTTTTGTGCGGCCTCATCTTCTGGTGGAGGTTGGAGATAATCATGAAAAAAAGTAAAAAAGGATTAATATATATGAATGTATCATTAATCACTAACAGTAATGTTTAAACACATACCCGTAGATGGGGAATCTGCTGACCCCTGAAGTGCAACATCTAGAGGGGGAGTAGCCTCTGTGGTAGGTGGGATATCTATAGTAGGAGTACTCTGTACAGTATATGGATAACCCTGTATAGATGAGGGTGGATATGGATATGGATATGGTGGTGGGATATATGGGGGCGCAGTGCCCTGTACAGTGGAAGGTGGGAATAGAAAATAAGGAGGGATGAGAGTCTGAGAACTACCATCTGATGTGGGTGTGGGCAGAAAGGGATATGGAAAAGGTGGGTATGTATAATATGGAGGTGGCATAATGGGACGATGAACTTCTGGTGACTCAAGCGACATAATAGTAGGTTGAAATGTAGAATCAAATCCCCCCCGCTATACTATCAGCCTCAGTAGTATAATGCAACCGTCTCCTCGACTAAGTATCCTAAAATAACATAGATGATAAAATAAAATGAATGATAACAAGATAAATAATATGAAAGACCATAATATTCAAACATACATTGTACTTACAGTGTTGGCCAGATGAGACATATGTTGTTCATTTCTTTGTGTTCTTCTATTTCTTCTAATATCATCATATTTGGACATTTTGACCTGGAAATTTAAAATAATATTATCAAATAAATAGAAATAATGCAACATTTTAAATAATACAATTATATCATAAAAAAATAAGATTCATTTTCAATGTGATATTTATATTGATAAAATATCAAGACTTTTCTATGTTAAAGAATTACTATAGATGTGATTAAACATAAATTGGTCAGACTATAAATAGTTTTATATTCGACAATGGTATAAAATATACAAGTTAATTTGATATCATGTATGGAATTTTACAAAACACATACAATATTATGATAATGTTAGGTAAATACTTACATATGTGTCAACATTATGTGTGCTCTGTGATAATTTCCAGTTCAGAATCTGTTCTAGCAATTGAGTCATCTATGTCATCAAATGCAATGTTCGAATAAATACCGATAGGTTTATCCACAACAACATTGTCATCCATGCATTCATAAAAAATATGTCTAGGAATGACATCAACAATAACACCAAATTGTTGTTGTAATGGGTCAGTTACATAAAACACCTATCTAGCCTGTGACGCAAGAATATACGGTTCATCGGTGTGAAGCTAGTGATTCATATCAATCACTCTAAATCCATAGTTATCAATATGCATTCCTTGTCATGTCATTGAATCAAACCACTTACATTTCATCATTGCGACACAACCATGTGCATAGTAATATAATAAAATTATTTTTTCAACAACACCATAATATGATATATTTTCTGACCGAGGTTTTCTATCCAATTCACTCACATAAAAATCTATTGTGGCACTTATCGTGACACCGTCATTCTGTGTTGCCATTTTTTTCACAACTATTTATAACAAATTTAAATCCATTGACTACCATTGATTTACAATCACGTACCACATCATTTGGACCAAAGGACAATGCTCTTAGTTCATCTGATACTTTATTCATTAGTAGAGTTAAAACCTAAAAGATAACAACATTGAATATTAAACAGAGACATACGATTATGTTACGAGAAGAAAAAAATATATTACCTTTAACTTTAACCAAGCAATAAATTCATTGCTGTGCAATAGTTCCTTCCTCTTAATTGATAGAGGGCGATGTCTCTTTTTTATAATTTCTAAATGTTCTCTACAAATATGAAATATTAAAAATGTCAGAAGATATGAAGAAATAACATAATGAAAAAATGCATATTTATTAGTTTACTTACTTGATATAATCATCAAGTACACCATAGTCGAATAATACTATACGATGAGCCATTTCCCACTCTTCCCTGCTTAAATTACACAATGAGTACGATCCAGATATCCCCCCTATTTGGGGCAGTGAAGGAAATACAGGCTCAATGGGATCATATAACTCATCGTCAGTTCTAATTTTTCGATTAGACCTTGTAGCGACGTTACCCAAGTATGATGAACAAAAATCCATGCATTCTTGTGCTAAATAACATTTCACAATAGAGCCTTCAGGATGATATTTATTTCTCACATAATATTTCAATGTAAACATCATTCTTTCTATAGGACACATCCACCGACTCGAAACAGGACCACCAAAAAGAACTTCTGTGGGAAGATGCATAGTTAGATGTAACATACATGTGAAAAATGAAGTTGGAAAATTTTTCTCCAAGTCACAAAGAATAATCAGTGCATCTCTCTAAAATTTCTGAAAAACACTTCTGCTCAGTATTTTGGCACAAAGGTCTTGATAAAAATGACATAACTTAATCACATCAACTCTAACATTAGGTGAAAGTAAATTCTGAATGACAATAGGAATCAACTCATGTAACAAGACATGGTAATCATGGGTTTTAATAGATTTTAGTTTCACATTTTGTGTATTCACAATTTTTTAAATATTACTTGAATAACCATCTAGAACCTTCAAACTTTTCAAGACCTGAAGAAATTGTTTCTTCTCCACATTTTTCATCGAATAACAAGAAATATGGACTTTCCACTTATTTTGACCAATTAACTCAAGATGAAGTTTTGCTCTTATACCCCAATCTATCAAATTATGACAAGACCACAAATCATCTTTTTTTCCATTGACATTTAAAATTTTATCAAGTAACATCTCACAAATGTTTTTCTCAATATGCATTACATCCAAAAAATGACGTAATAAATTCGATGATCAATACGACAACTCAAAGAATATGATTTTCTTTCTCCAATTGCTTTTGGAATTCGAATTAATATGTTTTCGCTTTGTAATATTTGATTGAATTTTTCTAAGAACATAATTCAAATCATCAAGCTCTTTAACAATATCATTCTATGACATTCATTGAGGTGTCTCATCTGTCTCGATGGCATTATCGAACTGTCTTAGATTTTTCCTATATGGATGATCCGTCAGTAGAAATTAACAATGCCCTATGAAGTTGAAAGTTCGTAGAAAATTTAATATTCGGAAACTTGTATTTTTCATACAAATAGGGCAAGATAATTTCCCTTTAGTACTCAAACCAGACATCATTGCGTAGGAAAGGAAATCATTTATCGTCCATAATAAAGCTGCACGAAACATAAAGTATTCATTCCTGAATGCATCGTATGCTTGTGCACCAATAATCCAAATCTCCTTTAACTCCTCTATTAATGGCTGTAAGTATATATCAGTATCATTTCTAGAATCACTCGGTCTAGATATCAATATACTCATGATATTAAATGGATTCTTTATACACATCCATGAAGGAAAGTTATAAATGTGGATAAAAATAGGCCAAGTACTGTATGCAGTATGCATTTGGTGAAATGGGTTGAAACCATCACAGGATAATCCCAATATTACATTTCGTGGGTCAGCTGAAAAATCAGGATGTAACCTATCATATTTATTCCAAGACAAACCATATGCAGGATGTACTATTTCACAATTATCTTTATTTCTTTCATCTTCATGCCATCTCATATTCTTTTCCATTTGTTCTAACATAAAAAGTTTTTGAAGTCTAGGAATTAAAGGGAAGTTCCACATCAATTTCTCTGGTATGTGAGATTTCATTCCATCTTTATTAGTCTTCCACCTTGATGTGCCACACTATTTTCACTGACTCAACTATGCATTTTCCTTCCACAACATACAACAATCTTTAGGGCAAGAATGAATCTTAATAGATGAAAATCCAAAATTTTCAACCAACTTTGATTCCATGTAATCATTTTCTGGAATACAAGCATCATCAGGCAGTAAATCCTTAATAAATGTAAGGAGATAGTCAAACGCAAAATTACTAAATCCATACATTGTTTTTCCATGATAAAATCGAATTAAAAACCCAATTTTACTCATTTTTTCACATGCTTGATATACTAGGGTATTTGTATCTTCCATCATATTTCTAACACTCTCAACGTCATTATCCTAATTAATAGATGAAAAATGTGTTCCAGTATTCATTTCCTCTTGCACTGGTCTACATGAGGAGTTGTCTTCAGAAACAAAAGGAAACCGGTCAAAAATAAGATTTTTCATACCAATCCTTTCTGCTAAATCGATGTCATTCACCACTTGCGCTTTTTCTCAATTGTGGTAACACATGATAAATATTTTTGGAAACCTTGTTTAGTGCAATGGTAACTCACTTACTCACAAGTTAACCATGGCCTTCCAACAAAATCAAAACACGGGCATCGAATCCATCCCCCATCTGAATCATTAGTGAATACAAAGTCCAAGAAATACCGTAACTCCTTCTGAAACTCATCAGTGATCCGATCAACATTTTACATCCAGTATATATCCATTATGAGGCATATAAACATACATTAAATAAATAATCAAGAAAATGACTTAAAATTATATGTATTGTTTCATAAGATAATAAGTAACTATCAATAACATATTAATAAAAAAATCATAATAAATATTACGGTTAACGGAATTCATAAATGCTTCAAATTATAAAAAATCATGAATAGTCACACCTTTCTATGACCACCACATATGATTATTTTGGTGTATTTACAACACCCACATTAAAACCTAGATGTTTGAACAATGACCTATTATGTTTTTTATAGAATTATCTGATGGGACACCCCTCCCCCTCCCTCTTGGACCCCCCAGATAGCCCCCCCGACCCCCCTAGACATCCCCTCCCCCTCCCCCTGCACCCCCACACCCCTTTCCCCCTCCCTGCCCCCCTGCACACTACTCCCCCAACCCCCACCTCCTGGAAAGCCCCTCCCCTTACACCCCCTGCCCCCTCCCTACACACGCCCCCCCAAACACCCCCTCTTGAACACCCTCCCCCCTGAACCCCCACACCCTCCGCCCCCCTGCACCCCCACACCCCCTGCTCCCTGCCCCCCACCTCCTGGACAGACCCCTCCCCTTGCACCCCTGCCCCCATCACTGCACACTACCCCCCCGGACACCCCCCTCCCGGACACCCCTCCTCCTAGACCCCCACACCCTATGCCCCCTTGCACCCCCACACCCCCTGATCCCTACCCTCACCTCCTAGATAGCCCCCTCCCCTTGCACCCCCTTCCCCCACCCTACACACTGACCCCCCTGGACACCCCCTCCTGGACACCCCTCCCCCCTGGACCCCCACACCCTCTTCCCCTTGCACCCCCACACCCCCACACACCCTTCTCTCCCTACCCCCACCTTCTAGACAACCCCCTCCCCTTGCACCCCTACCCCCTCCCTGCACACTGCCCCCCGGACACCCATCCCCCATGGACCCCCACACCATTTTCCCCAATACACCCCCACACCCCCTGCTCCCTACCCCCCACCTCCTGGACAACCCCCTCCCCTTGCACCCCCTTCCCCCCTCCCTACACACTGCCCCCCCCCCCCCCCGGACACCCCCTCCTGGACACCCCCCTGGACCCCCACACCCTCTTCCCCCCTGCACCCCCACACCCCCTGATCCCTGCCCCCACCTCCTGGATAACCCCCTCCCCTTGCACCCCCTACCCCCCTCACTACACACTGCTCCCCCGGACACCCCCCTCCTGGACACCCCTCCCCCTGGACCCCCACACCCTCTGCCCCCTGCACCCGCACACCCCCCTGCTCCTTGCCCCCGACCTCCCACACCCCTTATAGATAGCCCCCCTCCCCTTGCACCCCCTGCAACCCTCCCTACACACTACCCCCTGGACACCCCCTTCACCGTACACCCCCTTCCCCCCTCCCCCTGCACCCCCACACCCCTTTCCCCCCTCCCCCTGCACCCCCACACCCCCTACACACTGCTATATTTAAAAAAATCCTTATGAGAAGAGTTGAATCAGTTGTCTTTAGAAAAACTTCAAATAGAAGAAAAAATATAGATAAATATATTTCCAAATAGGAAATTCTATTATTGTATTATATATTCTTCAACCAATAAACTAGATGTGATTAGTAGAACCTTAGTTTTTATCTTTGGTTTCTTCTCTTCTTTTATAAAAAAAACTTTTTCTCCACAAATCTAATATTTAATAAAATTATGTTTAGTAAATAATAAATCTCTTTAATTCAAATATTCAATAAATCTCATGTTGATGATAACCTTACTTATTATTCCTCCACCCTTATTTGAACTCTCTATTCCTTTCCTCTATTTTATCTATAATATCAGGATAATTTCTCCTCTATTTATTGTAGCCTTCTCCCTCTATTTTCAAGTCAAGAGATTTTAATTTCCAATTAAAATTAAAGAAATTAAATATGTTGAACATCCACTTCTTCAATTTTATCCATTGGATTGTCTTTGTATATATCTTCACCAATGAACTCCATTTAGGTTGGTGAAGTTTATGTGAAAACATCTAAACAGTTACAAAGATAAACTAGTAAATTTTGGGTGAACCAATATTTTTCAAACTTCTATAGTGTAGCCTATTTATAAAATGTCTATTTTGAGATTACATTAAGAATGATCATGGAATAGTAAAAAAATTCAATGAAAAAGTACAAAATAGATTTCTCCAAGCTTATCTATATGTTTATTGTTGAACTCCAAAAAATACAACACTCAAAACTGCTTCTTATATGGTGTGGGGATTCTTCGATTTCCCATTTCAGTAATTCTTACATGTAGTTCATAATAGCCTTTAAAACTCACATTTTGGGTCACTCCTATTTGTATATAGATTATGTAATCCTAAAAAATATTCTAATATGATGTGTTAATCATCTTCTCCATGTTTGAATACATCTTTCACCCACTATGTGCTTCAAAACACCCAATGAAACAGTTTTATTATTGTATTAAAATCTCTGGGTATTCCATTATTTCATGTAAATATTCATTGAATTTTGACATAATCTTCATTATATTCCTAACACTACGACATTATTTATACATAGAACTATAGAAACATGGTATTATTTTACATTTCCCCTTTATACAATTTGAATCCCATGTTTCTCTTAGAATTATGATTTACTCATATATATATAGTAGAAAAAGAATTTTGATGATTCACATCCCATTGAAATAGTATTTTAATCATAAAAACACAATAAATGCTTCCAAGATGTGAATTTTCCTTCTCCAAACATCTTCAGACCTGCTTGAACCTATTCTAAATCCAAAAAATTATTGAATAAGTACATTAAACATCATAAAACATCCTAGGAATCCAATCCCATATATTTTATTATCAATAATTCTTATATCACCATCACTTTGTATGGTTCCCTTATATGTTCAACATCATCACATCAATATGCCTTCAATTTCTACTCATACTCTACCCATGTCTTCTATAAATACAAGAGGAAGGAAGATCTAAATAACCATCACATGAAATTAAAATCACAGTACAACCTTAAAATTAAAACATTGATGAAATAATATGGTATAAAATACCTGTGTTGATTGGAATCCAGGAGGAGGGAACTCCGGTGATAGGTCGTCGGAGAGGAGGGTGCCGCAGTGAGAGAGTTCGTCAGAGAGGAGGGTGCCGTGATGAGGAGAGGTCAGGGAGGAGAGGTCGGGAAGGAGAAGTCATTGAGGAGGGTTCCACGGTGAGGAGAAAATGTTGGGGAGGAGAAGTCATTGGGGGAGGAGGGAACTGCGGTCAAGCGAGGTCTGGGAGGAGGGTTCCATGGTCAGGCGAGGTCGGGGAGGAGAAATTTTCAGGAGGATAAGAAGTCGGTAGGAGAAGAAGTAGGGAAGAGCGCGAGAGCAGCGAATCGGGGACCCTGATACCAAATAGGAAAACACGTGGTATATCCATGGTTATTAAATTAATCCGTGGAAATTAGAAAGATATATCCATGGACTAATAAAACCATGGGTATAGGTCCGTGGCTCGTAAAGGAACTTGTTTGGAAAACAGAGGAAAGATTACTTTATAAACATCTTATAAAAAGTCAAACAAGGGTATAAATGAATTTAACCCATATTCTAGGAAATAATAAAAATATTTTGAAATACATTTTTAGGATACACATATGTGGATGATAAAGAGGTCCCAGTAGATACTCACATATAAACAACCTCAGATAATGAAGAGATTGTAGAATTAACCCTTACCTTGTAATTTTCCTTGATCGAGGGTATGTTAACCTCCTATATAATAGTTAAATCATTGTTATTAAATTATAAAAGAACCAAATACATAAATATGATATCATATATGATCTTCTAATATTGCTTTGTTAATAATATTTCAGTAGTATCATTGTTTTGGATGTTAACTGATTCATTTTACTTTATATGTTTTATTACGTAAGTAATGTTTGTTATGGATTGGATGCATTTGATTCATATACAGAATTATATTATGTTATTAAACATTATTTTTAACCATAAAATGAAAATTATTCTTGAATGGTTAATATGGGGAATGAATTTCATTGCGTTCGTGGAGACGGTAATCCGTACTTACGCACGAGCGACAATATCATTAAATTGAAGGTGAAATTATATGTAATTGGATGGTATATCATATATAAAGAATTATTAACATGTTATATTTATTATTTACACCAGTTATACTAATTATTAAACCCATCCAAAAAATGAAGTGTTTTAATAACAAACTACACCACGACATGGAGATGGTAAGCCGTACGTACGCACGTATAGTGACTTATCATTCATAGGATGGATAGAATAATGAATATGGTTGTAAAATATTTATAATAACATAAAAGTATGTATAAGTTAATATATTTATTATTTTGTCATGGGAATAACAAGGAAAGAGAAAGTGGAAGAAGAAAAGAACTTTGAAAGAGGTGGTGAAATTATTACCTCTTCTTCAGGCGTTTCCTTTTGATTTGATCAAAAAAGCTCCTTAGGTTGGATATATGATCAAAGTAAGGACTCTAGGTATAATTAAGTGTAGTTGGGAGGATATTCAGTCTAGGTTTGTCTGATCCAAATGGCTTTGGAGGTGTGATTTTGAGATAAGGGGAAGTACCTTTTTATAAGAGAGGTGAGGGTCACTTTAGGAAAAGCATGCAATATTATTTTATTATACAATCATATTCGGTTTATAATGGATCCAAAATAATTTATTTATACGATAAGGTAGGGATGGGTCTAAAACCTCTCAACTAATAGGTTTTAGATAGGTTTAGGTCACCATATTAACCTTATCCTTTAGATTTAACTCCCAGTTAAATAGTTTAACTTTAACCATGTATTCTTGTATTATTATATTATATGGTTAATAATCTTACTATAAAATTCCATGAGAACCCCAAGTGGTTCATTAATGATATATATATTATTATATAAGTATTTTTTCCAATCCTTATATTTTTAGGACTATTATATAATTTAATAATATAGTATTTATTTTAAAAACTCATTTATGTCAATTTTGATACTATTTAGTACTTGATTTTCGTGGAAGTCATAACAGCATGATTACTTCAAAAAAAATTAATTGAATCAACCCTAAAATTTCATATTAATCTATAATATTCTTTTAATGCACCAAAAGTATCAATTTAGATTTATCTTTATTTTTATAATATCAATTATTTTAATCTTTCATTAATAAGGTAATTACTGCATCATCATTGTGTCATAAATAAATTTAATTATTTAATGTCTAAAAATTATAAATAAAATAAAATTATGTATGAAATTTTTTTATCTTTATAATTAATATTTATAGTATATTTTATCTTATGTATAACCCTATATTAAAAATGGTTTAGTTATTAAACTTTGAATTTAACACTTTTAACACTTCTTTAAATAAAATAATAATAAATGTCCAAATCTAATCCAATTGGGCCAAAAGGATCATATTTTATTCCTAAGGTTTATTTTGGTCGAAATACACTTATAAAATATAATTAGGACGTGTTTTAGGGTAATTATAATATCATTTTTATCTTTAATTACCCTATTTACTTTTAACCGTGGTAAATAGAAGTCAAAACTTACAATTCACCAAAAAATATTTTCATCTTATTAAACTGAATTTTACTTAATGATATCAACCATGTCTCTCAGATTTTTGAAATTCAATTCACAGAAGTGGTATTTTTTTTAATGCAAATTTTCCAATGCGCCTAGAAGGTGGGTAAAAGACAGTAAAAAGTTCAATAAAATTTTATATATCTAATATTATTATAAAATGAATCCAATGAATTATATTGAAAATTTATAGGTATTATGTATCTATTTTTACCTAATATAAATTTAAATAAAATAAATAATTATTTAAATAAAAAGTTGGTTTTAACCAATAACGTAGTGTTTTTCACTATTCATCAAAAATTGAAAGTTTTTAGAAAAATACAAAAAATTCACCCTAAGATATTTTTGATATTCCGAATCCAAAAATGAAGTCCATTTTGAAAAATAAAATTTATAAAATTTTAAAAAGTGGGTATTACTATTCATAATGGATAGTTTGATTGGTCGTGGTGTGTTAAAACTCCAAGTTGCGTACAATGCTAGCTATTGCATTATTCAAAGAGAAGCATACCGTGGAAGCTTGGGGTGTTATATTCTTTCCTCCTTCAAATAATTTTGTCCTCTAAATTTCTAGAATACTACCGTACAAAAAGATTCGGGTGGTTCTTCATCATAAGTTCCTCGAGTTCCCAAGTTGCCTCTTCAATCTTATGATTTATCCATAGAACTTTTACAAGACGAGTCATTAAATTTCTCAACACTTGTTCTCTTGTATCAAGAATCTTGATCGGCTTTTCAAAATAAGACAGACCAGGTTCCTGTTCAATTTCCTCATAGGTGAGTACATGCGTAGGGTCAAGCATGTATTTTCTCAACAGTGATACGTGGAACACATCATGAACTTTGGAGAGACTTGGCGGCATTGCCAAATGATAAGCTACAACTCCAATTTGTTCTATAATTTTGAAAGGTCTGATGTACATGGGTCTTAATTTACCCTTCTTACCGAAATGTATAACACCCTTCCATGGAGATACCTTCAAGAAAACATGATCTCCTACTTTAAATTCCAAATCCTTCCTTTGGATATTGGTATAGATCTTTTGCCTAGTTTGATCTACTTTGATGTGGGTTTGGATAACCTTCACCTTTTCCATTGTTTCCTCAACAAGTTCTGGGCCTACGAGTTTTCTTTCACCAACATCATCCCAACAAGTTGGTGTGCGACATCTCTTTCCATATAATGCTTCATATGGTGCCATCTGAATACTTTAATGGATGATATTGTTATAGGAAAATTCTACCAGAGGTAAATATTGATCCCACATACCTTGAAAGTCAAGTTATCAAGATCTCAACATGTCTTCTAAGGTTTTAATAGTCCGTTCTGATTGTCTATCAGTTTGAGGGTGGTAGGCAGTGCTCAAACAAAGTTCATCATCTAGGGCATTCTGAAGAATTTTCTAGAATCTCAATGTAAAATGGGGATCACAATCAGAAAAAATCGATAAAGGTACTCCATGAAGTCTTACAACTTCATTAATATATATTCTTGCTAAACTTTCAAGTGGTAAATCTTCTCTTATAGTAAGAAAATGTGATGACTAGGTTAGACGATCAACAATGACCCATATTGTATCATTCCTTCTAGGAGTCTTTGGTAGTCCCATGACAAAGTCCATCGTAATATGATCCCATTTCCACTTAGGTATGGGAAGAGGTTGCAAAAATCCTCTAGGATGTTGTCTTCCAGCCTTCAACTATCGACAAACCATACATCTTGACACATAATCAGCAATCTCCCTCTTCATGTTATCCCACCAAAAATGTTCCTTCAAATCTCTGTACATCTTAGTGCTACTAGAGTGTATAGAGAAATTGGGGCTATGAGCATCATCCAACAATTCCCTTTTTAGATAAGGTATATAGGGAACACAAAGTCTCTTCCCAAATTTCAAAATCCCATCTTCATATATGAAGTCGATCAATATCCCATCATTCACAACTTTAATTTTCTTTTGAAACTCCTCATCATCAGCCTAAGAAATTTTTATCCTTTATATTAAATATGGTTTGGAAACCATTTGAAAAATTATTGATATTTCACCTTCCATGATTATTCCCATATCTATTTTTACTAGATCCATAAACATATGATCCCTTTCAACTCTCACATTGTTCAAAACTACATGATCATTTCTACTCAAAGCATCTTCCACCTTATTTTCCTTCCCCGGGTGGTAGTGTATAGTGCAATCATAATCTTTGAGTATTTCAATCCATTGTCTTTACCTCATGTTGAGTTCTTCCTGTGGGAAAATATACTTCAAACTCATGTGATCGGCATATATCTCACATTTTTTTACCATAGAGATAGTGTATCTATATCTTCAAAGAAAATATTACAACTGCTAACTCAAGATCATGAGTGGGATAGTTTTGTTTATGAATTTTTAGTTGTCATGATGCATAGGCAATAACCCCATCATTTTGCATAAGGACACAATCGAGTCCTTTTTTTAAAGAATCACTATAAATAACAAACCCATTATTCCTCGATGGTATAGTCAATATAGGAGCATTGACTAATATTATCTCTAGTTCTTTAAAACATTCTTCACACTCAAATTTTCAAACAAATTTAACCTATTTACGTGTGATCTTGGTTAATGGGTTAGACAATTGAGCAAAATTATGGACGAAGCACCAATAATAACCTGCTAAACCAATAAAACTGTGCACCTCAGTTATACTTGTTGGTGCTGGCCATTCTTGGATTGCCTTGGTCTTTGAAGAATCAACAAAGATTCTATCCTTAGAGAGAAATGTCCAAGAAAATAAATCTCCCAAATCCAGAATTCACACTTTCTAAACTTCCCATATAATTTATTTCTTCTAAGGGTTTTCATAATAGTGCGCAAGTGATTTTCATGATCTTCGTAGCTTTTTGAGTATACCAAGATATCATCAATAAATACCAATAAAAATTCATCAAGATATTCCTTGAAAAATATATTCATTCGATCCATGAAAACAGAGGGTGCATTAGTCAGTCCAAAAGGAATTATTATAAACTTGTAATGCCCATACCTAGTACAAAATTCTATCTTCAGAATGTCTTCCTTCTTCACACACAACTGATGATATCTCGATTGAAGGTCAATATTTGAAAAATATTGAGATCTATTAAGTTGATCGAATAAATTATCAATGTGAGGTAGGGGATACTTTTTCTTTATTGTTAGAGCATTGATCTCCTTGTAGTCAATGCACAACCTCATAGACTCATCTTTCTTCTTAACAAAAAGAACAGGGTCTCCCCATAGAGAAACACTAGGAATAATAAATACCTTTTTACTCAATTAATCTAGTCGTTTCTTTAGTTCCACTAATTCCACAATGACCTTTCTATAAGGGGTCTTCGATATGGTCCTTGAACTAGGAATTAAATCAATGGAAAACACAATTTCTCTTTCTGGAGGATGTCTAGGTAAATTCTATGGAAACACATAAACATATTTATGCACAATTGGTATGTACTATATTTGAACATTACTTTCCTCACCCATAGTTATTTTATTCTCTTACTCCCCAATAATTGAATTTAGTAGAGCTACTGGGGGTGGATCTAGATAAGAATCAGGTGATGACGTTTCTGCTCTAAATATAAGGTACTTCTTATCATCATCGAAAATTGTAACCTCATTCTTCTTACAATAAATTTTTGCATCATGGTCAGAAATTCAATCCATACCAAGGATTATATCAAATTTAATAATGGGTATTATGATGAGATTAGAAGATAAAGAACATTTATATGACCTAATGGGGACTGATTCACAAAGCTTTATTGCAATGATACTTCCATGAGGAGTTTTGATGGACAAATTCCTTGTTAAATAAAATTGGAAATATCTAATTTTCTTAGAAAACTGGGAAGATATGAAACAATATGATGATCCAGAATCAAATAAATCATTGGATAAACTTGAGGAAACCATTAAATTACCTGCCACCACGTCTTTCGGAGCTTCAAACTCAACAGTAGTGATCACATAAGGTTGGACTTTCTCCCTTGGCCTTTTCTAAGATAAGCTTCCTTAGCGCTTAGAACATTCATTTTCATAATTCCAATTTTCTTTAAAATTGTAGCATTTAACACTAACAACCTCTTTCTTTCCCTTATAATCATAATCTTGGGGGTCTTTTTTCCCACACTTGTAACAGACTCCCATTACCTTTAGGAAAGTACCAGGGTGTTTCTTCCCACATTTACCACAAGATGGATATTCAGCTTTTCCCTTCTTCCCCTTATTTACATTTCTAGAGTGTTCAACAGATATCTTCTTCTCTTGATTTTCTTTAAATATGTAAGACTTAGAGAATTTTTTTCTGTCTTGATAGCACATAAGATAATATATTTGTATGACAAGAAGGATTGTGAGACTAATGCTCGCTGGAGAAATGGTTTTAACCCAGCAAAGAATTGATAAATATTACTCTATGGGTTATTTATATAATCTTCTGCATGCCTTTCTAACCTTTTAATGTTAGCCTCAAACTTTGCGACATTCTCATCCTCCTTTTTCCTTAGACTCAGAAATTGCCTTTCAATATCTGCTCGATGGTCACGAGGAAAGTATTTTTCTAGGAAAATATATTTAAACACCCTCCATTACATATTTATATCCATAATGATATTATGTTATTAAACATTATTTTTAAACATAAAATGAAAATTATTCTTGAATGGTTATGATGGGGAATGAATTTCATTGCTTTCGTGGAGAGGGTAATCCGTACGTATGTACGAGCGACAATATCATTCAATTGAAGGTGAAATCATATGTAATTGGATGGTATATCATATATAAATAATACTTAAAATGTTATATTTATTATTTACGTCAGTTATACTCATTATTATACCCATACAGATAATGAAGTGTTTGAATAACAAACTACACCACGACGTGGAGATGGTAAGTCGTACGTACGCACGTATGATGACTTCTCATTCATAGGATGGATAGAATAATGAATATGGTTGTACCATATTTATAATAACATCATTGTATGTATAAGGTACTGGAGTTATTATTTTGGTATGGGAATAACAATGAAAGAGGAAGGGGAATAAGAAAAGAACTTTGAAAGAGGTGGTGAAATTATTACCTCTTATTCGGGCATTTCCTTTTGATTTGATCAAAAGGGATCCTTAGGTTGGATTTATGATCAAATTAAGGAATCTAGGTATAAGGGAGGGTAGTTGGGAGGATATTTGGGTAGGGTTTTCCCTATTTAAATGGATTTGGAGGTGTGATTTTGAGAGAAGGGGAAATACCTTTTTATAAGAGAGGTGAGGGTCACTTTAGGAAAAGCATGAAATATTATTTTATTATACAATCATATTCGGTTTATAATGTCTCCAAAATGATTTATTTCTAGGTTAAGGTGGGTATGGATCTAAAACCTCTCAACCAATAGGCTTTATACAGGTTTATGTTACCATATTAACCTTATCTTTTATATTTAACTCTTATTTAAATAGTTTAACTTTTACTATGTATTCTTGTTTTATTATATTATATGGTTAATAATTTTACTATAAAATACCAAGAAAACCCCAATTAGTTCATTAATAATATATATATTATTTTATAAGTACTTTGACCAAAATTTAGATTTTTAGGATTATTATATCATTTAATAATATAGTATTTTTTTTAAAACTCATTTATGTCAATTTTGACACTATTTAGTAATTAATTTTTATGGAAGTTATAACAGCATGATTAATTCAAAAAAAATTCATTTAATCAATCCTAACATGTAATATTAATATATAAAATTCCTGTAATTCACCAAAAGTATCAATTTACATTTATTTTGATATCTATAATATCAATTATTCTAATCTTTCATTAATATGGTAATTACTACATCTTCATTGTTTCATAAATAAATTTAATTATTTAATGTCTTAAAACTATAAATAAAATAAAATTATGTAGGAAATATTTTTATATTTATAATGAATATTTATAGTTGAATTTATCTTATGTATAACCCTATATTAAAAATGGTTTAGTTATTAAACTTTTAATTTAACACTTTTAACTCTTCTTTAAATAAAATAATAATAAATGTCCTAATATAATTAAAGTAGACCAAAAGGATCATATTTTATTACTAAGGTTGATTTTGGTCTAAATAAACTTATACAATATAATTATTACATGTGTTAGGGTAATCATAATATCATTTTTACCTTTAATTACCCTATTTACTTTTAACTGCAGTAAATAAAAGTCAAAAGTTACTATTCAACAAAAATTATTTTCAACTTATTGAAGAAAATTTTACTTACTGATATCAACTGCGTCTCTTGGATTTTTGAAATTCAATTCACAGAAGTGGTAAAATTTTGTTTAATGCAAATTTTCAAATGCGCCTCGAAGATGGGTAAAATATGGTAAAAAGTTCAATAACATTATATATATAATAATATTATAAAATGACTACAATAAATTATGTTGAAAATTTATATGTATTATGTATCTATTTTTACCTAATATATATTCAAATAAAATAACTAATTATTTAAAAAAAGTGGCTTTTAACCAATAACGCAGAGTTTTTCACTATTCATCAAAAATTGAATGTTTTCAGAAAAATACTAAAAATTCAACTTAAACTATTTTTGATATTCTGAATCCAAAAATGAAGTCCATTTTGAAAAATAAAATTTATAAAATTTCAAATAGTGGGTATTAATATTCATAATAGCTAGTTTTATTGGTCGTGGTGTTTTAAAACTCCAAGTTGCGTACAACGCAAGCTATTACATTATTCAAAGATAAGCGTACCCTGGATGCTTGGGGTGTTACAGTGGGTAGGCTTTCTACGGGGGTGGGGGGCTGTCCAGGGGGTATGGGTTGTCTAGGGGGTGGGTGGGTTGTCCATGGGGGTGGCGGGGATGTCCAGGGGGTACGAGGTGTCTGGGGTGTTGGGCGGGCTGTCCACGGGGGTGGCGGGGCTGTACAGAGGGGTACGGGGTGTCCAGGGGGTGGTCGGGATTTCTACGGGGGTGGCGGGGGTGTCCAGGGGGTGGGCGGGCTGTCCACAAGGGTGGGGGGGGGAGGTGGGTGTCTAAGGGGGTCGGGGGTGTCCAGGGGGGTGGGTGGGTTGTCCACAGGGTTTGCGGGGCTGTCCCGGGGGGGGGGGGGGTAGGGGGTGTCCAATGGGATGGGTGGGTTGTCCACAGGGGTGGAGGTGGGAGGGGGGGAGGCTGTTCAGGGAGATTGGGGGGGGGGGTGTCCAGGGGGTGGGGGGCTGTCCACGGGGGTGGTAGGGCTGTCCAGGGGGTAGGGGGTGTCCAGGGGTGTGGGCGGGCTATTCACAGGGGTGGTGGGACTGTTTAGGGGGGTATGGGGTGTCTACAGAGGTGGAAGGACTGTCCATGGGGTATGGGGTGTCTAGGGGGCGTGGATGGGCTATATACAAGGGTCGGGGCATTGTCCTGGGGGTAGGGGTGTCCAGGGGGTGGGCGTGTTGTCCACAGGGGTAGCGGGGCTGTACATGGGGTTGGGGGGTGTCCAAGGGGTGGGAGGACTATCCATGGGGGGAGAGGGGCTGTCCAGGGGGTGGGGGGGGGGGGGGGGGGGTTGTCCATGCGGGTGGTGGGGCTATCGAGGGGGGTGGGGGTGTCCAGGGGGGTGGGCGGATTGTCAACGTGGGTGGGGTGGGGGGGGGGGGGCTACCCACGTGGGTGGGTGGGCTGTCCACGGGGGTGGTGGGGTTGGCCATGGGGGTGGTGGGGTTGGACATAGGGGGTAGGGGGTGTACATGGGGTGGGAGGGCTATCCAAGGGGGTGGCGAGGCTATCCAGGGGTAGGGGGTGTCCAGGGGGGTGGGCGGGCTGTCCATGAGGGTGTGTGGGGTGGGGGTGTCCACAAGGTATGAGGTGTATAGGGGGGTGGGAAAGATGTCCATGGGGGTGGCAGGGCTATCCAGGGGGGTACGAGGTGTCCAAGGGGTGGGCGGGCTGTCCACGGGGGTGACAGGGCTGTCCAGGGGGGTACGGGGTGTCCAGGGGGTTGGGCGGGCTGTCCACGGGGGTGGAGAGGCTGTCCAGGGGGTAGGGGGTGTCCAGGGGGGGTGGGTGGGCTGTCTATAGGGGTGGGGGGGGGGGTGTCCAGGGTGTTGAGGGTGTCGAGGGGGTGGACAAGCTATCCACGGGGGTGGTGGGGTTGTACAGGGGGTAGGGGTGTCCAGGGGGTGGGCGGGCTGTCCACGGGGATGGGGGGTTGTCCAGGGGGTGGGGGTGGGGGGTGTCCACGGGGGTAGAGGGGATGTCTAGTGGGGTAGGGGGTATCGAGGGGGTGGGTGGGCTGTCCACAAGGGTGGAGGGGCTGTCCAGGGGGTGGTAGGATTGTCCAAGGGGTAGGGGGTGTCTAGGGGTGGGTGGGATATCCACGGGGGGGGGGGGGGGGGGGGGGGTCTGTCCACGGGGGTGGCGGCTATCCACGTGGGTGGGCGGGCTGTCCACAAGGGTGGGTGGGCTGTCCAATGGGGGTAGGGGGTGTCCAGAGGGGTGGGATGACTGTCCATGGGGGTGGAGGGGCTATCCAGGGGGTACGAAGTGTCCAGGGGGTGGGCGGGCTGTCCACGGGGGTGGGTGGACTGTCCATAGGGTACGTGGTGTTGAGGGGGATGGGTGGCCTATCCACAGGAGTGGTAGAGCTGTCCAGGGGGGTATGGGGTGTCCAGGGGGTGGGCGGGCTGTCCACGGGGGTGGCAGGGCTATCTAGGGGGTAGGGGGTGTCCAGGGGGTGGGCGGGCTGTCCACGAGGGGTGTCTAAGGGAGGGGTGAACTAGTCATATAAAACCATCAAGTCAAGTTTTATTATTTATAGATAAAAAAATAAAGATAATGTGACCTACCTAATCACACATATATTGAGGCATAACAAATCCATAAACATCAAAGGCCATTAATATCATTTAAAAATGTAACTGATCAATCTGTCCCTCATCACCATCATTGTCATCACTATCATCATCAACCTCACCCTAATCCTCATCGTCATCCCCATCATCATCCTTTCTCTCCTCATCACCCTCCTCCTCACCCTCATACATAGCCTCAGCCTCCTCATCGCCCTCCTCCTCTGCCATGGCCTCCTCCTTGCCCTCTTCCTCCTCTTCCTCTGCCTCCTCCTCACCATTATCTCGACCACCACTAAAACTGCCACCTGGTGCACTATATATAGAACACATCAACAACATATATTCATCACAAGCTGAACTGGCCTTTGGTGAAAGTGTGTGATGCAAAACTTCCATCAGTTTCATAAATTCAGTGTTTGCCCTAGCAGACTATTCTACCATCTTTGTGGCCCTTTTTCAGCCTGTTCTGCTTGTGCCTTAACCTTCTGGAACTCAGTGGCACTACAACTCATACCTGAGGAGGGACAATACCTCGTCATAACTATACTCTTCCCAGGTCGGCAGTGTACTCTACCAGGGTGCTCATCTCCCAACACCTGATGTAAGTGATCATTTAGCCCAAAATTGTCAGGTTCCTAGGAATCAAGGGCCTCTAAAGCAACCCGTTACAAATATAAATAGATTATTAAGTTACAACATAGATATTATAATTTTAAATCAACAAAGTAAAACTTACAATCTACTGCTGAGTCGGTTCATTAACTGCACTTCCATCTTTCTTCCTTCTACTCGATCAAAATAATTTTTCTCAAGGCACACGTCCTTCTATATTCAATTTATTACTCTACAATTACATTGAATATAGGAAACCATAATTAAAAATAGGATACCAATAATTAATTTCATAACTAAAATTATATTGCAACTTTATAAATCAAATAAATTACAGAGGAAGCAATGGAAAGTGCAAGTAATAAAGAAAAATTATAAACTCTCAAACCTGCTTCCTCTCATGATCTTGCATCGTTGTACGCCCCAATGTGTGGAGGTATTTTTTAGAATCATTTTTTATTTCTTACAGATTATTCCTAAATAAAATCCAATAATTTTTATTAACTAAAGACATGAAAATTTTCATTTAAATACCTATAATGTGATTAATACCTCAAACTGGATAGTCATCTAATGAGTAATCATCTGTCAATACTGTTCTAATGGACAATCATCCATGACAAGGACTACCTCTAACTCTGTTCCAACTCTGGTACTCCATCCAATATATAAATAATGCTTATAGGATCTCTAAATCTCACCTAACTCCTTTAGATGTACTGGCCCTGCACCCTCACCATCGATAAAATTAAACCTAAGATGACACCAAAATATTAATTCATATAAATATAAAAAATAATATATTGCATTAAATACAACAGATTTTTTTACCCATATCTCTACCCAAGATTTATCCTTGAATTCATTTTACAACTGTCTCCATGCGAGCGGGCTGACAGGAATGATGTTAGAGTATTTGGAAAGCGTTGCAAAAAAAACTCCGACATTGCTACCTTGTTTTGTCAATCATTTTACTATATTTATTGTAGTCCACCATCAATTGCATGTGGCAGTTCCACACCGAATGCATGCATGTACACCCCGCCCCTACCTCCTATCAGTAGATGTATTTGTTATGAAAGAAAAACAAATATTTTATCAATACATGTTATAATGAAAATAAATAATGGTGTAAAAATTTGTTAGGGTTGTATAAGTATACCTGAGGTAGTCTGATCAATGGGAACCACGGAATCCTCAGAAAATGAAGGAACACCCTGTACCAGTGGAGTGAGTCCCAATGTATGCTCTGTAGGGAAAAAATATGACAGAGTAGGAGTATAAGAATATGGAATATAAAAGCCATGAGAGAAGGAAGCAGAAGTAAAATAAGATGATAGGGATGGCTGGCCGAATGCTAGGTGGGTAGTGGGAATCATCATCAGATATGGTAAAGACGGGTGAGGAGGCTCATATGTAAAGGGTGGTGAAAACATGGGAGGCCTAAATATCCCGTGTGTCCCTAATGACACATCGAGATCAGAATGTGGGATGGATGGTATGTTAGTGGGAGGGACAGGGTCTAATCAGGTATGCTGACCAGATCATCTAGATCTCGTACCAACCCCCTCATATGAACACCCTGAGTACTAAGACCACTACTAGAATCCTCATCAAATAACTATCACATAATAGGTGGAGCCTGTAAAAATGTTTAAAAGAAAATTAATCACATGAAATTATATATTATTTAAATATATATATTTGAAATAAAATACTCACTACAGGCACTAGTGGTGGAATGCCTATCTCAATCATGATACGATTGTTGTCCATCATCTATTTCCATTTCCTTTCTCCAATTGGTTGAATTTCTTGCATTTAAAAACAAATATGGAAGTAATTAGAAAATGATAACTATTATGTAACCCAAAAAACAAAATAAATGAGAGGGAATAGGGGGATTCATGGATAATTTAACTATCCATTGTTTTAGGTGAGATTGAATAGATATATAATGAAGTCAATAAATCATACAAGATGTAATAAAGAAATTTAATTTTTAGTAGGATGGTTATTTACTAAGTGTTATCAGTCTATTAAATTCACAGAACATTGATTCTACCAGATTCATAAGTGGTAAAGCAGTTGTCAAAATTAAGGAAAAATTTAATTTCTTTATCCCAGGTAGATGATGAAGGTTTCTATACATGTTTTGTAGAAGAATAAAAACCATCAAGTTCATTACCTGGTAAAATGTTAAAGGGAGGTCTTAGAGTTATACTAATTTTATACATGGTCAATAAAGAATTGAAATGTTCACCAAGTTAGAAATGTTGGTTTTGTAGGTTTGAATACAGTTCAATTCCAAATTAGAAAATGAAATTCAAATAAAATTGCAACCAATAAACATTGAAAATTCACATAACGGTCAAGTCGGATACAACATATTTGTAATCAATATTAAATCAATTTGAATAGTACCAACCTTAACAACCCAATTTAAGGTAAACCAAAATAATTGAGAACATGAATGGATGGTTTTATATATTTCCTACCAACCTTAACAACCCAAGTTGAGGTAAACCAAAATAATTGAGAACATGAATGGATGGTTTTATATATTTCCCACCACAACTTTATGTTCACAGTCAACTATGACAATTTAGCTATACATGAGTGTACAAGATCATGCACACTTGTGGAGGAGAATTATTCAGGAGTGGAGTAAATTTTAGATCGAAGAAATTTTATATTTTAGTAGATTATTTGAGTGATCACATACACTTCCCAATGGGATGGGGGGTGTCCAGGGGGGTAGGGGTGGGTGTCCATGGGGTGGGGGGGCTGTCCACAGGGGTTGGGGGTGTCCAGGGGGGTGGGGGGTGGGGGGTGTCCGGGGGGATGGGGGGGGGGTGTCCCGGGGTTGGTGGGTGGGTGTGTGTGTGTGTGGGGTGGGGGGGTGGGTGGGAGGGCTGTCCACGGGGGTGAGGGGATATCTAGGGGGTACTAGGTGTCCATGGGGGTGGGTTGGCTCTCCATAGGGGTGGTGGGGATATCCAAGGGGATCGAGGGTGTCCAGGGGGTGGTGGTGGGGGGGGGGGCTTTCCAGGGGGTAAGGGGTGTAAAGGGGGTGGGAGAGCTGTCCACGAGGGTGGGTGGGTGGGTGTGTGTGTGTGTGGGGGGGAGGGGGGTGTCCACCAAGGTGGTTGGGGGTGTCCATGGGGTGTGTGGGGGGGGGGCTTTCTAGGGGGTCAGGAGTGTCCAAGGGTGTCATGGGTGTCCAGGGGGTGGGGGGTGTCTGGGGGGATGGGGGGGGGGGTGTCCGGGGGGTGGTGGGGTGTGTCCAGGGGGGTGGGAGGGCTATCCATAGGGTGGGGGGGTCTATCCAGGGGGGGTATGGGGGTCCAGGGGTGTGTATGGGCTATCCACAGGGGTGGCGGGGCTGTCCAGGGGGTAGAGGGTGTCCAGGGGGTGTTGGAGTTGGTGGCCTAGAACCAAATACTTTGTACTTTATTAATTAATAAATACATTATCACATCTTGATTGTTCTTCTGCGTGACAATGCATGTGACAATTTCTTAAGTATAACTATTTCATTAAAGGGTCATAGCAGATCCCTGCTATGATGAGAACCCGAGAGTTCCATAACACTATTCTTGAATATATGTTCTATGGCCGAATGATGTTATTTGAGGGGAACAAATAAAACATGCCATTAGGGGTGAGGACTCACAAAAATTTGAGGCACCTTCTCATGGTGTGTGCCCTTGGTAATATCCAGGAGGATATTATGAGGACGAGACCCACCAATAGGAAATCAACATTTCATAGTGTCATTGGATGTTCCTTTCTACAGACATGTGTATTGGTCCTTATACTTTAAGATTATTATTAATGACTATTATAACTCGCTCACTTAGATGTATTGTTGAAAACTTTGACGACACACTATTCACAGTGAGGTAGGATATGTTGGGTGTGTCACGAGTAATACTACATTAATAGATAATGCGTGAAAGGATTTTTCCCTTATGTTCCATAACGGAAGTAGATATCTCAGGCCATTTGATAGAATTGATATAGCCCAAATAAATACATGGCCATAGTGAGGAATGGAAAAGTTCAATTTCAGAAAGTCAAAGAAATAATAATCGAGCGAATGAGTTGATGTCACTGGCATGCAACCTGCTTTATTTTAGATATCGATACAAAGGGATTATATTACACGGTAAGAATTCATAGGAGGTGACACATCATTGCTGCATTAAGTTCTTTATCTATGGGTGCCTTGGCGTGTTGCTAGACGCTAACCTTGGACTTTAGGCAGGTTCCGCATAATGCCACTAAGAAGGAGGCCTATAGGGTCACACACTAAGTGTGTCTAAGTATCTCAGTTAAATATTAATTTAACAAGTTGAAAAAAGATTATTCCTGATTGTGGTTCAATAATTATTCAAGGATTCTTGATCACATTTATTTAGACACTAGTTATTTGAGAGAATATATTGTGGGTGAAATAATATATTTATTAGTGAGTAATGCAGTGATATTTATTTGAGAAATAAATAGCCATTATTCAAGGTCTAATAAATGTGGTGGAGGAAATAACAAAAAACTAGAAAAAAAGTACATTCCATGTATATTAAATATACACGCCATGTATTTTTTTCTGGGAATTTATGAGAAATAATAATATTTATTTAATTAAATAATATTAGGTGTAATTTTCTGGGTGCATGTAAAGTAATAATAATAGTCAACTGTTATTATTAGACATGGGATATTAATAAGAATTAAATGAAATGAATAAATGCTTTTGAGTAATTAATTCATTTTATTATTATATGTAATTAAAATACAAATTATATAATTCTCATTAGCCTAGAAATGTTTTTTGGTTGTGCACAACAGATCTAGAGAAATCTCTCAATCCAAGAGAGAATTCTTTTCTTCCATGAACACTCTCAAGCTACAAGAGAGAGATCCTCCTCCAACGGAGCAAGGTGATCAAATGCGGAAATCACAAGCGAATGCTCTTATGTGCTAGCACCCAGAGATCCCTTCGGCGATATCCAGAGATATGTGGATCACATGTGGATGACCGCTAAAGGAATCCTACACTTGGATTCTATGACGCAATGACAGATCACATCAGATCATGACCAGAAACATCAACGAAGAAACAATTCCATAAAGGTAATTATTTTCAATTAATTGAATTAATTATAACCAACATATGATGATCCCATATATTGTTCAAGAACTCCCCTCTTTTTTTTGTTCTTCATTCTATTACGAAGATCTGACATTTTATTTTTGTGACGAATCTCAAATTTATCATTGTTAATGCTAAAATTAATGTTGGGTACACCCATCAATGAAATTTTGTTGCACTCGAAACCTATAAGTGGTATAAGAGTGGTCATATCGTTGATTATAATTATTTAGTTTTTCAATGGTGATTTATGCATTAAATAATTTAGTTGTTTCAATTCAAGTTAATCATTCTTTAAATCTGAATCTCGATATCTGTTCCTCCTCTCTCATTTCTCATTCACCTTAGAGAAACAAATTTTTCTTTTAATTTTGATTAAAAAATATAGGATCTCATTCGAAGGTGCCAAACATTCATGGACGTACAACACTAGAATACACGACGTGTATTAGGTAGTACACGCCGTGTAGTCAAGATTCAATGCATCAGACCGGTCTGCCCAATCAGGCCATGTTTTGGAGTATTTATAAGTCTTAAATGACTCCGTGTGTTGACCAAGAACAAGTGGCGCATAGTTTCCAGATTACACGCCATGTGGCTCATTGAACACATCGTGTAGTCCCTTCGGGTTTGGGTTGGACCATGTACCCTGTACACGACTCGCCCAATTAGAAACCGTGTAACACTGATACTACACAGCGTGTTCTGTGTCCCACTGAACATGACCTGTACTTCGAATAATTCTGAAGTACATTTACACGCCATGTCCCCGAGCGTGTACTTCATATGGATAGTGAACAAAAGTACACACTGTGTAGTCAGAACTACACTCCGTGTACTCATCCAAATTATGCAGATTTATTAAAATTTATTATTATATTATACAAACCCTTGAGACGTGTACCATAGTGCCGATGTAAAGCTGAGGCCCAACACGTGATACATGTTATATATATATGTGTTTAATTTAACATCTGCGTAATGTTCATTTCTACTCATTGGGTAGTTATGAACGAGAATTCACCGGGTTTCCTCCAAGGTACAAGTTATGTACAAAGATAATTTTAAATGAATTTATTTGCTTAAAATTATGATGGATTAGAATCTCAAGGAAATTTAGAAAAAGGGTTTAAGATAAAATGATTGATTAATTAAAGATAATTAATTGATTCAAGCGTGATTTATCTTAAACAAGAATGATTAAAAGAATTGAATGATAATTTTATTTATGTGTAAATATCATTGCATGCATGGATGATCATGATATAGACCAAGACCTTTGTATGTGAATGGTTTATTTTAATTAATTTATTTAAATTAAATTTGTTGGCCTCTAAGCCTTCTCCTCATTAATATGTAGGGTATGCGTGCCCAAGGTTTCTTTTATATAAAACCCCATTTTACCCCTCACCTGCGTGTGAGATAAAATCATATATAATGGATGGAGCTCCCAAGATATTTAAGGAGGCTCAAGTTAGGATCCAAGGTGAAAACAATCCTAGGAGATACAAAGGTGGATAGGTGGAAAGCTGTAAACACGAACCCAAAAGGTTTAAGGTGTTTCTCCCCTAGGTCTTGGGTTAGTTTATCAACTGCTAGAAAAACTAAAAAATAGAACAAGCTCATGATAATACAATTTATTTTATTTCTATCAGTTACATGGTTTATTTATTTTGGGTTTTTTATCACGATCACATAATTAATGAATTAAACAAGTATGCAAGTTGGAACTAAAATAAGATCGGCTTATGCGTAAAATATTATCTTAGACATGGTTATTCACTTAAGTATATCCCACTTAATATTAAAAATCATGTAATAAAAGATAATAAAATGGAAATTTACGTATAAGTATAAAAACCTCAAAGAAATACTAAGTTGGTAGAGCCTTCCACAATCTTGGTTAGAATTGAACTATAGTTCAAAGTGATTAAGCAACCCTAGTTGGGGTGCTTTCAATTATCGGGGAATTATAATTCAAGGTTTTGGGTTGACTTGACTTGGTTTGCATCAAGGGTTGACTACTACAATAGGACTTAGTGTGACCAAGAGGCAAAGGTTGAGGAAATACAAAATAAAAGGATTTCAGGATTGGGGAGTCTACTTAGTGGATCAAGGAGCTGCGAGTTAATGTAGTTAGCATTTAGAATGCCTACCTAAAACCCTTCAAGTTTCTTGACCAACCCTAGTTGGGGTAATGCGAAGAGAAATATGGATCCTTTCCACTAGAATATTTAGGCAACAAAATATTCTGAATTCAATGGTGATGACTATTGGATTTCGATAAAATAGTGGGAGACTGGTAAGTATTAATTTATTTATTTGTCTCAATTTTATCATAATAAAGTACTAAAAATTTTCTAATCTTAATTTGTAGAAATGGAAAGAAAAATTACTTCAAATATATCATTGCGAACCAAACTCGAGAAGGAAAACCTTCTCATTGACACCAATTTCCAAGAGTGTTAGAGGCGTTTACGCATCATCCTTCACCATGAGAAAAATTGTATGTACTAGAAGAGACTATTCCAGTTGCTCATGGGAAAGAGGCCAGTGATGAGGAACTATCTCTCTATATGAAACATATGGATGATGCCACCAGTTTCCAATGTTTCATGCTATCGGCCATGTCTAATGATCTCTTGAAGAAACATGAAAACATGGACGTGTATAGTATGATGCCTCACCTTAAGGATCTCAACCAAGAGAAGGAGATACAGGAGAGATATGAGATCTCCAATGCTTTGTTTACATCTAAACTTGGAGATTCTGTGCTAGCTAGGCCTCATGTAGTCAAGCTTATTGGTTACATTGAATGCCTGAACATCTTAGGGATTAAGTTCCCAGATGAGCTGCATACAGATCTCATCCTATCATCAATACCCAAGACCTTCTCTAGATCTATTTTCAACTATAACATGAGAAACAATGAGAAGAGTCTCTCGGAACTTCTGACCTTAATTAACCAGGTAGATAAGGACATGGGGCCTGACAAACCCACATTCCTTATGGTGAATAAGAAAAGGAAGTATAAGGCAAATGGGCCAAGGACTTATAAACAATATGAAGCCCCCGAGCACCGTCCCTACAAGAAGGGGAAGATCTAGAGGCAAGGTAAGGAACGTGAGGCAGTATGTTTTTCATGTGGAAAGAAAGGCCACTGGAAGATGAACTGAACTTAGAAGTGTGGGGATGCTAAAGGTGCATTTTTTATCAAGTGTAATCTTTCCATTTCTACACATTGGGTATTAGATACAGTTTGTGGGGCTCACATCTGTATTCAAATGTAGGAACCAAGTAGATTTAGAAATATTGTTAGAGGAAAGGTGGATCTTCGAGTTTCCAATGGCACGAGGCTGGCTATGTTAGCCATTGGCAATTGACACCTCTCATTGCCAACTGGGATGATTTTGGTTTTACATAATTGTTATTATGTTCCTAGTGTTACCAAAAAAATAATTTCTATATCATGTTTGGAAATGGATGGATTTATTTTCAAGTTTCTAAATAAGGGTTTATTAATTTATAAGAACAATTTATGTTATGGTATGGATCATTTAAATAATGGTTTGTATGTATTCAATTATAAAAACCAAGTGTTAGCAATCGATAACGAAACAAACTCACATGACTCATACACCACCCAGTTGTGGCATCGCCGTTTCAGTCATGTAAACGATAAACACTTGAAAAATCTCTACCAATATGGCTATTTAGACTCTACTAAGCTATAAACACTTGATATATGTCACTCTTTTTTACAAGGTAAAATGACCAAGACGCCTTTCGGTGGATAGGGTGAAAGGGCCACAGAGCTTCTAGGATTGGTGCACACGGATGTGTGTGGACCATTTCCAATAGAAGATAGTGGTGGATATTCTTACTTCCTTACTTCTACTGATTATTTGATTAGATGTGGATATATCTACTTAATGAGGTATAAGTCAGAATCCTTAAATAAATTTAAGGAATTCAAGAATGAATTAGAGAATCAGCTTGGTAAGAAGATAAAGAAGCTTCAATCGCATTGAGGTGGAGAATATCTAAACCAAGAGTTCATCGAACTTCTATAAGAGTCTGGGATTCTATCTCATATCACTACTCATTATACACCATAGTGTAATGGTGTTAGTGAAAGGAGGAACTGCACCATGTTAGACCTGGTGAGGTCGATGATGAGTCATGCAGATCTTCTATTATCCTTTTAGGGATATGCATTACAAACTGTAGCATACACATTAAACCGAGTACCAAATAAGGCAGTAAATGAAATTCCCTCTAAGTTATGGAATGGAAAGAAACCCATTTTGTCACACACACGTGTATGGGGATGTGAGAAATTTGTTAAGGCCTTCTCAGGCAATAAACTAGCACCCTAGGGCACAAAGTGTATCTTTATAGGATATCACAAATAAACGAAAGGATATTACCTATATAAACCTTCAGACAAGAAAGTGATTGTCACCAGAAAAGACATATTCCTTGAGAGGGAGCACATCCTCAAAAAGGATAGTGGGAGGAAGATTTACTTCGATGAAGTTGATACTCAAGATACACATAAGTTGGTACAGGAACAAGTTCCAAAGGTGTAACATCCCAGGTAAATATTGAAATAATACATTTTCATTTTTATTAATATTTTTAAATTAAATATTAATTTTACTTTAAAGGGTTTTCTATGTTCTATGGAATACCCTATATGCAACAACGGGTTTCTTTGAAATCTTAATTTGCACAATAATAATATAGTATTATTATTTTAAATGGCAGTTAACGCCTAGATGTTGTTTTGGCGAGAATGAACTTAAATAACTAAAATATGATTATACATGTTTTTTAAATGTTTTTACATTTATCCAATAAAATTTAGAGGCTTAAAATGTTAATGAGTCTAATTTTAAGCATAATTTACTTTAAAAGGTTGATTTACCACACTTTAATGGAGAACCCTCTTTAAATATAGTTTTGGTCAAAATTATATGCTCTATTTGACCAAATAAAATTATTATTTATATTAGTTACATAAGCATTTACTTTGGGTGAATTTTTAGTATTATTCTGATAAAATTTAATTTTTAATGAAAAGTGAAAAATGCTGTATTTTAATTCAAAACTGCCTTTTAATATAATATATTTATATGGTTAGATTATCTTTTTAATTGGTTTTAAAGTGTAATTAGATTATATTTTTACCATTTGGTCTAATTTTGGTTATTTAAATGAATTTCACTTTGAGATTGGACATAAACAAGTGTCAATCATTTGATAGTTATTATTTCTTAAAAACATGTCTTTTATTTTGACAGCGGGAATTAATTTTAAATAAATTTCTTCCACTTATGTGATTTGAATTTGAAAAAATGGATTCCATATTTGGAATCAGAATGTCCAAATTGTGTAAATAGGTAAATTTAATTTTTATTCATTATGAATATTTACTTCAGTAAATATTTTATTTACCATGGTTAAAGAGTAAATCTGGAAAATAAGGGTAAACAAATATTACTATAATAATATAAAATTACCCTAACATGTGTCATAATCCTATTAGTTGATAAAAGTCCCACCATTATGATCCTTGGGTCAATTTTGGGACCCCATGAGGCCACTTGGGAGTGATAATGATACTTTATTTTAATTAACTTAATGTAAAGGCAAAAATGACATAAACAAATATCTTTTTGTAAATTAATTTTTACATGGGGTTATATAAGTCATAGTTTCGACTATAAATATTTATTAGAAAGATAAAAAAATTTCCTACATCATGATATTTGTTTTATATTTTTTAGACATCAAATAAATTAATTTTTTATGAAATAATAATGATGCAGTATTTATCTCATTAATAAATGATTTAAATAAATAAGATTATAAATATTAAAACAATATCCAAAAACTATCAAATTCTTATTGGATGATTTTATTTAGACCATTATTCATCTTATATTATAATTTAATTAGTTTTGGACCTTTATAAACCAAATATCATTATATAATAAAATAATATTTTCACACTTTCCTAAAGAGCCCCTCCCCCCTTATAAAAATCCCTCAATTCTAACTCATTACTCACACATCTCAAGCCCCTTGGATTGTCCAAAACCTACCAAAATAATCTCTCAAGATCCCTATTTTCCACCTATAAGCCTTACATTAGGCATAATTCACTTCAAGAAGTCCTTTTGGTTCAAACCAAAGGGAGTTACCCAGATTAAAGGAAACAATTTCTCTTAACTTCTTTTATTTTGTTTTACTTCTCCAACCCCTAAAATCTTTGTTGGTCGGAGTGGTTTACTCAAGAGGGGGGTGAATTGAGTACCAATTAAAATTTCTGTAATTTAAAAACAGTGTCTTAAAGACCCCCAAATAAAATAATAAATTAAACTGTAGTGAATTTATATCAAAGTAGTGGTTCTGTCAGATTCTCAAGGGATTGATTAATTCCCAGTTAATCAACACAGGAGTGTGTGATTATCTTTTGAAACTAACTTACTAATCTACACTTAACATAAACACTTGCTAATTTAATTATCAAAGTAACTTTAAAAACAGTATTGGTTTTAAAGTGATTAGCAGCGGAATAAAACTTTGAAAGAGATGGCACAACAATGTAACCAAGAGGTTCAGTCTCAAGCCGAGACTTAGTCCTCTCAAAAGTTTATATAAGAATGATCCACACCCTGGATCGGGGTTCAACAGTTTACAACTGTCCAGGTCCAAGACCTCTACCACTGTTCTTCGTGGGAAACAGTACAACAGCAACCAGCTGTCCAGGTCACACACGACCTCTACCACTGTTATTCGTGGGAAAGAAAGAAAGAAAGAGTTTGGTAAGGATTTTCAAATCCTTCAGTTTGAGTACAGGAGACAGTGTATGTGTTAGATACAGCAGATAACACACACTGCTCGAAAAGAATGGTAATAAATCACAGAACAAGAGATGTAGAGTTTAGAGATGGTTCTGGTGATTGCAGTATAGCTCTGGACTTCTTCAGATTCGATCACAAGTGAGTTTGAGTCCTCTTCTCGTTTCTGTTTGAGAAACAGAGTGTCGTATGCTCCAGGTTCACAGGTAGTGAGAATGTAGTCGATGAAGTTCTTCTTGTATGCACAGAACACTTCTCGAGTATGCTTGATAGTCTTCTCGTATTTATCTCCCATCAGGGGACAGAAAAGATTTCTTTTCAGCAGGTACGAGGTATGGGTTCCTGACATTCGACAACCTTTATCAGATATTTGACAAATCATTAAAATGTACATGATATGACCGTTAGATAGATTAAATATAGGAAATAAAGAAATTCAAACAGTGAGTCGAGTGATCGGTAGGTAATCAGCATCGGTAGCTTGAACATCGGTAGCTTGAACATCGGTAGCTCGAACATCGGTAGCTCAATGTCATTAGTTGCTTTGACTCTATCGGTGGCTCTATGCGTCGGTTGGTACATGCTTGTATCGGTGACTTTGTTTATCGGTAGCTCCATTCGTCGGTAGCTTCATGCGTCAGTAGCTTCATGCGTCGGTAGCTTCATGCGTTGGTAGCTTCATGCGTGTATCGGTAACTTTGAGTCTGTCAGTAGCTTTGTCCATCGGTGACTCTTATTCCATCGGTAGCTATTTATACTTACACCGGTAGCTCTATATTTGTATCGATAGCTGTCTGTAAGTCAGTAGCTTATATTTATAAGCACATCGGTAGCTCTGTGTTAAGTCTATCGGTAGCTGTCTGTCGGTAGACTAAGTCTATCGGTAGACTGGTTACCGGTAGCTCTTTATCAGTAGCTATAGGCAGATTACTTATGTTTTATGCAGAACACATCCGATTGTATTAGAATCAATTTATAACTTGTATGAACATGGATAAATGATGATTAACATATTCCAAAGACTATTTTAAAAATTATTATTGGTTTGATCACATATTTGAAAAAATTAAAGTAGAGATCAATGATACTTAAAAATATCATATAGAATGAAAACATAATTGGGATTTTCAACACATATGAATACATGATTGAGATTATCAAAACAGGTGAGGTCAACAATCTCCCCCTTTTTTATAATCACAATTTATGATATGGGCATTTAACATAGTGAAAATATAATAGTAAAGAGTATAATATTGAATTCAATTTTCTCAGAGAAAATAGCATCAGAGATAATAAAAATAGTATGATATATACATAAGTTTTCAGAGGTAACAATCATAAGGTACTAAATAGACATAATATTAGAGGGAAAGAAAAAAAAATGAACAGAAGGGTAAAGTGTCTCCCCTTATTCCTTATTTTTCTCCATTGAAAATATTTTTCATTCTCTTTGTTCTCCCCCTTATTCTCACATTTTGTTCTCCCCCTTATTCTCGCATTTTGTTCTCCCCCTTATTCTCCCAGTTTGTTCTCCCCCTCTTATTGTTCTCCCCCTTTGTGATAATCAAAAAGTGGGAAAGCATATATATATATATATATAGGAGACAAATAAAACAAGAGAAGTAAAAAGAGTTCTGTATTAGAGTAGTCAAAAAGTACAAAAACAGAATACAAAGGAATTCCTATCAAAAATCATGGCCAGTGGTTCAATCCTCATCTGCAACGAGAGATTTTCCTTTAGGATCAGAAGGATGTTCGGGTGGTGAGGATTCAGGTGAAGGTTTGGGAATGCCAGAAAAGATCAAAGGAGGCTGGGCCACTGACATAGAGTCGGGCTTGTAGGTTGAAGATTTTTGGGTGATCATTGGTGTGAGGCTTCGAATGGCTTGAACAGGAGTCAGCTGGACTGTGGAAGCAGCTGAAGCAGAAGCAGGCAGAGCAGGAGGGATGATGACTGGTCTGGCATCAACATGCAAGAAGGGCAGCAGCAGATTTCTAAAATCCATAATAATTCCTCCTCCTCTTTCCATAGCAGAGATGAAATCATCTTTATTCTCCATGAATTTCTCTAAGGCAGGAGTCAGTTCTCATAGCTTGCTCACTTGTTCTCTGAAAGCTTGAGTGACTGGAGGGAGCTTCATGTGTTCCAACATTAGCTTGAAGTGGTGTTCGAGTTGATGCTTTGTGAAAATTTTGGAGAAGTAGTAGTCCACTTTGCTTTTAATGGCTTCCTGAGAGGCAGAGGCTTCTCTCATATAGTCTTGAACAATCTTCATGATTTCTCTGGAAGAATCTCTTGTAGAAAGCACCACTCGACTCAACTCTGATGAGTCCACAGAGCCACTGGTAGAAATAGAGCCAATCTCCTCCTTCAACATTGCTCGAACTTGATTTAGGTCAACTGATAGTTTGGATGTGAGAGGGCCAAGAGAGAAGGAAACAGTTTCTTTAAAACTCTTAGACAAACCACTGATTAGACTTTGAACTTGAGAGTCTTGCAATTGAACATGATCCTTCACTGAGGTTTTGAAACTTTCAAACACCAAGACAAACTGGCTTACTACACTCTTCACATAAGCTAGGTCCTTGTCAGCTTGAGACTTGGAGCTCATATAAGAATCCAAAGCAACAACTGAAGTCTTGAGAGCTTCCAGATCTGCTTCGATTCTTGAAGACTGAGTCTGGCACTCTTTCACTTCTTCCACAAGCTCAGACACAAATGAAGATAAATTGCAAGCCAGAGATAGCTCGAAAGATCTCTCTAACATTTTCATTTCTTCATAAAAGCTTTGCTTCATCTCAGCAACTGATACACTGAATGTTTCTTTCATCTCATTCTTCATGGATTCAAGATCTGATTTGGAGACAAAATCACTTGGGATAACTGCAGCAGATCCCCTTGCTGAGGCCAAATTAACTACAGAAGTAGTCATTATTGAATTAATTGAGGAAGCAAGAGAGGTTTCCATTAACTTCACTTCTTCAACAAAACTGGTTTTGAGGTCCTATTTCAGCTTATTCAAATCATGAAATCTGACCACATCATCTGGAAACATCTCAGAAGCAAGATCATAATTGGTCTTTGGTCTATTCATAGACACCTCATCATCTGAATCTGGATAATCCAATCCACAGACTATAAACCCTGGGTCTTCTACCCAGTCTCCAAGTTCAACAGCTACTATAACATTTACAAGCACAGACTGATGCTCCCCCTCAATGGGTGCATTCTCATGTATCACAACAGCATTTGGTGCTGGATTCTCTTCATCAGAA
Organism: Viscum album; assembly: GCA_963277665.1. NCBI lineage: Eukaryota > Viridiplantae > Streptophyta > Magnoliopsida > Santalales > Viscaceae > Viscum > Viscum album. Next base: position 224,349,207 of record OY728163.1, read on the forward strand.
TCTTCTACTACAAGTTCCACAGGTGCAACATCTTGAAGATTTTCTGATACAGGTACAGCTTCTTCTGTAACTCTTTCTACTTCATCAGCAGGCATAACTGAGCTTCCAATCAAGGGACTCATACTTAAACTACTAGAAGCAGGCGATTCAGATACATTCTCCTTTTCCTCTTCTTCTTGGTGAGGTACAGACTGGTCTTCCTCATGAGTAGATACAATTTCCTCTACCTTTCCTTTCCTAGAATAGACCAATTCTGCAACAGGACTTGGGGGCAAGTCTGGATCTCCTCCAACATCCATAGGAGTTTCTTCTTCTTCTTCTTCTTCTTCTGTTTCATCACTATAAGCAGGTTCCTCTTCATCAGGTCTCAGACTCGGATCTCTCATATCCTTTGGTCTTGAGGGATGATCCACAGGGTTAAACCTATCATAAATCTTCTGATCATCACTGACCCATTCACCCTTCCATGGGTTCCAGTTAATTTTCATGTACTTGCAAACAGTCGAGGTGATACAGAAATTGTTCTTGACTACAACTGTCTCATCCTGAGACTCATCTATTTATTTCACTTTTATCATCACTGAAATCAGCTTGGCAAAGAACAAAGCATTAGTCTTTGACTTTGGTCTAATCATGTCTTCCATTTGAAGCATCAACAATCTGCACAGATTGATTTTTACACCATGTCTTAGCAAATGAAGAAGATAGATATCTTGATATCTCAGATTTACAAAATCTCCTCTCCTCGGTATCAACACATGCTGAACAAACTTGAAAAGCAGTCGATTCTCTCCATCCATTTCAGCAGCAACCACTTGCCTTTGATTTCCATTTCCAGTCAGCTCTTTTTAGGCGGTTTCATAATCAAAGATATCACTACTAGGTGGCATTGCTCTTGATAAATACCTAGAGACACCTTCATGTGGTACTTTCAAACTCTCAGCCCACTCTACTGAAGAAAAAGACATCTCTTTTCCATTTACAAAAGAGCTTACTCGATTCTCATTCTCAGACTTCTCAAAGGTTACAAACTCATAGAACTGTTTTACCAACTTTGGGTAGTATGGGCCATTGTTATTCGAGAAACAATCAACCCATTTCTGGTCTTCCAGAATCTCGAATACTAAGGATTTGCTAGGCAGTAGCCATTCCACGCACAGTTCCTTCTCGATTACTATGTCTCTATTCTGCAAGTGATGATTCACTGGTCGCCTTCCCGATCTAGTTTTGACTTCACTAACACTGGCTTTATGCTGTGTCTTCTGCTTCTTAGCATTTGGTTCTACACTTTCATCTCTGACGATAGGAAGCTTGGTTTTTGCCATCGCGGGTTTAGGGTTCTTGGCCGATTTGGGAGGTAAGGTTCGAAGGTGAGAGGTTTTGAGCTCGGTGAGGTAAGAAGTGGCTTAGACTTAGTTTTATCATTTAGGAATTCCAAATAAACGACTAAAATAGAGTAATAAAATAAAACGATTCGTATTCTTGGCGGCAGACAGATGTTTTAAAAACATTGCATCGGTGTGAGTTAATCATCGGTGAGAAAAACAAATCGGTGAGAATTTCTACGTCGGTGAGAAACTTACATCGGTGAGAATTTTCACGTTCGGTGAGAAACTTACATCGGTGAGAATTTCCACGTTCGGTGAGAAACTTACATCGGTGAGAATTTTCACATCGGTGAGAATTTCACATCGGTGAGAATTTTCACATCGGTGAGAATTTCACATCGGTGAGAATTTTCACATCAGTGAGGATTTTCACACCAGTTGTGATTAAACATTCCCAGTTCGTGTCTTATGTAACTTAGCCTATCCGAACTTAAAGGTTTAGTGAAAATATCAGCCAATTGATGTTCAGTGCCAATAAATTCAAGAGAAATATCACCTTTTTGATAGTGATCTCTTAGGAAATGGTGTCTTACATCTATGTGTTTGGTTCTAGAGTGAGATACAGGATTCTTAGAGATGTTTATTGCACTGGTGTTATCACAGTTGATTGAAACATGTTTAAAAACATATCCATAGTCCAAAATAGTGTGTTTCATCCACAGAATTTGTGCACAGCAACTACCAGCAGCTATATATTCTGCTTCGGCAGTAGATAATGCAACTGAGTTCTGTTTCTTACTACACCAAGAAACTAAGGATTTTCCAAGAAAATGACATGTTCCTGATGTGCTTTTTCTATCTAACTTACAACCAGCAAATTCAGCATCTGAATAACTCATTAACTCAAAGGATTACCCTTTTGGGTAAAACAAACCTAAGTTAACCGTGTGTTTGAGATATTTAAAAATTCTTTTAACAGCAAGATAATGAGATTCTTTTGGATTAGATTGAAATCTAGCACACATACACACACTAAACATAATATCAGGTCGACTAGAAGTAAGATAAAGTAAACTACCAATCGTACCTCTGTAATTTGTTTGATCAACTGGTTTCCCAGTTTCATCTACATCCAATTTACAGGTAGTACTCATAGGAGTTTCACTTTCCTTGATACTATCCAGACCAAAACGTTTTAAAAGATCCTTTGTATATTTACTTTGATTCAAAATAATACCATTTTCATTTTGAAATACTTGAAATCCAAGAAAGTACTTAAGCTCTCCCATTAAGCTCATTTCAAATTCATTTTGCATACTTTTTGAAAAATCAGTACATAAAGAGTGTTTAGAAGATCCAAAAATAATATCATCAACATATATTTGTACAACTAAAACATCTTTAGAAATTCTTTTAATGAAAAGAGTTGGATCAACAATCCCTTTAGTAAAACCTTTTGAAATAAGGAAATTGCTAAGTCTATCATACCAAGCTCTTGGAGCTTGTTTTAAACCATACAAAGCTTTAGAAAGTTTAAAAACTTGATTTGGAAAATGGGGGTTAGTAAATCCAGGTGGTTGTTCTACAAAAACATCTTCAATTATAAAACCATTTAGAAATGCGCTTTTCACATCCATTTGATACAACTTGAAATCCAGATGTGCAGCATATGCAAGTAAGATCCTAATGGCTTCTAGTCTAGCTACAGGTGAAAAATTTTCCTCATAGTCTATACCTTCTTCTTGACTATATCCTTGTGCAACTAGTCTAGCTTTGTTTCTAACTATATTTCCAGATTCATCTACTTTATTTCTAAAAACCCATTTTGTGCCTATTGTCATGGTTTCCTTAGGTCTGTCAACTAATTCCCAGACTTTGTTTCTTTCAAACTGATTTAATTCTTCTTGCATATCCATTACCCATAATTCATCATTGATAGAATCATTGATATTTTTGGGTTCCAGCTGTGAAAGAAAGGCTTGATGTTCAACCTGGTTTCTTAGAGAAGCTCTAGTTTGTGTTCCTCTATCAAGATTACCGACAACAGCTTCTAAAGGATGATTCTTTAGAATCCTTGTTGATCTGGTAAAGGTTGGACTAGAAATTTCAGGTTCATCTATAGGTTCAGGTTCAACAGAAGCAGATTCTGGAGAAAGTCCAGAACTGGATACTTTTATAACAGGTTCTTTAGATTTATCATTAAGGTCCAAAATAGATAAGTCTTCTTCAAGATTCTCAAGAGAGGTTTTAGGCTCATGTGGATCAGTTTCATCAAACTTGATGTGAACAGATTCTTCCACACATTTGGTTTTCTTATTGAATACTCTATAGGCTTTACTTGAAATAGAGTAACCCAGAAAAATTCCTTCATCACTTTTGGAAGCAAACTTATCCAGATTATCTTTAGTATTCAGAATAAATACTTTGCAACCAAAAACTTTAAAGTAATTAACCTTAGGCTTTCTATTGTTCCACAATTCATAAGGGGTTTTCTTAAGAACAGGTCTGATTAAGACTCTATTAATGACATAACAAGCTGTATTTACAGCTTCAGCCCAAAAATAAATAGGCAGATCATATTCATTGAGCATGGTTCTAGAAATTTCTTGCAGGGTTCTGTTTCGTCTTTCTACTACACCATTCTGTTGGGGTGTTCTAGGGGCAGAAAAGTTATGAGTATAGCCATTGTGTGAGCAATAAGATTCAAAATCTTGATTTTCAAACTCACGACCATGATCACTCCTCAGGGTTTTAATCTTAAGTCCACTAAGGTTCTCTACAGACTTGGAGTATTTGACAAAGTAAGAACAAGCTTCACTTTTGTGAGCTAGAAAATATACCCAAGTATATCTAGAAAAGTCATCTACAAGAACATAAACATAGTGCTTCCCATTTAAACTAGAAACTCTTGATGGTCCAAACAAATCCATGTGAACCAATTCAAGTGGTTGAGAAGTTGAAACTTCTTTCTTTGATTTAAAAGAAACTTTGTGTTGTTTTCCCTTTTGACAGGGGTTACACACTCTATCATTTGGGAATTCTAATTTAGGTAGGTCTCTAACTAGGTTTTTCCTAGAAAGTTTTCTAAGTGAGTGAATGTTGCAATGTCCTAATCTTCTGTTCCATAGCCAAGATTCTTTATGAAAAGCATTCAAACAAGTAATATTCTGCTTAGCTAAAGAATTCAGATTAACAGCATAAACATTCTCATTTCTTAAGGCAGAAAATACTAAAACATTCTTAGAATTAAAAACTTTGCAAGAATCATTTTCAAATTTAACATGAAAACCATCATCACATAACTGAGAAATACTTAATAGATTGTATTTAAGGCCATCGAAAAATAAAACTTTAGAGATCAAAATTGAATCAGTGTTACCAATCTGGCCTAGGCCGATGATTTTCCCTTTTGAATTATCACCAAAGGTGACAAAGCCTCCATCAACTTTTATTAAACTCTTGAAACAAGAGAAGTCTCCTGACATATGTCTTGAACATCCACTGTCCAAATACCATGTCTCTTTACAGGAGCTCTTCAAGAAAGTTCCCTACAAAACAGATTTAGATGGGAGATGATTTTGGTACCCAGATTTTCTTGGGTCCAGACAGGTTAGCCAATAACACTTTAGGTACCAATATTTGCCTAATGGGTCTCATATAATTTGTAGAATTGACATGCTTTGAAAGATAAACTTTATTAGATCCATAGCTATGTATATAACTGGTTGAAGCATATGAAGTTCCAGAATTACCTTCATTCTGTCCAGATTTAGAAATGAATCTAGTTTTAGCAATTTTCCTTAGTCCAGGTTGGTATCCTATACCAGTAGTATATTTAGGTGCTACTTGCTTTCCTAGCATATGTGATAGAGTATTCTTGCCATTGGTGAACTTCTCTAAGTCTTTCTTGAGTTGCTCATTAGATAGTTTCAGTTCAGTGTTTTCCTTAAGCAACTGAGCATTCTTCTCTTTTTCAATAATGAGTTCGGTTTTAACTGTAGTGGTGAGAGCATGCTGTTTCTTTAATGACTTGTATTTATCCTTAAGTTCATTACATGTCTCTTCCAGCATATCACAGTATTCAAATAGTTCAGATTTAGACATGTTATCACCTTCAGAATCATCTCCAGAATAATATGAATTTGAAGCAGGAGTTTCAGCAGTTACCTCAGAAGTGTTTGTCATAAAACACATGTTGGCTCGATTCCTTTCAGAGTCTGAAGATTCAGCTCCACTTGTGTTGTCTTCTGAAGCACTCCAAGTAGCCTTCATGGCTTTCTTAAACTTATTGTCCTTATATTCATATTTCTTTTTATACTTTAGCTTTGGATGGTCGTCTTTGATGTGTCCTTTTCTCTTGCACTCATAGCAGACAACATCATCTGACTTGTCATTCCTCTTCCAATCCTTTTTCCATTTGCCTTGGTGATCATACTTACCCTTATAGTTTGTTTTTCTGAAGAACTTATTTTTCCTATAAAATTTCTTAAATCTTCTAGCAATGTGAGCATTCTCAGCATCACTGTCAGAATCACTTTCACTGTCTTCACAGCTTGAACTTTCAACTACAGCTTGAAGCTTTTCTTTGTCCTTATTCTTTGAAGTTGAGGATTTGAAAGCGACAGACTTTCTTGCAGGTTCATTTTATTCCTCTTTGTTCACTTTAAGCTCTTCTTCATACATCATCAGCTTGCCAATTAGTTCCTTGACAGGTAGAGCAGCTATGTCACATGATTCTCTGATTGAGACAGATGTGCCTCTCCATCTATCAGGTAGACATCTCAAAATTCTCATAATTTGTTCCTTCGATGAGACATCCTTTCCCAGCGAGATCATTGTATTGACAATTTCATTGAACCTGAGATACATGTCAGAAATGGGTTCGTCAGGCTTCATTTTAAAATTGTCATACTTGATAGTATAAGTGTTCAATCTCATTTCTTTAACATTAGTTGTTCCTTCATGAGAAACAGCTAAGGTATCCCAAATTTCATATGCAGTTTTACATGCAGAAATTCTATTAAACTCTTCATCTCCTAGAGAACAGTACAAGGCATTCATAGCTTTACAGTTGTTATTGTAAGCAGTCTTTGTAGGTTCATCCCAAGTAGATCTAGCAGTAGTAGGAATTTTGTATTCTGATTCAATAGCAGTCCAAATATCAAAACCTATGCTTTCTAGATGAATTTTCATTTTCAGTTTCCACTGAGCATAATTAGTTCCATTGAAGAAAGTTGTCCGGTTAGTAGCAGCACCCTCAAGTCTATTGTCCATGATGAGAAAATTTTTTTAAAGAGATAAAAATTTAGAAATAACAGAAATTTTAAGAACTTTAAAATACAACTAAAATCACAGTTCAAAAGCAGAGTACTTTTAGAAAGTATTTTCAACCTCTGATACCAAGTGTTGGTCGGAGTGGTTTACTCAAGAGGGGGGTGAATTGAGTACCAATTAAAATTTCTGTAATTTAAAAACAGTGTCTTAAAGACCCCCAAATAAAATAATAAATTAAACTGTAGTGAATTTATATCAAAGTAGAGGTTCTGTCAGATTCTCAAGGGATTGATTAATTCCTAGTTAATCAACACAAGAGTGTGTGATTATCTTTTGAAACTAACTTACTAATCTACACTTAACATAAACACTTGCTAATTTAATTATCAAAGTAACTTTAAAAACAGTATTGGTTTTAAAGTGATTAGCAGCAGAATAAAACTTTGAAAGAGATGGCACAACAATGTAACCAAGAGGTTCAGTCTCAAGCCGAGACTTAGTCCTCTCAAAAGTTTATATAAGAATGATCCACACCCTGGATCGGGGTTCAACAGTTTACAACTGTCCAGGTCCAAGACCTCTACCATTGTTCTTTGTGGGAAACAGTACAACAGCAACCAGCTGTCCAGGTCACACACGACCTCTACCACTGTTATTCGTGGGAAAGAAAGAAAGAAAGAGTTTGGTAAGGATTTTCAAATCCTTCAGTTTGAGTACAGGAGACAATGTATGTGTTAGATACAGCAGATAACACACACTGCTCGAAAAGAATGGTAATAAATCACAGAACAAGAGATGTAGAGTTTAGAGATGGTTCTGGTGATTGCAGTATAGCTCTGGACTTCTTCAGATTCGATCTCAAGTGAGTTTGAGTCCTCTTCTCGTTTCTGTTTGAGAAACAGAGTGTCGTATGCTCCAGGTTCACAGGTAGTGAGAATGTAGTCGATGAAGTTCTTCTTGTATGAACAGAACACTTCTCGAGTATGCTTGATAGTCTTCTCGTATTTATCTCCCATCAGGGGACAGAAAAGATTTCTTTTCAGCAAGTACGAGGTACGAGTTCCTGACATCCGACAACCTTTATCATATATTTGACAAATCATTAAAATGTACATGATATGACCATTAGATAGATTAAATATAGGAAATAAAGAAATTCAAACAGTGAGTCGAGTGATCGGTAGGTAATCGGCATCGGTAGCTTGAACATCGGTAGATTGAACATCGGTAGCTCGAACATCGGTAGCTCAATGTCATTAGTTGCTTTGACTCTATCGGTGGCTCTATGCGTCAGTTGGTACATGCTTGTATCGATGACTTTGTTTATCGGTAGCTCCATTCGTCGGTAGCTTCATGCGTCGGTAGCTTCATGCGTCGGTAGCTTCATGCGTTGGTAGCTTCATGCGTGTATCGGTAACTTTGAGTCTGTCAGTAGCTTTGTCCATCGGTGACTCTTATTCCATCGGTAGCTATTTATACTTACACCGGTAGCTCTATATTTGTATCGGTAGCTGTCTGTAAGTCAGTAGCTTATATTTATAATCACATCGGTAGCTCTGTGTTAAGTCTATCGGTAGCTGTCTGTCGGTAGACTAAGTTTATCGGTAGACTGGTTACCGGTAGCTCTTTATCAGTAGCTATAGGCAGATTACTTATGTTTTATGCAGAACACATCTGATTGTATTAGAATCAATTTATAACTTGTATGAACATGGATAAATGATGATTAACATATTCCAAAGACTATTTTAAAAATTATTATTGGTTTGATAACATATTTGAAAGAATTAAAGTAGAGATCAATGATACTTAAAAATATCATATAGAATGAAAACATAATTGGGATTTTCAACACATATGAATACATGATTGAGATTATCAAAACAGGTGAGGTCAACAATCTTTTTATTCCTTTATTTTATAAAAAAATAGTATCCTTAATATACTAGGATTTTGTTATGAAAAGGATTCTAACTACACTTACACACACCTCCATCTAATGGGTAAAATATATACTGTTTCTGTGGACGACAAACTAACGCCCCACAAAACGATGATTATTCGATTATCTCCTACTACCTCTCATGGTGTCCATTAAGATGGAACTATATTTATATATGATATAAATTATGTTTATGTTTTCTTTATTCTTTTGTGTTTTACATTTATATCTTACCTTTATGGTTTCCATAATGGGTAAACATGATAATTTCATTTGGGGAAGTGCGGACTACCGCCCCCTCAAAGTGATATGACTCGTTAATTCCATATGCAGGATGTATAAAGGATTTAGTTAATGATATTATATATTATATTATACTGGAATTATAATATACCTATGTATCATTATGTTTTCATTCCATTAAAATATGAAATAGAAATGAAAGTAGCGTTCATGCGTACGTACGGCTTACCGTCTCTATGAACGGTGCATTTCATTTCTTATCTCCAAATGATATGTACTATTATAAATACATATATATATACTGGATATATATGATATATATGATATCTAAATAATGAATATCATTCTTGAGATAATGGACTATTGACCACATGGAAAACTTGTAAATATAAGGTGTTCATTTTTACTCAAGTACCAAATATCAACAAAACGACCATTATTAACTTAAATGATTACATACTGTTTATAACATGGTAATAAGTGATATAAAAGGAATAATAAAATTAAAAAAGGTTCTTAGCCAATTATAAATTAACTTTAGTTTATTATTCAGGAGATTAAAGAACGAACAGGTCAAGTCGGAGACAAGGTAAGGGACTTCGTCTCAATCTCCTTTCATTGAGACATATTTTGTTTTATACATGAATTTATTTTATACGGTGTATAAACACATTTTAATTTTCATTTCATTAAAATGGAATCTTTTTCTATGAGGGATTTTACTAAATGAAAAAAAAGAATATTTATTTTTAATGTAAGCCTTGACAACGACCTTTCCACCGCCATAAGTATTATTTGATCTTTGGCTTCCTTGAAAACCCGTAATGTTTTTAAAAGAAAAATAAACACCATATAATATTTTACATATTTTGGTATTGAAAATGGTTTTGATAATGGATTTGTTATGTCAATATATTTAAATGATATATTGTTATTGAAATGTGGAAATGTTATCTTTCCTTTATGTTTGTTTCATATGTTATGAATATGTTATGGTTCTTGGGAATTGTTTACGTATACAGGTGGTTCCATGATAAATATAGGGAGGGTGAGCCCGAGATAGATCTCCAATGCATTGGATAACGTGACAGAGGTAAACGTGAATGTTTCTCCTAAGAGATTTAGGGAATATACTGTGATGGGTATTCCAAATGTAACTCCCCATGTAGTTATGATAGCTAAAATGTAAGTATGATATGGATGTCACAGGTTACCTTTATGATTTGTGATTACTGTGTGTTATTCATAAATCTTATGTTTTCATGAGGTATGTGAAAGTGTTTTATGTTTTTTATGTATTGATGGACTAATGATTTCTGTCTTTATTTTATAACCCTTACTGAGATTTTTTATGCTCATCCCAAGTTTTGAAATTATTTTCACCAGACTTAAAGATGAATAGGGTGAAGGATGTGATCAAGGAAAAACCATGCTGTCTAAAATGTGGAACTAGACATGAAATTTTTTAAAGAGTTTTTTTTTGAAAAAATAGAAACTAAGTAGAGGCTTATAATTTGTATTTTTGAGATGTAATGTAATAGTTATGGCCTAATTCTCTAAAACTCTAAACCTGAAAAAATACTTAATGGGAATTATTAATTTAATTCAATATTATGTATTGTTTAATGCGGGTCCTTATAGTTGGTATCAGAGGTTGGTTTAAACAAATTTATGAGTTATAATATAGTTAAATTAATACCCATAAATTATTTTTATTTTAATTTATGATTGAAATGATATAGCATTTACAAATTACCATGTGGCTTCGCCTAAGATATTTCTGTGTTCAGAATGGTTTTCCACAGAGGAAACAGGGCAGCTATGTTGGGACGACATCAGGAGGAAGACAACCTTCCAAATCAGCAACCTGAGATGGTCAAAATTGGAACTGAATAGTGTGTTGTAGTGATGGAATAGTTGACTCAGGCTATAAATAGTGGTGGTATCCATGCACGGGATCAGCCAGATCAACCACAGAGGAACATGTCAGTAGTGGATCATTTCATGAGGCAACATCCCCCATCATTCAGAGGATCATATGACCCTATGATTGTTGAAGGGTGGATTAAAGCACCAATTTTTTTTTTTGATGTCATCTGGTGTTCAGAATATCAAAAGGTTAGTCTTACTGTTTACCGTTTTGAAGGTGAAGCTGATCAATGGTGGTCGATGGTGAAAAATATCAGGCATAGTGAGGAGATTGATGCTCTTGATTGGGATTAATTAAAATTTATGTTTCTTGAGAAATATTTTCCTAAGGTGGTTCATCTTAGGATGGAAAATGTTTTTCCTAGAATTGAGGTAAGATGATGACTCAATGGCTGCTTATGAAGCAAAATTCACTCGACTGGCAAGGTATGCTCCAAATTTCATACGAGATCTTGACAGTAAAGTCAAATATTTTTAATCAGGATTAAATCCAAAGTATCAAAGGGCTTTAGCTTCTCGTGAGTTCAAAAGTTATGAAAAACTTGTTCGATGTGCAGTGAAGGTGGAAATGGAGTTTTCCAATGATCAGGTGTTTTTTGAAAAACAATATAATAAGAGGTCAAGGTGGAAGGAGAAAGGGAAGAACTCTCCAAAAAAAGTCTAATAGTAAGAAACTTAACTTTTTAGTTTGAGAAAATTGTGGTAAAAGCATGCTGGGGAATGTCTTTAGAATTTAGGTTAGTGCTACTGATGTGGTAAAATGGGACATAAGGCTCGTAATTGCACTGAAAAAGAGCAGGGTAATGGTAAGACAAAATCTGATTTACAATTACTAAAATGTTTTAAGTGCAATGAAATGATTCATTATGAAATTGAGTGTCCAATGAAGAACTCAACTGAGGGAAACCAACTAGAATACAAGCAGAAAGGGGTGGTGAATTCCTTTGAAACTACTTTAGTAGATGTTCGACCATCGAATGAAGTTGTATCAGGTACACTGTTTGTTTGTTCAGATTATGCCAATGTGTTGTTTGATTTGGGGTCTAACCATTTGTTCATTTCTGATAATTTTTCTAGTAAATTGAGAATTCCATATCAGGATATGAATCCTGAACTTATGGTAAAAACATTGGGTGGAAATGTTGAAACAAAAAGAAATTATAAGAACCTTCATGTGCTTGTGTGCGGAAAGAATCTACCTGCAAACCTTATTGTTTTGCCTCTAGTAGAGTTTGATGTTATTTTGGGTATGGATTAGATTTTTGTTTATTATGCTAAGATTGAATACAGAGATAAAGAGGTTTCCTTTCAAGATGATTTTTAATTTGTGTACTAGAATGATCCCTTACTTTTGATAACAAATCAGGAAGCTAAGAAACTAGTAAAAGATGGAAATGAATGTTACCTTGCACATATTGTTGAAAATAAAGGAATTGTTCAGATTAATGATGTACTTGTGGTAAATGAGTACCTTGATGTTTTTCTTGATGAGTTTCCTGGTATTATACCTAATCAGGAAGTTGAATTTACTATTGACTTAGTTCCTAATGCTAAGCCAATTTCAAAACCCCCTTATCGAATAGCTCAAATTTAACTTTTAGAGTTAAAGAAGCACTTACAGGAGTTATTATATACAAGGTTGAATTTGACCTAGCACATCACCATGGTGTGCTCCTGTCTTGTTTGTTAAAAAGAAAGATGGTTTAGTGAGACTTTTCATTGATTATAGAGAATTTAATAACATTACTGTTAAGAACAAGTATCCTTTGCCTCATATCAATTATTTGTTTGATCAGCTCTAGGAAGCTCAATATTTTTCGAAGATTGACTTGAGGTCAGGGTACCATTAGATGAAAGTAAAGGATGCAGACATTCTGAAGACTACGTTTTATACTAGATATGGCCATTATGAATTTGTTGTTATGCCTTTTGGTTTAACCAATGCACCTATTGCATTCATGGATCTTATGAATAGAATTTTCCATGAGTTCTTGGATAAGTTTGTGGTTGTGTTCATTCATGATATTTTGGTTTATTCTAAAAGTAAAGAGGAGAATGAAAGTTATTTAAGGGTTGTTTTGAAAACATTAAAAGAAAAGAAACTATTTGGGAAATTTATCAAGTGTGAGTTTTGGTTTCAAAAAATTTCTTTCCTTGGTCACATTGTTTTAAAAAACAACATAACTATTGATCCTACTGAAACAAAATTTGTTAAAGAATGGCCAAGACCCACAAATATAACCGAGATCCATAGTTTTCTTTGTTTGGTAGGTTATTACCAGAGGTTTATTGAAAATTTTTCAAGTTTATATATCCCATTAACTAAGTTAACTAAAAAAGGTTTTAAGTTCATTTGGACAAGAGAATGTGATGATTATTTTCAGGAATTGAGAATAAGATTGGTAAATGATCCAGTTTTGGAAATTCCTTCCAGAAATGGTGAGTTTGTTATCTATAGTGATGATTTGTTGAAAGGAATTGGTTGTGTCCTTATGCATATCGATCAGGTAATTTCTTATGATGCTTCACGTCAGTTGAAACCTCATGAGTTAAATTACCCTACACATGATTTGGAATTAGCTGTTGTTGTTTTTGTTTTAAAAATTTGGAGGCATTGTTTTTATGGAGTAAAATGTGAAATATATACTGACCAAAAAAGTTTAAAGTATATATTCACTCAGAAAGAATTGAACATGAGACAGAGGAGATGGATGGAATTAATCAATGATTATGATTGCATGATCCTTTACCATCCATGAAAAGAAAATAAAGTGGCTGATGCTTTGAGTCAGAAAGGTAATACTATATTCACCATGTTATGTTTGGAATGATATCCTTTGGTTTTTGATTTGATAAACTTTTTCATAGAAGTTTTTGGTGTAGGAAATTCTTCTGTTTTGTTTCAGGTGTTAGTGGAATCATCTCTATTCGATAAAATTAAGAAAGCACATAAGGAAGATAGTGAGTTACAGAAAAAGGTAGAGTTAGTTCAGAAGTGTACGTTTCCTGATTTTAATGTTGATAATGATTGTGTTTTGAGGTTTAGAAAAATATTATATGTGCCTTGTGATTCCTAGTTGAAGAATGAGTTGTTATGTGAAGCTCATAGTTCCCCGTTTTCAGTTCATCCTGGCAGTACTAAGATGTACAGAAATCTTCGGGAGTATTACTGGTGGGATAGAATGAAAAGAGATATTTCTGATTTTACAGTGAAGTGTTTGACTTGCTAGTAGGTTAAAGAAGAGTGACAGTTACCAAAAGGGATGCATCAGTATTTACCAGTGCCAGAGTAGAAATGGAAAAATATATCGATAGACTTCATTGTGGGACTACCGAGTACATCATGAGGTAATAATGAAATCTAGGTTATTGTTGATCGATTGACTAAATCTTCTCATTTCCTTCCTATTTGAGATACTTTGTCTCTAGATCAAATTTCTCGGTTGTATGTTAAAGATATGGTCAGGTTGCATGGAGTTCCCCTCTACATTGTATCTGGTCATGATCCCAGGTTTACTTCTAACTTTTGGAAAGACCATCAGAAGTCATTGGGTACTGAATTAAATTTTAGTACAACTTTTCATCCTCAATCAGATGGGAAGTCAGGATGAACAATTTAGACCTTGGAGGATATGCTATGTGCTTGTTCACTGGATTTCCAGGGAAGTTGGGACCAACATCTTTCTTTGGTTGAATTTTCATATAATAACAGTTTTCATTCTAGTATACAGATGGCTCCATTTGAGGCATTATATGGAAAGCGTTGTGGAACTCCAGTTTTTTGGGATGAATTAGGTGAAAGTAAGCTGATGGGACTAGAATTGGTAGAAGAGATGGCAGAAAAGGTTCATTTGATTCAGAAGAACATGAGAACAACTCAGAGTAGGCAGAAAAGTTATGCGGATAACCGTAGGAAGGATCTTTCTTTTAAGGTAGGTGATCATGTCTTTCTCAAAGTTTCTCCATGGGAAAGTGTGATACGTTTTGGTAAGAAAGGAAAGTTGAGTCCGAGGTTCATTGGACCCTATGAAATCCTAGATAAAGTTGGATCAGTTTCTTACAGAGTGTCTTTATCTCCAATATTATCCCAGGTACATAATGTTTTTCTTGTTTCAATGTTGAGAAAGTATATGCCAGATCCATCTCATGTTTTAAGTCCAGAGGTAGTTCAGTTGGAAGAGAATCTCTCTTATGAGGAACAACCAGTCCATATTCTTGACTGTAGAGAGCTAGTATTGTGGAACAAGGTAATTCACCAGGTAAAGGTTTTTTGAAAAAACAATATGGTTGAAGAGGCAACGTGAGAATCTAAAAATGCTATGAGGGATAAATACACCCATTTATTTGATAAGTGCATAAAATTGCGAGGACACAATTTCTAAAAGGGGGAAGGATGTAACATCACAGGTAAATAAAGAAATAATACATTTTATTTTTTATTAATATTTGTAAATTAAATATTAATTTTACTTTAAATGGGTTTCTATGTTCAATGGAATACCCAATACGCAACAACGAGTTTCTTTGAAATCTTACGTTGTACAATAATAATATAATATTATTATTTTAAGTGGTAGTTAACGCCTAGCCGTTTTATTGGAGGGAATAAACTGAACTAACTATAATATGATTATACATGTTTGTTAAATGTTTTTACATTTATCCAATAAAATTTATAGGCTTAAAATGTTAATGAATCTAATTTTAAGCATAATTTACATTAAAAGGTTTATTTACTGCCTTTTAATGGAGAACCCTCTTTAAATATAGTTTTGGTCACTTTTATATGTTCTATTTGAACAAATAAAATCCTTCTTTAGAATCGGGACATCAAAATTTACTTTGGGTAAATTTTTAGTATTTTTCTGATAAAATTCAATTTTTAATGAAAAGTGAAAAATGTTGTATTTTAATTCAAAACTGCCTTTTAATCTAATTTATTTATATGGTTAGATTATTTTTTTAATTATTTTTAAAGTTTAATTAGATTATATTTTTATCATTTAGTTTAATTTTGGTTATTGTAATGAATTTCACTTTGAAATTGGATATAAACAAGTGTCAATCTTTTGATAGTTATTATTTCTTAAAAACACGCCTTTTATTTTGACAACGCGAATTAATTTTAAATTAATTTATCCCACTTCTGTGATTTTAATTTGGAAAAATGGATTCTATATTTGGAATCAGGAGTTCCAAATTGTGTAAATAAGTAACTTTAATTTTCAGACATTATTAATATTTACTTCAGTAAATATTTTATTTACCATGGTTAAAGGGTAAATTTGGTAAATAAGGGTAAAAAATATTTCTATAATAATATAAAATTACCCTAAAAGGTGTCCTAATACTATTTTTTGATACAAATCTGACCATTATCATCCTTTGGTAGATTTTTGGACCCCATGGGGCCACTTGGGAGTGATAATGACACTTTAGTTTAATTAACTTAATGTAAAGGCAAAAAATGACATAAAAAAAATATATTTTTGTAAACTAATTTTTATATGGGGTTATATAAGTCATATTTTCAACTATAAATATTCATTGAAAATATAAAACTATTTCCTACATCATGGTATTTGTTTTATAATTTTTAGACATAAAATAGATTAAATTATTTATGACACAATAATGATGCAATATTTACCTCATTAATAAATAATTTAAATAAATAAGATTATAAATATTAAAAAAATATCCAAAACCAGTCAAATTCTTATTTCATTATTTTATTTCAACCATTAGTCATATTATCTTCTACTTTAATTAGTTTTGGACCTTTAGAAACTTAATATCGTTATATAATAAAATAATATTTTCACACTTTCCTAAAGAGCCCCTCCCCCCCTTATAAAAATCCCTCACTTCTAATTCATTACTCACACCTCTAAAGCCCCTTGTCTCATCCAAAACCTGCCCAAATAATCTCTCAAGACCCCTCTATTCCACCTAGAAGCCTTACCTTAGGCATAAGTCACTTGAATAAGTCCTTTTGGTTCAAACCAAAGGGAGTTACCCAAATTAAAGGTAATGATTTCTCTTAACTTCTTTTATTTTATTTTACTTCTCCAATCCCTAATCTCTTTTTATTCCTTTATTTTATAACAACACCATTATCCTTAATATACTAGTATGTTTTTATGAGAAGTATCTGAACTACACTTACACACACCTCTATCTAATGGGTAAAAAACATATTGTTTCTGTGGATAGAAAACTAATGCCTCACGAGACGATGATTGTTCGATTATCTACTACCAAATATCATGGTGGCCATTAAGATGGAACTATATTTATATATGATATAAATTATGTTTATTTTTTCTTTATTCTTCTATCTTTTACATTTATATCCTACCTTTATGGTTTCCATAATGGGTAAATGCAATAATTTCATTTGAGGAAGTGCGGACTACCGCCCCCTCAAAGTGATATGACTTGTTAATGACATATTTGGGACATATAAATGATGGAGTTAATGATATTATATATGATATTATATTGGAATTATATTATACTTATGTATCATTATGTTTTCATTCAATTAAAATATGAAATAGAAATGAAAGTAGCGTTCTTGCGTACGTACAACTTACCATCTCCATGAACGGTGCATTTCATTTCTTATCTCCAAATGATATGTACTATTATAAAAACATATATACTGGATATATATGATATATATGATATCTAAATAATTAATATCATTCTATATATAATGTACTATTGACCACATGGACAACTTGTAAATATAAGGTCTTCATTTTTGACTCAAGTACCAAATATCGACAAAACGACCATTATTAACTTAAATGGTTAAATAATGTTTATAAAATGGTAATAAGTGATATATAAGGAATAATAAATTTGAAAAAGGTTCTTAAGAAAATAGAAATTAACTTTATTTTATTATTCAGGAGATTAAAGAACGAACGGGTCAAGTCGGACATGAGGTAAGGGACTTCGTTTTAATCTCCTTTCATTGAGGCATTTTTTATACAAAAATTTCTTTTATACGGTGTATAAACACCTTTGAATTTTTATTTCATTCAAATGGAATATTTTTCTACAAGGAATTTTACTAAATGAAAAAAAAAAATGTTTCTTTTTAATGTAAGCGGTGACAATGACCGTTCCGCCGCCGCGTGTATTTTTTGATCTTTGGATTCCTTAACAACCCGTAATGTTTTTAAAAGGAAAATAAACACCATATACTCTTTTACATATTTTGGTATTGAAAATTGTTTTGATAATGTATTTTTTATGTCAATATATTTAAATGATATATTGTGATTGAAATGTAGAAATTTTATCTTTCCTTTATGTTTGTTTCATATGTTATGAATATGTTATGGTTCTTGGGAATTGTTTATGTATACGGGTGGTTCTGTGATAAACCTAGGGTGGGTGATCTCGAGATAGATCTCTAATGCATTGGGTAACGTGACAGAGGTAAATGTGAATTTTTCTCCTAAAATATTTATGGAATATACTATGATGGGTATTCTAAATGTAACTCACTACGTAGATGTGATAGCTACACTGCAAGTATGATATGGATTACACAAGTTACCTTTTATGATTTGTGATTACTATGTTTTATTCATAAATCTTATGTTTTCATGAGGTATGTGAAAGTGTTTTATGTTTTGTATGTATTGATGGACTAATGATTTCTTTCTTTATTTTATAACCCTTACTGAGCTTTTTATGCTCATCCCAAGTTTTGAAATGTTTTTCACAGGACTTAAAGATGAATAGGGTCAAATATGTGATCAAGGAAAAGTCATGTTGTCTAAAACTTGGAACTAGACATAAATATTTTTTAAAGAGTTTTTATTTTTTGAAAAAATGGAAACTGAGTAGAAGTGACTACTTTTTATTTTTGAGATGTAATGTAATAGTTATGGCCTAATTCTCTAAAACTCTAAACCTGAAAAGATCTTCAATGTGAATTATTCATTTAATTCAATATTATGCAATGTTTAAGGCCAAGTCCTTATAATAGGTCCCCATGGAAGAGGTTTCAGAAACAAAAGAACTTTGTAGGAGCTCAAGAGAGGTAAGGGAATGAGAGATATTTGGTTTCCTAGTCACCAAGGTTGGTGAATCATTATTATTGGACAATGATGAACCCATATCCTACAAGGAAGCAGTAGAAAGCTTAGAAGCTGCAAGATTTCTAAAAGCTATGAATTCTGAGATAGATCCCAAGTATTAGAACCAACTCTGGGTTCTGGTTGATGAGCCAGTTGATGTAAAGTATGTTGGATGGAAATGGGTATTCAAGAGAAATATAGACATGGAAGGTCAAGTTAGCACCTATAAAGCAAGGCTAGTTTCCAAAAGATTCAGACAACATCAAAGAATTGATTATGATGAAACCTTATCTCCATTTTCCATGTTTAAATCCATAAGAATCATACTTGCCATAACAGCTTACCATGACTATGAGATTTGGAAAATGGATTTCAAAACAACATTCCTTAATGGAAACCTTGAGGAATATGTCTATATGACACAACCAGAGGGGTTTGTGACACTAGGTGGGGTTTGAAAGATGCAGAAATCCATTTATGGATTAAATCAAGCATCCAAGCCATGGAACATTCGATTTGATGAAGCCAAAAAGGAATTTGGTTTCATTAAGAATGAATGTGATCCATGTGTTTATAAGCCATTTAATGGGAATGTGGTCATTATCTTATTAGTATATGTTGATGACATGTTGCTTATTGGAAACGATGTATCAGTCTTACAGTCAGTTAAGGACTAGTTGAACAAGTGTTTCTACATGAAAGAATTGGGTGAAGCAGCCTAAATTTTAGGGATCAAGATCATTCGTGATAGATCCAAAAGGATGCTTGGACTATGTCAGGGTACATACATTTACCGAATACTAAAGAGATTTAGTATGGAAAAATACAATAGGGGATTGTTTCTAGTGTCATATGGCCTACATCTTTCTAAGAAAATGTGTCCTCAGACAGAACATGAGAAAGATAGAATGAGTAAGATCCCATACTCTTCGATTATAGGATCCATCATGTATGACATTTTATGTACCATGATTGATGTTTCCTCTGCACTAAGTATGGTAGGCAGATATCAAGAAGATCTAGGAGAACATTATTGGACTATTGTTAAGACTATCTTTAAGTATCTAAGAATAACTAAAGATATGTTTCTAGTGTATGGAGGAGACAAGGAGCTTGTTATTAGAGGGTATGCTGATGATTGTTTTTCAAACAGATTAGAACAATATGAAATCACAATCTAGATATGTTTTCTATCTCAATGGAGGAGTTGTGATCTAGAAGAGTTCAAAGCAACCAGTTTTTGCCAATTCTACAGCAGTGTCTGAATATATAGCGGCTTCTGATGCAGCCAAGGAAGCCATATGGATTCAGAACTTTGTCGAGGATCTTGATTTGGTGCCTGAAAGTAAATATCCTATCACATTGTATTGTTATAATACTTCAGTGGTAAATCTTGCAAAATAACCAAGGTCACATCAATAGAGAAATAACATACTCAATAAGTATCACCTCTTGAGGGATTTCTATCAAAGGGGTGAAGTTGCAGTGAGCAGAGTGTCCGAAAAAGAGATTGTGGTGGACCCCATGACTAAAAGACTATCTTAGTAGAAGCATGAATATCATGTGAGAACTAGTAGGTTAAAGGTTGTTAACATTTTTTTCTAGTCCAAGTAGTAGTCTGTTAGAGTTGGTGGCCTAGAACCAACTATTTTTTACTTTATTCATTAATAAATACCTTATCACATCTTGATTTTTCTTTTGCGTGACAATGCATGTGATAATGTTGATGCATGCCTGTCATAGGGTGTGACAAAAAAATTATTTCCTAAGTTAAAATGTAGTAATGTGGTTGATCTAGGATGTCTCTTTAAGAGGAGTGCACACAAAAATAGTTTGTCACTTTTAAATGAGAGTAAAAATGGGGTGTTTTAAGAAATTCAAATGATTGGAAGGATAATTGAAATTCAAATGATTGAAAAACTATGATATTAAAAGGGTGATTAGGTCAGGGTTGGTTTCCTAATTGTAATGCTATCCTTGTTCAATTTAATTAAAAATTTTCTACTTAGTTGACTAAAGTGAGTTTCCACAATCATTTCCTCTCACTTCCTTGGTGAAATTATGATGGTGAGAGAAAACCTTACTAAGATCTCAGTTTAGTCAGATCTCCTTCCATGTGAAAAATAGTTGTATTGAATATCCTTAATTGACATGGGAAATAACCCATTGGGTCTTATTTATCCCAAAAAATCAAGAACATTCACTACACCTTTTACACGTACTGATGATCATCGAGTACTTCACCACCAATCCCTGATTTATTCCATCGTATATAAACCAGAAATTAGTGGAGGGAGATAATGATTATTTTACCAAGGAAAAAATAAATAACAGAATTAAAATTCAAGAACGACCGCACTTTATAATAAAATCCACTATATTAAATTGAAAACAACTTTGAAGAAGAAGGAAATTTCATTCAATTACGTCCAAGAACTCAAGCATTACAAAATAGAAAATCAACCCCTCCCCAATCACTCAAAATGTTTACCCTACCGTGGTAAGGGTAATCGAGATGAATGAGGAAGACAAATACATTACAAAACTATGGAAAAGAAAATAAATAAAATAGAAAGCCGAAAAGTTCTCCTCCTTAGTGTCCCAGAAGGAATGGGATGGAATGAGAGATGCTTTGAGAGGGGGGAGCTCTCCTCCTTTTATAGCCATAATTTGTACCCCAAATTTTGACATGTTTTATCCCTATTAAATGACATATTCACACGTTTCAACCTTCTTGAATGTTGTTAATAATTATCTTGGGAGTTTCCTCTCAAAATATTAGAGGATTTGGACATGTATTTCGAGAGGTATTCTAATTTTACTCTCACAATTTATTCTGTCCATTCAGACTTGCAAAATCGAAAACCTCTGGATTAGGATGCTTTAATGGCCCTTAAAATAGACAATTCCCGCGGAATTTCCTTCATAAAAGATGTTCCAAAACTCCTTTCATGTCTACCCACCAAATTGAACAATAATTGGGACCATCAAGAATGATATATGGACCCCACACCAAAACTCAGCAGATCTAAAAAGAGTTTTCATGCTCCCTTTTGTGAGCTTCATTTGAGCTTCCATATTACTGATTAATCTTTTGGTCAAGAAGGATGAAATAAATCCTTTATGTGTAAACTATGAAAAAGAAATAATTTTTCAAATTGAATTAGTATAGAAAATGTTATGGCCAAACTACATAAATAATTTTAAAAAGTTAAAAATTTGAAATGGGCCATTTTCACAATTAAGCTCAAAATATTACCAATATCATAAAAATGCAACAATTCATATTAAAGTAACACTTTGGTGGGATTTAAAACAATAATATTCAATATAAATTAATTGAAAATATTTTCTCTATCAATTCCCTTACACTTAGCACTTGGACTCTTGGACTAGTAAACATCAAAATCAAATCAAATCAAATCCAAAACACATACCAATGAGATCTACTAAATCCATACCAAGAAACAAAAAGATATCAAGCATCATAAAAAACAATTATTTAAAGTTCTCCATTTTAGATTATATAATATATTTCCACTTCATTTCTTATCCCATGCACACAAAACACCCACCTCACATGAATTTTTTCTCATCTTACAAATGTAAATGTTCAACAAGGTTTTTCTCATCCAAACTCACACAAGAGTCACCATAGGCTTGATAAATTCCTACTTATCCACCCGATGTGATTCAAGGACATGTGTTTCTCATGAGGAATTTTTAGGGTTGTTCTGTGGATTTTAGTTGGTAGGATTTAGATGTTAAAAATTCTGAGGCTGAAAAAAGAGGGCTTGGATCTTTTTGAAGCAAAATTGCAAGATTCTAATTTTTACTCAAACATGGTATCCTTATCTTCCCCTATATAGAAAATAAGCTCTATCATCATGAGAAATCAGGGAAATTTCACACAATTCATCATTTCACCAGCAAAAATTTCTTTTTACATTGGAAGCTTCAGAATGGAACAACTTCTTTTATCATGAAAACTCCAGAAAAGGCACAAATTTTAACAAAATGAAATCTTTAGTAGCAACATCAGCTCTTCAACATTTTATATTCCACCCAAAGTATCACTAAATGAGTTAGTACACCACAAGACATCTTCCCCCTCACTTAAGTTCAACTAGATCATGTAATTTTACTTCAAGAGAAGGTTGGATAGAGAAAATCAGCTTGTAATGTGCCTAATCTAACATGATGTTCATGGATTATAAGGGCTATAATGATTAATGTATAAGATAGGCCATAATGAAAAGGATTATTTTGAAAAGGGGGATTAAAACCAAATAAATGCCTCAATCATTTAAAACACATGTACCCCAAACCCTCAAGTTTTTAATGGAATAAATCAAATTATGGTTAAAGAAATCATGGTCTATTTCTCTCAAGAAATGAGGTGAATGAAAATAATATGACAAAAATGGTTTAGAAGTCTCAAAGTAAAGTGATTTCAAAGATATAGATAGTGAAATATGGCATGGGATTCAAAAATTAGTGTACTTTTCATAAAATTCCAAAATATTTGAACTTGAAACAAAGTCATTTCAACATTCATTTAAGCTCAGTTTCATGGAATAGATTGGTTCACTCATTGACATGGGTTTCAAAAATGGCAATGATAATCATTTCAGCTCAAATGTTTTAAAAGCACACAAAAAATTGAAAAAATAAACACACAAAAATATGAAAATGCACAATGTTTTTAAACAAATACAAAATGAAAATCCTAAACTATAAATATTCCCTCCCCCATACTTAAATTATGTAGTGTACTCAATGAATTAAAGTGTATTTAACATGTAAGACAATTTTAAAATGAATCACAATAGCAAAGAAGTGTAAAGGATAGGTACAAACCGATGGATCTTATTGATAGACAGGTTGGAGGAGCGTGATCTCCTCCACTGGCTCTAATGGCAGGGTCCCAAGGAATTTCTTCAACCTATGCCCATTCACAGTGAATGGATCCTACTCTCCATCCTTTATAATCTACACAGCACCAAAAGGATATACATGAGTAACTATAAACAGACCTTCCCATCTGGAACGAATTTTACCTAGCATCAGCTTGAGTCTTGAGTTGAATAAAAACACTTTTTCTCTAGGATAGAATTATTTTGGTCGGATCAGCTTGTCATGGGCCACTCTTGTTCTTTCTTTGTAAATCCTAGAATTTTTAAATGCTTCCCTTTTTTATTTCCTCTAGATCCTGAAACTTCAATCTTCTTTCCTTCCCAGCACTTTCAAGGTCCAAATTCATTTTCCTCACAGCCCAATACGCCTTATGCTCCAATTCCACAATTAGGTGGAAAAATTTCCCATAAATCAGCATATATAGACTCATTCCAATCAGGGTTTTGTAGGTTTTCCTTTAAGCCCATAAGGTATCTTCAAACAGTTGGCTCTAATCCTTCTAGTTTGGATTAATGGTCTTTTCCAGAATTCCTTTTATTTCCCTGTTTGAAACTTCAGCTTTCCCATTAGTCTGTGGATGATAGGGAGTTGATGTTTTATGATGCACCCCATACTTCTTCAGAAAAATATCCATTATCCAATTGAAAAAGTGATTCCCCTGATCACTGATGATTGCTCTGGGCACTCCAAACCTATAAAATAGGTTAGACCTTACAAAATCACAAACAAATTTAGCATCGTCAGTCCTTGTGGATTTTGCTTCCACCCATTTGGAAACATAATCAACTGCAAGAATGGTATAAGAATTTACAAATGAAATCAGGAGAGGTCTCATAAAATCTACCCCCAAAAATTAAAAAATGTCAGAAAAATTCAATGGATTTTGGGGAAATTCATGTCTCTTTGAAATATTTCCTGAAAACTGACATTTTTCACATATTTTTCAAAATTCATGAGCATCTTTAAAAATGGCGGGCCAATAAATTCCAGATTCTAAAACCGTCTTTGCTATCCTTTGAGGTCCAAAGTGGCCTCCACAAGCTAAAGTGTGACAAAAATCAAAGACAAATTTAGCTTCACTTTTAGGTAAACATCTTCTTATTACTTGATCATTGAAAATATTCCAAATGAATGGATCATCCCAAATGTAATACCTAGATTCAGCTTTCAGTTTTTGAATTTGGTTAGAATTGAAATGAGATGGGACCTGAGATGTTACCAGAAATTTTTCCATGTCAGCATACCAAGGCACTTCTACTTCAATCAAGTACAACTGCTCTCTTGGAATTTGATCATTCAGTGGGTCTCTTTCTAGAATTTCAATTTCAGTGGTGTTTGGCAGTCTACATAAGTGAACAACCACTTGGTTCTAAAATCCCTTATTATCCTTTATTTTTATATTAAACTCCTGTAGCAGTATCATCTATCTCACTAACCTTGGTTTATCATAATCTTTCTTCATCAAGTGCCTCAGAGCTGCATGATCAGAAAACACAATGATTTTAGTTTTAAGAAGATATGATATAAATCTTTCTAAAGAAAAAAAACTGCTAATAACTCTTTTTCTGTGGTTGTTTAATTGAATTGGGCCGCATCTAAGGTTATTGAGGCATATGAAATGACTTGTGGTCTTCCCACAATTCTCTGAGAAAGGACTGCTCCAACTTCTTGGTTGGAGGCATCACAAAGTAGCTCAAATGGTTCTTCCCAATTTGGCATCTGCATCATGGGTGGTGAAATAAATATATTCTTCAACTCATAAAATGATTACCTACAAGCACCATTGAAATCAAAATTAGTATATTTCAAAAGTAATATAGAGAGAGGGATAGAAATCTTACTGAAATATTTGATAAACCTTCTGTATAATCCTGTATGTCCTAAAAATGATCTAACATGTTTCACACAAGTAGGGTAAAGAAATGAATTTATCAATTCAATTTTTGATTTATCCACTTCAATTACATTTTTGGAAATGACATGACCAAGTAAAATTCCTCTTTTAACCATGAAATAACACTTTTCAAAATTTAAAAAAAATATTTTTTTCAATGCAGGTTTTCAAAACTTTTTCCAGATTTTTCAAACAATGATCAAAATAATCTCCAAAAACTGTGAAATCATTTAAGAAAACTTCCTAGAAATTTTTAATGTGCTCAGAAAATATACTCACCATGCACCTCTGAAATGTACCTGGAGAATTACATAATCCAAATGGCATTCTTTTATATGAAAAAGTACCAAAAGGACATGTAAATGTCATCTTCTCTTGATCCTCAGGAGCAATGGGTACCTGGAAGTAACCTAAAAATCCATCCCAAAAAATATTGAGTTCTCCCTACCAATCTCTCTAACATCTGGTCAATGAAGGGGATGGGGAAATGATCTTTTGGAGTGACCTAGTTCAATTTCCTAAAATCAATGCATACTCTCCAACTATTTTGAATTCTCATAGGGATTAACTCATTCTTTTCATTCCTCACAGTGGTCAGGCCAGTTTTTTTAGGAACGACATGAATAGGGCTAACCCACTGTGAATCTGAAATGGGATAGATGATCCCACCTTCCAAGAGCTTCTCGATCTCCTTCTTCACAACCTCTATTAAGGTGGGATTCATCCTTCTTTGGGTCTGTCTAATAGGTTTAGAATCTCCCTCAAGAAAAATTCCATGTGAGCATATTTTTGGTTTTTTTCCTGGGATATCACCTAAGCTCCAACCTATTGCCTGAACATTATCTCTCAAAAGCTCAATCAAATATTTTTCTTGGATTTTAGACAGATTATTTGAAATTATCACTTTTAATTTCTCTCCTTTCATAAGATCCACATATTTTAAATCATTGGGGAGTGGTTTTAATTCAAGTTCAGGGGGTTTCTCAGGGGATGAAATTAAAATAACATTACCCACTTCCAAAGGGTGATCCAACTGCACACAAGAAACAATATCATATTCCTCATCAATCAAAAAATCATCAAAGAAATCATATTTTAACTCATCTTCCCACATAAAATTATAATCTTCAGTGTTTTGGGAATTCATATGTTCATTAATGGAAAAATTATCTCCTAAGTCTAATAATTCATTGCACATACCTAATTATTCAATGGGTTCAATACTAACTTCATGGGAGAGTGAAAAGAGAGAGTGGTCATCTGATGGGTACCTCATGGATTTAAAAATGTTGAAGTGGACAGTGCTATCTCCAAATTCCATGGTGAGTGTGCCTTCATGCACATTGATGATGGTTTTAGATGTCTTCAAAAAAGGTCTCCCCAAAATGATCGATGAGTGTGACAGGCTCCTATCTTCTTCCATATTTAGAACATAGAATTCAGTTGGGAATAAGAGAGCTTTGAATTTTACCAGGATATCCTCTAGAACTCCAGCTAGGAAAACTGTGGATCTTTTTGCAAGTTGGACCACCACTCTTGTAGGTTTTAAGTATCCCATATGTAAAGAAGTGTATATAGAGTGAGGAAATACATTAATTGAAGCACATAGACCCCACAAAGCATTAGTGAAATTTAATGAACCAATGGTGCATGGAACGTAAAATGTCTCTGGATCTTGAAATTTGGTTGGAATCTGCAGTGTGATAAGGGCTCAGACACTTCTCCCCAAGTTGATTCTTTCATTCCTATGAAGCCTTATCTTTTTGGTGCAAATATCTTTCAAACATTTTGCATACCTAGGAATTTGTTTAATAGATTCAAGTAGGGGGATATTGATTTAAACTTTCTGAAAAGTATCTAGAATTTCATTTTGAAGTGTTTCTTCATGCAATTTCTTTGATTCGATCATCCTTGTTGGAAATGGTGAGGGTAAGTATTTTTTCTCCTTTTGTTTCCTTTGCATTGGTGTTTCTTGTTTCTTATTCTATGGCCTATGCTTCTCCTCCTCCTCTTCCTTTTCATCTTCTTGGTTGATTTTCACAAGAATTCATGAATCATTCTCCCTCAGAATATGTGGTATTATTTCAGGTTTAAGGTTGGATGGAGATGGGATTTCATTTCCACTTCTTTTTATGATTGAACTAACATTATCTTTAGGATTTGGCACTATTTGGGATGGATGCTTCCCTGGATTCTTGGACATGATTTTAACAAGACTTCCCACCATGTCTGCCAGCCTGTAAACCTTATCTTCTAGGCCCTCAAACTTGGATTGCAGCTGTTCCACAGAAGGTTGTGTGCTGGTGGATGGTTGTTCACATGTCTTTCTTTGGAATGGTGGTGGCTTAAAGGATTGTTTTTGTTGGTAGGGCTATTTATAGGATTATTGGAAGGGAGGGGGGTTCTAGTATTGCTGCTGGTGGTAAGGAGGTTGAATGGGGGTGCTAGTTAGGATTAAATGATCCCATCTGGTTTTGTTGGTTCCCATATCCTTATTGGGCTTGGGGTTGATGTAGTTGATTTTGTTGGAATTGTCTTGGTTGAAAGGCTGCAACACAGTATTCTGTCCCTTGTATCTCAGGGAACTGGTCAGTATAATGATTGGAATAATAACATAAACCACATACCTAAGCTAAATCTTGTTGTCCATTTACTTGAGTTATAGCCATTTGACGGACTAACCTTGAAAGTTCATCAACTTTGGTTTCAATAAATGCCGACGAATCAGATGTTTTTACCTCATGTATCCCCCTAGTTCCCATTCCTCTTATTCCAAAATGTTCTGAGTTTTGAGCAATCTTCTCAATTAGTACTCTGATATCATCAGGCAACTTGTCAATCAGGGATCCCCCAAATGATGTATCTAGAAGATTTTGATCATTATCCATAAGTCCTTGGTATAATAACACAAGGAATTGATGTTCCTCTATTTCTTGATGTGGACAGCTGGAACATAGCTTCTTAAAGTGCTCCCAGTACTCGTAGAGGGTTTCTCTAGTTGATTGTCGTATGATGTAAATCTCCTTCTTGATGGCAGTTCTCCTCGATGTGGGAAAGAACCTTTGCATGAAACTTCTTTTTAGGTCTTCCCAATCACTGATCTCCCTTGGTTGTAGATTGTACAACCATTATTTAGCTGATCCTTCAAGTGAGAAGGGGAATTCCCTCCACTGAAATTAGTCTTCGGGTGCTCCTCTTGGCTTGAAGGTTGAGAAAGTGTATCTGAATTCTTGCATGTGCCAATTTGGATCTTCTCCTGAAAGACCATGAAACTTTGGAAGCACATGAATCATATTTACACATAATTCAAAATCATTTGGTTCAGTGGGTGCAATGAGTTGGTAATTTTTAATGGAGAATTTTGGTTCACATAGATCACGTAGGGTCGGGTTGGGATTTCCCGCCATGATTTCAGGTTTAGAGTGAACACTAAGAGCTTCACTTGAATCTAAGAGATCTATTTCTTCAAAGATTTCTGGTGGGTTTATTTTCCTTAGTTGGGTTAATGTTCTTTCAATTTCTGGATCAAATTCAATTAATGGTTCTTTTGAGTTGTGGGTCATTCAATTTTGGAAAATCTTTTTTTTGTTGCACTACCTCCCTGGCAACGACGCCAAGTATTGACACACGCCTGTCATAGGGTGTGACAAAACAATTATTTCCTAAGTTAAAATGCAGTAATGTGGTTGACCTAGGATGTCTCCCAAAGAGGAGTTCACACAAAAACAGTTTGTCACTTTTAAACGAGAGTAAAAATGGGGTGTTTTTAGAAATTCAAATTATTGAAAGGATAATTTAAATTCAAATGATTGAAAAACTATGATATTAAAAGGGTGATTAGGTTAGGTTCAGTTTCATAATTGTAATTCTATCCTTGTTTAATTTAATTCAAACCTCTTCTTCTTAGTTTATTAAATTTAGTTTCCACAATCGTTTCCTCTCACTTCCTTGGTGAAATTATGATGGTGAGAGAAAACCTTACCAAGATCTTAGTTTGGTCAACTCTCCTTCCATGTGAAAAATAGTTGTATTGAATATCCTTAATTGACATGGTAAATACCCGATCGTGTCTTGTTTATCCCAAACAATCAAGAACATTCACTACACCTTTTACACATACTGACGATCATCAAGTACTTCACCACTAATCCCTGGTTTATTCCATCATATATAAACCAGAAATTATTGGAGGGAGATAATGATTATTTTACCAAGGAAAAAATCAATAATGGAATTAAAATTCAAGAACAATTGCACTTTATAATAAAATCCGCTATATGAAATTGAAAACAACTTTGAAGAAGAAGTCAATTTCATTCAATTACATCCAAGAACTCAAGCATTACAAAATATAAAACCAACCCATATCCAATCACTCAAAATGTTTACCCCACCATGGTAAGGGTAATTGAGATGAATGGGGAAGAAGAAGACATTACAAAACTATGGAAATGAAAATAAAAAAAAGAGAAAGCCAAAAAGTTCTCCTCTTTGGTGTCCCAGAAGGAATGGGATGGAGTGAGAGATGCTTTGAGAGGGGGGGGGGGAGCTCTCCTCCATTTATAACCAGAATTTGTCCCCCGACTGTTGATGCATTTTATCCCCATTAAATGACATATTCACATGTTTCAACCTTCTTCAATGTTGTTCATAATTATCTTGGGAGTTTCCCCTCAAAAGCACAGCAGATTTGGACAAGTATTCTGAGAGGTATGCCCGTTTTACTCTCACAATTTATTCTATCCAGTCAGACTCACCAAATCAAAAACCTCCGAATTAGGATGCTTTAATGGCCCTTGAAAAGGCCAATTCCTGCAAAATAGTTTGCATTAAAGATGTTACCAAACTCCTTGCACGTCCAAACATAGAATTTTATAACAATTGGCCCCACCAAGAATGTGTTATGGACCCCACACCAAAAATCAGAAGATCAAAAAACAGTTTTCATGATCCCTTTTGCGAGCTTCGTTTGAGCTTCCATAATACCAATTAATATTTTGGTCCTAGAGGGTGAAATTAATACCTTTATGTGTACACTCTTTAAAATAAATAATTTTGAAAATTTAATTATTGTAGAAAATGCTATGGCCAAACAAATGAAATAATTTAAAAAAGTTAAAAATTTGAAATGGACCATTTTCACAATTAAGCTCAAAATATTACAAATATCATAAAAATGAAACAATTAATCTTAAATTAACACTTGGGGGATTTAAAACAATAATATTCAACGTAAATTAATTGAAAATATTTTCTTTATCAAATGTCTTAAGGATAACAGTTGCATTAAAGGGTCATAGCGGATCCCTACTAGGATGAGAACCCGGAAGTGCCATAATATTGTTCTTGAATATATGTTCTATATCCAGATGATGTTATTTAAGGGACACAAATAATACAGGACATTATGGGCGAGTAATCATAAAACTTTGAGGCACCTTATCACGATGTGTGCCCTTGGTAATATCTAGGAGGATATTATGAGAACGAGACCCGCAAGTAGAAAATTCACATTTCATAGTGTCATTGGATGTTCCTATCTGCAGATGTGTGTATTGGTCCTTAGACTTTAAGATTATTATTAATGGGTATTACAAGTCACACACTTATATTTATTGAAGAAAACTATGATGACACACTGTTCACATCGAGGTAGGATATATTGGGTGCGTCACGAGTAATAATGCAATAATAGATAATGTGAGAAAGGATTTGTCCCTTCTGTTCCATAATGGAAGTAGATATCTCAGGCCCTTTGATAGAATTGATATAGCCTAAATAAATCCATGGAAATGGTGAGGAATATGCAAGTTTAATTCTAGAAAGTAAAATAAAGAATAATCGAGCACATGAGTTGATGGCACTAGCATGAAACCCGCTTGATTCAAGATATCAAGACAAAGGGATTATATTACATTGTAAGTATTCGTAGAAGGAGACACATCATTGCGACATTAAAATTTTTCTCTATGGGTGCCTTGGCATGTTGCTAGATGCTAACCTTGGACTTTAGGCAGGCTCCGCCTAATTCCACTAAGAAAGAATCCTAGAGGTCCACACACTAAGTGTGTCTAAGTATCTCAGTTAAATATTAATTTAACAAGTTGAATAAATATTATTCACAATTGTGGTTTAATAATTATTCAAGGAATCCTGGTCTCATTTATTTAGATAATAGTTATTTGAGAGAATATATTTTTGGTTAAATAATATATTTATTAGCGAGTAATGCAGTGATATTTATTTGAGAAATAAATAGACATTATCCGAGGTCTAATAAACGTGGTGGCGGAAATAAAGAAAAATGAAAAAACAAAAGTACATGTCATGTATAATAAATATACACACCGCGTATTTTTTTTGGGAATTTATGAGAAATAATATTATTTATTTAATTAAATAATATTAGGTGTAATTCTCTGGGCACATGTCAAGTAATAATAATATTCAAATGTTATTATTAGACATGGGGCATTACTAAGAATTAAATTAAATGAATAAATGATTTCAGGTAATTAATTCATTTTATTATTCTATGTAATTAAAATCCCAATTATATAATTATCATTATCCTAGACATTTTTTTGGTTGTGGACAATGGATCTAGAGAAAGCTCTCAAGCCAAGAGAGAATTCTTTTCTTCCGAGTACGCTCTCAAGATACAAGAGAGAGATCCTCCTCTACCGGATCAAGGCGATCGAAGGCGGACATCACAAGTGAAGGCTCTTCCGTGCAATAACCCGAAGATCCCTTCAGTGAAATCCATAGATATGTGGAGCACGTGTAGATCACTGCTAGAGGAATCATACACTTAGATTCTACGACGCAAAGATGGATCACATTGGACTGTGACTGGAAACATTAATGAATAAATAATTACATCAAGGTAATTATTTTCAATTAATTAAATTAATTCTAAACAACATTTATTGATCCTATCTATGGTTTCGGGACTCCCCTATTTCTTTTTCTTTCTTCGTTCTATTATGAAGATTCAGAGTTTCATTATCGTGATGGATCTCAGATTGATTGTTGTTAACGCTAAAATTAAAGTTGGGTACACTCGCCAACGTGCTTCTGTTGTGCCCAAAACCTAAAGGGGGTGGGGGGATCACCAGGGGGTAGGGGGTGTCCAGGGGGGTGGGTGGGCTGTCTAGGGGGGTGGTGTGGGGTGGGGGGTGTCTAGGGAGGGTGGTTGGGGGGGTGTCCAAGGGGTCGGGGGGTGTTCGGGGGGGGGGGGGGGGGGTCGGGGGTGTCCAGGGGGGTTGGAGGTGTCAGGGGGGATGGGGTGTCCGGGGGGTGGTGGGGGGTGTCCAGGGGGTAGTGGGGCTGTCCAAGGGGGTGGGGGGAGTGGGTGGGGTGGGGGGATGTCTAGGGGGTGGGGGTGGGGGTGGGGGCTGTCCAAGGGGGTAGGGGGTCCAGGGGGGTGGGGGTGTGCATGGGGTGGGGGGCTGTCCAAGGTGGGGGGTTTATCCATGGGTTGTCCAGGCTGGGGGGGGGGTGGGGTGGGGGGGGGGGGTTGTCCAGGGTGTTGGGGGTGCTATCCATGGGGGTAGGTGGGTGGGAGGGGGGGTGTCCAGGTGGTGGGGTGGTGTCCAAGGGGGGCTATCTAGGTGGTTGGGGGGGGTGTCCAAGGGGTAAGGGGTGTCCAGGGGGTGGGGGCTATCTAGGGGGTTGGGTTGTGGGGGGGGGCTTTCCATGAGGGTGGGGTGGTATCTAAGGGGTGGGGGGTGTCCGAGGGATTGTGGGGGGTGGGTGGGTGGGATGTCCAGGGGGTTGGGGTGGCTGTCCACTGGGGTAGGGGGTATCCAGGGGGGTGGGTGGGGGGGGGGATTGTCCAGGGTGGGGGGTGTCCAGGGGGTTTGGGGGTTGTCCAGGGGGGTGGGGGGGATGTCCAGGGGGTTGGGGGTGTTGTCCAAGGGGGTAGGGGGTGTCCAATGGGGTGGGGGGGGGGGGGGGGTGCCCAAGTAACATTGATAATCAAGAAGTGCAATTTCATAACCCTATTAACCTATAATTACCACTAGAGATGGGTTCATGACTCACCTATCCAATACAAACCTACCTCCATATAATTATCCACAAATATTAAGAAAAATAAAACACTCTAATATTGATTCCTAATGCCCAGAATAAAATAAAAACAATAGAATCCAATAAAGTGCACAACAACACCTCAGGTGCACCTCCACAGACTTCAAATACTATCAACTAGTAGTGAATAATTACGTGCACATGGCCATGCTATTTTGTTTCGTGAGATATATATCAGAGAGTAAATAATGTATAAGCATGAAAAACATTGGTAAGTTTTATGATGGTTATACTCTTTTATTATGGGTGCTTTCATAGGATATAAAATAATATAAATACATTAATAATTCTTTATAACTACCTAAGAAAATTGTGACATGAATTCTTAACACTCATTTTCAATTTCAAAAAATATTACAAGTGTGTGACCGAACCTCTTGATGGAGTAGGAATAAATGATAATTTAATAGAGTAAATTTTGTTTCTATCACCATTCACACATGAAAATGACCCCAAACCCACTGTAGTTGTTCAGGTGGAAGCGAAAATTCATTGAATGACTTATAGTGTAGGTATCATCATCTTAAAGTCAGAGTGTGATATTTCAAAGACAACATTTAGGGGTATATTCATAATGCATGAGTATCTTAGCGTTCCTCTTAGGATAAAAAATTCTATAACTATTTTTATGTCTAACAAACGAAATCATGTCAATTGACCTTAAATTTAAAATAAAATAAGGATAAAATAACTCATGATTATATTAACCTCTTCAATATCAATCAAAATTATTCTATATAGTTAAATCACAACAAAACCACAACCTAAAATAATATATTGCTTGTGTTCATAAGGGTATCATAATATACAATACATTTCAGTGAAATGGAATGAAAAAATCTAAAAAAAATGAAGGCACACAATCGATTTAAAATGGAAGAACAAAAATTACTTGAATCAAAGATAAATGTCTGGTTAGAAATTAGAGTTAGCACCCTCGATAGTAGGTTGGGAAGTAGGGTTCAAACCAGAACCTAAAATGATATATGACTTCTGTTCATAAGGAGATCATAATAAACACTACATTTCAGTGAAATAGAATGAAAAAATCTAAAATAAATGAACTCACACGTACCGATTTAAAGTAGAAGAACAAATCATTGGGAAACCAGACCTGTTGTGCTGGTAATTAGGGTTCACATCAAGATTTAGGGACAAATCTTCGAGATGGTCAAGGTTTAGGAAAAAATATTCGAGATGGTGCATCGAGCTCTCATTTAGGGAAATTTTTTTGAGATATATGGAGTTCGAGATCTCTATAGGATTCGATATTTGGTGATTTTCTTTCCCAACATTTTTAAAAAACCATTGGGAAAGCAATGTTATCCCAGCGGTTTAGAACCATTGGGAAAAAACTCTTAACCAACACTATACCCAACAGTTTCCTTAAACCGTTGAAAAAAAAACCATAAGAATATACCAATGGTTCTACATAACTGTTGGTATAGAAGCATTCTCCCAACAATTTTTTTAAAAAGTTGGGAACATTGTGTTGGTATAGGTGGGATTTCCACCACTGTGAATTTAAAAAATAAAAGTTTCTAAATAATTTTTAAAAATTTTATAAACATTTATATGGATTGAAACAATATACTCAAACTTGGTATAATAGGTTATAGTTTTTTTGATGAATTTCACATGCAGTTTCAACTGACAGATGATTATGGGGGGTTTAATATCTGTACAATCATTCATATTGAGTTCACCATTTTTTGACTTAAATAAAAACTCCCAATGGTTTCCCCATCCATAACTGAGTACAAAAAATCTTTCCAGGGGTAGTCGGTCAACTGGGGTTTCAGACCTAATGGTTATTAGGAACTCACATTGACTGAGAGGATAAGAAGAAGATCAGATCACACCCTTTTTTGGGGGAGTCATTTCCTACTATGAGAATCTCTTATAGATTTAAGACATGTTCGTGAATCTCTTCCTAATCCCGACATGAGACCAGTTACCCTAAAAAAATGATCAATTATCTAATCCTTCCATGTGTAAATAGGGGTCTATTAATGAGTCTATATGTATATATGTGTGGTTCTTAATCTCTTTCCCATTAATGGGAAGATGCCTATATTTTAAATCCATATAACAAGGCACTCTGGAGTTTACTTTCATCCAAGGAGGTGGTTAATATATTAAGGATGAGATTGAAACGTTTTGAGGGGTCTTATGTTTCATTTTTATAATAGGAATCAAACCTATGTAGTTATTTGAAACCACACAGTTTAATGTCATGTGGAAATGAAATAAATGAGGTCACTTAGGCATTGACTTTTAAGATTTATCCTCAGGTAGGCATCCTACTTATCCTGCTTATAACTGGAATCAGAGTCATCGTAGTTTGATCACACTCTCAGAACATACCCTAAGGTGGATTCCCTTATATTGGGGTGGTCATATCACACTACTGAATGAGCATTACACACTAAGGTTTCCTTGGATAGTGGAGACACATGATGTGAATGGTATGATCATTGAAAATATCTAAGACCATGTGATCCATGCTTGATGTGAGAAACAAGGGGTAGCAGGTGATCAGATGGGTGTGGTACTTACATGCCAGGACAACCCTATGGGATATTTGATATGCATATTAGTCCTTAATAAGGAGTCCTACATATCCTGGTTATAGTAGGAATTAGAGTCATCATAGTTTTGTTGTATTATCAATCTACTATTGGATGAGGAATAATAGTGAACCCGTAGAAGAGTTTGGGTCTCATGGGTTTGAATATCAGAGACATGGAGGGGCTTACACCAAAGTGGGTTCCCCGTGGATATAGAGCCTTAGAAAGGAATTCTATTTATCCGGTTTTGGATAGAAATTAGAGTTCTTATAGTTTAGTTGGGGGTATTCCAAAATATATCCATTGGAAAAGGTTATCAAGTCCTGGTAAGTCTGTTTGACATGTCCTAATTATATACTTGACATATCAAGGGTGTCTGTATGACATGATTGAGGATTCTCGAACATGTCACGGTTTCCATGAAGATATGTCTAAAGGCAACCACATGATCTAGTTGGCTTGTTAGGAGGACATCACATGATCTAGATGGAATGATTGGGAGGCTATCAAATAACCTAGATGATATGTCTGGTGGTCATTGTGATACTTGAATATCATGTCTGGAGGACATGACTTTATTTGGACAACTTTTCTAGGGGATATCACGTAACTTGTCCACCTTGTATAAAGGGATCCATGAGACTTTGGTGGAATTCCCTGATGTTACTATCTAAATTGGGTGACATGTCTAGAGGATATAACAAGATTTGTATGGAAAACTTAGAGGACTTTACAAGACTTATGTATCATTCTCAGAGTGCATCACATGAATTTCTTGATATATCCTAGGGACATTGCATGATCCAAATAACATGTTTGGGGGGGTGTCACATAACTTGGGTGACATTCCTTGGTGTTGTTTCATGATATAGGTAGGTCGTGCAAAGAACATGAAGATTAGTGTATGAATATTCACATAAGTCTCTTATTTTTTCAGTCTTCTTATAGCCTTTATTGCATATGTACCTCATGGTTTGTCAAGTATTAGCCTATTTTAGGTTTCAGGTGACGCAATTGATATATAGGATCTCCTTCACATAATCTGGATGGAATTTCAGAAATCCTTCACATGATCTATATAATGTTCATGAGAAGTACATATATACATCACGTGATCCCTTGGGTCGTTACCTGGATTTTACATGGCAGAAAACCTTTACTATCACATGAATTGTCACTTTGAGAAGTCTGATCCTTCCCTCCCATGTAGCAGTCACCATTGGTTTTCCTTTTTTGTGCTGAGGGGGATTTATTTATAGGCCTATCCACCCTAGTTATGTACTAAATTATGTGTAATGTATATTGAAAATATGAGCTAGATCCAGTGGAGGGATCTTTTCATCATGTGCTTCGCATGATCCATCCATAAGTCATCTATGGTTCCGCACAATGATAGCTGTTGGTTAAATTATTTATGACAAAGATATATGAGGTGTGTGTGTGGGGGGGGGGGTGTGAATTGTGATCCTTTGTAAACTTCAAAAGATTTTAATCTTCCCTATTTATATATAGATATTATTTCCTTATCTCTTAAAGATGAATAATCATTGGATAAAAATTAAGAAAATAACACAATAACATATAGTGGTTCAGGGAACAATGATCTCCTATTCCACTCCACTAATACTCTACTCCATGATCTTGATTATTTTTACTAGTATGTAATTTTACCAAGGACTTCTAAAAATAAGTATAGGAAGTTGATACCTTTATAATAAGGTTTTTACAAGGCCTTATGGTTCTTTTACAAGGAACTATAAAACCACAACTTAGTTCAGTAATCTAACACACCACTACGACGGAGTTCGAGTAGCCAAGACTCTAATAAATCAATAAATCAATATATATGGATTTGATTTAGACAATTGGATGCTCTCATAGTTACATTAGTGACTAACATATGTGATAATCTTCAATAAAACATAGTAACATCAAAAAAATCTCCAATTTCAGGAAGACATTAAATAGTTATAGAGAAATAATTTGACAAATGAATAAACATGTTTGTCTCTAATGTGTTACTCTAAAAAATTATTTGTTGAAATTAGAGAAATAAGATTTAATAATAAGTCACAACAATAGGAAAAAATGTGAGTTGATCAGATAGATCAAAACATATATGTATCCAAAGTGTAGTTCTGAAAGCAATAACACACTGTTATTTCTAAGAACACATATCTGTATACTTTTATGAATATCTGTATATTCAAAAGGTGAAAATATCAGTATTTATCTTGATAGTCTAACAATTCTAGGTCAAACCATCTCCAGAAATACCGTATAATAAATCGAAAATATTATAATTAAAATCATTAAAAGAGAGTCATAACATCCCTTATAAAAAGAAACTATTTTATCCATTGAATACGAGCCTTTGAATTAGTCATAAAATAGATTTAAAGATATATTTTCTCCTAACAAGATCATTGCATAAAATAAAAATAATATCTTATATCTAAAAAACCATTATTAACTTGTAAAATGTTGGGTTACTTCATGAAATGAAAAACTAAAAAACTAAAGTTGACAACATATTGTCGATTACAAAAGTAGGAATGATGAACCATACGTTTATTCCTTAAATGTAGGTTTTCTTTTAAACATAGGATATTTGATCCAGATATTTTGTTCCAAACATATGGTTACCAAAACATATGTTGTTTTTATAAATGTAGGGTATGAAAAAATTTTCCATATTACTTTCAAAATAAATTCCTCTTAGGTCCACTAGGTTAAATACCCTGAGGGGGGGGGGGGGAGGGGGTGAATCAGGGTATGACGGATTAAAACTACTGCCCCTTCAGATCTTGTTTCATCGTCAAACAAAACACACTTCTCTATTTCTCCCATATCAATATATTAATAGAAATGTAAACATGCATAAGACACAATGATTTTTTACTTGGTTCACTCTCACTAGGCTATGTCTAAGGAGCATAAAACGATGATGTTCTGATGTACCAAATTTAATAAATCTCACTAAAAATTACAAGGTTCGGGAAAGATCTTCTATACCTAAGCTCACTGCCATTACAAGGTCTAGGGTATTCTCACTACATTCCTAAGGGTCACTCCCTATGTCTCTTCCTCTAGATCACTATTGATGGGAAGGATCACAGTCTTCCTCTTCCTTTTCTCACTACTATTGGAAGGGATCCACTCATAGTTTATGGACTTGTAGGTCCCTTCATTTTCATGAAGGAACACATCCTCAAATATAGGTAGATGCTCTATTTAAGTCCCACTTTCATCCACTTATGAATA
The DNA here is from genome assembly GCA_963277665.1 of Viscum album. Classification (NCBI taxonomy): domain Eukaryota; kingdom Viridiplantae; phylum Streptophyta; class Magnoliopsida; order Santalales; family Viscaceae; genus Viscum; species Viscum album. The sequence continues at coordinate 224,388,764 of OY728163.1, forward strand.
CCAATATACCATAAAACATTGGGTAATCCCTTTTAAAACACTTTTTCAAAGCACACTGCCTTCATAAAGCTCTTTATTTTTCAAAGATCAAACTAGCCTTTGTGAAGCTCCCTATTTCAAAAAGCTCAAACTAGCCTTCGCAAAGCTCACTATTTTTTAAATCTCAAACCAGCTTTCAGAAATTCTATTATGTTCAAGAAGCTCATATCATTCGGTTGGATTTTACAGCCTTCACAAACTTCTTTGAAAACCACCTTCATGAACCACCTCTGCGAACAACCTTCCTGAACCCAGAGAATTATAATTCTCATTGAGTATCGATCAATCTTCTGAATGGGGTAGAGGGATATTGATAGGAATTTACACTGATTCTAGAACCTTCCGGGCCACATCATCACCGTTTCACGAAGCTCCCATTTTCTGCCGTAAATCTCCCTTTTTAATGTAGTTGCACAGTCATTTCCCATTTGCAATGATTGTCATAATCGGAGAGCCTTCTATCAAAACTTCGCACCACTGCAATGCTCTTCCCTCAATGTTCCTCAACTTTGTCGTTTCACAATGCTCACCATACTCACAGATCTCACAGTCAGAATCCTTTGATCCTTCACAAAAAACTATTCATGAGGACCATATTTGTGAAACTCATGCCTTTTTCATATTTTGATGAGATATTCAAGGAAATACATATTTTATAATTCTTTCCAAACTCCAAATTTTAGACCACAAAAATTTGGAAAACACTAGAAAACTGCGCCACCTTAATCACCTGCTTCGACAATCACCGGTTGTCCTCATTATCAGTCATCTAGATTTTTCAACAAACAAAATCACACCCAAAAACACAGAGAGGATGCCTTGAATAAATTTATAGAATAAATATTCTAAAAAATATCATCTTCCTAAAATTCAATTAAAAACAAATTTATTATTAACATAAATGTGGGTGTTTTTTAGCATTAAAATCAAAAATAGATTAAAAAAATTGCTGAATCAATCAACACACGATCAACAATATCCCCTTGTTGATAATCAAAAATCCCATTAATTAAATATTAAAATAAACACAAATAAATTTCAATCTTATCATAAAATTAAAATTTTCATAATTTTGTCATAAATTCATCATAATTTTTTCATAAATCTATCCCACTTTTCACAACATCAAAAATACGAGAATAAACTTCAGTAATACAAGATCCCCCTAAATTCAAAATTCCTTTAAAAAGATAAAAATATATAACCAAGAAGTCATTAAAACATATAAAATAGTATTCAATGAATAATAGGGGTCTGTATGAAATCTTTTAATTTGTTTCATAATAATAAAATATTTAAACACATGAAAAATATTTAAATTAACCCCCTAATACATATCATGATTGTAAAATATATTCAAGGAATTTAAATTAGTTTTGCACATTTCATAATTGAACGAAATAATTTATTACTTACAGTAATAGATTAATTTATCACATGAAATGAATTTGAATAGTCAATATTTAAACACATATTTACACAAAAGATAAACATATAAAAGAAATATTAAGAGTAAAAAAACTTTAAAAAGAAATTACAAAACAATTTATAAAAAATAGTTTTGTTAAATACAACATTTACACAAAATGATATATATGATATTGAAAATAAACTATAGAGATAAAAAATTTGAGGTGTTAAGAAGATTTATACGGTTCATCCTAACTTTCCAAGCATTGAATTATTTCTGATAAATTAGCTAAAACTTTTGACAACTATTCTATTCTATTTCGAACATCTGAAGATATTTGATATAGTAAGGAGGATGAATTATATTTGACCATAAAATCCTTTAGTTCATTAAGATAAAACTTAGTTACAACTTCTATTATGAGTGACTCTATCTGAATTATCATTAACATTTTAAATGATTCAAATTATTCTATTTAAAGAGAAGTTTCTTTCACACTTTGATAATCCATTTAAATTGTATCAAAAACTGTTTTTGAAAATGATATATTTTGAATTTCATTATATGAATTTTTAGACGCATTTAGATCTGTATGCAGCTTCATTATCACTTCATTTAAATTATAAACATTAAAAAAATATCTAAAAAATACATTCCACTATTAATCATTTGAGATGATAAAACTTTTGGTTATTCATAACCATCAACTTCCTTTTTGTTTTTCAGAATATTTTTCAAATGAATCCCTGACATAAGAAACCATCTATTCTCTAAATGAATTATAAGAAGGATTTCCTTTAGTTCTCTTTTGAGAAATACTTTTCTCTGAAGTTGAAGTTCTTGATCACTTCATGTTGATCAGACTGATTTCATAATTTTTTGAAAAATATATTTTGAAGAATAAGGATAAACAATTTAATAGAAGAAGATTCTAAGGTTCTAAAGAGTAATATGATACATTTTTTATGACAATTTGAATACGATGATTCACATTCTTGAGATGAAAATATAGTTTAATCACTTGAGCTTTTAAAATTTTGAAAATAAATTTTACATAAGAAAACTATTCTAGAAGAAATGTTATGTAAATGAATAAAATTTATAACATGGAATTTAAAAACAACAACAAGTTTGCAATTTTAAACAAAGAATATAGGTTTTCACAAAACTATTTTTATAATTAAATGATCATTATATTTTCTAAACTTTTGTTTTTCAAGAGAAACATATTAAAACAATGTTTATAGAATATGTTAGCAATTTAGTTATTTTTTATGATATGAAATTATATAGAATAAGTTATATTCATCTTGATTCATAAAGTGGAGAAAAATTTAACATTTAAGCATAAAATATATCTCTCTAGATATATAAAATATTTAATACAATAAGAACATATATATGAAGATAATAATGAAATACTTCCTAGATCATTAGTTCAAGTTACGAGGAATTTTGATAACAAAATACTTTAGAGTTGATTAATCATTTTTTAAAAATTTAAATTTCTATATACTTCTTATATGACTAATTAGATATTTAATGATGTATTCCAATGGTTTATTCTTAAAAAATATCAGATACAAGTATTTTTTAGTACCCTTATTCATTTGGGTTAGTAGTGTTAGCAAGTGAGGTTTTAGGTAACCAAATATATCTATTTTTTAAAGATTCTATTATTTAAGTAAGATAGTTATTTTGAACAATAAAAACGTTTAATAGAAAAAATTGAGTTTTTCTAAAGAAAGATACATTTGAATAATTTCCTCTAAAACAACAATAAAAACTTTTAAAAGTTGACATGCAATTACCATTTGAACTAGGAATAAAATAATTCTTATATAATTTTTATTTTTCACCATTACAACCCATTCTAAGTTTTCCTTTATGATTTTTACCAAGAATTTGACTTAAATATATTTTTCCTTTAATAATAATACTATAGGATTATTTTAAATTATCAACTTCATCCAATAATTCTCTAATTTTAGTTTTATACAGATCACAAGAAACTTTATAAGATTTAGATTTTAAATCTATAATTTTTTATAAAAAACTTTATTTATCCAATAAAATAGTATCATAAGTTTTTCTATTTTTTTATGATCTTTCTTTAACAATTATCATTTATATTAAAGCATAAAAAATACTTATTTATTTCATTATAATTAAGCTTTTTATAATTAGAGTTTTGATATTATGAAGATTATACCTCATCAGTATGAGACATAAGACATACCATTTGATTTTTATGTTTAGATTAATAAATCATAGAATATTTATCATTTTAAATAGAAAAATAAGTCCAAGTAGACTTCATAATTTTCTTGAATTTTCTTTTATATCCATCTTTTCTCTGAGATTTAAGAAAAGGACAATTAAACTTTGTATCACCATTCTCTTTGCATTCACAATATCTACTTTCTTCAATCCCTTTATTTTGTTATATAGTTTTTTAAAACTTTTAACAAGATTTGATAAATCTTTATTTGAATCTGGATAACTTGAATCATATGATTCATACATAATATTTTTGAGAAAATTGTCTTTTTATTTGACATGATTTTCATCCTTGGCCTAGATCGCAACTTCATACATCATCATGGTTCCAACGAATTATTTCATTTATAATTCTTGAAATATTTTGGATTATCTTATAGTATCAAATATTACATTCCACCTATAGGGTAAAACTATAAGTACTTTTAACACTTAATCTGATTTGTTAGTTGGTTCTCCTAAATAAGAAACATTATTAACAACTTCTGTCAATATTCCATTCATCCGAGGGATATTTTCATCTTCATAAATTTTGAAAGTGTAATATTTTAACTTTGTAGTATTATACCTTAGATATTTACTTTTATTGATTCCTTTATAGGAAACATAAACAGTTTTTATATCTCATATGCAGTAGTACATTGAGAAACTCGATTAAACCAATCAGTTCTTAAACCAAAGATAATAACATCCATTGCTCTTGAATTAAGAACATATTATTTTTCTTGAATATCATCCCATTTTCTAGATTTTATAAGACCTGAAAACTTTTAAATAAAATTATATTCCATGATTTATTAAATAAATACTCATTCGAGCTTTCCAACATCCATAATTATCACTATTAAAGTAAAGAGCATGGATCATCAACATACCTTCTTTGAGATAAAACATTTTGAGATTTGTTTTCATCCAAATATTTAACTAAGGATTGTTAGAGCCAGGAGATAATTTTGATATTTCAAAATATTCCATACATTTGATACAGTTTCCAATATTAAATAGAATAATAAAGTATTTTAAAAAAGGATTTTAGCAATAGAGAACAACCTTTGATATTATTTGTTGGTATCAAATATAAATAAAAGAATTTTCAAGGATTTCCAAAAAGTAAAATATATCTAATAGATCCCATCCTTTGATACTAATTATTGGTTGGATTAATTATAATTAATACAAAAGAGGGGGGGGGGGTGAATTGTGATACTTTGTAAACTTCAATATATTTGAAGCTTCCCTCTTGATACATAGAGATTCATTCCTTATCTATTAAATAAAGGAAAGAAACATATAAAAATAAAGAAAATAAAATAATGATATATTATCATTCAGGACACAAATATCCCCTAGTCCACTCCACTGATGATCTACTTCATGAGATTTATGACTTTCACTAATAAGTTCTTATACCGCACACTTCCACAAGTGAGTATAGGTATTTGATACCTTTATAATAAGGATTTTACAAGGACTTCTAGTTATTTTACAAGGAACTATAAAACCATAGCTTTTTCCAAGAATCTAGCACTCTACCTCGACTGAGTTTGAGCAATAAATACTCCAATAAATCAATATTGATTGATTTTATTATGAAAAACTGTTTTGGTCAAACAAAGCAATAAAAAATAGATCTTCAATTTCTCAAAGTATTCCTTTAAAAAATTATAGATAAATGATTTATCAAAAGAAAAATAAGACAAATGAATAAAAATGATTTAAAAATGTATGTATCTAAAGTTTAACTCTAAAAAATGATTTATCAAAATTGTAGAATAATATTAAAAAATAAGACACAACGGTAGTGACAAGATCAAGTCGATCAAATATATCAAAACACATATGTATCCAAAGTGAAGCTCTAAAGGAAAAAACACACTATTATTTCCAAGAACACATATCTTTCTACCTTTATGAATATCTATATATTCAAAAGGTGAATATCTTGGTATTTATCTTGATATTTGAACAACTATAGTTCAAACCATATCTATTAATACATCATAATGAATAAAAAATATTTGAATTCAAATAATTCAAAGAGACTCGTAACATCCCTTAGAAATAGAAATGATTTAATCCATTGAATATGAGCCTTTTAATCATTCATAAAACATCTTTAAAGAGATATTTACTCCCATTGAGACCACTATAGAACATGTGGATAATATCTCATATTTAAAACACCGTCCCTGACTTGTCAAATGTTGGGTTCCTTTACTTAATGGAAAACTCAAAAAGTATGATTAAAGACACACAATTGTTTAAAAAATTACGGTTGATGAACCATATGAATATTCCTTAGGTGTAAGGTTTTTTTTCGAAATGTAGGGTATCTAATCCACACGTTTATTTCTAAATGTAGGGTTCCCAAACCATACGTTATGCTTATAAATGTAGGGTATGAATAGTGTTTCTAGATTACTTTCCAAATATGTCCAGAATACTTAATAAAATATCTTCTCACGGATTAATGTTATATGAATGTTTCCAAAATAAATATTATAATAGATATCATCTTCCTGAAATTCATTTAAAAAATAACTTTATTTGTAACATAAATGTGGGTGTTTGTGTGCATCAAACTCAAAAATAAATTAACGAAATTTTTGAATCAATCAACACATTATCAATAATAGTGGCCATAAGAATGTTTTTCTATCCCCATGTTTATTGGATCTCAGATGATTAAAGGGATTTATCCTAACCACGTGGATATTTTAAATATCTTTCACAAGGTCTGGATGACATGTCTAGGAGTCTTCATAAGATTAGGGTTCCTATGGAAAGTCTTTTGCATGATCCAGGATGGATTATCTATGGTACTACATGAGACAAAGGCAAATTTTCTAGGGAGCCTCCATGGGATCATGCTTACATGTTGATGGGGATTCACATGATCAATGGTGATTTCCCATGGTATATAACCCCTTTCACATAAAGATCAGTGTACCTTTCCCTCACAAGAACTTTCAAATTTCCATTTTTATTTACTTCTTTATTTTACAAGGGAAAGAGATCTTATAAATTCATGTGAGTGTTGTCGAGGAAAATCATTCTCCTTTTCTATGATGCATCATAAGATTAATTATGGATCATGTGGTGACGTGAGAGAATTTCCATGGACAACCCCTATGTTTTTTTGGAGACATAGGGGAATCATATACTTGAATTCATATGTCTGAGGTCCTTATCATAATGGGGGTGGCATGCCAACATGCTCTCACATGAAAAGGTTGGCATATTTACATTGGATTTGTGAGGTCCTGCAGATCTCATGAGTACATCATATGCAGATCAAAAAACCCTCCCTCACTTGAGGATTTCAACCTTATCAACCTTTATTTTATAATGGGGGTTTGGATGATTGTTAGGCATCCATCGATTGACAAGGTTCATGATTCATAGGAACTCATCAAAAAATCTCTACACATTAGGTTTTTCATCAATTATAGGGTTATTATGCTCATTTGGTGTGTGTCAATAGAATTTTATATTAAAATATAGTTTTTTAAAAGGAAAAGTTGATCACACAATGTTTATTTAAAAAAAGGTCAATGATATTTTAGTTATACATGTTTATGTGGATAATATCATTTTTGGATCTTCAAAAAATGATTTATGTCAAGAATTTTTATATTTAATGACAAATTAATTTTCGATGAGTTTGAGGTGAGCACTTATATTTTTTATTCATATTCAAATTTTTCAAAGAAATGATGGTATATTTTACAACCAATCAATATATGATAAGGAATTAATTAAAAGATTTTGATTATATTTAATTAAGAGTTCAAATAATCCTATGAGTAGTTCATGTAAAATTGATAAATATGAAGCTAGAATATCAGTGGATGTAAAGTTTTTTAAATGAATGATTGTAAGATTACAATATCTTAGTACTTCAAAGACCAGTTTTATGTTTTCATCTTACACGTGTGCTAAATTTGAAGGAAATCCTAAATAAAGTTAGTTAATGTTTTTTAAAAGGATTATAATACATGTTAAAGTATCTTTAAATGTTGGTTTTTTACCACAATGGAACTTATTTTGATTTAATCAGTTATAGTGATTTTTTTGTTCGATGAAAGATAGATATAAAAATAACATTATCCGTGTGTCCCTATCTTGGCTGACTTTTAATCCCATGGAGTTATAAGATACACAATTTATTAGATTTATTAACTACTAAAAGTATGTATATTTCTTCTACAACTTGTTTCTCACAATCATTTTGGATTAAAAAACACCTTTTGATTTTGGATTTAATTTTTAAAATATACCTATTTATTATGCTAATATATCTTCAATTTAAGTTTTTAAAAATCCCTTACAACTTTCTAGAACTAAGAATGTTGATATTCAATTTATATTTCTTTGAGATAATTTTCAAAAATGGAAAATAAATATGGAATATATTTCTACAGAGAATCAATTTACAAATATTTTTACCAAATCTTCAAATGCAGCTAAATCAGAGAAAATTAAAATTGAGATTTTCATGGTGGGGGTATATATTTTTTGTACTTCCCATGTATTTAAGGGGAGTTTTGAATATGAAATTAATGAATTCGGAATTTGTGAATATAGAATTTAAAACTTACTATTTTAATAGATTATTTCTTGGTAGTGGATCCTTGATGAATATTTTGAATAGTACTAGTTTATAAATATTTTCTACAACTTATGTATACATTTGTTTTTGTACTTTTAGTTTTGTTTATTATGTTTTAATCTACCAAAATATAATCATCACACACTGTCTGTTTCTATTTGTTCAATATTTTTTTTGGTATTTTAAAATAATTATATTTAGGGGGAGGATAAATATACATTCGATGTAACTTTTAAAAGAGTTACTTTAATTTATAGGAATGATTATTTAATTTTTAGGGAGCCTAAATCTGTGTTTGATGTAACTATTATAAGAGTTATTTCCTTTCTTAGAAATGATTGTTTAATTTAGGGGGAATATAAATCTATGTTTTCTAAATCTTTTATAAGAGTAAGTTTATTTATCAATTGATATCACTTAATTTATTAATCTTATTAATCATTTCAAAAATATGGAGTAGTTTTTAAAATTATAATTGGTTTTTTATTCTCAAAAGGGGGAGAATGATTTAGTGATTTATTACCACTTTGTTTATTTGTGTTTTATTAATTAAAATACCTATTTATTTCATAATTACAATTTGTAATATATTTTGGTAAAATCCTTATTCCCTCTAATATGAGTTAGATTATAAAGTCTTTGTGTTTATTAATAACTAATTTTGGAAAAATTGTATCCTAATATGGTTTGGAATCCCATATAATGTTAGTCTACTACTAGTCTATTTTTCAAATTTTTTTGTTAAGTATTGGATCAACTATGGCTTTTAAGTAACCATGACATTGGTTTTTTGAATGTGTCAACCACATGTATAATGTAACAACCACATATACAATATATTGAATATAATCCCTTTATTGATTGCAACAAAAATCTGACCATGACTATCTACTACTTCAAACAAGCAACCGTCATAGACACAATATCAAAACATTTATAAGTGTCGAATCAAATTAACATTGAGTGTAACATCCCAAGAAAATGAAGAATAATAAATATTTCATATTAATTAATATTTGTGAATTATATATTAATTTTACTTTGAAAGGGTTTCTATTTTCGATAGCGTACCCGATACGCAAAACGAGTTTCTTTGGAATCTTACGTTGCACACTAGTAATATAATATTATTATTTTAAATGGTAGTTAACTCCTAGCCGTTGTAGTGGCGGGAATGAAATAAACTAACTAAAATATGATTATACATGTTTGTTAGATGTATTTACTTTCATCCAATAAAATTTAGAGGCTTAAAATGTGAATAAATCTAATTTGAAGCATAATTTACATTAAAAGGCCGATTTACCGCCTTTTAATAGTGAACCCTTTTTAAATCTAGTTTTGGTCACTTTAACACATTCTAATTGACCAAATAAAATCTTTATTTATATTGGGGACATAAAATTTTACTTTGGGTAATTTTTTGGTATTTTTCTGATAAAGTTCATTTTTTAATGAATAGTGAAAAATATTGCATTTTAATTCAAAAGTGCCTTTTAATATAATTTATTTATATGGTTAGATTATCTTTTTAGTTGGTTTTAAAGTGATATTAAAATATATTTTTAATATTTAATCCAATGGTTTTCATTGTAATTAATTTCACATTGAAATTAGACATAAACAAGTATCAATCTTTTGATAGTTATTGTTTCTTAAAAACACGCTATTTGTTTTAACAACGGGAATTAATTTTTAAATCAATCAATTCTAATTCTATGTTTTGAATTTGGAAAAATTAACATCAATTTTGAATTTGGAATATCAAATAATGCTTAGGTTGAATTTTTGGTATTTTTATGAAAAACTTCAATTTTTGATGAATAGTGACACCACTTAGTGGTAGTTAAAAAACCCAAATTTTTCATTTAAACGAAATTTTACCACTTCTGTGAATTGAATTTCAAAAATCCGACATACATGGTTCTTATCAAGAAGTAAAATGTGGTTCATTAAGATGAGAATAATTTTTGGTGAATAGTAACTTTTGACTTTTATTTACCGTGGTTAAAGTTAAATAAGGTAATTCAAGATTAAAAAAATATTATAATAATTCAAAATTACCTTAACACTTGTCCTAACATTATTGGTTGAGTCATTAACAACCATGGGAATCTGTGGGTCTATTTTGGTACCCCTTTGATCCACTTGGAAGTGATAATGACAATTTAGATTAATTAATTTAAAGTAAAGGCCAAAATGACATAAACAAATATCTTTTAGTAATTAATTTTTATATGGTGTTATATAAGTGCTATTTTCGACTATAAATATTATTTGCAAATATAAAAAGATTTCCTATATCATGGTATTTTTTTATAATTTTTAGACCACACAAAAATTAAATTATTTATGACATAATAATGAAGAAGTATTTACCTCATTAATAAATCATTTAAATAAATAAGATTATAATGATTAAAATATTATCCACAACATGTCCAATTCTGATTGGATGATTTTATTTCGACCATGACTCATCTTATCTTCATCTATAATGATTTTTGGACCATTATAAACCGAATATCATTATATAATAAAATAATAGTTTCACACTTTCTTAAAGAGCCCCTCAACCCCTTATAAAAGGAGACCACTTCTAACCAATTCCTAACACCTCTAAAGCCATTTGTATCATCCAACCTCTACCCAATTAAGCTCTCAACATCCCTATCCTCCTCTTAGAAGCCTTACCTTAGGCATAAGGCACCTCAAGAAGTCCTTTGGTTGAGACCAAAGGGAGTTACCCAAATTAAAGGTAACAATTTCTCTTAAATGGTATTCTTTTATTTTACTCCTCCAACCCCTAAACCATTTTTATTTCATTTCTTTTGTAATAACACAAGTATCCTAACAATACTAGGATTTTGTTATGATAATTACTCAAACTACACTTACACACACCTCCATCTAAAAGATGAAGAACATAATGTTTCTGTGGATGACAAACTAAGGCCTCACAAAACGATGATTATTCAATTACATATTACCGCCTCTCATGGTGGCCATTATGATGGAAATTTATTTATATATGATATATATTATTTTTATTATTTCCTTATGCTTCTGTACTTCCCTTTTTATAGCAAGCCTTTATGGTTTCCATAGTGGGTAAATACGATAATCTCATTTGAGGAAGTGCGGACTACCGCCCCCTCAAAGTGATTTGATTCGTTAATGCCTTATGTGGGATGTATAAAGGATAGAGTTAATGATATTATATATTATATTATTCTGGAATTATAATATACCTATGTATCATTATGTTTTAATTCCATTAAAATAAGAAATAGAAATGAAAGTAGCGTTCATGCGTACGTACGGCTTACCGTCTCCATGAACGGTGCATTTCATTTATTACCTCCAAATGTTATGTACTATTATAAATATACATATATAATGGATATATATATTTATGATATCTACATCATGATTATAATTCTAGATATAATGGATATTTGACTACATTTACAACATGTAATTATAAGAAGTCCATTTTTGACTCAAGTACAAAATATCGACAAAATGAACGTTATTAAATTAAATAATTACATAATGATTATTACATGTTAATAAGTGATATAAAAGGAATAATAAACTTGAAAAAGGTTATTAAGAAAGTAAAAATTAACTTTAGTTTATTATTCAGAAGATTAAAGAACGATCGAGTCAAGTCGGACACGAGGTAAGGGACTTCGTCTCAATCTCCTTTCATTGAGGCATATTTTGTTCTAATACAAGACTTTATTTTATACGCTGTATAAAAACCTTTGAATTTTCATTTCATTCAAAGGGAATATTTTTCTACGAAGAATTTTACTAAATGACAAAAAATAATGTTTCTTTTAACATACGCGGTGACACTGACCTTTTCCGCCGTCGTGAGTATTATTTGATCTTTGGCTTCCTCAACAACCCGTCATGTTTTTTTAAAAGAAAATAAATACCTTATACTATTTTACATACTTTTGGTATTGAAAATGGTTTTTAAAATGGATTTGTTATGTCAATATATTTAATTGATATATTGTGATCGAAATGTGGAAATGTTTTCTTTACTTTATAGTTGTTTCCTGTCTTATGATTTTATAATGGTACTTGGACATTTGACAGGTGGTTACATGATAAACCAAATGACGGGTGGTTCTGTGAATACTAGGACGAGTGGTTACATTATAACCTCCAATGCATTGGGTATGTAAGTTGGCCATATGGATATTCCATTTAGTGATATGTGTGGAATTCGACCGTATGGTTATTCTTTTTAAGTATGTTGATTTCCCAAGTTACCTTTATATGTTATGTGTTCTTTATATGGGGTTTATGGTAATTTTTTGGTTACAAAAAGGTAAGTAATGATCTTTTATTCAGTGAAGAGTATTAAATACTTCATAAAGGTGAAAATTATTACTTATGTTAAAGTATTCATGGTTTACTTGTTGTTTTGAAAAACTAACAGTTTTACTTATTTGTGTATCCCTTACTGAGATTTTTATGCTCATCCCAAGTTTTGAAATGTTTTTCACAGGACATAAAGTGGAATAAGGTCAAGGATAGGATCAAGGAAAAGTCATTCCATCTAAAACATATAACTAGACATGACCCTTTTTTTTTCAAGAGTTCATGTTTTGTAAAAAAAAATGGAAACTGAATAGAAGTGTCTAATTTGTAATATTTTGAAATGTAATAGTTATGTCCTAACTCTCTAAAAATCTAAACCTGAAAAGATCCTCAATGTGAATTATTCATTTAATTCAATATTATATAAGCTTTAAGGATGAGTCCTTATAGTTGGTATCAGAGGTCGGTTTAGACAACTTTAGGATTTAGGGTATTGTTAAATTAATTTCCATAAAGTAATTTATGTTAATATTGAAATCATATAGAATTCACAGATTACCATGTTGCTTCGTATGAGATATGTCTGTGTTAAGAATTATTTTTCGTAAAGGAAACAGAGAAACTTTTCTGGGAAGGCATACAGAGGAGAATGACCTTCCGAATCAGCAAACAGAGATGGTCAGAATCAGAATTTAGTAGTTTACTGTAGTGATGGATCAATTGAATCAGGTGATAAAAGGTGGTAGTATTCATTGATGATATTTTGGTTTATTCAAAAAGTAAAGAGAAACATGAAAGTCATTTTAGGGTCATCTTGAAAACTTTAAAATAAAATAAACTTTATGGGATATTCAACAAGTGTGAGTTTTGGTTGCAATAAATTTTTTTCCGTGGTCACATTGTTTCTAAGGACGGCATAACTATTGATCCCGATAAAAAAAAGTTGTTGAAGAATGGACCAGACCCACAAATATAACTGAGATTTGTAGTTTTCTTGGTTTGGAAAATTATTACCGGAGGTTTGTTAAAAATTTGTCACGGTTATCTAGTCTAATGACTAAGTTAACTCGAAAAGGTGTTAAGTTCATCTCGAAAAAATAATGGGATGATTGTTTTCAGGAATTTAAAAGAATATTGGTGAATGCTCTAGTTTTGGCATTGACTTCTAGAAATGGTGAGTTTGTTATCTATAGTGATGCTTCGTTGAAAGGACTTGGTTTTGTCCTAATGCAAAATGATCAGGTAGTTTCTTAAGCTTCACGTCAGTTGAAACCACATGAGTTAAATTACCCTACACATGATTTGGAATTAGCTGTTGCTGTTTTTGATTTAAAAATTTGGAGGCATCATTTGTATGGAGTAAAATGTAAAATATATACTGATCACAAAAGATTAAAGTATATATTAACTCAAAAAGAATCGAACATGAGACAGAGGATATGAATATAATTAATCAAGGATTATGATTTCACGATCCATTACCATCCGGGAAAATCAAATAAAGTGGCTGATGCTTTGAGTCAGAAAAGTAATGTCTCATTTTCCATGCTACATTTGGAACGAGATCCTTTTGTTTTAGATTTGGTGAACTTTGGCATAGAAGTTGTTGGTGTAGAAAATTCTTCTGTTTTGTTTCAGGTGTTAGTGAGATCGTCTCTATCAGACAAAATAAAGAAAGCGCAGAAGGAAGAAAATGAGTTGCAGAAAAAGGTAGAGTTGGTTGAGAAGGGTAAGTTACATGAATTTAACATTGATAATAATTGTGTTTTGAGGTTTAAAAAGAGAATATGTGTGCCTTGTGATTCACAGTTGAAGAATGAGTTGTTATGTGAAGATCATAGTTCTCCGTTTTCAGTTCATCCTGGCAGTACTAAGATGTACAGAGATCTTCGGGAGTATTATTGGTGGGATGGAATGAAAAGAGATATTGCTGATTTTACTGTGAAGTGTTTGACTTGTCAGCAGGTTAATGCAGAGTGACAGTTACTAAAAGAAATGCTTTAGCCTTTACCGGTGCTAGAATGGAAATGAGAAAATATATCCATGGACTTCATTGTGAGATTACCAAATACATCTCGAGGTAATAATGCAATCTGGGTTATAGTTGATCGATTGACTAAATCTGCTCATTTCCTTCCTATTAGAGATACTTTGTCTCTAGATCAACTTGCTCGGTTGTATGTTAAAGAGATAGTCATGTTGCATGGTGTTCCCCTCTCCATCGTATCTGATCAAGATCCCAGGTTTACTTCTAACTTTTGGAAAGGTATTCAGAAGTCGTTGGGTGCGGAATTAAATTTTAGTATAACTTTTCACCCTCAATCAGATGGGCAATAAAAATGAAAAATTCAGACATTAGAGGATATGTTACGTTCTTGCTCAATGGATTATCAGGGAAGTTGGGACCAATATCTTTCTTTGGTTGAATTTTCTTATAATAACAGTTTTTATTACAGTATACAGATGGCTCCATTTGAGGCATTATATGGAAAGCGTTGTTGAACTCCAGCTTTTTGGGATGAAGTAGGTGAAAGGAAGCTTATGGGACTAGAATTGGTAGAAGATATGGGAGAGAATGTTTAGTTCATTCAGAAGCACATGAGAACATCTCAGAGTAGACAGAAAAGTTATGCAGATAACTAGAGGAAGGATCTTTCTTTTGAGGTAGGTGATCATGTCTTTCTCAAAGTTTCTCCATGGAAAAGTGTGATGTGTTTTGGTAAGAAGGGAAAGTTGAGTCCGAGGTTCATTGGACCTTATGAAATTCTGGAGAAAGTTGGATCAGTTCTGTATAGAGTGGCTTTACCTCCAAGTTTATCCCAGGTACATAATGTTTTTCATGTTTTGATGTTGAGAAAGTATATGCCAGATCCACCTCATGTTTTGAGCCCAGAGATAGTTCAGTTGGAAGAGAATCTCTCTTATTAAGAACAACCAGCTCAGATTCTTGACCGTAGAGAGCAAGTGTTGCGGAATAAAGTAATTTATCAGGTAAAGATTTTCTTGGAAAAACCATATGGTTGAAGAGGCAACGTGGGAATCTGAAAATGCTATGAGGGATAAATATCCCCACTTATTTTGATAAATGAATAAAAATTGTGAGGACGTAATTTCCAAAAGGGGGGAAGGATGTAACATCCCAAGTAAATGAACAATAAGACATATTTCATATTTATTAATATTTTTTAATTAAATATTAATTTTACGTTAAAAGGGTTCCTATGTTCGATAGCGTACCCGATACACAACAACGCGTTTCTTTGGAATCTTACGTTGCACACTAGTAATATAATATTATTATTTTAAATGGTAGTTAAATCCTAGCCTTTGTAGTGGCGGGAATGAACGAAACTAACTACAATATGATTATATATGTTTGTTAGATTTATTTACTTCCATCCAATAAAAGTTAGAGGCTTAAAATGTGAATGAATCTAATTTTAAGCATAATTTACATTAAAAGGCCGATTTACCACCTTTTAATGGAGAACCCTTTTTAAATATAGTTTTGGTCACTTTAATACATTCTAATTGACCAAATAAAATCCTTCTTGATATTGGGGAAATCAAATTTTACTTTGGGTAATTTTTTGGTATTTTTCTGATAATTTCATTTTTTAATGAATAGTGAAAAATATTGCATTTTAATTAAAAAGTACCTTTTAATATAATTTATTTATATGGTTAGATTATCTTTTTAGTTGGTTTTAAAGTAAAATTAAAATATATTTTTACCATTTAATCCAATTTTTGTCATTGGAATTAATTTCACTTTGAAATTAGACATAAACAAGTATCAATTTTTTGATAGTTATTGTTTCTTAAAAACACGTATTTGTTTTAACAATGAGAATTAATTTTTAAATTAATTAATTCCACTTATATGTTTTGAATTTGGAAAAATGGAAATCAATTTTGAATTTGGAATATCAAATAATGCTTAGGCTGATTTTTAGTATTTTTATGAAAAACTTCAATTTTTGATGAATAGTGACACCACTTAGTGGTAGTTAAAAAAACTGACTTTTTCATTTAAATGAAATTTTACCACTTTTGTGAACTGAATTTCAAAAATCTGACATACATGGTCGTTATAAATAAGTAAAATGTGGTTCATTAAGATGAAAATAATTTTTGGTGAATAGTAACTTTTGACTTTTATTTACTGCGGTTAAAGGTAAATAAGATAATTCAAGGTTAAAAAAATATTATAATAATTCAAAATTACCTTAACACTTGTCCTAACCTTATTTATTGATTCATTAACGACCATGGGTATCTTTGGGTCTATTTTGGGACCCCTTTGATCCACTTGGAAGTGATAATGACAATTTAGATTAATTAATTTAAGGTAAAGGCCAAAATGACATAAAAAAAAATCTTTTAGTAATTAATTTTTATATGGTGTTATATAAGTTCTATTTTCGACTATAAATATTATTTAAAAATCTAAAACTAATTCCTATATCAATGTATTTTTTTATAATTTTTAGACAACAAATAAATTAAATTATTTATGACATAATAATGATGAAGTATTTTCCTCATTAATAAATCATTTAAATAAATAAGATTATAATGATTAAAATATAATCCAAATCATGTCCAATTCTGATTGGATGATTTTATTTCGACCATTAATCATCTTATCTTCAACTATAATGATTTTTGGACCATTATAAACCGAATATCATTATATAATAAAATAATAGTTTCACACTTTCCTATAGAGCCCCTCACCCCCTTATAAAAGGAGACCACTTATAACCAATTCCTCACACCTCTCAAGCCATTTGGATCATCCAACCTCTGCCCAATTAATCTCTCAACATCCCTCTACTCATCTTAAAAGCCATACCTTAGGCAGAAGGCACTTCAAGAAGTCCTTTGGTTCAAACCAAAGGGAGTTACCCAAATTAAAGGTAACAATTTCTCTTAAATTGTATTCTTTTATTTTACTTCTCCAACCCATAAAACCTTTTTATTTCCTTTATTTTGTAACAAAAATAGTATCCTCAATATAATAGGATGTTTTTATGATAATTATTTGAACTAAACTTACATAAACCTCCATCTAATGGATGAAGAACATAATGTTTCTGTGGATGGAAAACTAAGGCCTCACGAAACGATGATTGTTCAATTACATCTTACCGCCTCTCATGGTGGCCATTATGATGGCACTGTATTTATATATGATATATATTATGTTTATTATTTCCTTATGCTTCTGTAATTATCTTTTTATAGCATGACTTTATGGTTTCCATAGTGGGTAAATACGATAATCTCATTTGAGGAAGTGCGGACTACCGCCCCCTCAAAGTGATTTGATTCATTAATGCCTTATGTGGGATGTATAAAGGATAGAGTTGATGATATTATATATGATATTATGATGTAATTGTAATATACCTATTTATCATTATGTTTTAATTCCATTAAAATGAGAAATAGAAATGAAAGTAGCGTTCATGCATACGTACGACTTACCGTCTCCAGGAACGGTGCATTTCATTTCTTACCTCCAAATGTTATGTACTATTATAAATATATGTATATACTGAATATATATATATATATATATGATATCTACATCATGATTATCATTCTGGAGATAATTGATATTTGACTACATTTACTACATGTAATTATAAGAAGTCCATTTTTGACTCAAGTACCAAATATCGACAAAATGAACGTTATTAAATTAAATGATTACATAATGATTATAAGTTGGTAATAAGTGATATATAAGGAATAATAAACTATAAAAAGGTTCTTAAGTAAGTAGAAATTAACTTTAATTTATTATTCAGGAGATTAAAGAATGATCGAGTCAAGTTGGACACGAGGTAAGGGACTTCGTCTCAATTTCTTTTCATTGAGGCATATTTTGTTCTAATACAAGACTTTATTTTATACATTGTATAAAAACCTTTTACTTTTCATTTCATTCAAAGGGAATATTTTTCTACGAATCATTTTACTAACTAATAAAAAATAATGTTTCTTTTAACTAACGCGGTGACAACGACCTTTTCCGCCACCACGAGTATTATTTGATCTTTGGCTTCCTCAACAAGCCGTAATGTTTTTAAAAAGAAAATAAGTACCTTATACTCTTTTATGTATTTTTGGTATTAAAAATGGTTCTGAAAATGGATTTGTTATGTCAATATATTTAAGTGATATATTGTGATCAAAATGTGGAAATGTTTTCTTTCTTTTTTATTTGTTTCATGTCTTATGATTTTATAATGGTACTTGGACATTTGACGAGTGGTTACGTGATAAAAAAAATGATGGGTGGTGCCGTGAATACTAGGATAGGTGGTTACGTTATAACCTCCAATTCATTGGGCATGGAAGTCGGCCGTATGGCTATTATATTTAGTGATATGTGTTGAAGTCGACCGTATGGTCATTCCTTTTAAGTATGTTTATGTCCCAAGTTACCTTTATATGTTATGTGTTTTTTATATGGGTTTTACAGTAATTATTTTGGTTACAAAAAAGTAAGTAATGATCTTTTATTTAGTGAAGAGTATTTACTACTTCATAAAGGTGAAAAGTATTACTTATATTTAAGTATTCATGGTTTACTTGTTGTTTTGAAAAACTAATAATTTTACTTCTTTGTGTATCCCTTACTGAGCTTTTTATGCTCATCCCAAGTTTTGAAATGTTTTTCAAAGGACATAAAGTGGAATAATGTCAAGGATGGGATCAAGGAAAAGTCATGCCGTCTAAAACATGGAACTAGACATGACCCTTTTTTGTCAAGAGTTCATGTTTTGTAAAAAAAAATTGAAACTGAGTAGAAGTGTCTACTTTGTAATATTTTGGAATGTAATAGTTATGTACTAACTCTCTAAAACTCTAAACATGAAAAGATCCTCAATGATAATTATTCATTTAATTCAATATTATGTAAGGTTTAAGGTCGAGTCCTTATAGTTTTTATCAGAGGTTGGTTTAGACAACTTTAGGAGTAAGGGTATTGTTAAATTAATTTCCATAAAGTAATTTATGTTAATATTGAAATCATATAGCATTCACAGATTACCATGTTGCTTCGTCTGAGATATGTCTGTGTTAAGAATTCTTTTTCGTAAAGGAAACATAGAAACTTTTCTCGGAAGGCATATAGAGGAGAATGACCTTCCAAATCAGCAACTAGAGATGGTCGGAATCAGAATTTAGCAGTTTACTGTAGTGATGGCTCAATTGAATCAGGTTATAAATGGTGGTAGTATTCATTGATGATATTTTGGTTTATTCAAAAAGTAAAGAGGAACATGAAAGTGATTTTAGGGTCATCTTGAAAACTTTAAAATAAAATAAAATTTATGGGATATTCAGCAAGTGTGAGTTTTGGTTGCAAAAAATTTCTTTCTGTGGTCACATTGTTTCTAAAGACGACATAACTATTGATCCCGATTAAACAAAAGTTTTTGAAAAATGTCCAAGACCCACAAATATAACCGAGATTTGTAGTTTTCTTGGTTTGGCAAGTTATTACGGGAGGTTTGTTGAAAATTTTGCATGGTTATCTAGTCCAATGACTAAGTTAACTCAAAAAGGTGTTAAGTTCATCTAGACAAAAGAATGTGATGATTGTTTTTAGGAATTTAAAAGTTGATTGCTAAATGCTCCAGTTTTGGAATTGCCTTCCTGAAATAGTTAGTTTATTATCTACAGTGATGCTTAGTTGAAAGGACTTGGTTGTGCCCTAATGCAAAATGATCAGGTAATTTCTTATGCTTCACATAAGTTGAAACCACATGAGTTAAATTACCCTACACATGATTTGTAATTAGCTGATGTTGTTTTTGATTTAAAAATTTGGAGGCATCATTTGTATGGACTAAAATGTGAAATATATACTGATCACAAAAGTTTAAAGTATATATTCACTCAAATAGAATTGAACATGAGACAGAGGAGATAGATAGAATTAATCAAGGATTATGATTTAACAATCCATTACCATCCGGGAAAATCAAATAAAGTGGCCGATGCTTTGAGTCAGAAAAGCAATTTTTCATTTTCCATGCTACGTTTGGAATGAGATCATTTTGTTTTCGATTTGGTGAACTTTGGCATAGAGGTTGTTGGTGTAGGAAATTCTTCTGTTTTGTTTCAGGTGTCAGTGAGATCATCTCTATCAGACAGAATAAAGAAAGTGCATAAGGAAGACAGTGATTTGCAGAAAATGGTAGAGTTGTTTCAGAAGGGTAAGTTACCTGAATTTAACATTGATAATGATTGTGTTTTGAGGTTTGGAAAGAGATTATGTGTGACTTGTGATTCAGAGTTGAAGAATGAGTTGTTATTTGAAGCTCATAGTTCTCCGTTTTCAGTTCATCCTGTCAGTACTAAGATGTACATAGATCTTTGGGAGTATTACTGGTGGGATGGAATGAAAAGAGATATTTTTGATTTTACTGTGATGTGTTTGAATTGTCATCAGGTTAAAGAAGAGAGACAGTTACTGAAAGGAATACTTCAGCCTTTATCGGTGATAGAATGGAAATGAGAGAATATATCCATGGACTTCATTGTGAGATTACCAAAAACATCTCGAGGTAATAATGCAATCTGGGTTATAGTTGATCGATTTTCTAAATCTGCTCATTTCTTTCCTATTAGAGATACTTTGTCTCTAGATCAACTTGCTCGGTTCTATGTTAAATAGATAGTCAGGTTGCATGGTGTTCCCCTCTCCATTGTATTTGATCGTGATCCCAGGTTTACTTATAACTTTTGGAAAGGTCTTCAGAAGTCGTTGGGTACTGAATTAAATTTTAGTACAACTTTTCACCCTCAATCAGATGGGCAATCAGAACGAACAATTCAGACATTGGAGGATATGTTACGTTCTTTCTCGATGGATTATCTGGGAAGTTGGGACCAATATCTTTCATTGGTTTAATTTTCTTATAATAACAATTTTCATTCTAGTATACAGATGGCTCCATTTGAGGCATTATATGGAAAGCGTTGTTGAACTCCAGATTTTTGGGATGAAGTAGGTGAAAGGAAGCTTATGGGACTAGAATTGGTAGAAGAGATGGTAGAGAAAGTCTAGTTGATTCAGAAGCACATGAGAACAACTCAGAGTAGACAGAAAAGTTATGCAGATAACCGGAGGAAGGATCTTTCTTTTTAGGTAGGTGATCATGTCTTTCTCAAAGTTTCTCCATGGAAAAGTGTGATGCGTTTTGGTAAGAAGGGAAAGTTGAGTCCGAAGTTCATTGGACCTTTTGAAATTCTGGAGAAAATTGGATCAGTTTCATATAGTGTGGCTTTACCTCCAAGTTTATCCCAGGTACATAATGTTTTTCTTGTTTCAAAGTTGAGAAAGTATATGCCAGATCCACCTCATGTTTTGAGCCCAGAGATAGTTCAGTTGGAATAGAATCTCTCTTATGAAGAACAACCAGTTCATATTCTTGACCATAGAGAGCAAGTGTTGCAGAATAAGGTAATTCATCAGGTAAAGGTTTTGTGGAAAAACCATATGGTTGAAGAGGCAATGTGGGAATCTGAAAATTCTATGAGGGATACATACCCCCACTTATTTTGATAAGTGAATAAAAATTGCGAGGACGCAATTTCCAAAAGGGGGGAAGGATGTAACATCCCAAGTAAATGAAGAATAAGACATATTTCATATTTATTAATTAAATATTAATTTTAATTTAAAAGTGTTGCTATGTTCATTAGCGTACGTGATACACAACAACGGGTTTCTTTGGAATCTTACGTTGCACACTAGTAATATAATATTATTATTTTAAATGGTAGTTAACTCCTAGTCATTGTAGTGGAGGGAATTAACGAAACTAACTACAATATGATTATACATGTTTTTTATATGTATTTACTTTTATCCAATAAATGTTAGAGGCTTAAAATGTGAATCAATCTAATTTTAAGCATAATTTACATTAAAAGGCCGATTTACCGCCTTTTAATGGAGAACCCTTTTTAAATATAGTTTTGGTCACTTTAATACATTCTAATTGACCAAATAAAATCCTTCTTTATATTGGGGACATCAAATTTTACTTTGGGTAATTTTTTGGTATTTTTCTAATAAAGTTCATTTTTTAATGAATAGTGAAAAATATTGCATTTTTATTCAAAAGTGCCTTTTAATATAATTTATTTATATGGTTAGATTATATTTTTATTTGGTTTTAAAGTGAAATTAAAATATATTTTTACAATTTAATCCAATGTTTGTCATTGGAATTAATTTCACTTTGAAATTAGACATAAACAAGTATCAATCTTTTGATAGTTATTGTTTCTTAAAAACACGCTATTTGTTTTAACAATGGGAATTAATTTTTAAATTAATTAATTAAAATTATATGTTTTGAATTTTAAAAAATGGTCATCAATTTTGAATTTGGAATATCAAATAATTCTTAGGCTGAATTTTTGGTATTTTTATGAAAAACTTCTATTTTTGATGAATAGTGACACCACTTAGTGGTAGTTAAAAAAACTTACTTTTTCATTTAAATGAAATTTTACTACCTCTGTGAATTTAATTTCAAAAATAAGACATACATGGTTGTTATCATGAAGTAAAATGTGGTTCATCAAGATGAAAATAATTTTTGGTGAATAGGAACTTTTGACTTTTATTTACCGTGGTTAAAGGTAAATAAGGTAATTCAAGGTTAAAAAATATTATAATAATTCAAAATTACCTTAAAACTTGTACTAACCTTATTGGTTGAGTCATTAACGACCATGGGAATCCTTATGTCTATTTTGGGTCCCCTTTGATCCACTTGGAAGTGATAATGACAATTTAGATTAATTAATTTAAAGTAAAGGCCAAAATGACATAAACAAAACTCTTTTAGTAATTAATTTTTATATGGTGTTATATAAGACCTATTTTAGACTATAAATATTATTTGTAAAGCTAAAAATATTTCCTATTTCATGGTATTTTTTTATAATTTTCAGACAACAAATAAATTAAATTATTTATGACATAATAATGATTAAGTATTTACCTCATTAATAAATCATTTAAATAAATAAGATTATAATGATTAAACTATTATCCAAAACATTTCCAATTCTGATTGGATGATTTTATTTAGACCATTAATTATCTTATATTAAACTATAATGATTTATGGACCATTATAAATTGAATATCATTATATAATAAAATAATAGTTTCACACTTTCCTAAAGAGTCCCTCCCCCCTTATAAAAGGAGACCACTTCTAACCAATTACTCACACATCTAAAGCCATTTGGATCGTCCAACCTCTGCCCAATTAAGCTCTAAACATCCCACTCCTCCTCTTATAAGCCTTACCTTAGGCAGAAGGCACTTCAAGAAGTCATTTGGTTCAAACCAAAGGGAGTTACCCAAATTAAAGGTAACATTTTCTCTTAAATTGTATTCTTTTATTTTACTTCTCAAACCCATAAACTCTTTTTATTTCCTTTATTTTTTAAAGACACCAGTATCATCAAAATACTAGGATGTTGTTATGATAATTATTTTAACTACACTTACACACACCTCCATCTAATGGATAAAGAACATAATGTTTCTGTGGATGGAAAACTAAGGACTCACGAAACGATGATTGTTCAATTACATATTACCACCTCTCATGGTGGCCATTATGATGGATCTGTATTTATATATGATATATATTATGTTTATTATTTCCTTATGCTTCTGTACTTCCCTTTTTATAGCATTCCTTTATGGTTTCCATAGTGGGTAAATACGATAATCTCATTTGAGGAAGTGCGGACTACCACCCCCTCAAAGTTATTTGATTCGTTAATGCCTTATGTGGGATTTATAAAAGGATAGAGTTAATGATATTATATATGATATTATGCTGGAATTATAATATACCTATGTATCATTATGTTTTAATTCCATTAAAATAATAAATAGAAATGAAAGTAGCGTTCATGCGTACGTACGACTTACCATCTCCATGAGCGGTGCATTTAATTTCTTACCTCCAAATGTTATGTACTATTATAAATATATGTATATACTGGATATATATATATATATATGATATCTACATCATGATTATCATTCCTGAGATAATGGATATTTGACTTCATTTACAACATCTAATTATAAGAAGTCTATTTTTGACTCAAGTACCAAATATCGACAAAATGAACGTTATTAACTTAAATGATTACATAATGATTATAACATGGTAATAAGTGATATAAAAGGAATAATATACTTGAAAATGGTTTTTAATCAAGTATAAATTAACTTTAGTTTATTATTCAGGAGATTAAAGAACGATTGAATCAAGTCGGACATGAGGTAAGGGACTTCGTCTCAATCTCCTTTCATTGAGGCATATTTTGTTCTAATACAAGACTTTCTTTTATACGCTGTATAAAAACCTTTGAATTTTCATTTCATTCAAAGGGAATATTTTTCTATGAATCATTTTACTAAACGAAAAAAAATGTTCCTTTTAACGTACACAGTGACAACGACCTTTTCCGCCGCCGTGAGTATTATTTGATCTTTGGCTTTCTCAACAAGATGTAATGTTTTTTTTAAAAGAAAATAAATACCTTATAATCTTTTACGTATTTTTGGTATTGAAAATGGTTTTTAAAATGGATTTGTTATTTAAATATATTTAAGTGATATATTGTGATCAAAATATGGAAATGTTTTCTTTCCTTTATATATGTTTCATGTCTTATGATTTTATAATGGTACTTGGATATTTGACGGGTGGTTACGTGATAAACCAAATGACGAGTGGTTCCATGAATACCAGGATGGGTGGTTATGTTATAACCTCCAATTCATTGGGTATAGAAGTCGGCCGTATGGCTATTCCATTTAGTGATATGTGTGGAAGTCGACCGTATG
The DNA here is from genome assembly GCA_963277665.1 of Viscum album. Classification (NCBI taxonomy): domain Eukaryota; kingdom Viridiplantae; phylum Streptophyta; class Magnoliopsida; order Santalales; family Viscaceae; genus Viscum; species Viscum album. The sequence continues at coordinate 224,414,369 of OY728163.1, forward strand.
GTTATTCCGTTTAAGTATGTTTATGTCCCAAGTTACCTTTATATATTATGTATTGTTTATATGGGTTTTATGGTAATTATTTTGGTTACAAAAAGGTAAGTAATGATCTTTTATTTAGTGAAGAGTATTTACTACTTCATAAAGGTGAAAAGTATTACTTATGTTAAAGTATTCATGGTTTACTTATTGTTTTGAAAAACTAACAGTTTTACTTCTTTGTGTATACCTTACTGAGCTTTTTATGCTCATCCCAAGTTTTGAATTTTTTTTCACAAGACATAAAGTGGAATAGGGTCAAGGAAGAGATCAAGGAAAATTCATTCCGTCTAAAACATGGAACTAGACATGACCCTTTTTTTTCAAGAGTTCATATTTTGTAAAAAAATGGAAACTGAGTAGAAGTGTCTACATTGTAATATTTTTAAATGTAATAGTTATGGCCTAACTCTATAAAACTATAAACCTGAAAATATCCTCAACGTGAATTATTCATTTAATTCAATATTATGTAAGGTTTAAGGCCGGATCCTTATATTGAGTTTCAACAAAACCTTCCAAAAATTTATACAAAGTACTGAATTGACTATATGGAGAGTTTAAATTGAGCACATGTTGAGTTTGAACTAATAATACCATTCATCCAACTATTCCTAAAAATTGAACAAAGTCCTAGATTGACTGCACATTTATTATGATCAAGCACAAGGAGTGACATACCGTAAGATTGACCCACCAAAAGAATGATCTTCAGAAAGAACTTCATCCTATATATATATATATATATATGATATTTTAAATATTATTGTATATTTTATTTTACTGTATGTTTTATTGACTGTTACAATAAATTGAATTGTTATATAATTAATCATTGACCATGTTGATTCAATGTGAACTTTTTTTGAAATATTTTATAGATATTTAAATAAAGGAAAAAGTGGTCTATGCATGTTCAATATTCATGTAAAATATTTAATTTATGGGATTAGAATTTGAATCATTTATAATTTGAAGAGTTTTATATGGTTGAGATATCAGGAAGTATTCCAAAGATTATGAAATCAGTTTTAATTGAATATTGACCACTATATTAATTATTTTAATGAGTTTTTTATACAAATGTATTTATTTTTATAGTCTATCAACATAAACCCAGATTCATATATTATTGCATGTGAATTAAATATAGAATTCACATGTTGCATATAATTGGAAACCAACACTGAAAAAGCCTTAAGTATTTCATTGAAGTCACATACATGCAGTGATTTGGAAAAACAAAAATGAAATGGGTTGCAAATTTTGAATCAGATGTGCATGAATAACCTTTTTATATAGAGTTTGACAATTATAGTTTAGATTATCATTGAGGTTAAGGATAATTTAAAACTATACTGTATGATAGAATTTTTCAATCATCACCACAACACTCTCAACTAGATGTCATTTTTTTGATCTATACTACTGGATAGAAAATTTTCCCTAAACTCTCACAACTTTACTTATTCAACCAATTCTATGGATTTTAATCCTTTATATAATTTTTATGTTAATTATTGTATTGGATTTTAATACCCTTTAAAATTTATCACTAGTGGGTTATACCACCAAAATAAATAGAATGTGTAAGTTTTTCCATCATCGGTAATTGGAAAGTTGATTCAGTCGTGGCTTGGTCTGGATAAGGGTAGGGTTTGCTTCCTCCACCACCTCAGAACTAAGCTAGCTAATTTTTGACCCCTGGTGTAAAAAATATAGTCTCGGGATAATTTTTTAGGGATTAAAAATTCATTTTAAAGGTTTATGGATCCCCATCCATTATAGTGGGTCCCATTTATCTCTGTGTTTGTGAGGAGTGAAGAGTATACATTGTATTAATTTGATCTAAAATACTATCAAATCATTAGGTTCAATTTATTTTTATTTCCATAGTAAAAATTAACTTAACTATGATAAAATTTTAAAATTATTTAAAAATATCAATTCACCCCCTCTCTTCCATTTTACCATGCTCATATTAGGACTAAACCATTGAATCCCGTATTGAATCAGAAGAAGACGATGAATAGGGTGAAAATTATGAAATAATAATATCCCTTAACTCTAGAAACCTAAAAAGGGGAAAGGGTAAGTGAATAAAAATTCCATTCAAGTAATATAAATATGGTATAATTGGAAATTGTTTGGTAGATTCTCCAAGAAATAAGAACATGGAGTATAAATTTGAATATGATGAAGAATGTTTATAGAGAAAGAAATGGGGACAGAGTTCCAAAGGTGTCAAGAAATACAGTGAGAACAAAGAAAATCCTCAAAGAATAAAAATAAGAATATTTTTTAGGAAGGAATATGATTAATACTCTACCTAAATTTGTTATTTTGATGAATGATATGTTGGAAAATTTAGTGACTTTAGGGATCATGTTGTAATAAAATAATAAAGTTTTATCTATGAAAGAGAAGGAGAATAAAAATACATGTAACAATTGTTAAAAAATGATCTTGAAGCATGTCTTGAGAGGAAAGAAAAACATAATAGGGAAATAAAATCCCCTAATAAAGTGGTTGATAAGTTAAAGAAATAAAAATATGAATTATACAATAAATAAAATTACTATGTTTATTAAATTAAACTTCTTAAAGTGAATGTTATTGGTCAAGTATGAATACTAAATGAATATGAGATACAAATTCCAGTAAAAGGAAGAAGAATTTGGCATTACTAAGTAAAGGATTCTTAAGACTAAGCAGACCCATAAAAAATTAGATATTATTATTATAAAACCACGTAAATAAATACTAAGTAATAACATGTTTCTAAGAAATGTCATACAAAAATAAAGTAAAAACTAAAAAAGTGACACATAAGAATGTTAAATATCTTTTATATGACAGTGTAGTTTCCAAATGAAAATTTGGAAAATATTGGGTTGATAAAACTCTGATAAGGTTACTACCACTTCAAAGGAAGTTAAGGAAAACTTGATAAGGGAAGGTTTCATAAAGGAAAATAAAGTAATAAATGTACCAATATATCAAGCTGGAATTCACTTACAAACTCAACTATTTCATTAAAGAACCATTCTTAAAGTATATTATTTGTTTTGTAGGCTTTTTGGGAATAAAAATTATATTTTTAGGTAAAATATATATCTCCCATGGTGTCATAAAAGAAATTAATTGATATGGAGCTATCCAATAAATAGAGGGATAAAATATGATAAGAAGAAATTAGTGAATATAAATTTAGCTGAGTTACCCATCCAAAATAGATTTGATTCTTTGGTTGAGCTCTATAGAAGGTGCTACTAGAAAGGTATTATTTGTTGACAAATTTATGGACATGATTTCAAAAAAATCAATAATATGTTAAAAATAATAAGACACAAAAACTAAAAAAACATAAAATTCACTTTTTATCGAGGTATATGTTAAAGCAAGAAAGTGGAATATGACATAGATCCTTAATAGTGGTTTATCATCACATATTATTGGATATGTGAAGATCGTAAAGAATATTAAATAAAAAAATGGTGGTTCTATTACATTTGTGAATTAAAGTTCCTTTAAAATCAAAGGAATATGTTCAAATGAAATTAAAGCCGAAAAATAGAAATATAGAGAAGTATAAATTATTGATGGGTGTAAAAATAACTCATTGAGCATGATTCATTTTGGTGATGATGGTAATGAATTTGTTTTTAAAATAATATCGCACCTCATTAAGAGAATAAAATATAGAAGGATCATAAATCAAGTTAAAAGAACAAGTGGAAATATTTTTTAGATTGGTGATCAATGTAATTCCTGTTACCTTAGTGAAAGAGATGAAGAAAATATCTGTGACATGTGACATATACATATTGGATAGAATATTTATAGTAAAATTTCAAGATAAAATGGTGTGACATATCTACCCCAATTAATAAGAGATGTAGATGTTGTGTGTGAAGACTACCAAAAGGGGAATATGGTATATGTTAGGTATAAAAGAGAAGAAATCCAATCTATCAGGCCAATAAGATCAATTCACTTAGATTTATGTGAATCTATATCACATAAATCCACTAGGGGTGAATTATATTTCATCACATTTGTTGATTATTTTTAAATAATCACCAATGTGTTATTTATGAAGCATAAGTATGAGGTAGTGGAGATGTTTAAAATTTTTATAAGGTAAGATGATAGAGTGTTAGAGGTTCATATCAAAGATTTGAGAACATATAATGGAATGGGGTGTACCAAGAATACTTTTTAATTATATATTTATAAACATAGAATCAAGAATTAATAAATTACTCCATACACTAACCAACATAATGAAATTTATGACAAAAATATTATGAGTCTTGTTGAAATGGGAAGACTAATTCTTTCTAAATTCAACATGTCAATGTTTTTATAGAGAGAAGCTATATTCACAACTATGCGCATTCAAAATATATATTCTACTAAGATATAATTAAGAAATTAATTATTATTTTATGTTTTACAAAAAGAAATCAATTGTGAACTATTTCAAAGTTTCCAGTAGTCCATGTTTGATGATAATTAAGAACTTAAATCTTGTGAAGTTTGATGAAAAGGTTGGGGAAGGTATGTTTCTTGGATACTTGTCTAATAGAAACGGCTACAGATGTTTGAATAATAATATTCATAATATAATTGAATTATATGATATAAAGGTTATTGGATGTAATATCAATATCAACGTTTCATATAAATTAGGTATTGAATACTTTAATGATGATAATGATAAAAAATATGATAAAGTTAGTGAATAAAAATGATTATTTTTGAGTGTCACTCTTTTTTGTTTATGATAAATTCAATGAAAAACTAGGAATACTAGAGAACATGTGAGGTACCATTTTTTTATCTCATTCCATGTCTTATGCATTATTTTATTTAGGATATTCACACTCATTTACTTCATTCACCCTAATTTAAGGTCTAGGAATCAAAGTAGAGATACTTCTAGTTCCCTTGGTGTTATCCATACTAGTTGGTGGTCAATTTTATTTTCTTATGGTGTGTTAAGGTTATTAGATGATTACGTGGAAACATTAGTCACTGAGAGATATTTTCTTACTTTAATTATAAACATAAAATATCATCCTAGGAATATATTAGTTATATTCAGTTTTTTATTTTATTGATTACTTCCAAAGGAAGGTTGTTTTATTTTATATAGAAGTTAAGTGCGAAATGTTCATTAGAGAGATGGATCATCAGATGAATCATATGTATTTAGATCCCTTATATTCTCATCTAATAGATTTTTTATTATGATCAATTGAGGTTCAGGAAGATATGTTTCCAAGGGTGGTTGAGCAGTTCCTTTATGTGTTCCCTGAAGAGGTTATGAAATTACCCCTCGATGTGACATCAAATTTAGGATAAATATACAACTAGATATCTCTATGATTTTAATGAATCCTTATCAAATAACACCTTCTATGTTATAAGATTTGTAAATTCATATTGGTTATTTTTTATAAAAGAGTTTTATATAGCCTAGAGTTTTTCCACGGGGTGATTTGGTGTTTTTCTTCAAGAATTTGGAGGGTATCTTTTATTTATGTATCTATTTCTATCATTAGAACCAAGTAATGATGAAGAAATATTATCTACTCCCAAGGAAAAATATTTTGTTCAATAAATTGAATGTAGAAAATATGTTTTCAATGATTTATATATGGTTTAAACATCATTAGATGAGGGTGAAGAAGGCATATATATTGAAGACTACTTTCAGGTGTCATCACAACCTAAATATTTTTATGGGTTTAACAGACTCAATGTTTTTTTTATTTTCAAATCATTTCATGGTCATGTTCATTGACTACATCTTCAAGTACTAAAGGACATAAGAGGACTATGTTGATTATCTGATATTTTTTCATAAGTTTTTTAGCAACATAAGCTTTATGGGAAGTTATAAAAGTGAATGATTTAGATGTAGAAGATACATTTTATTTGGAATGTTATGCCTCAAGAAGGATTAATAGTTTATCCTTCAAAAATTGAGGACATTTTTCTTGGGTTCCCCCCCCCCAAGAATATTATATAGTTTTATGGATTAATAGTTCTTGGAAGATCTTATAGGAGATTTGTACCTGATTTCTATTAGATTTCACCCATTTTATTACTTTTAATGGGAAGGATTTGACCTTTATATTGACTGAACAATTTCAAGCAGTGTTTGAGTACCTAAAAGAGATTCTAATCAATACTCATATAATTCATTTTATAGAGAAAGGATCCATGATTGAGGTTTTCTATCTTATTTATATTCTTAGATTGAATTATGTCTTGATTCAGCAGAGAGTAGTGTTTTTTATTATTATTATAAATTTCATCCTCATGAGCCTAACTATACAACCCATGATCTTGTATTGGAGAAAATAGTGTTTTATCTGAATCTATGGAAACATTACCTCATTGATGGGTGATTTTTTATCTTCATATATCATAATAGATTTAGTTATATATTCTCCTAGAGGTATTTGAATAGGTTTCAGTGATAGTGGATTGATTTATTTTTGGATTACAACCCTAAGATCTTCTATACACCAGGGGAAGGGAATGTAGTTGTTTATGTGATGAGTAAGAAGTCTCATAAATGTACTATTCATGAGTTTGGGTATACATGGAGTATAATGGAAGAGCATAAATCCTTTCACCTTAATATGGAAGAAGTATATTATTGTTGTTATCTATATTATATGACATTATAATAATCCTTGATTTTCATGGTTCAGTAGTTTTAGTTGTGTTATCATGAGGTGAAGGTCCTACATAATCATATCATCAATGGGGATTTCTTTGAGGGATGGAAAAATGATAATGAACATCAAGTATTTTTCTAGAGTAAACTCTTTGATCTATTAGTGTTTCATGAGTTGGTTCTTCATGAGTTTTATAGTTCACCTATGTAAGTGTATTCTATTATAACTAGGATGTATCACACTTTGATGAGTTAGTTGTGTTATCCAGGGATAAAGAGGTTGATGGCTGAGTTCGTGTCTTGATACTTAATTCATTTAGAGTTAAAGACTGAGCATCACATTCCTTTTAGTCTACTTTATCCATTGCAAGTCCCTAAGTGGAAGTGAAATGAAATATTTAGGAATTTCATCATAGGTATACCCCGAGATTAGGGCAGACATGTTGTTATCTAGGTTATTTTCAATAAATCTATAAATTCAAATCATTTATTTGTGCATAGGTATTTGAGTACAATGGATTCTTTGACCAAACTTTTTATAGAGTAGATTATGTGGCTTCATGGGGTTCTATATATAATTATATTCGATCACCATCATTATCAAACTTCATGAGTGATGTTATTAATATTTTCACAACTTATTATATTCCCACTTTACTTATTTTATATGAAATGTGCATAATTTGTGTGAAATATTAATGTTTTAATATTAAGTATAATATTTGAGCATTTTTAGAAGTAGTCAAATTGAGTCAGTTTAATGTTTTAAATATAACTATCACTATACTGATCCAAATTGTGTGGTTCTTGTTTTGTAGGATTCTCCTTTCAATATACAACATTTCATTAGAAGGAACCATGATCCAATTCTTCCATTTTAAGGTTCATATGGTCCTCACAAACAAGACAAAAGAATCTGTGAAGAAACTGGACTATTCATGAAGATTGATTTACTGGGCTCCATCCAGAAGTTCAAAAACCTTAAATCTCCACCATAATTCGGGGGACACTACATTTCATCTTGGATAAAAATTTCATGGCCCAAATCCAAGTACAAGGGGCCCAAATGAATCTTTGAAGTCCAGCCCACCATTCTGGCCGAGAATGAAAATCAGTATAGTATGCATGACATATCTCCTGATGTAATCATCCAAGAGAGCTGAGATTTTGCAGTGTGAAAGAGGGGATGTAGGCGGCCGACTTTGTTGAAGAAACCATTCGGATTTGAAGGCATCTTAATATTCAAAAACCCTTTCACATTATGGACTTCAAAAAGACTGGATTGAAATGGACAGTTTAAGTTTGTTTATTCAACCGGCCATAACTTTTTATCCTTACGTCCAAATGACTCCAAATTTTGAGAGTAGTCGACCAACATTATTTCCTACAACGTTTAAGAAGAATATATTTGAATATTCGGCTGTCTGAATTGTCAAATTGGAGATGCAAGTGGAGGGACAGATTGGGAATGCAAACAGTCCACTCCTTGGGCTATAAATACTCTTCCCTTCTCTCCTTGAGAGGGGTTGGCATTTCAGAAGAGAGGAGATCATATTGGCACGACCAAAGCTTTGCCAAAGGCTTGGGAGGACCTGCCAAACTCAAGTTTTCACTTGAGAGACCTTTCCTCCTCTCTTTCTTTTCACTTACTTTTGAGTTCTTCATTTTTGTAATCTTGTAATTCTCTTTCTTTGTAATTCTGTTTTAATGCAAGTTACTTCTTCAATATCTCTTATTCTCTTCCACCTTCTGTATTTTAATATTAATGTTCTTAAAATAGTTTAAATTCAGTTCAATCCCCTTCCCTTCTTAAGCTTCCTCATTCAATCGAAATTCCATTTTTGATTCTTAAATTATTTCGTGTGTGTGTTCGGCACACTACTCTTATCTTGTCCCTTTCTTTTTCTTCTCTTTATAATTCATCACCATAAACATATATTACCAGATTATTAAACATCCAAATGGATGAGTAAATCTCTCATTGGGGTGAGTTATAATTTGGGGATGTTAATTGATTGAGAGTTTTGCTCGATGAGTATTCTTTAAATTAATATTGTGTATGTTAAACTTAATATGTCATGGATTAATGATATGTTTTGTTTAACAAGTGGTTTCCATGGATTATTGGAACCATAAATACACTACCATAAATATGTTTTGATTGAGATTAGAACCCTAAGTTAAGTTAAGGCTTGGATTAAATCCTTCACACTTAGGAATTCCAATCAACGTCAACTTATGACATGGGTGTTAATTTAATGCAATACAAAGTAAGGCTCAAGGATATCACATGCTTAACTCCCCAATGATGAACTCACCCCAATCTTTATCAATTTGGTAAATCAAACATCATCCATAAATCATTTCAATTAAGCTCTGCAAACAAACCCCCCTAATCAAAATACAATCAACTAAAAACAATCGACTATTACGAAGTACCATCACCGAGGATTCGACCCGAGTGCTGCTATACACATTAGCAGAGCACCAGAACTTTGAACGGTCGATAGGCGACAATCGGCCGCACTTTCAAATGGCGCCGTTGCCGGGGATGGTGCTTTAAGTAGTCATTAGTTTCTGGTTATTGTAAAAAAAAACCCAAAAAATACAAAAGTTTAAAAAAATTGAAAAAAAACACAAAGAAAAACCCGTCTTCCTCTTAAAAATCATAAACTGAAAAAAATACAAAGAAAAACCCGTCTTCCTCTTTCTTCAAAAATCTCTCTGAATGCCCCGTAGCCTTCCAAACAATCCCTCGGATTTGTTTGACCCTGAAATTGATAGAACTCTTCGTCGAATTAGGAGGACCATTAGGGATAACCAAATCACCCAAGAACCAATCATTGCCCTACCAATTGAATTAGATATGGCCAATCCTAGGGAACAAACATTGAAAGAACTTGCTGCCCCTGATATGAATTACCAACCTCTTGGTATTCAATATCCAAACATAGAGGCTGACTTCGAACTCAAGTCGGGTTTGATTCATCTTCTCTCTCATTTTCACGGGCTAGCCGGTGAGGATCCTCATCTTCACCTCAAAGAGTTCCAAGTGGTCTGCTCAACCATGAAAACTCAAGGGGTTTCTGAAGAACAAATCAAGCTTAGAGCTTTCCCCTTTTCCCTAGCAGATTCTGCCAAGTCTTGGCTCTACTACCTCCCACCTGGTTCCATAAACTCATGGGTTGACATGAAGAGACTTTTCCTTGAGAAGTTCTTTCCCGCTTCCCGAACAGCTTCTATCTGAAAGGAAATAAGCGGCATCCGTCAATTCCCTAATGAATCACTCCATGAGTATTGGGAGAGGTTCAAAAATCTTGTGGAAACTTGTCCACACCATCAAATCCCTGACCAACTCCTGATCCAATACTTCTATGAGGGGTTATTGGCTATGGAGCGAACTCTCATTGATGCCGCAAGTGGCGGTGCTCTTGTTGACAAAACTCCTGCAGCTGCACGAGAACTCATAAGCAACATGGCTGCAAACACGCATCAATTCCATACTCGAGCACATGCTCAAGTGAAACAAGCCCAAGATAATCAATCCATAGAGCCCAACAAGATGACTGAGTGGATGAGTGAACTTACAGGTCTTGTGCGTCAACTAGCGGTGGCTACCAAAGCCCCAACCTCATCTTCTCCACAGTCACTATTCCCTGGACCTATCAAGAATTGTGGAATCTACAACTCTCCATCTCATCCGACTGACATATGTCCACAATTTCAAGATGATCCATATGATTCATCTAGTCCAATGGAGCTCAATGCGGCATATGCTCAGCGAAACTTCAACCCTCAACAATCAGGTCAGTTTGTTAGAAACTTCAACCAACCCCACTCCGAGCCCTTCTCTTATACCTTTAACCCACCTCTGAGGTATGGTAATCCCATTTCTCATCCTCCTCAATTCCCTCCTCAAAACCCAAACCAATTCCAATATGGTCAAGGTGGTGGTAACTTTCATCAACCTTATCCTTTTGTTCCTCAACCTCAAAGGAACAATCCTCCTCCTGGATTCCACTATCCTAACGAGCCTTCCCAATTCCCCATCCAATACAATCGCTTTCCCAAGAACCAAAATCAAGGCCAACCCAATTTGGGACATGCCTCTTCTTCTAAACAACCATGGGAAAGTGCTGTAGAGGATCTTGCTTCCTTCACCCGTTCTAGCCTAAAGAACATTGAAACCCAAATAGGTCAACTTGCATCCCACCTTAGCCAGCAACAACCATCCAATTCATCCCAACTCCCAGCTCAACCATTACCCAACCCTAAGGGTAATGTAAGTGCAATTGCACTTAGATCGGGAAAGCAAATTGCTATGCCCCATAATGATTGCTCTACCTCCCCTTTCGATGTTGATCTAGAAAATGAAAAGAACAAAAAGCTAGAAAAGGAACTTGAATCCACTCCTTCACCTCCTTCCATTCCTCTAAGGAACCCAATTCCTTTTCCTCAAGCCATCTCCAAGCCTAAGAAGTCCTTTGAACCTGATCCGGAAATGCTTGACATGTTTAGACGTGTTGAAGTGAACATCCCCCTCTTAGATGCCATCAAACAAATCCCTAAGTATGCAAAGTTTCTTAAGGAATTGTGCACCCATAAGAGGCAACTTAGGAACATTGAAAATGTTTCAACTCAACAGTCCATTCCCATGAAGTGCAAAGATCCAGGGACCTTCACGGTTCCATGTCAAATAGGGAGTTCCAACTTTGATGATGCACTCATAGACCTTGGAGCCTCAATAAATGTCATGCCCAAATCCATTTTCTCCAACCTTGGTCTAGGTCCCTTGCACCCAACAGGTATTGTCATTCAATTAGCCAATCGAAGCACTGCCAGTCCTGAGGGGATAATTGAGGATGTTCTTGTTCGGGTCAATGATCTTATCTTCCCAGCTGATTTCTATGTCCTTGACATGGAAGGTGAGACGACCTCTTCTCGATCTCCCCTAATTCTAGGAAGACCATTCCTCATGACTGCGAGAACCAAGATTGATGTCCACTCAGGCATCTTATCCATGGAATTCGGTGACCAACTGGTCAAGTTCAACATTTTCCAAGCCATGCGATACCCATCTGAGGATCACTCTGCATTCTCAATCCATGCTTTTGAGGACACTTCTAAGATTCAATCGAACCCCAATCCACCATGTTCTTCATGTTCTAATGATAAAGGATCTTGTGAAATATGCACCATGATTAACAAAGTCATAAATAGTGAAGTTGATGTGGACCTCTCATTCATAGACTCCATCAATCTAGAGGAACTTGAAAACTCTCTTGAATCCCACATCAACTCTGATCTCTACTGCTCCACCTTGGACAGTGTTGAGGAAAATGATCCAAACCCATCTAGAATCCCTTCTCCTACTCCTAACTTGTCTAGCTCTCAAATCAAGGCTGAAACTGATCTAAAACCACTTCCTTCACACCTCAAGTATGCATTCCTTTTCCATGATCCCTCCTACCCTGTCATTATCTCTGCTTCACTTTCTGAAACTGAGGAGTCCCAACATGTTCAAGTGTTAGAGGAAAACAAAAATGCCTTAGGTTGGACCCTAGAGGATATTCCAGGAATCAACCCTGCCCTTTGCATGCATCACATCCATCTAGAGGAATCATCCAAACCAATTAGGCAACCTCAAAGAAGACTCAATCCACTCATACTTGAGGTAGTTAGGGAAGAGATTACCAAGCTTCTTCAAGCTGGTATTATCTACCCAATTTCTGATAGTGAATGAGTTAGTCCAATTCAAGTCATTCCTAAGAAGGGCGGGATAACAGTTGTCATAAATGAACATGGAGAAGTGGTCACAACTCGAGTGAAAAACAAATGGCGTGTGTGCATCGATTATCGCAAATTGAATGCTGAAACACGAAAAGATCACTACCCACTTCCTTTCCTTGACCAAATGCTTGAGAGATTGGCCGGAAAGTCACACTATTGCTTTCTTGATGGTTACACCGGCTACTTCCAAATTCCAATCGCACCTCAAGACCAAGAAAAGACCACATTCACTTTCCCCTTTGGAACCTATGCCTATAGGCGAATGCCTTTTGGCCTTTGTAATGCTCCTGCAACATTCCAGCGGTGTATGATGAGTATCTTTTCTGAATTCATTGAGAATTTCATGGAGGTATTCATGGATGACTTTACCATTTATGGCGAGTCATTTGAATCTTGCTTACATTCACTCTCTTTGGTCCTTCAAAAGTGTGTCAAGTGCAACCTTGTGCTGAATTTTGAAAAATGTCACTTCATGGTTTCAAATGGGATTGTTCTAGGGCACATCATTTCTCAAGAGGGTATCCAAGTTGATCCAGCCAAAATTGAGGTGATCCAATCACTTCCTGAACCCAAATTAGTTCGAGACATTCGGTCCTTCCTTGGTCATGCCGGTTTCTATCGGCGATTCATTCATAACTTCAGCAAGATTTCCCTCCCACTCACTCATTTACTTCAAAATGATGTCACATTCAATTTTGATGAGGCTTGCAAGAGAGCCTTCATTGAACTCAAATCTGCTCTCACATCTGCTCCAATAATCCAACCCCCAGATTGGTCCTTACCATTTGAATTGACGTGTGATGCTTCTGATAGGGCCATTGGGGCTGTTCTTGGTCAAAGAAGAGAAAACATTCCTCATGTCATCTTTTATGCCTCAAAAACATTAGATGAAACTCAATCACACTACACTGTGACTGAAAAAGAACTTTTAGCTGTGGTTTTTGCCTTGGATAAATTCCGGCCCTATCTCTTAGGTGCCAAAATCATCATCTTCACAGACCACTCAGCATTAAAGTTCTTACTTAAGAAAAGTGATTCCAAACCAAGGCTAATAAGATGGATTTTAATGCTCCAAGAGTTTGACCTTGTGATAAAAGATAAACCTGGAAAAGAAAACCCTGTGGCTGACCACCTGAGTAGAATTTCTAATTCTTCTCATTCTGAAATAATTGATCCTGAATTTCCAACTGAACACCTCTCATCTCTCACTCCAAAGTTTCCATGGTATGCCCCAATTGTCAATTACTTGGTTTCTGGTGTTTTCCCTGAATATTTTTCAAAAGAACAAAAAGAAAAGATGAAAAGTGATTCAAAGCATTATTTTTGGGAAGATAATAAACTTCGGAAAACTGGGGCTGACATGGTAATTAGGAGATGTGTTGATGAAACTGAACAATCCTCCATCTTGGAATTCTACCACTCAATACCTGGAGGTGGCCACTTTGGACCACAAAGGACTTCTCGAAAGGTCCTAGATTCTGGATTCTTTTGGCCTTCACTCTTCAAGGACTCACACGAGTTCTGTCAATCATGTCCCACTTGCCAAAAGTTTGGCACAATTTCCAAAAGAAACGAAATGCCTCAAAAGCCATTAATCTTCTGTGATCTTTTCGATGTTTGGGGCATCGATTTCATGGGACCTTTTCCCCCTTCCAATGGATTATCCTACATTCTACTTGCTGTTGACTATGTTTCTAGGTGGGTCGAGGCCAAACCCACTAGGAAAGATGATGCTCAAACTGTGAGTGAGTTCCTCAAAACCCATATCTTCCATCGATTCGGAACACCACGTGCTTTGATAAGTGACTTAGGAACTCATTTCTGTAATAGAACCATGGAGTCACTTTTGAAAAAGAATGGGGTTGTACATAAAAAATCCACTGCATATCACCCTCAAACAAATGGAATGGCTGAACTTTCTAATAGAGAAGTGAAAAGAGTGCTTGAAAGAATTGTTAAGCCCACAAGAAAAGACTGGCCCGATAGACTTGGTGAAGCACTTTGGGCCTATCGAACAGCCTATAAGACACCCATTGGGATGTCTCCATTTAGGCTAGTCTTTGGTAAAGCCTGTCATTTACCAGTTGAAATCCAACATAAGTCATTTTGGGCTGTCAAAACATGTAATTTTGATTGTGAAAAATCTGGTGAAGAAAGATTGTTGCAGTTGACTGAATTGGAGGAGCTTCGACTCGATTCGTATGAGAACTCCATTCTCTACAAAGAAGAGGCAAAGTCACTCCATGACAAGTACATTCTTCGAAAGGTATTTCATGAAGGTGAAAAGGTAATGCTCTTCAATTCTCGATTTCGACTTCACCCAGGTAAGCTCAATTCTCGTTGGGATGGACCTTTTATTATTACTAATGTTTACCCATTTGGTGCAGTGCAAGTCGAAGACCCTTCTTCAAAAAGAACATTCACGGTAAATGGACACCGGTTAAAGCATCACCATGAGAGGCCATTCACTTCAGGTTCCACATTGACTTCCATTGACCCACCACTAGATGGAAATGGCGACCCACCAAATCCAAACCAGGGGGCACCTCTTTCCCTTTAACTCTCTCTCTATCTCTTCCTCTCTCTACCTCTTTCTTCTTCTTCCTCTCTCTTTCATTTTTTTTACCACTTTATTCATCAAACCCTTTCTTTTTATCTTTCTTGTGTGGGTGTGTATTTTAAAAAAAACCTTAAAAACTAAAAAAAAACAAAAAACACAATTACTTAAAAAAATTACAAAAAAAGAGTCATGCTTACTCACCATCTAGTTTTGAAATTTTGTCCAACCATTTTGGGGAGTCAAAAGGCTTGTTTTAAACTCAAATATATTGAATTTTTATCTCAAACTTGGGTAAACAATTTTTTGTCAATAACAAACATTTTGAATGAACAATTTTTGGTGGAAAATGATTCTCCCCTACCATGAGGAATAACATTAGCCTTCACGCCAAGGTCATCTATGGCCATCTTTTTCATTGTGTGTCTTCACCATTGATTGTGAGTCTTGAGTTTGTGGACCTTCGAGCTGAATTTCCATCTTTTGTGTGCATTAATATGATAGAGGCTTTTTCTAAGCCACATGAGAATCAGAATAGCCAAATAGCCTCCCGTTACCCTTACATTGATCCTACTTTTGAAAGCCCCTTTGAGCCTATGAAAACCTTTATTTTGATAGCCACATTACAAGCCTAATACCTTGTCCCACCCAACATCTTCATGGATTTTCATTGTACAATTTATTGAAATTTAAGTGTGGGGGGAATGGACTTCATTTTTGGGCGTACTTTCATTGATTTCCAATGTGTCATCATATGCTTGAGGGCAAGCATCCATTCAAGTGTGGGGGAGAGGTTGTAATTCTGTGAGCTTTGGGGTGTATATGTGTAATTGTCATTTGTACAAAAGTCATTGAAAAGTGTTCAAAAAAAATGAAAAAAATTTATATTAAAAAAAATGAAAAAAAAGGAATGGGTTGTGTCTTGGGTGGGTCAAAAATCATTCATCCTCAACCTTTGATCGTGTTATAACTACTAAAATTAGTTCCATGAGAAGATCAAACATGGGTTGGGAGATGACTGTGAGACTTGTTTCAAGCACAACTTTCGAAAAAAAAGCAAAAAAAAAGAAAAAAAAAGAACACTTGAATCATCTTGTATTGTGTCATTATTGGAAGTCTTCCATGTTGTACATATTCCATCATCTCACCCTATTCCATTTTCTATCTCCATCACTTTTCATTCATCACACATTCATGCCCTTGTAAATATGTGTTTCTATTTCCTTTCAAATCAAATTTCAAAAAAATGTGCATTGATTTTTCCATGTTGGTGTTTTTATCCCATCTTTTCCTTTGGACATTATATACCTACCGTCCCATAGCCACTGAAAAACCCCTTAAAAGACCTCTTGATTCTTGTACACATTATATTTGGGAATGGAAGCTGAGAGCTCTTACAAACTCTTGATTTTCACTTTTTGTTGGTGAATGAGTGAACCTCCTAAAATACATTTTTATCATCTTGAGAGGAGTAAGTTTTGAGTGCCTATATTTTCCAATTCAAACCTTGAACATGAAAAAATGAATTGTTTCTGATGCATTATTGTGAACCCAATTTGTGATGGAATTCAATATGGATGAGTGAAATATTCTAAACCTCCCCTGATTGGAGAAAACAAAATTTTAATATTTGTTGGTGAGTGAAAATGATTTTGTCATGTTTTTATATTTGTTGCACATGAGGACACGCGCAAATCTAAGTGTGGGGGAGTTGATGTTATTAATATTTTCACGACTTATTATATTCCCCCTTTACTTATTTTATATGAAATGTGCATAATTTGTGTGAAATATTAATGTTTTAATATTAAGTATAATATTTGAGCATTTTTAGAAGTAGTCAAATTGAGTCAGTTTAATGTTTTAATTATAACTATCACTATACTGATCCAAATTGTGTGGTTATTGTTTTGTAGGATGCTCCTTTAAATATACAACATTTCATTAGAAGGAACCATGATCCAATTCTTCCATTTTAAGGGTCATATGGTCCTCACAAACAAGACCAAAGAATCTGTGAAGAAACTGGACTATTCATGAAGATTGATTTACTGGGCTCCATCCAGAAGTTCAAAAACCTTAACTCTCCACCATAATTCGGGGGACACTACATTTCATCTTGGATAAAAATTTCATGGCCCAAATCCAAGTACAAGGGGCCCAAATGAATCTTTGAAGTCCAGCCCACCATTCTGGACGAGAATGAAAATCAGTATAGTATGCATGACATATCTCCTGATGTAATCATCCAAGAGAGCTGATATTTTGCAGTGTGAAAGAGGGGATGTAGGCGGCAGACTTTGTTGAAGAAACCATTCGGATTTGAAGGCATCTTAATATTCAAAAACCCTTTCACATTATGGACTTCAAAAAGACTGGATTGAAATGGACAGTTTAAGTTTGTTTATTCAACCGGCCATAACTTTTTATCCTTACGTCAAAATGACTCCAAATTTTTAGAGTAGTCGTCCAAAATTATTTCCTACAACTTTGAAGAAGAAGATATTTGAAGATTCGGCTGTCTTAAATGTCAAATTGGCGATACAAGTGGAGGGACAGATTGGGAATGCAAACAGTCCACTCCTTGGGCTATAAATACTCTTCCCTTATCTCCTTGAGAGGGGTTGGCATTTCAGAAGAGAGGAGATCATATTGGCACGACCAAAGATTTTCCAAAGGCTTGGGAGGACCTGCCAAACTCAAGTTTTCACTTGAGAGACCTTTCCTCCTCTCTTTCTTTTCACTTACTTTTGAGTTCTTCATTTTTGTAATCTTGTAATTCTCTTTCTTTGTAATTCTGTTTTAATGCAAGTTACTTCTTCAATATCTCTTATTCTCTTCCACCTTCTGTATTTTAATATTAATGTTCTTAAAATAGTTTAAATTCAGTTCAATCCCCTTCCCTTCTTAAGCTTCCTCATTCAATCGAAATTCCATTTTTGATTCTTAAATTATTTCGTGTGTGTGTTCGGCACACTACTCTTATCTTGTCCCTTTCTTTTTCTTCTCTTTATAATTCATCACCATAAACATATATTACCAGATTATTAAACATCCAAATGGCTGAGTAAATCTCTCATTGGGGTGAGTTATAATTTGGGGATGTTAATTGATTGAGAGTTTTGCTCGATGAGTATTCTTTAAATTAATATTGTGTATGTTAAACTTAATATGTCATGGATTAATGATATGTTTTGTTTAACAAGTGGTTTCCATGGATTATTGGAACCATAAATACACTACCATAAATATGTTTTGATTGAGATTAGAACCCTAAGTTAAGTTAAGGCTTGGATTAAAGCCTTCACACTTAGGAATTCCAATCAACGTCAACTTATGACATGGGTGTTAATTTAATGCAATACAAAGTAAGGCTCAAGGATATCACATGCTTAACTCCCCAATGATGAACTCACCCCAATATTTATCAATTTGGTAAATCAAACATCATCCATAAATCATTTCAATTAAGCTCTGCAAACAAACCCCCCTAATCAAAATACAATCAACTAAAAACAATCGACTATTACGAAGTACCATCACCGAGGATTCGACCCGAGTGCTGCTATACACATTAGCAGAGCACCAGAACTTTGAACGGTTGATAGGCGACAATCGGCCGCACTTTCAATGAGCTGATAAGGGTATTCAGTGTGGTTTTGTCTCTTAGTTATGCCTTAGTATTACACTCTATCCACAAATGAATGGTTAGATAGAGAAGACTATTTAGAAACAGGAGGACAAGTTAGATTATTTTTTAGACTTTTGAAGATCTTTACTAAATCACATACCCTTGGTTAAATTTTCCTATAACTATAACCATAATTAATCTATTGGTATAGATATATTTAAATCATTATATGGGAGAAATTATATATATCCATTACACTTTAATGAGGTTAGAGATTCGATGATCCCTGGTTTAAATTTGGTGCAGATCATAATAGAGAAATCTCAGATGATTAATAATTGGATGAAGGTGTCCGAAGACTATAATATGTGTCATAGTGATTAGTTGAGGATACCTATAAAGTTTAAGGTTTTTTATCATTTGTTCTTGAAGGTGTCTCCTAATCATGGTTAGTGAAGGTTTGTTCGTTGAATTATATTTTATCCTTAGTTTTTAGACCTTTCAAGGTGTTGGAGTATGTTGGTGAGTTCGAGAATTGATCATTTATTCCTCTATAGTCATAATCACATCCACGACGTCTCACATGTGTCATATACTCATCAGTACCTTATGATTAATGTTTTAATATTCTTATGTGGGGATTTATTGGTGGTGAGGTTTCTATTTGAGAGGTATCTTCCATTGGTGTATTAGTTTTACAATTGAATCTTTATTTTCCTAGGTTTTATTTTGATTCTCAAGGATGATAACTAATTGAGAGGTATGTAATGTAAGGGACCCTGAATTATTGTACCTTTACTTTTCATTTTTAAAATGATAGTAGTGTTTAGGGGGAGTAGGGTATAGGAAAGTTGGAGTCCTAGATGAGATTTTAGCTAAGAGTCATGGGTTGTGTAGTGTCCATGTGTGCTATGACATGGTCAATTAACTTGTAGAGAGAAGTTATTATAGTCCAGTGTAATGTTACATAATAACATTTTTTATGGTGTGAGGATTCACGTTGTGGTTTTGGAATTATGCAATGAGATTTTGGTTCACTTATATTTGGATAGGTGTTTTTGGTTGTGACGTGATCATATGAGTTATGACATGGAGAGTCCTGGAGTGATTTGACACTGGTTTGGGGAGTTATCAAGTTTGGTGTTAGGGAGAAGGTTTATTCCATGATCTTTAGATTTTCAATAATTATGGATTGGTAGTGTCTTTTATTACATGTACCACTTTGTTTACATTGAATTTAGGCAGTTTGACTACTCGATATATTCTTGATATCATGCTATATTTTTTTTTCAGGCCACCATTGTGGTGTAACCATGTCTCTCACATAGAGATGCTATGTTTTTTAGTTGTATTTTAAATTAATGTACCAATACAAATTCCTTCCAAATATATTTAACTTCAATAAATATATAGGTGCCCTATGGTTCATTTTTAGTTTTCTTTAATAATAATTTGGTGGGTTTTATCCCTCTATGTCAAGAGAACAATTCTAATTTGATCTAATAAACTCCACTCTCATCTTCTTATTCATTTTATTCATTATTTTCTTTCTTAATTGGAGGATATTACAGTAGATTTGATTATATTTTGGTATTATCGGTTCAATTTCTTTATGTGTAATGGTTTTGTATAGGATTTTTGGCACATTCTTGTATGTTGGAAAGTGTTTGATCATTATTACGCATCAATCATGTGTTGTGGTTGTCGAAGCATATTTTTGAGGTAGGGGATTCAAAACTTCTCCTTTTTAATGAGTAATATGGGAATTATCTTTACTTTTCTCTCATTGTGTGGGTGTTTTGAATTAACCTATGAAATATAATGAATCAAACCAATGATAACAAATAGGTAGAAGGGTGATTCACATGTGTTTTATGAGATATGAATTTACTGGTTCTCTGTTGTTACTTCCTATTGATTTATAATTTTTTGATAACCTTTTTTATACTACTATTGATATTCTAAATTACATTTCATAAATAAATAATCATTTAAAGGAGTTAGAAAAATGAGAATCATTGAAATATGGAGATTAATATTATTGATTATGCATGAGGTAATGAATTAATATTAAATAATGATTAAAAAGGAGGGGGATGTGATGCTATTTACTGTGTTATTTGGTACACATTGATATTGTATTTGTGTGATTATTATGTATGTGGTTATTTTAGGTACTGTGATATATATTTTTTTGTAGTATTTTTTCTTGGTTGACATTGAAAGGGAATAGGTTGATGTTATGGACTTTGTAGTGATGTTTTAGTGGTCATTGTATGGTCATGATATAAAATTGGATGTGGTCATGGTATAGGTTAATGTGGTGTGTGTCATAGTTTCCTGGGAATATGGTTTTATGATGAAATTCACTAAAATAATGATTAATAAATTAAATTTGGAATGGGTTGATGGTATAGTGATCTGATGTAAATATTAATTGAAGTAATGGTTAAATGATGAATGGTTAAGTTATATATTTAATGAAAAATGATTATTATGAATGAAAATAGTTGAGTGGTAGTAGTTAAATTTTTTTAGTGGTTGTAATAAATTTAATTGAATATGATGTGGTTGTAAATGGTAAACCTAGAAATTAGTAATGATGTGATTAAATGGGATGTTTAGGTTGTATTGTGTAGTTTTTTTGACAGTGTGGTAGAATTTATTGGTGTGAGATGGTCAAGTTTTGTGGTTGTGGTAGGTTATATTAATAAATTCAAACCTATTGGCGAGTCAAACATTATGTTGGGTTTGTGTGGTCTATTATACATTCTCCATATTTTCTTGTTAAATTATATGCTCTACAACCTGAGTCAGACAACCTAACAGACACCCATTTGGGTTTGGGTTCAAAGTTTTGTCCAAAATATATATCTTGTAGAGGGAATGCATTGATGACTAATCCCTGTTTCCTACTCTCTCTTATAAACATCATATATCGTATAATGGATTAAGGTTATATTTCATGGGTTGTAATAACTTGAGGATGGAGTTCCCATGATGTTCTTATGATATAATTCATAATAGGGTATGTGCATGGTAGGAGGAGGGTATGATGTTGATGTACTTTATGTTTAGGTTAACATACTATGATAAATATGTGACATGTAGTTGTGATATGGTGACATGGATTTTGGCTATGCTGTATGTGGTGGTGGCGGTGATGATTATGATGTTGGTTTGGTTGTGATGTAAGATGCGCTATAAAGATATGTGGTTATGAAACATATGAGAGTTCCCGAATATATGTTGATGGAGGCTTGGGAGTGAATAGTTTGGCAGGGAATAGGTTGTGGGGTACCTTTATAATATATTCTATTATATTTTTTCACTATAATTTGATGCATTATTGGGTGAG
This sequence comes from Viscum album, assembly GCA_963277665.1. Lineage (NCBI taxonomy): Eukaryota > Viridiplantae > Streptophyta > Magnoliopsida > Santalales > Viscaceae > Viscum > Viscum album. The sequence goes on from OY728163.1 coordinate 224,436,438, forward strand.
TGATCCTGGAAAGGATGGGTGGTAGATAACCTAGTATAGGTGATGAGTTGGTTCAACTATTTATTCACTAAGGCATTAGTATGCTACTTCCACTATTTCATGAGAGGTTTTTGGGTTGGACCCTACTAATTGTACTTTTATTCTCACCCTTATATATGTATACATCTCAATTTTTATAGATTTATAAGTGGTAGTTAGTGATTGGGATGGACAATACTAGATCATGGTGATCGTTGGTGTTTGTGGAGTTGCTTCCATAGGAGTTTCGTTTTGGTATTTTATTTGGGAGATGTTAGTTATGTATGACATTACATGAATTATGGAATGAATATTTTATATTTTTTAGACTTTATTTTTGGTATTATCATATGTTCCTGGAATTATGAGGGAAATTCCTCCCATTATGTGTCTTTTATATCCTCGATGTTAGTTTCCAACCCATGGACTATTGGAGGCAAGATTCAGGGATCACACTCATCTAAGTTACTAGAAGAGTAAGGGTACTAGTGGGGGTGGGTTAAAATATAAATTAATTTAAATATAATAGATATTTGACACCTCAAATGAGGAAGGTAAGTCATATAGTCCTCATATGATGGATCCAAAAAGTGGACTTTACAAAGACTCAAATCTATAATCTTTAGAGAAAAGAAATTTTCTTATCACATTAAGAGAGAGTAATTCCTAAAGAAAAGTGAAAATGATGTGATACCATTATAATATCACGAGACACACTATAGAAATGTTTATAGAGTCCATATACGTAGCTCCATGGCCCGGATTCCACTTTAAATAGTGCACTGGGCCGGTTGACCCTTGGGACTTAGACATGCCTCCCCATACACCAAAGGCATTTGAATAGAAGCAAGGGTCTGAGAGGTGATAACGGGGTGACTATAACCTCTTATGGTAATAATAATAATGGTTAATATCTATTAATCAGTGGAATAAAACCATAAATTAGTAGAATAAAAATAACTTCATAGAAGAATATACAATAATAATCAGTTGTATGAATAAACAGACCCTAATGAAATAATACAAAAACATACAAATTGTAGATACCATTCCATGAAAAGTCCTAAATTGTAATAAAAAACAATTTCACCCATGTCTGACCAACAATAAATATATATATATAACCATGATGAACAAAAGGAAACTAAAAATTAAACTTCAACATATGAAAAGGATTCACCAGTGTCCATATTCCATCTATCCTATGTCAAATAGCATAACACAATCACTAATGTCCAGATCCTGAGCTCGGTACCTTACATGATCATAGAGATATAAAGTCTACACATGTCCCGAGGGGCCTATGTAGGGTGTGAGAATAAATCTTAGTAGGCCACCATCAATGTGTTCTTATCTTACATCCATGATGATGTATGTGTATGATAAAAATAACAATAATGTAGCACATGAACTTTTAATATAAAACTTGCTTCCCTTATCATCAAAAACTACAAGGAAGTGCTGTACCTACTTTGGACATCATTGGAATTCTATGAACATGTGAACCCATTTATATATATGGAATACAATACATTTCTTCATATATATAAATAAAATGGCGAGGATCGATGACATTAATCGCAAGACATCCCTTAATGAACTTCTTCCCAATTAAACCCTCAAGTTCCACCTCCAATAATTTCACTAATAACTCATGCACACTATCATGTAACTAGTATCCCAACAACATTCCCAATCAAGTACCTAGTCCCTTAGACTTCATCTCATAAACCCCAATTGACTTTAATCCCGACGTCCCAAGGCATAGGGATGCCTATATTCCAAATAATAATCACTTTTGGATCAAAAACTGACATCTTGAGGCATGAAAATATCTATCCTTCCAATGCCCTAGTACATGACCTCAAGTATCATAGCAAGACTCATCCACCACCTGATGGTCTCAACACCACCAACTAATTGTCCAACACCATCCACATGGATTTCTATGGTGATCACCCCCAAATATTATTTATGGTCAATACCATCACCTAAGTCTCATAGTCTACAGGGGCCTCCAACCAGAATGATTGGTCAAAACCACCTCATCTAATTCATATCTATGTGAACATGACTCCAAAAGTGTGTTGGACAACAATTGGTGAGAGGAAATCACCAAACATCCTAATCTGCATCTTATGAAACCTCGTTGCACTACAAACTTGTTGCTAAATCATGATGTTAAACACCATATAAAATCATATGGGCCATTACCCTATACTAACAACCTCATCATATCAATCTGACGACCACGTTGCCTCAACCTGTGATCAATATCACCCATATGATTCAGGACTCACCCAACCCGATGAACCACATCACCTCAATCTAGGTGTTAAGAACCACCTCAATCCTTAGGCCAAGCCCATTACATTCCCATGGAACTCAAAATTTATTATAAACAATTTAATTTAATTCAAATTATACACCTGACCTAAACTATGTAAGCTGGTCCAAGACCCTTACCCAACTTTACCATTTGTATTTGAGCTAGTTTACACCCATAGGTACCACATATCAATGTTAGAATCATTTAATAAGAATGAATTTATTTAATTAAGGTCTCTCTCAGACAACCCACATGTTGAATATAAAGAGAACCTCCAAAACACTCTAAAAATCATAGAGAAATCTAGGCACTAGCTAGCTTATACTAGTTGGATCTCTATCATCTGATATCAACCTCTAACCTGAGTTGAATTGGAAGAAATTTTTTTAGATGATTTACTAGAAAATATTGTAAAAGAGCTCATACTGATTTAACATTCCATGTGGAGAGATAATTGAAGAAAATAAGCTAATGGATCGAAGGCCTTATTGAGATGAAATTGTAACCACCAACAAATCAAAGATCATAGTCTATATGAAGAAGTTTGCTAAAAGCCTAGGAAGGAGAAGAATTTAGAGAATCCCCCTACACATGGTGAGAATGGAAGGAAGAAGGAGGAGGGAAACAATTAAAGGAGGAAGGAGCATTTTAATAATTTTACACTTATTAAAGAGGCACGTGGTTATCTTTCTCAGTTTGTCTATCTGGGAACCAACCATGTGCAATAACTATCCAAAAGGGATTTCACCTCACATGGATAGGTGCATGATTTACCAAACTTTATGAAACCCATGTAGAGGCCACTATCCAAGAACCCCACCTCGCACAATCAGGAGCACAATTTTCCAAACTATGTGCAGCCCATGCAAATCCACCCTGCTAAAAATTATAGAGGTGTTGAAAAAACATGTGCCCCCTCTGAATGGTTTGAAAAACATTGTCCATTTACACTATATGAACACACTATTACTCTTGGGAGGACACACAATTTGTACAAATTATGCACCCTAGTTTGCACTTTCTTGAAAATGGATTTTTCGAGCCCCGTCACAGCTAAAACTCACCCGAAACAATGAGACAATTGTCAGGGTTTACAAAACATCTAAAATAAAGGCCTTGGGTTAATAGAACTCCTAGAATTAGGTTCTAAAGTTAAGAATTCAATTTTTCCCACTCAATAAACTGAAAATTCAAACAATTTGAGAATTTTAAACCCTATAAAAAACCCAAGAAATTAAAATATGCCTACTTTAACACAGATCATCCCAAAGATACCAAAATTTACTCGGATATGGTAATAAATATACTCATCTCATTAAAAAAATACAATCTACCCTGGTCATTAAGTCATAGGTAAAATACCCTCAAGGCACTACCTACTTTAGGAGTTACCTACATAGTCACTTCCTAACCAAAAATAAGCATCTGATGGTCCACCAACCATACAAGGACTCATAAGTCCTCCGATGACACTTCGTCATGACTACACCTCCTCAGGTGATCAAATCATTCTCATGCCATATCTAGCATACATCAATCCCCCCATCTCATCAGATTCCCATATGTACCTGTTCCATACAAGATACTCATAATAACCCACACCTCATCTGGTACCCCCTTATATAATGTATCTCAGTATATTCTCAAAATAACCATGCATCATATATACATATACATGCCCATAAATATCCTGGTGCATACACACCTTTTATTGAACCCATATCACATTGATGCCCAAATGCCTATTCACCTCATATAGAACCCACATCACATTGATGCACTTAATAAAACCCAGTTCCTACACACCTCATATATATATCCCATATCCTAAATAAGTATAACCTACTGACTATCACCTGGTTAGCCCAATAAAATACATATGCACCATGTTCCTCAAAACTAGCCAAGGCCAAATAGAAGAAAAACCCAGTCATTCCCATAATCATGACATACCTCTAACTATAGTTGGATCCCCAACCTTATCTACCCCTTGAAGATGCACTATGTCTACTTGGATCCAAACTACCTAAGGCCAAGCCTCACTATGAAGTTACAACAACTATTAGCCTTGGACCCCACTTCTGGGTCCCACTATCTCTACAATGACCTCTGCATGCAACTAAATCTCATATAACAGCTCCTTATACCACACCCAGTCCAAACTCAGATCCCTAAGTATACCCCAATGTCTAGCTCTTAGCCATATGATAAGGATTACTATAGAATCTCTCTAAATGAACCATTTGGTGCATGCCCAACAATCCTTCGAAACCTAATCACATTGGGTCCGAACCTACCATGGCTGTCCACACTAGAAGCGCACTGCTGAAGACCCACTCCTCATTAGTCTACCTAAATACCTATCTTAAAAACCCTATTGAGACTCGTCATGGCCTTGCTTCATGCTACTTGAAGCATCACCACTTGGTTCACCAAGCACTAGCACTCGACTCGAATATGACCGATCCATAAAATTACCCTTGGTTATCAGCACTTGGTTGACCACCTATGAGAATGACACTGGTCTAAATATATTGACTTGCACCTTGATGTCATTACACAAGCCATCCTCAAGATTCCACACCCTAGTGATGTCCTCACCCAAAATAGCAGGTGAAAATCATGATAGGTCCATGATGTTGACTACATAGTCCATTACAAAATGTCCCCATACCAGAGATTCATGAACTTGCAGGCCCTATACACCCTCAACATCTTTGGAAATAAATACTTGAAGAACCTAGATTTGAAATACTTCTAATCTAGCCTCTCATGTATTCCCTCCTGAAACTCTACATCCCACCAGTTTTTTTCCAATCCTCTAAGAATATAAGTCACCAGCTTTACCCTCTGGCCTAGTGGTGTCTCGATATGGTCAAAGATCATCTGTACCAATTATATCATGTTCTCAGCTACTTATGGTATTCCATCACCCTAGAATAAAGGTGGGTGTTTAGATTGGAACTCCCAAGTTAGGTATGCCATAGATGGATTAACTCCATAAGATCCCTATAAATACCTTGTATAACTCGAACTAGTATCACCTTAATCTACTCATCAAGCCATGGCCAAATGGACACCATTTGTGGCTGCCTTGCCTATACTGGATCCTATACCTATGCCTGTACATGTGGTACATGATTAGATCAACCCTCTGGGGCCTCATCTAGACCCTAAGAGGCCTCATCCAATGCATACTCATGCAACACCATATCACCACCCTCCTGAAGCTCCACTGGAAGCCATCTAGATGGCATCTTGTTGAATACCAATCAAGATGGTTAGAAAACCATAATAGTATATATAAAAATATTACAAATAGGAAAAAATGTAATAGGGAAAACATCTCACCACCCTTAAACCCCCCTACCACACCATGTCACATGAAATCCGACCTCAAGGCCCCTTACTTACCCATATCATAGTCAGGTATCAAGTGTCATCCAACCTCATGGACCCTTAACTTCTCATATTAGGGCCAGGTATCAACTCTAATATAGCCTCATGGCCCCTTTCCTATTAACATCGAAGTTATTAATCACATATCATGTATCAATCCAGGGTAGTTGAGTATAATTCCACCAAATTGGATATATAGGAAAACCCTTTTTATCTTCTTTGTTGACGATTTAAATAAATCACCCCTTATCATTATCCCTGCCTACCCTTTGAAGGGTAAAGACCATATATCATATTCATATTCATAACATCACACACATATTTCATTGGAACCACATGATTGGGCTGGTTGAGTATAATTCCACCAAAAGAGGCTAAGTAGGAAAACATTGTTTAGCTTCTTTATTGACACTTCAAACAACACAAACCATCTTAGCACAATACAGGTTCCCAAAAAAAAATCACAATAAAGAATACATCATATGAGCCTAAGTGACTATCATGATTCATAATAAATATTACCTTTCTATACTGATCCAATGGTCAAAAATAATATAATTGATAACTATCACACCCAATTGAACCACTCGAGGTGGAAATAAAATCAACTATAAAAGATAAAAATAGAACATCAATTTACAACCCATGGAAACTTGGTCTATCACCCGTGCATGGGGATACAAGTACACAAACACGAGCTCTATACCCAGTCCCAAATACATCCTACTACACAGTTTAACATAACCCAAATAGTAAGACTAAATAAAGAAAGAAAACTGCATTTTATACCATTGGTATCCAATTGAACACAGATACCAATCCCAGAGAAGAAAACTTCTTTGATAGCATTTTAAGTGCACCGACACAGATTCCACTTTAAAAAATTCTTTGGGATGGTTGAACACTGGGCCTTAGGCACTCCTTCCAATCAAACAAAGGCTACCGACTAGTAGAAAGGACCTGATAAGTGATAACGAGGATAATATACCCTGTAGTGGTGATAATAATAATAGTACATATTTATTAAAAAACAAAAGAAAACCATAAATCAGTAGAAGAAACATAGCTCAATAGAAGAATATTCAATAAGAAGTAATTGTATGAATAAACTATACCTAAGAAAATAATACCAATATATACCAATTGTAGATACCATTCCATAATAGTTCCTACATATAAATAAACAATATGGTATCCCATGGCAGACAATCAATAAAGATATTTATAATAATATTTAAAAAAGTAAACTCAAAAGTAAACTCTAGATGATACAAAGGATTTACTAGGGTTTATATGTCATCCATCCCATTCCAAGCAATATAACATGATCACTAAGGTCTAACTCCCAAGCTCAGTCCCATACCTGATTGCAGAGACATAAAGTCTATATGCGACCCGAGGGGCCTATGTAGGGTGTGAGAATAAATTTTATGTAGGCCACCACTAATGTGTTCCTATATCACATATATGATAATACATGTGTATGCTAAAAATAACAAAAAGGCATCACATGCACTTTTAATATAATAATCACTTCCCTTTTGCTCAAAAATCACAAGTAAGAACTCTACCCACTTCACCTATCATTGGAAGTATTTGAACAAGTTACCCTTGTTATATATATTGAATAAAAAACCTATACATACATACATACATATATATATATATAGAACTGTAGTGCTGAGGATCTATGGAAAAAATCCCAAGGAATCCCCTAATGAAATTATTCCTAGGTGAACCCCCAGGTTCCACCTCCAATAATGTCACTAGAACCTCATTCCCACTATCTTGTTTCTAGAGTCCTAACAACATGCCCAATAAAGTACCTAGTCCCTTAAAACTCATATAAAAAATCCCCATCGGCTCAAATCCTAAAGTTCCAAGGCACAAAAATTTATATCCTTCAAATAATAATCACTGTCAGCTCAATAGTCGTTGTCTTGAGGCATGAAAATATCTATCATCCCAATATCCTAGACCACAACCTCAAGTATAATGGTGGGTCTTATCCCCCAATGAATGGTCTCAACACCACCAACCGATGGTCCATCACTATCCACATGGATTTCTATGGTTATAATCCTCAAATATATCTGATATTCAACACCATCACATATTAGGTATAGTCTACGCAGACCTCCACCCATAATGAGTGGTCAACATAACCTCATCCAAGTCCTATCTATGTGAAAACGACTCCAACGACGTGTCAATTAACAAAAAATGATAATTAATCACCAAAAATACTAATCTATATCATCCGACACATTTTAAACCTGTGATCATGTTTCTAAATAATGATGGTCAACACCATCTCAAATCATATGGGCCATGCCCCATTCCTGTTTACCTCATCATCTCAATCTGAAAACCATATCACTTTAACCTAGGATCAATATCACCCATATTCCATGGGTCTCACCTAACCTAACAAATCACATTTACTCAATCCAGGTGTTCATCATTACCTCAATCCTTGAGTAAATCCCATCATGTTCCCATGGTACTCAACATTTATTATAAAAATTTCAATCTAATTTAAATTATATGCCCAGCCTAAGCTTCCTAAGTTGGTATAAGTCCCTTATATGGCTTGCCCATGTGTAGTAGAGCTATATAATGACCATATCCATATCATATCAACATAATAATCATTTAATAATAATTAATTTTATTAATTAGAGTCTCACTTAGACAACACAAATGTTACATATAGAGCACACTCCCGAAATAGTCAAATAATAAAGGATAAATATAGGAACCACCTACCTTGTATTAGTAGGCATTCAATCATATAATATCGAACTTTAACCCAAGGCATATCAGAAGAAAATGAAATTTTAGATGACCAATCTGAAAATAGGGTAAACAATCTTATGCAGAACTGCCATTCCATTTGGTGAGATAACTAAAGAAAATAAGACAATGTATTGAAGGACTTACTGAGATGATTTTTTGTCCACCAATGCACCCATGATCAGAGTTCGTATAATGAATTAAGATCAAATCCTATGTGAGAGAAGAGTTGGAGAATCCCTCTATGTTTGGTGGAAATAGAAGGAAGAAGGAGCAGAAAAAGAATAAAGGGAGGAGGGAAATTTTAGTAATTTTACACTTTTTAAAGAGGCATACAGTTAGATCACATATTTTGGATAACCATGAACCAGCTGTGTTCACTCACTATCTAAACGGATTTCCCTCACATGATTTGTTGTAGGCTTTACCAAACCATGTGCAACCCATGTATATGATACTATCCAAGACCCCCACCTATCATAGTTAGGCACACGATTTGGAAAACTGTTCATGGACTATGTGAATAACCTCTAATAAAAACATTATAGGTGATTCAAAACCATGAAACCCCTCATGCATGGTTTGAAAAACCATGTCTAGTGCCACTGGAGGGCTGTACAGTTACTCCTAAGAGGCCATACGGTTTTTTCTAAACATGTGACCCAATCAATACTTTCTCAAAATGAAGTTTTTGGGCCCCACCACACCCGAAACGTACCTGAAACCCTAAGGAACTTTCTAGACCTTAATAAAATCTAAAAAAATGGCCTTGGGTCAATCAACCTCCCAAAATTAGGTTGGTCCTCTCACCAAACTCAAAATTCAAAAAATTTGAGGATTTTTAACCTACTAAAAAACCCAAGATGTTATAATAAATTAGAAAAAAGATAAAAATTATTGCCACATCTCAACCTATATTTAATATCATGAGGTATTAGTTTTTCAAAAGTTGTTTTATTTTTTCCAACCAAGCTCATATGGCTAGATATTTTAGCATGATATATAATAACTATATTAATAATAAATTACTTATTTTAATGTTAATGTGGAGGCATGCATGGAAGGAATTAGAAATATTCCATATTCAAAATAGATTAAAAACATTTATATAAATAAATGATAAAAATAAAGGGAGTTTACGTCATTAATCAAAGGTTTATTACTTACAACAACCATCATGGTGAGAGATAAAGAAAAAATATAGGATGAAAATGAAATTATCCCTTTTAGTGAGAAATAATGATGAATTATTGAAGAATAACTCACCAAGGATACACATATATATGGTAGAATTATTATCTTTTAAATAGGGGAAACCCAAACCATTCCTAAATGGATTTAGGAATTCCACTACTAGGAAATATAGGACAACCAGTTGAGTTTTTTCCACATTGATAATTAAACATGGATAAGGTTTTAGTGATGATACCTCAAAAAGGATAAAACTTTTTTTAGTGGGGTTAATCTCACATTGGTGTTGCATGCTATGTCAAATGAAAATATGGATACAAATTCATTTATTTAAGAATAATAATACAAAAATGGAATTACTAAAAGGAGAACCATTAGTATGGATTGGAAGGAGGTTTTAAGTAAAGTGATGATTCACCAAGACCAACCAGATTCCTCAACTTCAGGATTTCTAGGAAGTACACCTCCCATATGTATTTAACTTCTATATATTTTTTCAAAATAGTGCATATTTATGGGGTAGATATGATCACTGGGTATGTATATTGAAATGATATATAAAATGATTCTTATTGAATCTATGTAAGTCATTTAATAAAATTTAGAAATGGTGTTATAAGTGGTGTCAAATAATTTTATAAATATTTAAGTGGTTTCTAACCAAATCTATAAAATCAAAAATTTACATCAAGATAAATCTGAAAGAAACATTTTAAATAAGTAAAAAATAAGGTTTAAGTGGAACCAAGGCCTATTAAATATAATTTTATTCAATAAAATGTATTAACACGTGTTCTAAGAAAAATCTAGAAATCAGTAAGAGAATTTGATCCTTATTGAGAGAAGCACAATCCCATAATGTGGTATCAGTCACTTCTATAAGTTGTATCCAATTAAATATAATAAAACTAGTGTCTAATCAAAAATAATAAGGAGGATAACATTCATGGAGGATTCAATTTTTTAATTACTTTTGAATTAATAATTTATTCCATCTAATTTATAGAATACACAAGCTGTTGAATGTGAAACTTCTATGATGATTATTATTTTTGAATCAATTTCTAGAGATAAAATAATATTAATGGAGTTTTTGGTAAATATTCAAAGTATAATAAACATATATGGAAACAGAGATATATTCTGTAGTGGAAATATTTTTTATATGTTTTATGACTCAAATAATTTATGTTTTAATGTTATTCATTAATATTTACTTGAAAATGAGATTAATATCACATGATAACTCAAGATAGTACTAAATTATCATGTTTTATTCTCTAATGCAAGTAAGTGAGTGGAGTGGACAATTTTTTTTGATCTCAACTTATTTTATTATCTCCTAAACTATTTGTTTCTCATTAAGAATAGATTATTTTTTATGACTCTTTGAAAAGTGGTAAGTTCACTTACTAAAAAACTTTTAGATTTGAAGCTAATTTAAGAGTCTAGAGCTACATGAAGAATATGTTTTTTAGGAATATTCAGTACAAGATCCTTCAAACACATCAATTTGAATAAAAAATAATATCTAAAAAATGTATTTCATATAGAAGAAATGTGCTGGAGAATAAAATTCAAGTAAAATTGTGTTTTTAGGTAGAATATAGGGCATGTTAAAGGGGTATAAATTTGTAAGTAGAGATGAATCATGAAGTGATGGGATTGAGATATTTGGATGTTTATATTTTATTTATTTTTTTTATCAAAGAAGGAAAATAAATTTTACATGAGATAGAGGTGTTTATATTGAATCAATATAAGGTGGAGAATGTTGGAGTCTTAATTTATATATTAATGGGGAAGTTTAATTACTCTATTTTCAAGATACGCCAAAGTTTTTCAAAATATGTGAAGATATCATTAATATTTTTTTATGAAAGAGGATAAGTAAAATACCATAGATCTAGAGAGATATTATGTAAGTGTAGAATTTATATTATCTCTTTAAATTTTAAGTTAAAGGGGTAGAATATTTTATTAAATAAAGAAGTTGGAACTATGATGTGTTGGAGTTATGGAAGATTTGGTTATTGGATTTGGGAAAGATGAGATGCCTATCTAGAATTGAATTTAGAGAATTAAATTTAGAGTTAAATGGGGATTTAATTTTAGTTAAAGTATAAAATTATAAATATTGAGAGTTGTATTTTGGAAAGAATTGGTTTTGGAATTTATGGATGAATTGATAATAAAATCAAAAGGGAGATAATGTTACCAAAAAATATTATGAGTTATACATATTTTCAATTTTGTTTATAATTGTTACCAGTAAAAACCCATGTCATTATGGGTTACTAAAATAATGGAAATTTTGAATTTTTGGCCTTCATATATATGAATTTTTGAGAATTGGGTTTTGGATCAGAATTTCAAGGATATGAAAATTTGTAGGGTGTGTTTTTAGATGTTTTTAGAGATATATGAGGTGTCTTAGTTGATTGAGTGAGGGTCAGGGTAGGGTTGGGGTGGACTTGTTGTGAATTCTTTTTAGAGGAGAAAAATTATACCACTAGCTAGGGGAATTTCAATATAGAGTGTTCTATTTAAGGTTAAATTTTGGAGAAAGGGAAAGGGTTTCACCATGAAGGATGTGGATCACTTAAAAAAACTCTACATAGGATAAATTTCCTAGATCTAGGTTAGGTTCAAAATAAAATGTATGGGGGTGGTTCCTTGATAGTTGTTTCATAATATTTAAATTTGAAAGGAAAAAGTGGGTTGTAATATGATGTATGGGGATCATAAAACATTCCATTTGTGTCAGATTAAAAATATGAAGTTTCATATGTATTATGATATAGAATTAGTTAATTTCACACAGTGAGCCTATGTGAGATTAGTTTTCTAGAGTCTAGAGAAATCATGACACAACATAATTCTATGTGTCATAGATAAGGATTTATAGACTTTACTATGGGATATAATAAGATTAATCTTTTTTATATGTAATGTTAAGTATTTTATCTATTAATGGATGATTATTTTGTGACTCCTTGGGCTATACCATGAAGTCTAGCTCAAGGGGGAATGTTTTGTTCCATAATAAAGGAGATGTTTATAAAGGCTGACCAAATTAAAATCATTATTCCATGAGGAAGAGGGTTGTGTTTTGGATCCCTATTCCATGGAAGTCCATTGTGCCATGATGGGAAGGATCAAACTGAAACATGGCATATGCAATGGTGGTCAGGTCTTTGGTTGTTGGGTGTAGGGTGATTCACCATAGCCAGTGAATCCATTCCTTAATAGTGGATAAGATAGGTAATTACATCATGACTATTATGGTCACAACAAAAATAATATTATAGATATTTTTTTTAATTAATTAAGTTATAGGTTATTAATATTATAAATATAATAAATGAGTTATTGATCATTAATTCAGCAATGGTGAACATAAATTTTCTTCCCTATCACTTCTATCTTCCAAAGAGGGTATATGTCTCATTTTTATATATATTCATGTTCCAATTATCATGGAAAATAACTATATGTGTGTCTATCACTATAATTCCATACTTTATTTGATTTATTTTCCATTCAGTGTTTTTTATAAAATATTCACAAATCTAGGGGTTTTACTAGAGTTTGGGATATCTAGAGATTAAAGACACATCATCTGATGATATTCAATGGGCAGGATCCTAATATATTTAAGTAAGTTCTCCCTAAAAATCTCCCAAAATTTTATGCATTATGTTATGTAACATGTGATATGATGTCTCTACACTTATGGAAAATTTACATTGAATTGAAAATAAACTATTTATATAAATCCCCATGAAAAAAATGGAAATGTATTTGGCTAAAACAAGACCTTGAATCATAATATTGATGTCTCATCCACCAATGGTCAATGGCTTGACCATGAATGCAAGACATGTGGTATGCATACTGGAGAGTGACATAACCTTGGTGTTTAAAATAAAGTGGTCCTTGAAAATGGGTTCCTTAGTTTCCTTAGAGTAAGGGATGTATGTGATTAGTGGAAGTTGACTAAGGGATTACCATATGTAAGACACTTCCTGGATAATTATGTTTCCTTAGGCTCGTAAATAGATATAAGATATGAGTGTTCCTACCCCACTAGCATGTAAAATTGGGCAAGAGTACCTTTGATATAATTATAGTTATGGGTTGTGTGTGTGTGGGATGACCTAGCTAAGACCCAAGGGTACATTGGATGTTCTGAAAATTCTTGGGAAAGATAATTATTAGTGTGTTTTTATATATGATAATGACCTAGGATGATAGTTTTGGTATGGGTCAAATACCTTGTGTCAAGGTGATTTGATAGGATATAGTGTGGAATTGTTTGTAACCTAGCCCAATAAAGGATTTTGAATGGGTATGATAATAGGGGATGACATGATGAAAACCCAATATGAATGTGGTGATGGGAATTGGGTGTGTTCTAGAGAAGTTACCCTATAGAGGACGTGTTGTTAGGTTTAGGTGAGTGGTCAACTCCTTCGAAACCTTGGTTCTATGTTTGGAATTTATATTTTTTGGATTGATGATTTAAATTTGAAATGAAATTGTTATCACTTACTTATCATATTGATCTATTAAGTTTTTATTATGAGAAAGTGGGTTGAGTGCTACTCCAACCGATCATAATGATTATTGTGATGGTATAGATGGGGGAATAATTCCAACCCTAGGTGTTGGTGATATGTGTTGATGATGTGAGACATGATAATACTAGGGTAGGGATCCATTTTGGACCCTTTGAATTTATGGAATGGGATGTTAATGGGGGTGAGTTTCACTCCAATATTGGTATGATGATATGTAATGACACTAAGGGTGGATACCATTCCAACCTAGGTTATTTATGATGCAAGATAGAATCAAGGGCTTGTGACAATATGATTTAGTATATTGGTTATATGTGATGTTCTATGATGGAACTAGGGATAGGTTCCAATCTAAACTGGTATGTTGGTTATATGTGATGGTGTGTCATGGAGCCAGGTCAGGTTCAATTATGACTTAGTGTATCGATGATGTGTGAGGGAGCTAGGGTAGGGTTAAATTCTAACCTAGTGTATTAATGATACATGAGGGAGTCTAGAGAAAGAACTATTCTAAATTTATGTGTTTTGGATGTGTGATGGTACCCTAAGTGGGTTCATATTAGACCCTTGGGGAATGATGATGATATATGGTGGCACTAAGGGTAGGATCCAATCTTACCAGTGGGGATTGATGTTTACTTGTTATGGTATCCCAGGTGGGTGATTATACTATCCTTGGGTTTTAGTGATATTTGATAGTATTATGGGTGGGTGCTAATACAAACCCGAGTATTGATGAGATGAGATGGTATTATGGGAAAGTACGACCTCGACCCTTTGTTATAAACTTATGAAATGTTTAGAGACACATCAACACTTGTCAAAGAAACTATTGTCATTAGTAGGTTTCACCACTAAACCCGAGGATCAATAATAATTTATTTTATTATACTTTACTTTATATATCATATCACATGGTTCACACACTGTATATTTTAGTCATCTTAAGAGTAATATTAATGGTGGACTACTGAGTTATACTCACAACCTTATTTGGAAGCCTAAACACTTTGGTACCTAAGTAAACCTATTATTTGTAGGAATAGTTCAAGTAGAGGCTTGAGAGTAGAGGTTGAGCTAGGTAGTTGGTTTGTAGTCAAAGATGGGTCTAGGATAGGACTAAGGATATGTTGTGGTTATTTTTTAGTTTTTTTATTTTGTTCTAAGTTGTATATAATCTTCCCATGGTAGACCTTGTTTACGTAACTTGTGTGAAATTTAGATATTTCATTCTATTATATTATACAACATGCTATTTATTTTTAGTTGGATGCTTGTCCATGTTGGTTCCTATTATTTTTTTGGTTATTGGGATGACTTACTTTATGATATTTTAACTATTATTTTATAATGTATTATGAGCGTATAATCACCCCATAATACCACTATAGACCCTCATTTCTATTCAGTATCCTATAGCGCATAGGTAGGTGCACCTTTGGTCACATGGTGCTTCAGTCTAGTTATTATGGAGTGAACTATTTTGGGATAATACAAACTAGCATAAGAATTTGTTTCATTTATCTTTCTATTTTTGATAAGCTAGATAAGAGACAAGTTTGGTTACAACATAGGATTAAAGCAATGTTTTTTCCTGGCTAATAATTATATGAGTTGATGTAAAAGATACCGAGGATTCAAGGTTTACATTATTCATTTTTCAATGTCTCATTTATGTTGATTATTTTTAAGAATGATGTTATGGGTTTATTGATTTTTATCTAATCCAAATGAGGCATGATATACGATTCTATTCTCATATAAGGAATCAAGTTTCACATGAAGTGTATGAGTATGTGTGATTGTGATACAAGTATTGGAAAATAAAATATGTTTCAATTATATAAAGTGTGAAAAATTACTTATTTGGTGTTTAGAAAACAACTTATTAGTGAAATTATAATTAACCAAACTAGATGGATATAAATCATTTGATATAGATGATCATAGGACTATGTACTTTGTATATGAAAATTTATCTGACCTTGATAATCATGGGGGTAGTATGGTATACAGATTTCCAATTAGGATCAAAAACCCAGAGTGGGTGTAATGATATTTGAGTTGCTTTTTGATATACAAGATAGAGTGTAGATATTACTCAATGAATTGTGGCCTAAGTTGGATGTGAAAAATGGGATCAATGGGAGATCCTAGTGACATTGATATGCAACTTGGTATATTTGGGAGTTGAGTGTTATAATTAATTTCCAGGGGCTGTTGAACTCCCTATTTTAATGATAAAAAAATTATGATTATAGTGATACTAATAAATTTAATGTCTTCTGTAAGTATTAAATTAATTTGAGACAGGTGATGAAATTATATAAGTATGAGTCACTGCTAGTTACTTATAAGGATGAGACATCATTGAGATTGAAACCACTAACTGGAGTCATCATTGTACATGACTCACCATCATCATGGAAATCTCACTAAGTATGAGACATCATCATGCAACACACCATTAGGATGTCATATCGTTAGAACATAAATTTGGATAAGTATGAGATAACACTAGATGAGGCACCACCTGTGTCATACCACCAATACAGAATTTTGGATAAGTATAAGACACAACCAACCAAGACACCACTAGTTGCAACACCCCCAGCAAAGTGAAATTTTGGCCAAGTCTAAGATGCCACCGGTTTCATACCGCCAGAACTACATACAACCAGACTAAGACACCGCCACTATTTCCTTATACCTATTTTTGAACTGATTTATTCTAAGGCATACATTATAAAATATAATTCCATTTATTATTTTAATGATTGTCTCTTAAATGTTTGACAGAATGCATTGATTTAAGTTTCAGACGTGCAATATGAGGAAGCAAAGAGGATCAACATATTCCTACTGCTAGTGATAAAAAGAGAAGCATAATCACTCATTCATAATAGAGACACAATAGTGGATGAATCCAAATGATAGTAAGACAATAGATTGAAGTTACTAAACACATTAAGAGAAAAACCAAATCATAAACAAGAAGCACTCACTTACTATAAAAACTCGAATGGGAAACTGAACTACGTCATTACATCAAGTTATTTATTCCAGTCAAAGAAAAATAGTCTATGATACTCTATTTTTATGAGGAGTTCAAGAAAAAAGGACTCAAGATTTACTATAAATCAATTCAAGAGTCACAAGCTTCAATCAACATACCGAGCATCTCTAAACTCTATAATCTAAGATTTCTCAGTTCTGTTTATTTAGTTTTACATATTGAGAAGTGTGTGCTACAATATGTTTTATATACACATTGTCTCCTATAATTAACTATAATATACTTTGATATATTCTCATATTTTATTACAATTTTACTCCTATATATAACAGTGGTATAGGTACTTGTACGTCCTGTTTATTTTTTAGTCCCATGTAGAACTATTGAAGAGGTCATGTGTGACCTGGATAGTTGTAAGCTATTGGAAAAAATGATCTAGGTTGTGGATCAACTTGTTTATTTATATAAACTTCTTTAATGAAGGTGATCGCCAAGTGGAGAGGACTAAGTATTGATTTGAGACTGAACCTCTTATATTCAATCTTTCTACCATGTGCTTTAAATGTTTTTTACTTTATTTCCTCTTTAAAACTAAAAATTGTTTTTTCTGTAAACAAAACATATACTTTGACAGTTTATCTCAATTTCTGTTAATATAGTGTTTTGATATAGTAAATTGATTTCAAAATATCTAATAATATTATATATTTTTCATCTGAGACCTAATCAATATGCAGATAAATCTTTAGAAAGTTTAATATCTATATAATACTACATATTTTAATAAACTAGGCTGAATTTAAACATCTAGGGGATTTAAAAAATAATCTATCTTAGGAAAAAAAATTTATTGGGTACTCAATTCACCCTCTCTTGATATACTCACTCCAACCAACATTTGGTATCAGTGGAAGTATTTCTTTGGTTTTAAAGTTTTCGATTTTTTTTCCAAATGTGATTTTAGTTAAGTTTTAAAGATCTTAAATTTCTTTCATTAGTAAATTTAGTTATTTAAATGGATAATAATCAAGAAGGTTCTGATACAAATAGACCTCCCTTTTTCAATGGTACCAGTTATTCTCAATGGAAGATTAAGATGAGAATTCATATTGAAAGCATGGGTTTTGAAATTTGGTCATCAATAGATGATGAATAAGTTATACCTAATGATTCTAGAAGTACTTGGGATTATGAAACAAAGTTTGATTACAATAATAATTATAAATTTGTGAATTCCCTTTACTATGAAATTGCATATGAAAAGTTTAACATAATTTATGCATGTAAAACTACTTGTCAGATTTGGGACAATTTGTCTATTTCTCATGAGGGAACTGCTAATGCTAAAGAGACAAGGCTTAATATTTATACTATTAAATATGATAACTTTAAAATGAAGCCTGATAAATCTATTTCTATCATATACCTCAGGTTTAATGAGATTTTAAACATAATGAGCTCACTTGGAAAACTAGTATATGATAAGGACTAGATTATGATATCATTGATATGTCTACCTAAAAGATGGATAGGCACATTAATGTCAATCATAGAATATTATGACATAAGAAAGCTGTCAGTAAATTCATTAATCAGTAAGCTTATGATGTATGAAGAGGAGATAATGGTAAAATACAAATAATATGAGGAGACTAAAATAAAGTCAGTATATTTTAAGACTACTACATCCATACAACAAAAATAAAAGGAAAAGGAGAAAGTCCAAGCTATAAATTCTAGTGATAGTGAATATCCATCAGATAGTGATTAGGAAATGGCTCACCTAGCTAGAAAATTTAAGATGTTTTATAAGAAGGAAAATTTCTTCAAAAAATCAAACTATAACGAATAGTATGATAATAGAGTAAATTGGAAGAAATATTGGAAGAAGGATGATGATTAAAAAGAAGTTGTCTGTTATGAATGTCAAAGTAAAGGACATAAAAATCAGACTATACAAAGTTGAAGTATAAAAAGAAATATGAGGAAAAAGGATTATGATACAAAAAGTATATGAAGGCCACATGGAGAGATTCTAAAGATAGCTCTAGTGGTTTAGATTATTTTCATGAAGATAAGATAGACATAACAAATATGTCTTTCATGACTAAATTCAGTGAGGTATCTGCTTTAACCAATATTTTTAATATTATACCTATGAATAATTCTAATAATTATGATGACGAAAAACATTATTATGATAATATTTAAAATGAAGAATTATTTGATTACTAAAACATGTTTTAAGACACCTTTAATGAGATAAATGATAAATAAAATGTTTTAAAAAGACAATGTGCTCTAACTACAAATAGAAAATCTGAACTGTCTATAGAAAAATAGAAAAATACTCAACTGCTCAATGAGAACACTAAACTTAAACTGTCTAATGATAAATTTAATAAATATATTGAAAATTTTACAAATGGTAGAGAAAAACTCAAAAAAAAGGGTAAGAAAGTTTCACCAATGTATGTTAGTGGAATTGGATATCAACTTGGGTAGAAGAAAATAACAAAGAGTACTTTTGTTCCAAAATCAAAACCCAGGATTTCTTCTGCAAACTGTTTTTATAAGGGACCTAACAGAGAGTTTATAACAAAAATTCTGAAATCTTTCTATAGGTTTCCCATTAGGAAAATATGGGTTCCCTAAGATTTGATTACTAAATGTTTATACCCAAATAGATTTAGACACCAAAATAATTTCTTGTTTAAAACTTGTTTTGTAAGAAAAATGATTAAAGACATCTAATAGAAGTCTATGGAACTTGAAAAGTGGCCATTCAAGCCATATGATATGAGAATATTCATACTTCAAAAGCCTTTATAAGGTTAATGGTGGACATGTAATATTTGTTGAAAATAATAAGGAAAAAATCATCGGCCTAAACTAGATTGGTAACAAAAATTCAGTTTTAATTTCTAAAGTTTTATTTGTTGATGGTTTAAAATATAACCTGCTTAGTATTTCGCAGTTATGAGATAATGGTTTTTATGTCATGTTTGAAACTGATTCTCTCAATGTTTATGATTACGAAAATATTTTAGTTTTTTCTACTTTGAGAAATTATAACGTTTATGCTGTTGATTTAAATTCCTTATTTTCACTGAATGTTTCACTCTTAAGTTCATTTTATAAAGAATATTGGATTTGGAATAGAAGACTAGGTCATTTAAACATTCACTAACTTATGAATCTAGTTATAAAAGGGTTAATTAGGGATATACCTAATCTTGAGTTCCTAATTGCTTATGTTTGTAACCCCTGTCAAAAAGGAAAAAACACAACGTTTCTTTTAAATTAAACAAATAATTTTCAACTTCTCAACCTCCTGAATTGGTTAACATGGATTTGTTAGGACCATCCAGAGTTTCAAGTATTAATGGGAAGTGTTATGTTTATGTTCTTAGAGATGATTTATCTCAGTATACTTGGGTATATTTTCTAGTTCACAAAAGTGAAACTTGTTCTTACTTTACCAAGTATGCTGAGTTTGTAGAAAATCTTAGTGGACTTAGGATTAAGACTATAAGAAGTGACTATGAGCATGCGTTTTAAAATCATGATTTTGAATATTTTTACTTACAAAATGGATACAATCATAAATTATATGCTCCTAGGAACCATCCAAAAAATAGAGTTTTAGAAATGAGAAATAGAAATTTACCAAAGATATCCCTGACCATTTTGAATGAGTATAACCTACCGATTTATTTTTTGGTAGAACCTATTAATAAAACCTACTACATTATCAATAGAGTCTTGATCAGACCTGTCCTTAAGAAGACCCCTTTTTAATTGTGGAATAATTGAAAACCTAAGGTTAATTACTTTTGAGTTTTTGGTTTCAAAGTCTTTATTCTTAACACTAAGTATAATTTGGACAAATTTTATTAGAAAAGTGATGAAGGAATTTTCCTTGGTTATTCAATCTCTAGAAAATCCTATAGAGTGTTCAATAAGAAGTACAAAACTATGGAAGAATCAATTCATGGGAAGTTTTATGAGATTAATACAAATGAGCCTAATACCTACTTATAAAACCTTGAGTATGATCTATCTTCTCTGAACTAAAATTCAAAACCTTTAGATTGTACTATAAAACAAGCATAAAAATCATCCAGTTCTGTAGAATTTCCAAAACTTCCAGAACCCGAACCTAATAATCCAGAAGTGAGC
This sequence comes from Viscum album, assembly GCA_963277665.1. Classification (NCBI taxonomy): domain Eukaryota; kingdom Viridiplantae; phylum Streptophyta; class Magnoliopsida; order Santalales; family Viscaceae; genus Viscum; species Viscum album. Next base: position 224,457,952 of record OY728163.1, read on the forward strand.
AGTCCCTCTTTTTCTCAAGCTATTATAACACTTAAGTATCATTCTTTGGATGTTGTTATAGGTGATATAGATATAGTAACACAAAATAGGTCTTCTCTAAGAAATTAGGTTGGGCCTTAAGATTTCTTGTCTCCTCTTGAACCTAAGAGCATCAATTAAGCAATTAATTATGAATTCTAGGTAATGGCCATGAAAAAAGAATTAAATTATTTTGAAAGAAATAGAGTATAAAAACTTATAGATAGACCCAAGGAATCCTTGAATATTGGAACTAAATGGGTATTTAGTAACAAGGTTTATGAGTCAGGAACTAAACATGGAAAGAATTTTTACACAAGGTTATAGTAAAGAAAAAGGAATAAAATATGAGGAAAACTTTGAAACTATATCCAAAATTGAGTCTATAAAAATCCTTCTTGCTTATACATCTCATCTAGATTTCAAGATTTTTTAAATGGATGTTAAGAGTACATTCTTTAATGGTTATATAGGTGAGGATGTTTCGGTAGAACAACTCCATGTTTTCAAAACCCCCATTATCCAAATTGAGTTTTTAATTTAACTAAATATTTATATGATTTAAAACAAGCTCCAAGAGCTTGGTATAATAGGATTAGTAATTGTATTATTTCAAAAGGATTTTCAAAAGGTATAGATGACCCTAATATTTTTGATAAAACTAATTTCAAAATATGTTTTAGTAGTACAAATATATGTTGATGACATTATTTTTGGATCTTCACAAAATTCCCTTTGTACTGATTTTTCTAAAATGATGAAAAATGAGTTTGAAATGAGTTTAATGGGTGAACTAAAATTATTTATTGGATTTTATATATTTTAAAACAAAGAATAAATTATTTTAAATCAAAGTAAATATAAAAAATATATTTTAAAATGTATTAACTTGTATATAACTAAGAGTAGTTATAATCCTATGAGTACCACATGTAAATTGGGTCTTGATGAAGTTGGTAAAACAGTGGATCTAACCAATTATAGAGGTATGATTGGACGTTTTATCTACTTGAATGATAACCAACCAGATATTATGTTTACTATGTGTATGTGTGATAATTTTCAAGAAAACCCTAAAGAGTTACATTTAAGTAAAAGAGTTTTCAAATAACTCAAGTACACAACCATTTATGATTATTTTACCATATAGGATAAGCCTTTTGTTTAGTAAGTTAATCTGATTATGATTTTGGAGGATGAAAGTTAGATAAAAAAAGAACCTCAAGAACATGTAACTTTTTGTGAAAGTATCTAGTTTCATGTTGTAGTAAGTAGAATTTGTTCTAGCATTATCAACCGCTGATGATGAATATATAACTACTAGTAGTTGCTGTAAAAACATTTTGTGGATGAAACACACTCTACTATACTATGGATATCATTTTGGACATGTCCACATAAACTGTGAAAACACAAGTGCTTTTAAAATTTATGAAAATCCTATTTCGCATTATAGAAAAAAGAATATTGATATTGGATATCACCTTTTTAGGGATTTTTTTTTTCAAAAAGGTGATATCAATATGGAGTTTATTAGAATAGAACATTAGTTATCTAACATATTTACCAAGCCTTTGAATTCTGAGAGAATGAACTATATCAATGATGAGTTAGGAATGATAAATTTTGGTTAAGTTTAATTTTTATATAAACCATCATTGTAGTGATACACTGTTATGATTGACATACCGTTGTGGTGACACACTATTATGATTGAAATACCATTTTGGTGACACACCGATGTGATTGAAATACCGTTTTGGTGACACACTGTTGGGTTATCACACCTTTGGCTTGTCATTCCATTTCTATTTCACGCCTTTGATTTTTTTTTGTTTCTATGTTTTTTGACCTGTCAGTTTTATATTTTTATGGCTTATTTTCATAACCCAATAAATATGTTTTATCAAATTACAATTTATATTTTCTAGTATTATTTCAATTTTTCATATACCTAAATCCCAAATGATAAAAAAATGAATCGATATCTATTTCCAACACACCTTGATCCTAACACGATACTCTCGATCCCTGATCCACTTCTATTATACCAACCACCAAACCTAAAACATTTTTATTATCCTTCAACTGATCAAACAAAATCGATCTATATGCCAAGATTGAAGCACCCTTCCAATTCTTCTCCAGGCGAATCAGGAACAGCTAAAAAGCACAATAAATAACCAAGTGAACCTAATCAAGTTGCACCAGTTAATCCTAAAAATTCTAATAGAGCTATAATAGTTGAACAGGAAGTTGAATCGAAGTGGCTGTTGTCCAAAATGTCTCTAGTACTCAAAGTAATCAAGATCCGAGGATGTATAGAGTGGTTCTTGTCAAATAAGTACCCATCTACCCTAAACTAGTTTATAAATTTTATCAGTATGTAGAGTTTTCCTTTGATCAAGATGGTGCTGACTGGGTATGAATTCATGTAAAATGAAACTTAATAGGTTTTTCATAGAAGAAAAGAGATAATTACTTGAATGTACCACATGAAGGATTATATGAGTATCAACGAGTCACTATTACTGTAGACAATAATCTATTTGTGCATGAGGATGGGTTTTTAGAACTAATAAGAGATAACATAACCAGAAGACCTGTTGCCTTATAGCTTCATGGGGAATATAGGCCTCTATTTATGTTTTTTAACCACATTCTATTCCAAAGAAAGGGTGATTTCACAACTCCAATGTACCAAGATGTTTACCTTATATATCTTATGAAAGAGGGTCATAAGGTAAATTTATGTAGATATATCGTGGTGCACATGTGTGAGATGATAAATCCATCCTCAATATCCAATTCCTTGATCTACCACAAGTTCATTTCTTCCATGTTAAAATCCAATAGACTAGTAGTTGAGGATAAAGAGTCTATTACAGTTTTTGGTGGTTTCTATATTTCAAGAGCTACTTGTTCAAGTATGAGGATTAATTGGAAACCCTATAAGAGATGGTGGGTTAAAGACAATGATAATTTGTACAATGAGTTTAACCTGATTTATCATTATACCAGGATGAGAGATATTATTGATATAAGCCTTGAGCCTGATGAAATATTTGAATAATCTTATGATGATAAAGAAGAATCTGTTGTAGAAGAATAAGAAGAAAATGAGCCATCTGTTAATGAGGGAAGTGTTCATGACTTCTCTCCCAAATATTCTCCCATTAAATTTGGAGCTAATAGACCACCTAGGATACAATAAAACATAGAAAATATTGTTAAAAGTGATGAATTGTAAACTAATGTTTCAGTAGAAGATCAATTCAAAAGCAGTTCAAAAATTAATGATAATGAAGATGAGAATGGTGATAAAGAAGAGGAAGAAGAAAATAGTAAAAATGGTAATGAAAATGAAAGGGATGCAGATGCTATAATTGATGATGATGATTATGAATCTTATACTAATGGTTAAAGTGGATGAATTAAGAGGAAGGAAGTGGAGATTTCTACATAACTTCCTGCTTCACTGGTGAATCTTTAGAAAAACCATAGTTGATATGAGTTGTGGACCCAAAGCTAAAATAACACGTTTTCACTTGTTGAGGGAGAGGAATCCCTATCCTTGGAAGTTATTCCAAAGGATAAGGATGATTATGGAACTATAATGAGTTCAGTTGGTGATGTTCAGATTGTTTCTGATTCTACCATGATAAGACATATGAGTGTGATTGGTACTATGGAATAACATGTGTATGAGTAAGATAAAATAGAGATTCCTTTTTTTTGCAAGGAACTGATGTTCAGTTTGATGTTTTGTCTACCGATGAGCCTCTAGTTTATATTTGTATGGAATTAGAATCCTATATGGTTGGTCAAAAGGATTATTCTTAGATGATATTGGCACCTCATATTGATAAAAAATAGAAGATATACCTACCAGTGTTGAACACACCTCAGTTGCTCAGAGTTCAGATGGACAGAAAAGTATTGAAGTGTTAGTTGTACCTACTGGTGTGGTACCTCCTTCCTCTTCATCTATCTGAATTGTCTTTCTAGATCGATGTGTTGATCCTATGGAAGAAGAATGGGTAAATTACTCCAATGTTTTAAGGATCCCACCAATGAATGGTGGATACAATGTTCAAAATGAAGGATATCCAAATGTATCTATGATAAATCAAGTAGACTTTGAAGGTTTATTATAAATGTTTGCTTCTATTATAACTCTTGCACCTGAACCTACTCTAGATCCTACTTTTTAGCTGGACACGAGTAGACTTAAATTAATTTGGTGAAAATTTAATTTCAGACTTCAATGAGATATTGATAGGTCGGTGTTCTATTTTGTCCAAACCTATTCAAAAGTATTCTAGTTATATTTTTGAATTGGTGATTCAACATATCCAACAAAAGATTATGAATCACATACAAGAAGTTGAGGTTGATAATAAGAGGATTGGAAGTGAATTAGAACGTGTCAAGGGTATTATTGAAGACTTGAAGTCAACCTTTTTTTCATCCATGGATGGAATCCTAAAAATTCAGCAGGATACATCTTAAGATACTTCTACTCTTACTCTATTAGTGGATTTGAATCAGTTCAGAACAATTGTGATAGAGGATGTTTTAGCAACCTCCAGTGGCCTATCTAGTGGAGATCTTGTGATTCTTTTTGAAATTCTGAGGAAGTTTAATAAAAGTATAGAGCATGACCACATAATTATTAGATCCTATTATAAGGATATTGATACTTCCAAATAAAAAATTACCAATTCTATCAAGTATTATCTATCGAGGATCTACATGAATCATTTTATGAAATCAATTTTCAAGTTTTGAGTTAAAAATTTAAGGATGCCTTCAGTTTCTCATGATTTTAAAGAGAAAGTAAGGAAATTAAAGGTGATTTATTCAGTGTTGAGATAGTTTAGGGAATATAAGGATTATTTCCTTAGTGAAATGGAAAGATGTGTCTATATTATAATGGATTTTATAAATCTAATGAATTTATTTCTTCATGTTCATGGAGAGTAGTTTTTTACTTGGAAACAGTTCCTATTAATCCCTAGTTATCTCTCAGACCATGAGTTAATTGAGATCCTTTAGCACCTATACCTTCCATATTCTAACCTTTCCCTATGTCTCCTGCTCAATATTTGAGACAACTTTGGTTAGTTGTTACTGTAGAAGATCGTCCTTAGGCTATAGCTGGACTATCAACAGGTTTTTAATCTCTTCTACCTTGAGCTTTATCAGAAATGGATGAATCTTCTACCTCAGATCAGGATAAATCCAAGGTTATGAGAAATGGACCAATGGAACCCTCTTCCAAATCTTGAACCATTTTTATTGTTGTCTTTGACTACATGTCATTTATGGGACTTGGTTTGTAATATCCTTTTGATAATCACTTTTACTACTTTCATAACTCTTATTCTAATCCTTATCTTTTTTATATTAATTTTATTATGTTTATTCTACAAATATTTACCTTTTCAATAATCCCAAAAGGGGGATAATTCATATAGATTATATTTTTTGGTTTGTTTTGTAGACCTTTATGGTTTATATTTCTGATTTATTATGTTACCTTTGATACTATATGTTTTTAATCTTTCTATATTTGGTACATGATACAAAACTTTGATACTTAATATTTTCTTATTTTTCTTTGATACCTTCTTCACATATTGTGAATGATTTGTCTTTATTTATAATACCTTTGATGACCTATTTTTACCTTTATAATAATGCTTGATTCCATGATTTACGATCATCAAAAAGTAAGATATTGTTGACCTCCTTATTTTAATTATAAAAAAATTATGATTCTAATGATACAAATGAATTTCATGTTTTCTATAAGTATTATATTAATTTGAGATTGGTGATGAAATTTTCTAATTATGAGTCACCTCCATTTACCACCAACTCGAGTCACCGTTGATACTGACACCGCTAACTCAAGTCATCATTGTCTATAACTCACCGTCAGCATGTAAATCTCACTAAGTATGAGACACTATCAAATGACACACTATCAAGATGTCATGACATGAGAACATAAATTTGGATATGTACGAGATACCTCTATATGAGTCACCAATAGTGTCATACTACAAACATAGAATTTTTTCTAGGACTAAGACACCGCCAGACCAAACACCGCTAGTTGAGACACTACTAGTGAAGTGAAATTTTGTCCAAGTCTAATACACTGCCAGTGTGTTATTTCCAGAACTACATACCTCCAGACTAATCCACAACAACTAATTCCTTATACTTATTTTTTAATAGGTTTATTCAAACATTTACATTATCAAATTTAATTCGATTTGTTATTTTAATGATTATCTCTTAAGTGTTTGATATAACACATTAATGTAAGTGTTAAAAATGCAATATGAGGAAGCAGAGAGGATCTGGATATTCCTGATTCCACTAATAAAAGGAGAAGTAGACACACTTGTTCATACAAGAGACACAATAGTGGATGAAGCTGACTAATAGAAAGATGAGATATAGAACTTATTGAACACATTTAGATCTGAACCTGATTGCGAAAAAGAAGTGCTCACCTACTATAAACACTCGACTGGGAAGCTAAACTACATCATTACATACAATTATTTCCTCCAACCAAAGAAAAAGAGTCTGTGATACTCTGTTTTTCTATGAAGTTCAAGAGAACCTAACTCAATCTTTACTAAAAATCAATTCAAGAGTCATAAGCCACACATCAACAGACCGAGCATCTCTATACTCTATACTCTAAGATTGATCTGTTCTGTTTATTTAGTTTTACATATTGAGTATTGTGTGCTATACTGTCTTTTATATATGAACACTATCTCATGTATTGAATTAGAAGATACTTAAATATATTACCATCTTTTCATACACATGTACTCCCACAGATAATAGCGGTAGAGGTCCTTATGTGGATTGTTTATTTTTTAATTCCCATGTATAACTATGGAAGAGGTCTTCTGTGAGCTAGAAAATTTTAACCCATTGTAAAACCCAATCCTGGTTGTGGACCAACTTTTTTATTTATATAAACTTCTTGTTGGTTGGTAATAACCTAGTGGAGAGGACTATGCCTTGAATTGAGAGTGAACCTCTTGTATTCAATCATTCCGTTGTGTACCTTAATTTTGTTTTACTTTATTTTTACTTTAAAACTGAAATTGTTTTTACTGTAAACAAAATATATACTTTGATAGTTTATCTCAATTTTTGTTCATATAGTATTTTGATCAAGTAAATTGATTTCAAAGGATCTAATAAAATTATATATTATTCATTAGAGACTTAAAAAATCTATAGATAAATATTATGATCTATATCATACTACATATTTTGATAAATTGGGTTGTATTTAAACTATTGGGGGATCTAAAAAATAAACCACTTTAAACATAAATTTTTATTGGGTACTCAATTCACCCCCTCTTGAGATACACAATCTGACCAATAGGGTTTTTTCCAATTATTATTTAATATGAGTGGTGATGTATTAAGGTAACCTAATAGAGTGTTTAACATAGGATTGTGGGTCCCTTTTGATATGGAATTAATGTTTATATTATCATTTATATATTGGAATGATGACACAAATGGTTCTTCATGTGAGATATGTGTTTGAAATGCATGGGACGTACACTCAACTGATTAATTGGGAGATGTTTCCTAGAATTAATAGAATGAAACTTATAGTAGATTGATCTGAGTTGCGTGGAATAGTAGCCCAAGTGTGTACACCAACAAGTATGGGATGTGATTACCAAATGGGGCTTTTGAGCACTATTGTGAGTAGATATTTAGATGCTCTCTTACCTTGATACAAGAGATTGATCTTTTTATGAAATATGTGGTATAAGATTTAAATAACCCAAGATTAGCCTAAAGAAGGTGAATATGGTAATTAGTTAGGTGTGATAGACTTTTATGACTTGTGAGACATGTCAATGTATGGGTTTTGAGAGATCATTGGGAAAGATAGATTGAGTTTTGGAAGTTACATGGTGTAGTTTTTGGGTACAACATATGTTAGTTAGGTCTATTCCTAACAATGGTTTGTTAATTGAATACAATGAATAGATCATAAGAACATTACATAAAATGAAATGTATCATGATAATATCTGAAAAAAAAGAGAACGAAACCGAGAACTATGGGATATGATCCTTCACATTAGAATTATAGTTAATTTAAAAGGAAATAATTTGATCTATCTTGAGTACTTTATTTGAATAAGACATTGATATTCCAAACACCATAGAGGGTATGGAAATTCCATCGGTACCAGCCTGTGCTTGCATGGGAAGCCTATCCAGATGGTCATGCAAAGATGTATAGTTACTATCAGGATGCAGATGCTGGGGAGGGGCAGTTCCTTGTAGATAGTCTGGTTGAATTCCCTAAGACCATTGGGTCATGTATTCTCATAAGCCTACGAGCCATGTAATATCTGAGCCTACGGACCTTGTAAGGGTTCCCCCTCATCCCTTGAAAAGGGGGTTATCAAAAATCAATAAAAATGAAGGCCTTCGGGCCATTTAGGCATTCAGGCACTATGAGGATCCAAGGATATAATAACACTAGTGGTGATCCATGCAAAAAATTTTATCCCAAAGCATCACCGATGTTACTCCAGGTGATGGAATAGTGGTATCGATCATCTTTCATCACTCACCTTCACCATAACATAGTCATTCAAAGATGTTGGATTTATTATTGTTCTCTCATTCTAGAGAGGATGGAAGGAGGTGGAAGAATATCATGAGAATGAGAGGAAACCCTAGATGTATTCTTCATGGAGAGAAATATCTATGGAGGAGAAATATTGTGAACACCAAAATGGTTATCATTATTTCTCAGGATCCCCAATAGAAATGATGTAATGTCCTATCCCAGTTTCCACTAAACCCGATTCCCTTAGATTGTTTTACACATGAAATTAGGCGCACCTCCCAATATGACAGAGGCTACTAACTAGTAGTGAGGGTATAATGAGGTATGTGAGGAGACTATACCATATTTACTAGAGTAAAAAATAGCATAAATTTATATAAATAATATCTAAGTAGTAATGATCAACAAAAATGAATCATATAATCAATCCCCCAAAATAGGTAAATTCCCACAACCATACAGATAAACATGCCATGTAATACAGGTGTTAAGTTCCAAAATAAAACCAACATAAGACACTAAGACAATCCTAAAAATAGGTCTCCATGCCATGTCTAGTCCTCTCATCCATGCTTCTCCCTGACTTCCATATCAGTCATTTATCTTACGTCCCTTACCATTATCCTAGCATGCAAACATGATGTTTGCTCGGGTACCCAACAACAACCCAATCAGGGTGTGAGTAAAACTCAATAGGGCACTACCAATTGTAACACCCCAAGATTTTGAAAATAAATTTAATATTGAATACATGAAACACTGAGTCTCTAAGAAACATCACTTTTATATAACTTACCTAGTAAGCATAATTTTCCCACTTATATCATTTGAATTTTGAAAAACCGACATACACAGTTGCGTTTAGTAAGATATTTGGAGCCCAATAAGACAAACTTATTTTTTTTGTGAATAGTAACATACCCTTATGGATGGTAATATGAATAGTAATATGAACCTTATGAATAGTAAATAATAATATTATTTTATTTTCTTTAGGTTATAATAAAATGAGATATTGATTAATTTTTTAAGGTGATATAAAATGAATTATAGTTTTAAAATTGTTATTTTTCGAATAAATTATGATTTTAATTAAGAATTAAATTTATAATATTTAATAAAATATTTTCAAAAAATGGAGTTCATTTTTTAATTCTAAACATTGAAAAATTGTTAGGGTTAATTTTTGGTATTTTTCTGAAATACTCAAATTTTTGATGAATAGTAAAATATAGTAATTTACCATATATATACATTATCAGTTAAATTCACTATTAATAGCATCATGGGTTATGTAAACACACTTGGTTCAAACTCACATACACATATTAATATTCTTGGTCATATGAATCAATACTATTGGTAGTCTTTGGGAAAATAATAAAATAATTAGTAAAATAATGGGAAAACCCTCCTCTCCTCCAATATAACCCCCTCTCACCCCCTCTTCTCTTCACTCCTATCAAGCCTTATTACTTGTATAAATTCTTCTCAAATATCCTTCAAATATCCTCCCCTACATCCATAAGCCCTTGGTATCATAAAAAGACCAAAACATCTTCCCTAATGAGTCTCCCAAGGAAGATTACTTCAAGAGGTAAATTCCTCTTTTCATTTATTTTATTTCAAGTTCCTTCTTTTTCTTTTTCTTTCCTCACCTCATTTCATAAAAATGTTGCGATGACTCTAGTAACTTACATGTACTTAAATTTTGTTTTGGGAAAGTAATAATTCTTCATCATTTTTCCTTTCCCCTTATTTTATACTAGAAATGGAAACACTTTCTGAGATGTGTTAATTTATCACATTCAAGGATAACCAGTTTTCAATTTATATTACCATATTAAATTATGGTCATGAAACCATTTTAATGGTTGAAACAGACTAAAATATATGTATTATAACTTATTTAAGGTTATATAATCCTTTTTTACACATGATATTAATTTCTAAGTCAAAATGAGTTCATTGTGATCAAGAAACACCAATTAACCCAAACAATTGTCATTAAAGTTTTATATAATGATTCATCTTCACTCCCAAAAACCAAACTATTTTTATAACCATTTAATATTATGGTTGTTAAATAATAAAATAAAACTTCTATTCTGGAAAACCATTCTCATTCTACATGTTTATCCATATATGAATATAAGTAAACTGATTATGAAAACCAAGGAAGAAAACACTCCCAAACATTGAAATTGAATACCTTAACCCATCAAAAGGACATGAATGAACCTAATAAGGTTATAATAAATCGATTAAATTTATAGTTGGTTATTAAATCATTAATTTATGAACCTAAATTTGATTATTCAGGTTGCAAAGATCGAGTTAGTGACACCTTCGGACTTAAGGTAAGTGTTTTCCACCCGAACCTCCATTTTCATTCAGGTTACTTTTATTATCTACTTACCTCAATTAAATTATTATTAATTCATATTAACTCCTCATAATTTATGTTTTAATGTTCTATATATGTGTTCCAACTAGAATCGTACCTTCATTTATGGGTATTTATATGTTTTGAAAGGATCTTTCAAAAATGCTTCCTGAAATACAATCCTGATTCAAAGGAATTTCTCAAATTCTTACCTATTTACAAGGAAACTATATAATATGTTTTTAGAAACCAATATTTTTATAAAATAACTTATTTTATCATGGAAATTCCATATTACTTCACTTATGTTTTTATACAAATATTTTTCTAAAAGAAGTCTTCTTTTCAAAGTAAAAGAGTATTTATCTGAAGAATTACTTGATGATTTCATAAGAGTATCTTCATCTATTTCAACACTCGTGTTGATTATTATGTAATATTTGGATTAATATTTATGATATAATGTAGCATATTTAATTGAATGTTTTATGATTAGTTTGACTGTGGATGTGAAATCTTAAAACCATTCACCGTTTTACTCTGAATAGTTAGTGTTTATGCTTAATGTTCAGGGAAAGGTATTTATATTTCATAGGTTAGTTTCAATATGAACATATATATTGTTTATGTTTTTCCCATTAATATGAGGAATGATTTATAATTATTATGTGATGGGTGGGGCCCACTATATCCCCTTGATGCATCAGTAGGTTTCATGAGACAAATAGACGTGGACTTGGTCAAGGCCTTGCCCATTTTTATATATGGTTTTGCCCAAGGACTTAGTCATTTTAGATATCTTAGACGAGGCCTTGATGTAATGTTTTAGAATGTCCGACATATGATTTTACCTCATTATGAAGCTATAAATTTGTAGTTCATGTTGTCATTTGACTAGTAGAATACCCATGATTATGTTTTATTGTGGAAATATTTACTCAGCTTATATTCCTGCCCTAATGTGTTCAAGTTTATTATTTTTAGAGGAACATGTTTTCAATTATTCACCATACCTAATGTTTAAGTTTATGATATCTTACACTATATTGTTTACCCTTACCGAGTGTTTGAGCTCACCCCTTTCTTATATTTCATTTTCTAAGGACATGAAGAAGTTTATTATGAATGACCTACAGGGATAAACTTATACTTGTGGATGTTCCCAATAAAACTTATATATTGTATTTCATTTAAAGTTGTAATTTTGAACTTATGTATGTATCTGGATTTCCATATCTACTAAACTATTTGTTCCTTTAGGATACAAATTTCTTTTATTTATGCCAATGTAATGTAACAAGGCACTGACTCTAGGAAACTGGGGTCGGGTCTGTACAGTTGGTATCAGAGGAGGTTTTGTAGAAAACTTGGAAACTAGATTTAGAAAATGTAGAGTATGGAAAAAAAACCCTAAGATATTATTTGAGGATAAACATACAATAACATCATGGAATTTATGGTAAGGAATAGATTATGAGAATCTTTCTAGAAAATAAATCCATGTCTATATACTATAAGTGGATGAGGTTCTAACACAGATGTACCTTGGAGTGAAAACTCTAACAAGGGGTTTTGTGCTTGACCTATAGTATCCTGATACAAAACAATGAGCCTTACTATGCACTTGGTTTGACACTCCTGGGGTATATTCTTAGGAGAATTCAAGTTTTATTAACAATCCATCATGAAGGACTTAAATGTAGATTTTTCCTCAAAGAAACCATGCTTATGATTATGAGATTATACATGCATAAGATTTTAATTTATGTTAAGTATTGTTTTTCTAATTTGAGGTAGTAAATTATAATTTATAACCTAATATAGTGTATGCCAATATTTAGAAATGGCTCCAAGCAGAGGGAATGGAAACCGTATGAACACACGTATCCCAGGTTGGGATTGACCTTCTATGCAAGATAATGATGTTGGATCTGGATCTACAACTGGTGCAGAGAAACTTATAACTATAAAGAGATAAATTACTCATGTTATGAACAATAAACTTACTCATATGGAGCATGTAGATCCAAAATGTAGAGAAGCAATGTTATATCACTTTATGCGACAACATCCTCTATCATTTAATTGGACTACAAACCAATTTGTAGTGGCATTGTGGATAAGTTCCTTAGAGAAGATATTTATCGCCTTGGGAAGTAATGAAAGGGAGAATATTTTAATGGTAGTTTATCATCTTTCGGGAGATTCTGATCCATGGTGGTCACTAATTCAAAACACAAAGGATGAGGAAGATATAGAAAACATAGAATGGAGTGAATTTAAAGAATGTTTCTTAGAGAAATACTTTCCTCATGAATAACGAGTAGATTTGGAAATGTAGTTTCTGAATTTGATGAAAAAGGAAGATGAAAATATTGAAAAGTATGAATCTATCTTCACAAGTTTAGAAAAGAATGATGTAGACTATATACGTAATCCAAGGAGCAATATTGATCAATTCTTTGATGGCCAAAATCAATTTCTCCAGTGCATATTGGTTTCCCAAACATTCTCATCATACAAAGATATAGTCTCATGTTCTATCAAGACATAAAAATAATTCTCTAAGTCTTATGAATTTAAAGGAAAGAAATAGAAGAAGAGGGTTTATGAAAATTTTGGAAAAGAAAATAAGGAAATGGGGAAGAAGGGAAGAGTTGACTTTTTACCCTATGATAATTGTGGAAGGTAACACCCTGGTGTCTGCTTAAAAAGAAAAGGGGTGTGATACAAGTTTGGAAAGAAAGGACATAATGTCGGTGTTTTCAAGGGGAATAAAGAAGCTATTAATGTTCAATGCTATAATTGTAGGGATATGGGATACTATGAGAATTATTGTTCAAAGCGTCCAGGAAATGTGCCCCAGAAAAGGTCAAGGGAGCAAGGATAATCTTAAGCAGTCACAACTAGTAATATTGAAGTTATTAATGACATGGTGGTAGGTACTTTAATCATTTACTCAAACTTATAAAATTCTATATTTGATTCTGGATCATCACATTCTTTCATATCTTCCCATTTTCCCAAGAAAATTAGATATTTTGAATTTGATTTAGTAAGGGAGTTGTAAGTCAAAACTCCTAAGGGAAGTATCATTATAGAAAAGTTGTGTCATGTAGTTCCCATTATTTCATATAAACATGATTTATATGCTGATTTTATTATCATACCCATGATTGAATTTGATATAATCCTTGGTATGAATTGGATTTTGAACCACGATGTGAAAATTTATTTCAAGAAGTATGAGGTTACGATTTTTGAGGACGATGTAGAATCCCATATCTTTAGAGTAGAAACATTACCATATGATTCTACTCTAGATCCACCCCCAGTAAATCTACAGAATTCAATTATTAAGGAGGAAGGGAATGAAATAAACTATGGGTGAGGAAAGGAATGTTCAAATAGAGGATGTACCTATTTTTGCAAGAATATGCTGATGCATTTCTAAATGATTTACCTGGACATACTCCAGATCAAGAAATTGAGTTTTCCATTAACTTAATTCCTGATTCAAAAACCATATCAAAGACCCCTTATAGAATACACACTGTGAAATTAGTGGAACTGAAGAAATAACTAGAGGAATTGAGTGATAAAGGATTTATTCTCCCTAGTGTTTCTCCCTAGGGATCCTCTGTTCTTTTCATTAAAAATAAAGATGAATCTATGAGGTTATGCATTGACTATAGGGAGATCAATAATATATCATTAAATAAAAAGTATCCCCTACCTAATATTGATGATTTTTTTTATCAACTTCATGTATCCCAACACTTTTAGAAGATTGATCTTCGATCTAGATATTATCAATTGTGTGTGAGGAAAGAAGATATTCCAAAGATAGCATTTAGAACCAAGTATGGGAATTACGAGTTTAAATTAATTTCTTTTGGACTGAATAATGCACCCTATATTTTCATGGATCTAATGTATAGAGTTTTAAAGGAATATCTTAATGACATTGTGGTGGTATTTATTGATGATATCTTGGTATACTTCAAAAGATATGAGGATCATGAAAATCACTTGCACACTATTATGAAGACTCTTAGAAGAAATGAATTATATGGGAAGTTTAGCAAGTGTGAATTTTTGATTCAATCAATTTCTTTTCTTAGAAACATTATTTCTAAGGATGGAATATCTGTTGATATTGTGAAGACAAAGGCTGTGAAAGTATGGCCTAATTCAATGAACATAATTGAGGTATGTTGTTTTATTGGTTTAGAAGGTTATTATTGAAATTTCGTTTAGAACTTCTCCCATTTAGCCAACCCAATGACCAAGATTACACATAAATGGGTTAAGTTCGTATGGAAAAAATAATGTGAGGAGTTTTTCAAAGAATTGAAGAGGAGATTAGAGAATGCTCCGAACCTAACTCTACCATCAGGGGAATGATGGGTTTGTGATATATAGTGATGCATCAAATAAAGGACTTGGTTGTGTCCTTATGTAGAATGATATAGTTATTGACTATGAATTAAGGTAGTTAAAAATTCATGAAAAAAACTATCCTACTTCTGATCTTGAGTTAGAAGTGAAAATCATTGCTATGAAGTTATAGAGAAATTATCTCTATAAAAAATGAGAGATTTATACAGATCATAAGAGTCTAAAATATTTATTCTCATATAAAGAACTCACCATGAAGAAAAGGTGATGTCTCAAATAACTCAAGGATTATGATTGTTCCATACACTAACACCCATGAAATGCAAACAAGGTAGATGATGCATTGAGAAGGAATGATCATGGAGTTATCAACAAAATGAGGATTGAAAAGGATCCTTTGTACATGGATCCAATGAGGATGGATATGAGAATTATCAAAGAAGGTGAAACATCACTACTTTTTTATATGGTTGCCCAAGCATATTTATTGGAAATAATTAAAGCTTCACAGTATGATGAAGAGAATGTTAAAAAGAAAATTAATGTTGTGAAAGATGGGAAGTTGGTTGACTTCATGTGTGAATATGAAATTATGAAATTTGGAAAGAGGATATGTGTTCCCTCTCTACCTGAGCTGAAAAGGGAGTTATTAGATGATGATCAAAGCTCGAATTTCTCTATACACCATGGTAGAACTAAAATCTATAGGGATTTGAAAGAACATTTCTGGTGGGATAACATGAAGAGGGAAATTGCTGATTATGTATCAAGATGTTTAGTCTGTCAACATGTGAAGGTCAAATGAAAACATCCTAGAGGAGTCATAAAACCTCTATCTATTATTACATGGAAATGCGATGACATCACCATGGATTTTGTCACCAAATCACCCAATAATCTAAGAAAGAATGCTGTAATATGGGTAATTGTGCATCGACTTACAAAATCTTCACATTTCCTCGCTATAAGGGAGGATTTTCCACTAGAGTGCCTAGAAAGAATCTATATCAATGAAGTTGTGAGACTTCATGGAGAACCTATCTCAATTGTTTCTGATCGTGATCGACAATTTACATTGAAATTCTGGAAAATTATTCAGAAATATTTGGATACTATGCATCGATTGAGTATTGCTTATTACCCACAAACTGATGGGAAACCAAAAAGGACGATCCAAAACATAGAGGACATGTTGAGATCATGTTCAATTGAATTTGAAAGTATGTGTGATCAATATTTACCTTTAGTGGATTTTTTCTATAATAATAGTTTCCATTCAAGTTTTCAAATGGAACCATATGAAGCATTTTATGGAAAGAGATTCCGTACACCAACTTGTTGGGATGAAGTTGGAGAAGGGAAGTTTGTGGGCCTAGAACTTGTGGAGGAAAAAATAGTGAAGGTAAAGACTATTTAAGGCCATATCAAAGCAGATCAACCAGAAAAAATAGATATGATGATAATTGAAAGAAGGATTTGTATTTTCATGTGTAAGATTATGTTTTCTTAAAAGTATTTCCATAGAATGGTATTTTGGAAGAAAGGGAAATTGATCCCTTGGTACATAGGACCATTTGAATTTCTGGGGAGAATTGGAGATGTTTCATATAGTTTGGATATTCCACATACCATTTTTAAAGTACACGATGTGTTCCATGTGTCATTGCTGAGAAAGTACATGCTAAACCCAATTCATGTCCTCACTTATGAAGGCATAGAATTGGAACTTGACCTATCTTACTGTGAAGATTCTATCTAGATTCTGGACACTAAAGAACAAGTGTTGAGGAATCAGATGACTCGACTGGTAAGGATATATGGTAAAAATCATAAAATCAAAGAGGCAACATGGGAGCCTGAGGATCATAAGATGAAGAACTACCCAAATCTTTTTCTGAGGTAACATTATGGTAATTTCGAGGAAGGAATTTTTGTAAGGAGGGGATAATGTAACACCACAAGATTTTGTAAATAAATTTAATATTTAATGAATGAAACAACGAGTCTCTACAAAACAAAAATTTTCTATAACCTAGCCAATAAACATAATTTTTCCACCTCTATGATTTGAATTTCGAAAAACCGACATACACAGTTGCGTTCAGTAAGATATTTAGAGTATGATAAGACAAACTTAATTTTTGGTGAATAGTAACACATCCTTATGAATTGTAATATGAATAGTAATATGACCCTTATGAAAAGTTAATCATATTATTAATTTATTGTCTTAAGTTTATAAGATAATGAGATCTTGATTAATTTTCAAGGTGATATAAATTGAATTATAGTTTTAAAATTGTTATTTTTCGAATAAATTATAATTTTATTTAAAAATTAAATTAATAATATTTAGAAAATTATATTCGAAAATTGGTGTTCATTTTTGAATTCTATATGTCAAAAAATGGTTAGGGTGGTTTTTTTGGGATTTTTTCTAAAATTCTTGAATTTTCAATGAATAGTAAAATATGGTAATTTACTGTATATATACATTTTCAGTTAAATTCACTAATCCTAGAATCATGGCTGATGTAAGCACACTTTTTACAAACTTATATGAACATATTACTATTTTTGGTCATAAGAATCATTACTATTTGTTGTCTTTGGAAAAATAATAAAATAATGAGTAAAATAATGGGAAAACCCTCCTCTCATCCACTATAACCCCCCTCATTCCCTCTTTTCTTCACTCCTCTAAATACCTGTTACTTATCTAAATTCTAATAAAATATCCTCCCAATATACCCCCTATGTCCAAAATCTCTTCGTCTCGTAAAAAGACCAAAGCCTCTTCCCTAAAGAGGCTCTCAAAGAAGATTACTTCAAGAGGTAAATTCCTCTTTTCATTTATTTTATTTCAAGATCCTTTCTTTTATTTTTATTTCCTCACCTTATTTAATACAAATGTTGAAATATATCCATTAATTTACATGTATTTGAATTTTTTTATGAAAAAGGAATAATTCTTCATCGTGTTTCCTTTCCCCTTCTTTTATACTAGAAATGAAAACACCATCCGATATGTGTTAGTTTATCACATTCAAGGACGATGAGTTCGTTGTGATCAAGAACCGCCAATTAACCCAAACAATTGTCATTAAAGTTTTATATAATAATTCATCTTTACTCCCAATAATCAAAAGAATTTTATAACCATGTAAAACCGAACCTCTTAACCCATAAAAACCATTCTAATTCTATATGTTTATTCATACATGAATATAAGTAAACTGATCATAAAAACCAAGGAAGATAATGCTCCTAAACATTGAAATTGAATCTCTTAACCCATCAAAAGGCTATGAATGAACCTAATAAGGTTATAATAAATAAATTAATTTTAGAGGAGGTTATTTAATCATTAATGTATTAAGCTAAATTTAATTATTCATGTCATTAAGATCAGGTGAGGAACATCTTTGGACTTAACTAAGGGTTTTCCACCCAAACCTCCATTTTCATTCGAGTTACTTTTATTATATACTTACCTCAATTAAATTGTTATTCATTCATATTCACTAATCAAAATTTCTGTGAGAATGTTATATATATGTGTTCCAACTATAATCATACCTTTATTTAGGTGGAGTTATATTTTTTTAAAATGATATTTCAAAAATTCTTCCTGAAATACAATCCCGATTCAAGGGAATTTCTCAAATTCTTACCTAGTTTCAAGGGAACTCTAATATTTTTTAGAAATAATTATTTTTATAAAATCACTTATTTTATTATGTAAATACCATCTTACTTTAATTTTGTTTTTATACAAATATTTTTTCAAAATAACTCTTGTTTTCAAAGTAAAAGAGTATTTATCTCAAGAATTACTCGATGATTTCATAAGTGTATCTTCATCTGTTTCAACAATCCTATTGATTATTATGTATTATTGGGATTAAACTTTATGATATAATATACCATATTTAATTTAATTGTTTATTATTAGTTTGAATATGGATGTGATACCTTAAAACCATTCACCAATTTACCCCGAATGGTTTGTGTTTATGCTTAATGTTCGAGGAAAGTTATTTACGCTTCATATATTAGTTTCATTATGAATGTATATATTGTTTATGTTTATCCTTGTTCATATGAGGAATGACTTAGAATTATTATGTGATGGGTGGGGCCCTATATAGCCCCTCGATGCATCAGTAGGTCCCATGATACAAATTGTTATGGACTTGACTGAGGCCTTGCCCATTTTTAGATATGGTTTTGGATGAGGCCTTAATCATTTTTAGATGTCTTGGACAAGGACTTAATGGTATGTTTCAAAATTTTCAAAATATGATTTTCCCTCATTATGAAGCTAGAAATTCATATTTCATGTGGTTATTCGACTATTAGAATACCCATGATTATGTTTTATTGTGGAAATATTTACTCAGCTCATATTCCTTCCATAATGTGTTCAAGTTTATTATTTTTAAAGGCATGCATTTTACATTATTCACCATGCCTAATGTTTATGTTCATGATATCTTCCACTGTATAGTTTACCCTTACTAGGAATTTGAGCTCACCCCTTTATTTTGTTTCATTATCTTTGGACATGAATAAGTTTATTACGAATGACCTATAGGGATAAAATTATAGTTGTGGATGTTCCCCATAAAACTTATATGTAGTATTTCATTTCAAGTTGTAATGTTGAACTTATGTATGTATCTAGATTTACAAATCTACAAATCTATTAATTCATTCAGGATATGAATTTATTGTTATAATGCCTGTGTAATTTAATAAGGAACCGACTCCGGGAAATTGGGGTCAGGTCTTTACAACAATGGTGTATACAAAAATATATAGTCCAATAATAGTATATAAAGAATTATAGTAAACAGTAGACAAGTAGTAGATAAAACATGTTTCATTATTTAACAATATTTAAATTGACCACATTTGATCTCGATTCCAAGTTATACCCATACCCATGAAAAATTCTTCTCACCATTACAGTCTACTAAATAATATACAATGGTGTTAAGAACATTACATCATAGAGGAATTATTTTATAAAATCAATTTAATAATATACCTTGGAGCATTAGTCCATTTACCGACCTCATGTATATACTTTAGGATCTTTGAGCATTATTCCAACATCTTAAACCATGAGATACATCAGTGGGGCCTAGAGCATTAGTCTAGCCTGGCCCAAGTGGTAGGAGCCTTAGTCCAACATCCCAACCATACTATTTATCATTTATTCCAAGGATCATCACAAGTGAACTTTTTAACCAACAATTAAACCAAGGGTTCACCTTTTTAATTTATCAAATTATCAATGTTCATTAGATTAAACACTTTAATCAATTCCATATCTATCCCATTTCATTATTTAGGAATAATTACAACCACTGGTCTCCCTTTCAAACCATTTACCTATATGAACATTCCTCTTTAACTATTATCGCATTGACCCATTAATATTCCATAACTCCTTTAAATTTTACATGTTAAGAAAAACAAACCCTTATTCCATGATAAAAATACGAACAAAATTTATTTAGTTTAATATCATAAACCCTTTAAAATGTCACTTCACAATGCATTTTACCATATCAAAGGGAGTGGTACCACCCATGGGTGACTATAGGTCCAATCCAATAATCCTCAATAAATCCAACAGGGTTCATGAGGGGTCCAACACATATTTTAAATTCCCATTTTATCAGTTCATACCAAATAATAAAATGTGGAGTATAACAATATAAAATAATAACCATATATACAAAAATATACATCAAGACTGTGGGATATAACTTTAAGACCAACTACCTCAAGTTTGTAGACAACCACTCACTTAAAAAAGACCCTTGTTTCAATCCCAAACAAACCACAATTCCAAAAATAAGAATCTACTAGAAAAACAATGATTGGGGGCTTCATAAGGGGAGAAAAATCCTACCAAGGTTATTCTAGAAAATATAAGAAAGAGGAGTGGTATACTCACCTAGATATTAGATTCTCAACCAACGATGCTTAAAATGACACAATATTGAGAGAGAATCACCCTTAAAGGAGGAGGGAGACCTTGATTTTTTTTCTTTAACTATTACAGGTGGAAATGGGAATAAAATTGGTCAAGGTTTATGAAATAATAAGGTAGAAAAATGGGAATTTCCCCACCCCCTTTAATGTGGCACATGGATGGCCAAACCATGCACCAGCTGTGCAGTAACCTTTGTCCAAGAGGGGGCATGGGTCATATGGTTCTTGAGGGAACCTTTAGGGTATGGAATACCATGAAGAGGCCATGTATTTGTATCTATCTAAATCTTAATTATTTTTAGGATCCCCCTTTAATGGGTTTTCAATCGTGAACCCCCTATAGGTCGTACATTTATTGTGCATGGTTAGTACTCACTGTGCTCCTTTCCCAATATGACATATTTTCTTCCTTTTTTGTGTCCTAAACCACCATGACATGCTTAATAACCCTCAAACACTTTATAAACATTTCATTAACCATTTTAATGAAGTTAAAATAGAAAACTAAATAACAACATACCTCCAAAAAAGGTTAGGATCTTACGACCTCCCCACCTTATAACAACTCATCCTTGAGTTCCTCTCATAAGAATCACTAAACCTACAAGGTAAAAATGTCAATCCATTGGGATCACATATCCATCCCCCTCTCCTAATATTCCTCATAAACCTGGACATGTTTCCACAAAAATCATCCAGAAGGAACATACTTAGCCCGTAAAACCATCTCACTGTGATCCACAATATGAACCAGATGTTCTTCAAATCATGCATTTGCCTCAAGATCAAAATCATCATTATTAATCACAAGGGATGGGTCATGGTGATACTTTGAAGTTGTGAAATTTTAAAAACATAATGCATATGATTATACCATATTGGAAGATACAATTGGTATTCTTGCAGTTGGATCCTCTCCATATCCTCAAACAGTCCCACGTACCTGGGCATCAACTTGCCCCGCATCTGAATCTGACGACAACCCAATCATGGAAAAAATATAAGGAACACATAGTCATCAACTATAAACAATATAGGCCAACAATGTTAATAAATGTATTACTTTTTTTCTCTGATCCATATCCATATGATTTCGAATCAATTGAACCTACTATAATATCCCCCATATGAGACTCAGTCCCAACAACTCTCATTCACCCACTTCCATCGGACACAAGGGTGATCAAAATGGCCTGCCATAGAGGAGATCATATGGTTCCATAAGTATAGTCTCTTGATAATTGTTTTTATAGGAAAACTCAATAATTTATAAGTTTGTCTCCCAAGATCCACCAAAGTATAGGTCACATGACTTAAAAATGTCCTCTAATATCTGAATAATATGTTTTTATTTTTCATCTATACATGGGTGGAAATCCAAACTCAAAAACACCTGAGTACCTAGTGCTTTCTAAAATCCATTATAGAAGCATGAAGTAAAACATTGATCATGATCAGAAACAATACTATAAGGTACCCAATTAAATTTTATTATCTACTGTATATACAAGTCATATAATTGGTTAATGTTGAAAGTCTCTTGAATCGGTAATAAATGTGCAACCCTTTTCAACCGATCCATAGTCACCCATATTGCATCATTTTTTCAAGATGTATTCAGAAGACCTACGAAAAAATCCATGGTGACATCATCCCACTTCCATTACATAATGGGAAATGACTATAAAATTGTAGTAGGTCATTGATTCTCACCCTTCACTTTATAATAGGTGTAGGATTGTATCACAAAGACTATGATACATTTTTTCATTCCTGGATACCAATACTTTCTACGAAGATCATAGTAAATTTTGGTCAAATCAGGGTGAACCGTCTTCTTCAAAGCATAAAACTCATGTATAATCTCTTCCTGCATATTTAGAGGCATAAAAACACATCCAAAAATGTAAATAATCTCATCTACATCAATAGTCCAATTAGAAGTTGTCTCCCCACCTTCAAAACTATGTCCCAAAGATATAAATTATGAACCCTTATACTACCTCCTATTAACATGATTCATAAGATATGGATCAATAGAAAAAGAAATGAGTTTCATTAGCTCATGCACTTCCCAAACACCTTTGTGCATATCAACAAACAAAGCCATCATATTCCACTCAGAACTAGAATCCTAAACTACCTAAGTTTGTATCTTCTGACTCAATGCATCTACACCATTGTTCCCCTTCCCCAACATATAAGTTACCTTGAAGTCAAAATATTGCATGAAATCATCCCATATCTACTACTGAAGATTCAAATCATGTTAGGAAAAGATATAATTAATGAATTTATGATTGATATAAATGAAAAAAAATTCACCAAAGAGATAATTCCACCAGAATTTAAAGGAATAATTCAATGTGGCCATCTTGAGATCATGCGTAGGATAATTTGGTTAATATGGACTCAATCATCATGATTCATATGCAATGAATCGATCTCCCTATATCAATAATTCCATAAGTCCAATCCCATATGCATCAAAAAACATGGTATACTTATTATCTCATTCATGTAAGGTTATATTTGACACAAAGGTAAAATGATTTTTCAGCATCAAGAAAGAATTATCACATGATTTAGACCACTCAAAACTTATACCCTTCTTGTCCAAATCTGAGAGTGGTTCTTCTAAGTGAGAGAAGTCCTTGATGAACCTTCTATAATATCCTAATAATCCAAAAATGAATCTGATATCAAGAACATTCTTGAGCCGAAACTAAGAGAAAACTGCCTAAACATTCTCTAGTTCTACTGACACAACATCCTCTAAGATGATGTGACCAAATAAATGTACCATGTTGATCTAGAATTGACACTGAGATATCTTGGTGTATAACTGATACTCTCTGCCTATACTCAAGAAGTTGGGTATGATTGTCCTATGTCTGAGTGTACACCAAGATGTCATACAAAAAAAAACAACTACAAATCAATCCAGGTTGGGGTGAAAGATTCATTTCATCAAATACAGAAACAAAGTAGGTGAATTCACTAACCTGAATGAAATTATGATGAACTCATACAAACCACACCTACTTCTGAAATAATTCCTTTTTATATTAGAATGTATCACCCTAAAATGTTAATACCTTGATCTAAAATCAATACAAGATAAAAAACTAGAACCCCTCAACTGATCTAATTGATTATTGATCAGAGGAAGTGGATATTAGTTCTTTACCATCAACTAATTAAACTTCCAATAATCAACACACAACTGCAACATTCCATACAACTTCTTATAAAAAACAACTAGATATACCCATGGATACATAATTGGATGAATAAAACCTTTATCCTACATGTCCTCTAATTGCATATTAAGTTCCTAAAGTTCTTATGGTTCTATTATATATGGTGGAATAGAAATTGGCTCATGTCTAGACATAAGTTCAATCATGAACTCAAAAAATATTTTAGGTGGAATCCCTCACAAATCCTCCAAAAACACATCCTGAAACCAATATACAATTTGAGTAAAGAATTAATGACTAAATACCTCATAATCATGAAAAATTATCACAACTTGATCCATAAGCTCACCTAGTTATGGAAGAACCAGCCCTACATATCCTCCTAGGATATCCCATTCCCCATGACGAACATGAGTGTCACCCTTTGGATATGTGAGAGTTACCCTTTGGTGATAATGATCAATTTGATCCTGGTATGTAACTAACGACACCATTAACAATATCAATTGAAAACCCACCAACTCATGCATGTACAATTCCCATGGGTGATGATACCCACCAACCTCAAGGGTATACTTCTTACATTGTCAGTCACCTTCCAATCATACTCATAATGGTGTGTCGATTGAAATGGATCCAAACATATACTCCACTTCCATAACAAAAACACTTAAAAATCGTGTTGATATGATAGAATAAAATGATAAAATAATAATTAAATAACTAGAATGTGTAGAACCTATAAGAATTGTACCTAGAACAATCAATGGAATTTCCTCACCACCTCTGGGTGAAGGCTGAATTACATGCAGTTGACATGAACCTCTACCCTGAACTCTTATCTCAGTAACATGCATTGAACTTACCTATTAATATGGGTTATCTTACCTTGGGGTAAGACATATGCAACCTCGACCAGTATGTCTATTAGAACTCTAACTGCTTTCCTGGTATGTTATAGTAAACCCCCTTCCAGCACTCTACATCGGTCTTGATACTCCATGACCTCCCCCTTGTAGAGGGTTCCTAAAGAACCTATGTACATGTCCTATCCTTATTCCTACTCAAAAATTGACTCGTGTTCAAGGAAACTAACTACACATGTTTACTTTCCTACCTCACAAATAGCAGAACAGTCGATCACTACCCTAAGACTCCGATCATCTGTTGTGACTACTTTATCCACCATCACCCTAGTGAAATGCCTCAAAATGATGCTTCCTACTATTATAGGACTTTCCACTAGATCATCAAGAAGAAACAATATTTATAGAACTAGAATACTCTTTGAGGATTCATTCATAAATGAGGGATTGATCCACAGCCATAGAAAACCTCTTTAAATGAAAGATATTAACCTGGGAATTTATCACATATAAAATTCCTTTTTGAAAACAGCTCTTCATTGCTACCTCATACCATACCAACACTGGTACAAAGAATTACAAGTTCATAAAGCATCCAACATAATACTTCATGGAAATATCTCCCTACATCAACCTTATAAATTTTGTATATCTCTACTGTCTTAGAGTTCTAAGATATAAATTTTTAAAAAACGTTTCCTAAGAATCCTTCCATAGCATACGATCTTCTTGATCATTCTAAAATCACATATCCCACCGATGCTTCAATAGTACTTGAAGCATATTTACTACCAACTTGGCCCTCTTATCTAGAGTAGTATCTAGGTGGTCAGTAATCATCTGTATAGACTTTTTCTATAAAAAGTTCAATTAAATTCAAACATACTTGATACTCTTCACCCTCGGTTTTTCTCCATGAACAACATGAAATAAGAAAAGTTCTCATGGAAATTCTCTTCCACCATTACCTAAAACTAATGTTGGTGCTTGTCCCACCATTGGAGGAGCATTATAAGTGATTCCCTCCTATCACCCAATGGTCGTGGTGGCATCTATCTACAATTCCAAACACGCATATCAAAAGACATAACAAATAATTACCAAATTTTACACAAAATAGGGCCCAATATTATCCATAAACATTCCAATATACATAGACTATACCAATTTATATAACTACATCTCTATCACCACCCTCAACCATCCCTATATGGGGATATGCCTAACATAGGGTAAACCAACTTATATAATTAAAATCCTTCCATTTGGTACCATTTTTAACCATTTCTCTTTAAAAAATTCAAATATTTCTCATTTAAGAACCGTTTTAATAATTTTAATTCGTCCCTTTTCAACTTATATATTATGAAATATTTTTTTAAAATCACAAGAATACCAGAAAATAATTTTCATTTCCCACAACCCACCAAAACCTACTTTTCTATGAGTTCCTAATATGATGCAGTTCCTATAAATCATTAGTGACTAAAATGATGATTGAACATAAAAACATCATTCGATGTCGATACACAGATAAAATTTTAGGAAAAAATAACATCACATGATAAGTAAATCACCCAAGGTGAAATAACATCTAACTATAATAAGAAAATATAAAGAACAATAATCCCACCCTAGGTACTTGGGTTTTCCCCAGCACATGGGTCAACTACGCCCATACATGAGATAATTTATAAGGCCCAAGAAACCCTATTCTTCTATATACCATTCCAAAATAGTAAAAAAAATTGAAAATAAAATTCTCTGATACCACTATGCATCATCCTACCTTAGATTCCACCAAACCCAATGCCCTAAGCTGGTTCATTACATGACCTCAGGTATGCCTCCCGACACACTAATGGCTGTCAACTAGCTATGAGGGTCTAATGAGGTATATGGGGTGACTATACCCTCTTTATCAGAGTAAAACAATAGTGAAAGTTGATATAAATAATATCCAAGTAATAATGATCAACAAATATGCATCATATAATCAATTACCCAAAATGGATAAATTCCTATAACTGTACAGATAAACATGCCATGTCATAATAGTGTCAAGTACCAAAATAAAACCAAAATAAGACACTAATAAAATCCCAAAAATTGGTCTCGATTTCATGTATGGTCCCCTTATCCATGCTCCAACACAACTCCAATACCATCCATCTAAAATAGGTCCCTTTCCATTATCCTAACCTACAACCATGAATTCTACTTGGGTACCCAACAACG
This sequence comes from Viscum album, assembly GCA_963277665.1. Classification (NCBI taxonomy): domain Eukaryota; kingdom Viridiplantae; phylum Streptophyta; class Magnoliopsida; order Santalales; family Viscaceae; genus Viscum; species Viscum album. The sequence continues at coordinate 224,485,722 of OY728163.1, forward strand.
GTTTGAGCAGTGTGTGAGTACAACTTAGTAGGCCACCACCAATAGTGTCTACAAAAATATACAGTCCAATAATAGTGTATGTATAAGTATAGTGAATATTAGACAATAAATATATAAAAATGTTTAATTATTTAAAAATATTTACATTGAATACATTTGATATTGATTCCCAATGATACCATGAATAATATATAAGGGAGTAAAGAAAATTACATCATAGGGGAATTCATTTATCAAATAAATATAAAAATATTCCTTGGAGAATCAATCCATGTACCCATATCATATCCATAATTTAGGAGCTTGAAGCATTAGTATGACATCCAAAACTATGTGATAAATCAATGGGGTCTAGAAAATTAGTCTGTACTGACCCATGGGAGAGGATCCTCATCACAACATCCCAACCATACCATTTATCATAAATTCAAAGGTTCATCGTCAATGACCTTCTTAACCAATAATGAAAACAGGGGTTCACCTTTTCATTTATCACATTACCTAGGTTCATTACATTCCACACTTTAATCAATTAAATATCTATCCCATTTCATCATTTAGGAATAAGTACATGCATTTGTCCCCCTTTCAAACCATTTCCTCAAATGGACATCCCTCTTTAATCGTTTATCAAATATACCCATTAACATTCCATAAATCATTTAACTCCTAAAATTTAATCAAAAAAATCCTTTATTCTATGATAACAAGAAAAATAAAATTTATTCAGTTTAATATCATAAAACCTTTAAAACATCAATTGACAACACATTTTACTATATCGAAGTGAGGGGAACACCTTATTGGTGACTCTAGGCCTGGTCCAATCATCCTCAATATTTCCAAAAATAATCATGGGTGATCCAACACATCTTTAAACACTCATTTTATCATTTTATTCCAAGGAATAAAATGTGTAGCATAATAACACAAAATTAAAACCACATACATGTAAATAAACATTAATACTATGGGATATAACACATACACCACATACCTCAAGTTCATATACAAACACTCACTTAAACACCACTCTTGATTCAAGTCCAAACGTCCCTCATTGTCCAAACTAACAATCTATTGTAAAAATAAGGTTTTAGGGCTTCAGAATGAGATAAAACATCCTACCAAGGCTCTTCCATAAGATAGAATAAATAAGAGGGTTATAATCTCATGGATCATTAATTCACAACCAATGATGTTTCAAACAACCCTAGATATCGGGATAAATACCCTTGAAGGAGGAGGGAGCCCGTGGGTTTCACTCTATCTACTAGAAGTGTAAAAGGAAAAAAAATCAAGAGTGGTTTCTTAAATACCATGGTAGGAAAATGGGAATTTACCACAAATTAATGAAGTGAATGATTTGGATTCATGGTGATACAAACCATGCTCCAACCATGGATCTACCTCTATCCAACAGGGGATACCAGTCATACATTTTTCTAGATTTCCCGCATGATTTGGAAAACCATGCAAGGGATGTTTGTTTGGATCTATCCAAAGACACGTGATTTTAAGGACCCCCATTTCATGATTTTTCAACCATGAACCACCCATATAGACCACAATTTTGTTGAAAACAATTATTACTAACCATGTACCAACATGTTCCCTACACATTATGGCCTCTTTTACTTCATTTTCATGTCCTGAACCCCCGAGACACCTCCCCCTCTCAAGAAGCATTTCATTAACCATTTTAAAGGGGTTAAACTCAAAAACTATACAATAAAATACCTCCATGAAAGTTCGAGACCTTAAAAATGAAATAAATAGGTATATGTAGAGCTAGGTTTAGAGAATTAGTAATTTTAGAAAGTCCCTTAGCTAATCTCTTCATACCCATTGAACCCCATGTCTAAGAATAATAATATTACTATTAATTTTATGTGTTCATGTCTCACATATAATATAAATATAAATAAATAAATTAATATCTTTTTAAATGATATTTATTATATTATTTTCATTGTTGGGTACCTATCTCAACCCATTCAGTTTCCTTGAGATTTTCCAAACATTGAATAATAAATAAATTATATTAAAGTTTTTGCGTATAAATATTTATTTAAAAATTCAAATAACTTATAAATAATAACTGAATAAATTCAATACATATTACAACTATTAAATATAAATTGTATTTAACTAAGATAAAGGGAAACACTAAGTTTGTGACCCTCTAGGAATCTTCCTTTGTGACATTAGGGATTCTTGTATAAAGTTCAATATCAGCATCTAGAAAAACATAAAGGCACCCATAGATGAATAAGTAAATGTTATAATGATAAAAAACAAAAATGAAGGCTTAGTATATATTATAACCCCCTTTTCATTTTATCTCATCAATAAGGTTTTGATACTCATGTCATCAACCTATATGTTTTATAAAACTTTATTTGAATTTAATAAATTAACCCATAAATACACCATGTCCATAGATTTTAGTTGATAGTTCCATTTCAATAAAATGGTTGAGATATCAACTTTCATAAATACAGGGGAGATAGATACTTCCTTGAATTATTGATTAGTAATATACTATTCATGATGTATCCAATGCACCCAACTTTGTCGTGAACATATGTTGTCATGGTTGAATGAAATAAATCTAAATATATGTATCATAGTATGTATTAATAATAATCTTAAAATATATAGATCATTACACATGTTTTCAGACAATAATATATAATGAAACAAAACATGTGGAGTTCCTATTGATAGGTATATCCCTCTAATATCCCATCTTGGAGATTACCAAGAATAAACATAATGAGATGAAGGTTTATCCACATATTAGTACTTTCAGATGATAGTCTACATCATCTAGATACCATCAAATTATTTCATACAACCATAAGAAACAGAGTTTAAGAATATCATTATAATGCTTCAAGGTTCTCATCATATCATGGAACTTCTATGACCTTTTCAATGCATCATATTCTCTAAGACATTATCACATTATATTTATGTAGAAGAACAATTAGTATATGTAATATCAATTATTAATAATAATTTTTCTAAATATATAATAAAAAATAATATAAAAAGTAGTTTGTTTTAGGATACTAACTTCAATAGACTTCCTATTGAACTAGAGCCAAATGCTAATGTATTTTAGTCTTCTATCACTCATATAATGTTTATATTTCTATTGAGATACAGATTTATTCAAAGGGTCCTCTATATTGTCTTCTATTGATACTATGATTATTGTGACATCACCTCCCTAAGAAAATTCCCTCAAGATATGACACTTATAAAGTATGTGCCTCATCAAATGATTTGAGCTTGGATCCTTTGCAAGATTCATTGATGAAGTATTATGATAATGCAATGTGATAGGATCTTTACTAAAAATTATCACATTAATATCCTTAATTACGTTTCCTATATAAAATGCTTCTTTATATTCATAAAATTTTATAATATACTTATACTCCACTATATAATTGGTTACCATAAAATTATTTGAGCACTTTTAGTTCATAACACCTCCATTGAGAGTGAAGATATATCCCAATTATAAAATCAGATCATCTTGGTATATTTGGAAACCATCTTCTCTATATCCACTAATGACTTGCACCTCATCATCTCTATAAACCAGGAACATATCCATAGTATTCCTTGGATTATTTAGGATAGTATTGACTATTATCCAATGGTAGTCTCCCAAATGAGATTGATATCTACCTATTGTGGTGAAACATCTTGCCAGGAACACAACATGACATACATGACTCACCCTATCAATGATACACATGGGATCTTTTTCATCCTATGAATCTCTTCATGCGTTTGAGGAAACATATTATTGGATAGATGTATACCATATGATTTTGGATGCAATAAACTCTTGGATTGTTCCATACTGAATATCTTTAATATCTTGTCAATTTAAATACCTTGACTTATTTAAAAAATCCTATAAATTATATCATGATAGATCTTGATCCCAATAATGTATGATGCTTCACAAATCTCCTTCATAGATAAGTATGAGTTTAACCTTTTCTTAATGGAATGAAATACAAGTATTTAATTTCCAATAATTAATATGTTGTTAACATAAACTATTTGGAAACCAATTTCACTCCCAATAAACTACTTATTGAGACAGGTATAATATTTGTTCCTTATGAAACAAAATTATGTTATGGCTATATCAAAGTGAATTTTCCATGACCTGGATTATTTCTATAATCCATAAATTGATATCTAAAATTTTCATACCTTGTTAGTATACTATGGAGTCACAAACACTTCTGGTTATTACATATAGAAATATTTCTAAATGTTCTCATTAAGGAATACTATTTTGAAATCTATATTCCAAACCTCATAGTAATGGTACACTACTATAAACAGTATAATTCTAATAGTTTTTAGTATAAAAACTATTTAAAATGTTTCATCGTAGTTTATACCTTGGCGGTGTTTAAACAATTTTCAACCATTCATGCCTTATAGGAATTTAATTGTCTATATAGGACTATTTTATTCTTGAATATCTATTTTAAACCAATGATATTTACATATAATGGAGGATCTACAAAAATCCATACATGTTTTTGGTATATGGAATCCATCTCAGAATTTAGAGTTTCATACCATTTTATAGATTTTGTTCTACTTACTAAGGTGGTATATTACTACACTAAACTCTTTAATATAGAAACATATGTTTAACCACATATTAACATACTATAAAACTAACATTTCATTTCCAATAAGTAATATGTTTTCAATAAAGACTATTAGGAAAAAAAAATTCACTCCCACTAAAACCACTTGTAGACATAAGGATCACATTCATTCCTAATGAAACAAGATTCTATTATGGATTATTAAAAATTAATGTTACATGAACATGACACTTTATATAATCCATAAATGTATCTCAACAATTTTCATACCTTCAGTATCGCATGGAGCCACAAAGCCTTCGGGTTGTGTCATATAGACATATTTTTAAAGGTACCCATTAAGGATGGGTGTTTTGAAATCCATCTTATTAACCTCATAGTCATGGTTAAATACTATGGAAAGTAGAATTATGACAGATTTTAGAAAAATAACTATTGAAAAATATTCATTATAGTCTATGCCTTGATGTTGTTTAAAACCTTATATAACTAGTCATGCCTTATAGGTACTGAATTTCCTATCCATGTCCATTTTCTTCTTGAATACCCATTTTCAATAAATGGAATTGACATACATTGGAGGATCTAACAAAATACATACTTGGTTTTGGTATGTGGAATCCATCATAGAATTCATGATTTCTTATCATTTTGTAGCTTTTGTGCCACTTACTACTTCCTTATAGGTTACGAGATCATTATTATCAACTAATAATGAGTTAATACCCCTATTGACTAAAATAACAAATCTTTTAGGTTCTAAAACCTATCTTATATTCTTACATAATACTTTTTTCACTAGAAAATTCTCTTACATGGGGATTTTTGGAATATATTCCTGTTACAACTCTTGTGTATATTGATCCACGACATCATCAATGTTTATTTCACTCCCACTATATATTTTAGAGATGTGACCCCTTTCAATAAAGGTGGGAGATCTATTTTCCACAATTTTTTTATTTTAAGGGTCATATAGTTAATATTTTCTAGTTTCCTTATGATATCCTATAAATATATACATTGTTCTATATGTGTATGTTGTTTCCCTAAAGGGTCCTTAATAATAGATCTACAACCCAACAATCATAAATTTAAAAAGAATTTCTTTCAACACCAATGACTGTATGTAATACTACATTTCACTTTAGTTAGTACTTAGTTTAGTATGTGTGAGACTATCTGTAATAATATCCCTAAAATAATAATGTAATACCTTCCTGACACATCATTTATCTCACTATTTCTATAAAGGAATGTTTCCTCATTTCACTTACAACATTCCATTATGGCATATAAAGAATAAGTTGAGATATACTCTAAAAACCCCATAGACAATCATTGGAATATTGGTTTCGAAATTCTCTTCCATGGTTTAAGATGAGGTTCTTCATCTTAGTACTAATTTGGTTATCAACATCATTTTTATATTCCTTTTATTTGTCTAAGGAATCCAACTTATACCTCATTAAGTAAATATATCCATATATAATAAAGTCATCTGAAAAAGTTATAAAGTATGAGTATCCACCCATTGATTTAATAGACAATTGTCCTAACACACTCATATAAACCAACTATAGATTCCTTAGTGCCCTTTAACCCTTTCCACTAAATATATCTTTGGTTATTATACCTTGTAAACAAGTGTGACTTATTCCAAGGTGTTTTAGTTAAAAATATTCTAAATATCCATCTTGGTATAATTTAGTAAAGACTTTTTTTCATTTTCGTAACCTAATTAGTGATTCCATAATTGGGTGTGATACGTGTCATGCAAACAATATTTTTTTATTAATTTCCATTAATAGTTTCATTTAATTAAACACAAAAATACCATTATTTAGATGTTCCATATCATGACATATTCTATCTTTGTAAAAGTAGAATTATTTTTCCTAAATTTTAAAATAAAACTATCCATACCAATAATGGACATAGAAATACTATTTTTAGTAATATATGGAACATAATAACTTTTATTTAAAACAAAAAGATCACTCTAGTAGGTAATGGGAGGTAGTTGTCTCTAATATCTACTATAGTTTTCTTAGTTCTAATGGTAGATCATAGATCCACCTCACCTCATTCAATTCTTTTAAATATAATTTGTTCTTATAATTGGATGTAAATATGAGCACCAAAATTTGTATTTAATACCCAATTTATAAATATAGATAGATTTAACGTTACAACTCAACCCAAACCATTGGGTATAAGATGGATGCTATGTGACTTCTTATGCACCTCCCCGTATGCAAGAGACATAGTATTGGTCTTGAAGATATTCAGTTTTCCCTTCCTTTTGTTCACTATAAATATAGAATAATTTTTGTTCTTATTATTCTTATCAACATAGAGAGGAAAATAATGAGATCTAAGAGAGAGACTTATCAATATTTTCATAATTAAATTCACAAAAATATAGAGAATCTCAAAGAGAGTGAAGTAAGTTTCAGATCCATGCTCACTTATTCAGGTACCATAAACCATAAAAAATCTAGATTCTCAATGTAGATAATAATTTTGACTATGTTATGACCACCTGACACACCTTCTCCATGATTTCTCATGAAGAGAGCCTTGGAGATCTCAAACTACTCCTTTCTAGATCTCTCATAATAAAGGTCACAGAGATAATTGAGAATGATATATATATATATATATCCATGTTCTTATAAAATTTAATAATTTAACTAGAAATATATGATAAAATAAAACACTAAACATCTAACACATAATCCTAGTGTTTTTCTTAGATAGTAATCTCTTCATAACTTTCCTCCTTTGTAGGTGGATCAGAAAAGGAGGATTCAAGCATGTATAGATTCCATTCAAGGTGTAATACAAGGTTCAAGAAACTATACCATTCCTTGAAGTTACTACAAGAAAATATATTAGCATTCTCTAGTATTGATTATAGGGATAAATTGGTAGATAATATTTCCATTTTACTATAAAAATATAAAAAAATTATTAGTACGTTACTTGGTTACCAAAATATATGAAATTAAATAATCTAATTATCTTTAGTCTCAAATTATTTAATAAGTCTCAGTGACACTCTTTATTGGACTCATAATATCCTATAATGTATACTTTCTAGTGAAAATGATCTAAATTTCCCTTCTTGTAACCAATAAAAAGTCTATAAAAAAAATATAAAAAGGTATTTAGGTAGGCATTTTTTCCAACTTCCATCATGTGTCTCCTTAATCCATTGAGTGTACTTCCCAATACTAAAATCCTGACTTAAATTTCTTCAAGACTTGCCTCAAAATATTTTTTGAACACAAAAGGCAATTAAATACAATAAAATTGTGGTTATGTTTACCCATCATCTTTTTTAAGACTTATCGATAATAAAAAGTTCCCACGACAAAGTCCTGGACCAACAATTTAAATTAGATAATGGAAGTATTTTTACTTAATATAAAGTTGAGATATTTTTTTATTGTGTATAAACATTGTTATTTTATCCTTTTACATGCATTTTTAATATTACATGGATTTTACACAATTAATTAACCATACGATGATAAAACATTTACATGAAATCCATTTATTTTAATTCCATACAGTATTCTTATTAATTGATTCTTTATATGATTGTGATAAGTAATCTATAAAATTAACCATGAAATATAAAAAAAATTAAATAAATAAAATATATTGATCATGAAATTTTTAATGGTTAATTTATTGAGAGGATAATAAATCAACCTACGACTCTTAAGGAATAACTCCTTTGAGCCATGACTGGTTCAAGTGAAACATTCCACTAATCACATATGTATCTTCTTGATTGGTTTCACCCCAGCTCAGTCTGCAAACCACCTCCTATCCTTGTATATTAATCCTTTATATATTATTACACTAAAAAAATATGAGATAAACCAATGAAATAGTCAAGAGGTTTATATAAAAGAAACCATGGGCACATAGGTCATATATAATAATAGTGGGAGGGATGAAACAGAAGACATCATATTTAATTTAATAACACTTTATTACATAATAAAACCCATGAAAAACATTAAATTAAATAAAAAATAGATTCTAAACTAGTCGATCAATGCTCATGATCTTCCATATTCATGAAACAGTATGCATTTAATAAACTATCCATTATTTCAGTCATTCTTAATTATGATAAATTAACCAAATAAATTAATTATATTATTAATAAAGAAATTAATTTATCTTAATATTCATCCAAAAATTCCTAGATATCAAAATCCAATATAATTTTAAATAAATTGAATAAATTAGTTTTATTTAAAATTAATTATGTAAATGACATTTTCTTAAAGGTAACACGACATGTACCTATCAGAATTACTTAACATCAAGTATGGTTGTGTCCAGGGAACTCACACAAAAATGTAGTGCATACTAATTTTACATAATTAAAATAAATTTACTTTCAAAGACTAAAACATATACATGTGTTAATTTATATATCATGTAATGATTTCAATAAACACTGTGTACCCAACATGTTACGAATATAAACAACATGTTGATTTGAATTTTATGTGGAAATTAATTTAGCATTTAATATTATTTTAAAACCATCACATGAAATGTATTATCAAATAATAAAAGATAAAAACAAGATTATTATGTTTAATGGGAAAATTAATTTTTACTTTCCACATAAATAAGTATGAGATACATGATGTGTAAAAATTGGCCACTATCCATGTATTCCTTTCATCATATGTTCACAATACCCCCTAGGTACTTGATGTGTATTTTTCTATATACATTTATGAGGTACATGATGTGTATTCTAGATACATACTACATGAACCCCATGTTTCACATCTATCAGTACATAAAAATTATCTAATAAATAAATGATGCACATTTGATCATGTGGTTTCTATGAATTTCATTTTGAAAGCATGTAGAGTACCCGACATGTACAACAACTTCACATCGTATGATCTAAAAAACAGTGTGCTAGTCCATCATGGAAACCATGCAACATGTATTTATGCCACATGCATTTTATTCACCCAAAGTGACTAAATTAATTTTAGTCTCATTCAGGTTCAAAGAATCTGGATACACAGTGTATACTTACAAGCTACATGTCATGTAGTTCCATGTAATTAGAACATAATCTTCAACACATATAGATGGGTTCTTTACATGTCATTCATTTATTCTTAACCAATTCTTGGTCATATTATGGTAGATGAAAAATACATCTAAAATAATGGATTAAATGAATGAATATATGATAAATAAAATAATAACAACAAATATATATAATGATAAATAAATTAAATAATAATAAATTTATATGGGACCTATCTGATACCCCTTGTAGTTTCTAGGTACTATAGAAGAAGGTTAGGTCTATGCCCAATGATGTCTTTTTCATTGAATCCAATGAATAAATCATAATAAAATGACGTAAAATGACATGTATCATATTACTATCTGAATAACAAAGTGAAGGAATCTATGAACCTGAAGGGATGATCTTTCATGTTATATTTATATTTAATTTAGAAGTATGAATTAACTATGTCTTGAGTAATTAATTTAAAGAAGATATTGATCATATGAATTCCATTCAGGTTGAACGATCATTATTCTATGATAATCCAAGGATGAAATCCCTCTAGTGATGATCCATGCATGATTTATGATTTTGAAGTATCACTGATGGTATTCCAGGTGCTAGCATAGTGGTACCGATCATATTTCTTTATTCACATAGATTGCAACATAATATTTTAGAGATAGATCATTTATTATTATTCTATAGTTATTAAGAGGATATAAGGTGATGGAAGAATATGTTGATCAAAAGAGGAAACCCTAGATATGTTCTTCATAGAGAGACTTATTTATGGAAAAAAATGTTATGCATTCCAAAATGGTTCCCACAATTTCCTTTGATCCCCAATAAAAATGGAATAACCAGTTATATATTGAGCTAGGTTCAGAGAATTATTAATTTCCAAAATTCCTATAGCTAATATTATAATCCCTAGTTATCCCCATGTATAATAGTAATAATAACAATAATATTTATTTGACACACGCATGTATTGAATATAATATAAATATCAATAAATTAATTAATATTTATTTAAATGATATTTATTATGTCATTTACATTATCAGTTAACTATATTGACCCATCCACCTTCCTAAAAAATTATTGAACCATGAATAATAAATACATTAGTCATTTGATAAATCAATCAATTAATATATTTTAATCAAGGTGTTGTGAATAAATATTTATTTAAAAATAAAACTCATATAGAAAAAATAGACGAATAAATGAAATCAATATTACAACTAGTAAATAAAAATCGTCTTTAATAGAGATCAAAGGAAGGACTAATAGTGTGACCCTCTCAAAATTTTTCTTGTAATAATTAGGTGAGCTTTCCTAAAGTCAAATATAAGTATCTTGGAACACATAAAGTCACTTATAGGGTAAGAATTAAATTTCATTATATTTAAAACCACATACGAATTATCACTATGTAATATAATTAATTTTTCATAATATCTCATTAATCATGTTTCATACCTGTGTCCTCATCCTATATCATTGATACGTCTTTATTTAACTTCATGAAATGAAATCATCAATACACTATAGACAAGAAATTTAGTTTGATAATTACATTTAATTCAAAGGTTTGAGACATAATCTTCCCTAAATATGGAAGATACAAATCCCTTATTGAATTATTGAATAATAATATATCATTTATGATACACACAACACACCCAAGTTTTATGTAAACATATGTCATTATGGTTCACAAAAATACATCTAATTATGTAACTCCTAATATAAATTAATAAAAATATTATAGTTTAAGGATTATTACACTCATTCACAAACTGAGATATCAAATAACATAAAACATATAGAATTAATACTAATAGGATTTTACTTATAATCTATCATCTTAGAGATTATCAAGTGCTATCTTCAGGAGATGAAGTCTCATATACTTATGAGTATTCACACATGATGGTCTGCATCATCTATGTCCCATAAAATGATGTCATATGAATATAACACATATTATTTAAGAATATCATTGTTGCATTTCAAGGTTCTCATCATAGTAGTGAGTAGCCATGACCTTTTCAATGAATTTATGACACTATCACATTATAGTTACACAAAATTAAAATTAACATGTGATCATATATTTATCAATATTAAAGCATATGAATATATTAGAAATCTAAAGTACAAGGTAGTTAGTTTTAGTACACCAACACTATAGAAACCCTAGATTGACGTACGTAGAAATTACATTACTTTTACGGAATACATTATACATAACACAAATAGATTCCCAAAGACCTTATTAGTTTAGTGTATTTGAAAAATCGTAACATAATATTCTAACTTTGTGAAAGATCTTAAACATCTCTCGTAAATATCTTCCCCTTTTATTTTCCTACCTAAAACCTTTATTTATATCCTAGGTAAAAGAAAACATATAAAGGGTGGACTCAAATTCTCAGTAAGGTTAAACATGGAGAACATAAAACAAACCATAAAAATAAGAATGTATATACGTGACCATAATGTTTAAATATCAAAATTACGAGTCATGAAATAAATCTTGGGAGTTCATAAATCATAGATCAAAAAAGAACATTAACCATGATAAAATAACATTCGAATAAAAAATGGATTTGTGGAAAATCATTAAGAATATAATATAATTTCCATAGTATACAATGAATTGTTTCTAAGACCATCATAGTGAAAAAGTCCATTACTGAACCAATTTTACTTTCCGTTCCATCCATGTATTACTGAACCAGATTTACTTGTCGTTCTAGCCCTGTATTACTGAACCAAATTTACTTTTCATTCTAGTAATGTCTATGCCATGATATATAAATCTTTACCTAATTATTTGGAGGGAGATATTGGTCCCATCCATCTCATAGTGAAATCATTCTTACATGTTTTAAAAAAACATAAACCATTCATCATAACATAACCCCAGAAATAAAATGGGTTTCTTTAGCATCATTACATTATAACATAATAAATATAAAATATCATTCCACCATTAACATAATAAAATCATAGAAATAATATGGATAAAATAATCACTCTATTTTAAGATCACCAACTTTGATGGAAACTAATTTTGATAAAACACTTGATCTTAATTCTTGAGGAAAATATCATTTTTTCATCAAAAACGTTTTATTTTCTCAAAACATCATGAAATTTCAAAAGAAAAGAATTTAGTTGAAAATAAACATTAAATAGTATAGAGGAATATTAATGGAAATAAGGTTTTATGTAAGAATAAAAATTTATTCACGCAATATAAGTTAAAAAAACATTATCCTCATACTTTTTCTAGAAAATCCAAAAAGTTCCTCGTATGGTAAATAAAAGAAAGATTTATTCCATACCATATATTAAAATTAAAAAATTGGTCAAAATGATTTTAAACAGTTTATAAAAACATTTTTAGAAAACATAGACATGGATAATAAATATATCCCCAGTAAATATTTATGTATAAACAATCTCAAATAAAAATGAGATTGCAAAATTATCCATTACCTTAGGTCTGATTTCTTTTGTATGTGTCCAAAACTGTTGTATAGTGGGTAAAACATATTATTAACTTTTAAAAGAACCATAATAATATTTATGATATCATATATGATTCAATTATGAATTTATATTACCCGTTCATTTGTCAATTCCATGTTAAAGCAACGTTTTGAGTAATAATCGTTTTATTTATTATATGTGTTTTGAATGGTTATTCTTGATATTATTAATTATATAATTATTTAATTACTTAAATAATGTAAAACATGATTTATATATTATATATATTCAGTATATAAAAATATATATAACATATAGATAAATGAAATGGAATACACCGTTCATGGAGACGGTAGACCATACGTACGCATGAACAATGTTTTTGTTTCCTTATTAAATTGAATGTAAGTAAGTAAATGAAATATATATATACATAAATATAGTAGAATTTTTACATATTATATTTCATTATTATTTAATATATATACTTTATAATCATTCTTTAATGGTTAATGTGGAGAATGAATCTCATCGCATCATGGAGACGGTAAGCTATACGTACGCATGAGCGACGATATTGTTCCCATAATTGTTGAATGGTATTGGAGAAGATGGTATATAATATCGCATAGTTAGTATCATGTTATAATAATATTATAAAGTTATTATTTCCACCATTATAACCATCCATGTAAGGTGGTGGCGAAAAACAGATTACACCACAGTGTGGAGACGGTAAGCCGTACGTACGCACGTGCGGTGATTTTGTTTTTAGTAGGATGGATAGAAGGTGAAATAGTGTTGTTTTATATTTATAAAAAAAATATTATTATGACTGATACTTATATTATTACTTTATAATGAAAAAATTATGAAAATTAAGTATAAGAATAAATAAATTTGAAAGATTCAGTGTAATAGATTACCTCTTCATCGACATGCCTCCTTTATATTTACACTTAGGGCACTAGAGTTAGTCTTTTGAGAAGAAAAGAACCTCTAGAATGTAACTATGGAATTTCAGAAGATAAATGGTCAAGGTTTTTTTTGAGATTAATTTCTCAAAAAGTATTGAATAGGAGAGAGAGAAGGTTCTGTTTTATAAGAGAGGAGGGGGACACTTTAAGAAACTCTCAAAATATTAATTTATTGTAAATTGAATTTCGATTAAAAATGGTCCAAAACTTATTTAATTCTAGTATAATATTAATTTTTTTCGAATAATGATAATCCAATAATTTTTAGACAATTTTTAAATATTTTTTATCCTTATATTTTTGGTTTAACCCTTACGTTTTCCTTTTTAATCTTATCATTATATTATGTTATTTACTCATTGTGGGTTAATGTAATTACCATATCATGTCAAAAGACCAAAACAAATTCATTTATGAAATATTTGGACTTATAATAACCATTTGGATGAATCATATGTTTTTGTGGATTTAATATCATTTAATATACTAATTTAAATTTTAAGTTATGAATTTTTTTTAATTTTAAACACTATTCATACTTGAATTTTTTAAAAATTTATAACAACCTTATTCCTTCAAAACAAAGGAATTAGATCATACCTAATATGTTAATATCATCCATAAAATTAGTTTATGTTATCAAACGTATCAAATTAAATTTATTTTAATATTTATAAATTCATTTATTTGAATCTTTCATTAATGAGGTAATCACTACATCATAATTATGTAAAAAGTAAATATATTTATATAATGTCTAAAAATTATAAATAAAATAAAATGATGTAGGAAATATTTTTAGATTTAAAATGAATATTTATAAACATAGATATTAGTTATATAACCCTATATTAAAATTTATTTAATAAAAGATATATGTTTAGGTTATAATTATCTTTACTTCAAATTAATTCTTATAAAATGTCATTTTCACATCCAAGTGAATCCATGGGGTCCCAAAATCGACCCTAGGATTTCCATGGTCGTAAATATCTCATAAAATATAATTTGGACTTCTTTTAGGGTAGTTTTATACTATTAAATTATTATTTGTACACCCTTATTTACCAGATTTTCCCTTTAACCATGGTAAATAGAAATAATTACTGAAGTTACTATTCATAATGTCCAAAAATAAAAGGTACCTATTTGCACAATTTTAACTTTATGATTCGAAATATGGAATCCATTTTTCCAAATTCAAAACATAGAAGTTACAGTAATTAATTTAAAATTAATTTCGTTGTCAAAACCAAAAAGCAGGTTTTTAAGAAGTAATAACTATCAAAAGATTGGCATCAATTTAAAAGTTAAATTACTTCAATGAAAAAAATTGGATTAAATGATAAAAATATAGTGCAACTAAAATTTAAAACCAATTAAAAATATAATCTTAACATATAAATAAATTAGATAAAAATGCAGTTTCGAATTAAAATGCAATATTTTTCATTATTCATTAAAATTTTAATTTTATTAAAAAAGTAAAAAAAATTCAACAAAATTAAATTTTTATGTGCCACTTCAAAATAAAAAAATTTATTTTTTCAAATTTAACTTATAAAAGTTTCAAAAAGTAGATTTTAAATGGGTGTGCCATCAAAAGGTGATAAAACTAATTTTTTTTGAAAAATACTTCTTTTATCTGAAAATTTGATTTTGTTCTCGTATATTGTTCTAGAAAATGTGTTATATGAATGGCAATGTTATATAAAATTGAAAATGTTGTTAATAATATTCATAACGGCTAGTTTATATCCCATTAAATTTTAATATTTTAATAATATATCGTTGTTTAGTGAATGACAATGCACAATGGTTGTATTTGATGCCTTATTAGTGTGTGTATGGTTTTAATTGGGATGCATGTTTTAATATTTTAGAATATAATGGGTATAGAACCTTCGGGGGTTCCTATGTGTTATGGTGGGGTCTAAGAATCCTTAATTTTCATTACTATTGGGTCTTAGGCTATTGGATATTAATGGGATTAACTGGTTGATCACATATGAGTGGGGATCAGATATGATAGGATAATGGAAATGAGAGAGACACCCTATTTTTATTAAGGAATGGAAAAAGGGTGTTGAACCTTGATATTATGACATGTGTTGGTTAGAAAAAGGGTTTATCTAGGGAATAGTCAGAGGGTTTGACTAGTGTGGTCCAATGTTTTAAAATCTGAATGATGTGTGAGATAAGATCTATATTGTGTGATAGTTTCAAAAACCTAGGAAATGTTAGAATAAATAATTTTCATGTATTATTAGTATTCATTAAATATATCTTATAGAGATATATTCACTATAAGAATATTAAATAATTTTCTAGAATAAAAGGAAATAGTTTTTTCTTAAAAAAATTTGTTTTTTAAAAATATTTATTTTAAAATTTGAGAATTTTAATTTTAAAACATAAAATAAAATTTTCAAATTCAGTATGTGAAAATTATCTTTTGTTGAATTTTTGAGAATTAAATTTTTTTTTTCAATGAATAGTGAAGATAATATTTTTATTGGAAACTATAGTTTCATTTCAAGAATTTAAAAAGTAAAATTTTATTTTATATTATATTTAAAATATATTAAGTTTCATTAAAAAAAATTCAATTATGGACTTTTAAATGAGTTTTATACTTGAATATGGTACAAACAGTTTTTATACTTAAAACTACAACCATCGAAAAAACCATTTTTCATCAGATTTTTCCAGTTTAATTTTAATTTAAATTATGCAGCTTTTAGGAATTTAATTTTTAAAAATGAATTACATATTTGGAATCATGATTTAATTTTTTTTAAATAGGTCCCTTTTATTTATGGTCATTATAAATATTAACCTTAGTAAATACTTTTTGCTTTGATAAGGGTAAATTGAGTAATTAAGGTAAAAACAATATGATAAGAACTAAACAATTACCCTAACACTTGAATTTATTTCATTGTATGAGTCTATTTCATCCACAATCATCTAAAATTATAAAATTTGACATTTTGTCTCATTTATTCTTGATTTTTACCATTACAATTTTTAAGTAAAAGATCAAGTCATAAATGTCACTCTATTTCTTTTAATATATATAATATTTTATGATTGGGATGAAAAAAATTATATTTGGTTATAAATGGTTATTTTAAATTTCAATGATTTTTTATTTTGTTAATTTCTTTCATTTTTTAGTGATTTAATAATTACATTAAATGTTTACGAAACACCGAAACAATATTTATTCAATTAATAGAAAAATAAAATAAATGATTTTAAAAATTTTAAAAGTAATAAAATTTGATCAAATTATTGAGTTCCATTTTTTTTAGATAAATATAATATGTTATGTATGTTTTAAAATTATATATTCTAATTCTTTTTCTATCAATTTTTTTTCAAATTCAAATTAAATAAAGAGTTTTAAAAATGATATTAATGTTATTTTATGTTAAGTAATATTCTATTAAATGATTTAGAATTCCTAAAAATCATATATCTTCCCAATTAAATGATATGTGGTTTAATATATCAATTGTGGTCCATTTATGGACCAATTTTCCTTTTAGAGTAACTTTCTTTACTCCTTTAGTTTAAGAAACTTTGATACCATGGAAATATACAATTATGTTAATGGGGGTTAAAACAAAAAAACATGGGTGAAAACATCACCTAAAATTTTAAAAATTTTATTGAATGAGAATATTTAGACTTATAATCATCCTATATTTGAAATATATCATTTTTGATCCATTTATCTGTGATAAATAATTTATACTAATTTTATAAACTAAGAAGCTCAAAAAACGCCCCTCCCCTCTCTTATTAAAGGGAACATCCTATCGTCTTTTATAAAAACTTTAAAAGTATTTTTAGATAATACCAACACAAATAAATTCCTAAAATCTCTCAAAATTTCCTATAGTCCCTAGTTTGATCATAAAACCAACCTAGGAAGGCTTTAGTTATAAACCTAAAGAGGTTTTCCAAAGAAGAGGTATAGTTGTTAACCAAGCGTTTTTGTTTAATTTCTTACTCTAACTCCTTAAAATATTATTAAAAAATACTAAACTAATAACACTAGTGTCTTCCATATATTTATATGTTTTTATGTTAATGTAATAACCTATATTCATCTCATTATTTTATCAAATGGGAAACAAAACCATGGTTCAGGTGTACAACGGACTACCACCTTGCAAACCGATGTAATTCATTTTCCATCACCACATATCATGGATGGTTATAATGATGTATTTTATGCATATATATATTATATTAATGACATATTTATCATTATAGTAAGATAATATATCTTATCCTTTCTTACCTTTCCATCCGTTTAAAAATGATAACGTCGTTCGTATGTACGTGTGGATTACCACCTCCATGAAGTGATGTGATTCATTTTTAATGAACACATCCCATGGATAATATATATAAGTGTATTTCAATACATAATATTATATTTATGATATAATTAACATATAGGAATGAAAAAATAATACATACCTTGTTTCTATCATGAATGTTGAAAATGAAAATGTTACTCTTGCGTATATGCGACCTAACATATCCATGATTGCATTATAGTTCATTTTTCATAAAAATATTTCATTTTTAGTTTTAAAATTATAATATTTTTAACAAATATGATAATTATTTAATTATTATTATTCTATATATGATGAAATAATTATCATTTTGGCCATAATCAACTTTCCAAATTCATTTTGGATATATGAGCAGAATATCGTCAAAACATTCAATGCGAACTTAATTGATTAAGTAATTTTATATAACATGGTAATAAATAAAATAAAATAAATATTAAACTTGAAAAATTTTCATAATAAATTAAATAATTAATATAATTTCATTATTTGTGAAGATAAGGAATGCATGTGATGATTCATACTTGAGGTAAGGTATACTTTAACTTAAAACATTGTTTTAAATGTTTTAAAGATTTATTATCTAACTTTTTTCTTCCATATATATATTTATAAAATTATTTTATGGATGTAAATAATATAATTATAAATGAAATTTTATTTCCCTTTTTTACTTTCAAAGGTTTTCAAAAGTATTTTTTTATGTATTTTATACGAAACATTTTTATTTTCTTTTTTAAAAAGGAATTTTATATTTTTGAAATATATGGTGTTAATTTATTTTCCCACAAGAATAACCATTACTTGATATCTCACATAATTTATAATCTTCCATGTTTTCCTAAAATAAAAACCCTTCTTCCCTATGTTTTGGGTATTTTCGGAAAGCGTTTTAAATAGAATGGATATTTTGATATCTAAAAATGTTTTACTTACAGGTACAAGGAATAATTTTATAAGTATACAAGATTTCATATGTGATGATCATGTTATAGTCATTGGGAGTTATTTATGATTAATGGAGGTTCTATTATAAACCAAGGATGGTTGGATCTATTATAAACCAAGGATGGTTGTTTCCTTTATAAACCATGGATGAGTGGTAATGATATTAACTAAGGATGGGCGAGTCTGTTATAGACCTCCAATGTATTGGGTAATGATCATGATGGAAGTTGATAATATCAATTATTTCATTTGTAAGAATGATATAAAAATTATTTCCCAAGTTAACTATGTGTTTTTTATGTTTACTATGGTTTTTATAAAAATATTATGATTTCCCAAGTTAATCTATTAGCTTATGTTTACAGGAAAATATATGCTTCTTCTTAAGGGTGAAATGTATAAGTTTTTAAAAAGCTTTTTTTGAAATTTCAAATTTATGAGTTTTATTTTATCCTTTAATATTTATTATAAAACTTATTAATAAAATATTTGGGTAGATAAGTTTATTTCTTGGCTAATAGTATTTTAATCTTGATCCAAAGTTTAATTTGAAAAGTTAAAATTTTATAAGTATTCATGGACTAAAAATATTCTTTACTTTTTTTTTATATTTCCTTTAATATTTTTCTATACTCTTCCTATGCTTTTTTTATATGGGTTTAAGGATGAATAGGGAAAATCACGAGGTCAAGATAAATATTGTGAAGATATGTCCTGAAGAGAAAATGCGTTTCTTTTTTAAAATTTTATATTATGGGAAAATGGATACTGAGTAGAAATGTAGAATTTTTGATATATGTGTTTTTTATATAAGAGTTATAGCATAATTGTATAATAATATAATCCTAAAATTTCTTTAGGAATGCAAGAAAATGAATTCATGTCTAAAGATACTAGATTATGTATCATTTAAGGTTGGGTCCTTATATTTAGTATTATAGAAAAGATTTATATAATTTTAGAGGTCAGAATAATAACCTAAAGAGATTCAAATTTATTTTTATCATAACATTTAAATATTATAATGTTTATTCATCTAAACTATGTTTGTTTAGAATGGTTTTCTGTTGTGTAAATAGGGAATTTGAAGTTAGAAGGCACCACTAGGACAATTTCCTTCCAAATTAACAACCTGGAATTGTTGGAATTATAACCGAGTAGTTTATTACGTTAATGGACTAGTTAACACCGAATATAAATTGTGGTGGTATTCATGCTATAGAGTATCCAAATCTACTAAATAAGAATATTTCAATAATATAGCATTTTAAAAGACAACACCATCCATAATTCAATTCATCTTGTTACACCTTAGTAGTTGAAGGATGAATTAGAGCACTAAAAAAGATGTTTGATGTCATGGGTTGTTTGGATCATCAAATTTTAACTATTTTTATTTACCATTTTTAAGGTGAAGTAGATTAATGGTGGTCAATATTTAAGAATACTATAAAAATAGAATATATTGATGTCATGGAATATGATGAATTTAAAAAATTTTTATCTGAGAAATATTTTCCTGAGGCATTTCAACTTAAGCTAGAAAAACAATTCTTTAAATTGTGGAAAAAGGAGTAAGATTCAGTATCACTGTATGAAGAAAAATACTCCCAATTAGAAAGGATCACACAAATTTTTATCCAAGATCTTGATCATAAAAAATAAGTTTTTATTCAGATTCAATCCATAATACAGATGAGCATTGAAATGTCAAAAATTTAAAAATATGAAAAACTTGTTTGATATGTTAGGATGGTGGAAATAGAGTCTTCTGATGATCAGGTGTTCTCCGAAAAAAATAGAAAAAGGGGTATAGGAGTCATGCAATGGGAAAAGATCCATAAAATAAATCTAAAGGTAAAAAATACAGTTTCTAGTTTTTGATAGGTGTTGTCAAAATAACATTGGGGAATTTCTTACAAAATCATGGAAGTTCTTTCGATATGGTAGGTTTGGGAATATATCCCATTATTTTATAGAAAAATATCTTCATATTGGTATGAAATTTTTTTATATGAATGTATTAGTGTGTTTTAAATGTAACGATATGGGTTATTATACAGATGCATGTTTGAAGAAGAACACTGATGATCTGAAGTAGCATGAATATAAGTAGAAGGGTGTGGTGAAATCCTTTGAAACAACTCTAGTAGATGTTATACCATTAAAAAAAGTGGTAAAAAGTATGCTACATTTTTATTCCGATTATGATAATGTTTTTTTTGATTTGTGGTATACACAATATTTCATTTTTAAGAAATTTTCATTTAAAATTAAAAATTCACCTCAAGAAATAATGTTAGGAATTTGGGTAAATATAGTTGAGGGTAGTATTAAGGAAATAATAATTTTATATGATCTTTCTCTTATAATATGTGGATGGTTTTTCCATGAAAACCTTGTTTGATTTACCATTGTATAATTTTATGTTATTCTAGGTATGGATTGGCTTTCAATTTATCATGCTAATATAGATTACAGATCTAAAGAAATTATTGTTTGAAATGATTTTCCATTTGTAAATAAGAATGAACTCATACCTTCGATAACATATCAAGAATATAAGAAACTATTAAGAAGTGGAAATGAAAGTTACCACACTCATGTTATTGAAAATAAGAGAACTATCCAGATTAATGATGTTCTGGTTGTAAAAGAATAACTAGATTTTTTTCTTGATTGGGAAATTGTATTTACTATTGACTTAGTACCTAATTTTAGGAAAATTTAGAAGCACCCTTATCTAATGTATCAATTGGAACATCTATAATTAAAAAATAACTTTTACAAGTTTCTTGATAAAGGTTTTATTCATCCAAGAACTTCAGCATGGGGTGAAACTATTTTATTTAAAAAAAAAATGATGATGGTTACATAAGGATTTGCATTAATTATAGATAATTGAATAAAATTAATATTATTGGAACCTCCTTATTTTAATGCTAAAAAATTATGTTTATTAATTTTATAATGAGATTAATATTTTATGATATCATTTTATTTTATAAGTTAGTTTGATAAAAATTTGGATAGGTGTTGAAATGAGTCACCACCAGACATGACTCACCACCAGAATGATTCACCACTAGACCAACTTAACACCATACATGACTTGCCAACAGAATGAGTCTCTGCTAGAATGACTTACTACCATACATGGATCACCACCAGAATGAGTCTCTCCCATAATGACTAATTTCCAGAAAAGACTCACCGCCAGAATGAGTCACCACCTGATATAACTCATCTCCAGAATGACTTACCACCAGACCGACTCACCGACAGATATGAGTCACCACCATACATGAGTCACCACTAGGCTGACTTACCATTAGACTGAATCACTTCTATACATGAGTCAATTCCATAAATGAGTCACTGCCATAGATTCCATACCACTAAGAGTGATACCATTAATGTTTTACCTAATTCGAATTAAATACTTCAGTGAATATTTTATTGAAGTTAATGAAAAAGGATTATTTAATTATTATTCATAAAACTATTTCACAAAAACATTATATATGAAGTTATATCCTTGTATGAGTATCCATAAGATATTGATTATTATTCTTTAATGGGCACTCCTTGCTACTATGTTCTATATTTTAAATTACTCCCTCATGAACAAAAAATGATAATTCAAAAGGTGTGGTTTCATGATCATTGAGAGAGAAATTACATACTGTGTACTGACTTGAATTAAACTATAGAATAGGTAACTACACAGAATATCTAGATCCTTTCTAATATACAGAAAATATATATTCACAATGATTTGGTTTCCTGTAACTTTCAGATAAATAGTTTGATCTCCTGACTAATCCAAAACCAAGGACCCATGATCATCCTAAGCATTAAAAATCAAGCAACACTTTGTTTATTTATCTCTATTTATTTACTTTGTTTATTTTGTTATACCTTTTGATTAGTGCCTTTTATGCTCAATTTATTAACACATATTGACTCTTTCACCAGAACTAGAGAAAACTCAATATTTTCTTTTATCTACTTTCATCTATTTACCCATAATTATTACAGAAGAGGTCCCTATATGGAATGAGTTGATTTTATTCCCATGTATAAATATAGAATATAATTTTTGCCTATATATATTATAATCTATTTTTTGTATAAATGATCTAGTTTTTGGATCAAATTATTATTATATAATCTACTTGGAAGTAGGTGATTTTTAAGTGGAGGGGATTAGGTCTCTGTTTGACACTAAATGCCTTATTTATTCCATTATGTTTTTTATTTTAGTTTTCTTCATTTAAAATCTTCAAATTCATTTTTTTAAACTATAAACAAAAACTGTACTTTGATAGCTAGTCTTAACTAGTGTTTAAATAAGTATTTGTTTGAGTAAATCGATTTCAGAAGTTAAAGTAATTTCTAATATTGTTTTAACTGAGAACTAATAAATATTTGAGAAATATTTTAAAAGATCAAACCTATATCAAACTACTCTATTAATTAACTGGTAAATTTTGATTTTAATTGGGGGATTTTATTTGAACCTTTTTCAATAGAAATTTTTTGAAGCACTAAATTAACCCCCTCTTGAGTTACTCATTATGAATGAAAATTGGCATTAAAGGTTTTTTTAAATATCTTTGAATTTTTATTTTAGTTCTGTTTTATAGATTAAAAATTTATGTTAGTCCTAAATTTCGTTATTTTTGGATAATATACAAGAAAATTATGCTACTAATATACCTCCTTATTTTAATGTCACTAATTATTATTAGTGGAAAATTAAAATGAAAATAAATATTTAAAGAATGGGATTTTATAAATAGACAGTAATATAAGATAAATAGGAATTACCTAAAACTTCTAAAGCTTGCAAGAGAGATTATACTAAAGATTCATATAATAATAACTATAAAGAGATGAATTGATGGCATTGTGATTTTCTTGATGAATAATTCAATAGAATATTTGTGTGTAAAATTTCTTTTGACCTTTGGGATACTTTAGTGGTTTCACATGAAGGAGCATCTGATGTCCAAGAAATGTGATGAAATAACTATACTATTAAATATGATAATTTTAAAATGAGACATGATGAGCCTATTTATGACATGTATCCTAGGTTTAATTACATTGTGAATACAATTCTCTCATTGAGGAAACCTATTTCGAATAAAGACTGGGTGATGAAACTATTGAGGTTTCTTCCAGATAGATAGAGAGGAACCTCATTCTCAATAAGAGAATCATGTGATGTAAGTAAGATAACTATCAAGAATATATTTGAAAAATTAATTATGTATGAGTAATAAATAATAATCAATATAGAAGATAAGGATGAACCAAAAATAATTTTTTTTCCTTCAAGTATACTACATCAAAACAGGAGAAAAACCAAGCTGAAATTTCGAGTGATGAAGAATCACTTACTGATAGTGATGAAGAGATAACCCATATGGATATAAGATTAAAAAGGTTTTATAATAAGAATAATTGATTTATAAAACCAATATATAATGTTAAATATTGTAATATAGTAAATTTGAGGACGGATTGGGAAAGAGATGATGCTTCAAATGAGACCATTTGCTATGAGTGTAAAAGGAAAGGGAATGTCAAAGATAAATATCATAATATGGAATAAAAAATAAATATGTTGAAAAGTATAATAAATAATATAAGTAAATTAAAGAAACTTGGAGTTATTGACCGCGTTGTCGAGCGCGCCAAATTAGAGGTTAAGTTTTTACTAGAATTTCTACAGTATAGCAACAACCCTAGGTCGTCTCTCGACAGAGCCTTAGATCATTAATTTAAAAAGAGGTTTTTGATTATGAAATTAGAAGGGGAATTAGGTTTTGTAAAACTTGGGGGTTTTATGATTAATGATAAAAATAGGAAATGAAAGAGATAAAAAAAAGTAGAAATGGACAAGATTGATTAAGCGTGATCAACTCGGGGTACTCGCATGATGTTTATCCTTCATCGCATCATGATATAAGGTTATAATCTTTTAATCACTGGTTTGTAACACCTAGAAATAGAATTTTACTGAGTTTATACTAGGATACCTCCTAGGGTTCAGTCAAAAACACACAATGATTCACCGGACACCGCCGATGATTGGGTGAATTGTGTTTGACTTCATAACCAAAACTCACCAAGGCAACACATGAAAAACTCAGTACGCAGTCCAGATTTGTATTTTATTTCTTTGTGATACCATGACATAAATGTACATGGCCTTGAAAGTGCTTGTGTGAGTTCAATTGACCAATATAAACCACACAAACACCGCAATTGAAAGGGGGAAAGAAAGTGGTGAACGGTGTGTGAAACATCACTTGAATGGGTACCCCCAAACATGATCATATGAGTTGAGCATGACATAATAGTACATAAATAAATAAAATAAGAATATAGGATGATTAAAAACAACACAAAAATCTAGAATTTAAGAGATCATTCAAATATTAAAAAACATGAAGCTCGGGATGTACATCACGTTCCTACCCGGGTGATCACAAGGGGTTTAGAAACCCATGGGAGAGGAGGAAGAGAAAGATGTTGGGGTAGAACTTCCCATAGCCTCCAGAACTGATAGGGATGTTGAGAAGACTCTTTGGGGACTCCAAAAGGGCATTACCTTTCCTCTTGGACGAACTTCCAAATGGGGAGCCCAAGGTGCCATTTTATAGGAAAATTGGAAGGTTGTTTTAGGCACACATATTTTTTCAATCCACTTGTACCACACGTTTCGGAATTCAGACAGTCTTATCTCACTTTTTAGAAAATAGAAACGTTTTATCCCTACCTATTGACTATCTCCATCGAACGTTTGGAACCATTTGGACAACTACAGCTCAAGATTTTGATAAAATACAGAACACCGCATTTGACTTGGTCCAAATTCGGTGGTTTGGATAGATCAGTTTGGATAGAACCCATAGAAGCCAAATAAGCATTGGGTTCCTCAATATGAAATGTATCCTATTAAATATTGGACAGGGCCAAAAAATTTCAGCCCCTTTGGATGCATGGATAGCGTGTACTATGAAAAACAGTGGACAAATGTCCATGGATCCATGCAATTTTGGCCAATTTTTCTTCCACTTCATCAAAGGCCCTCCAAATCACCTCCACCTACATTGAAACAATAAAAACAAGTAACATTACCCATTATAATATTGATTAAAATTAATTGATTTATTCAAACATGAAGTGAAATTTATTATTATATTTGGAATATTCATTACAAAACTAGTTTAAAACTGCGGTGTAAGGGTGAAATAAAACAGTGAATCGTGGTATGATCAGTTATTCTAAAGAAAATTTGAGTGATTTTGACACTACCCAAGAGGATAATCATGATGGTGCTAACACTTGTTTTATGAAAAACACATTTGAGGTATCCACTTTTTTTTTCTTCTACTATACATATTTATAATCAATATAGACATAAAAAAAATTATTAAAATAATAATAGAATCATGTTTAATTAATATATGTTTGATTATTCTAATATGATGGAAGATTAATTCAATGAACTTAAAGATAATTATAAAATTCCAAATAAACAACATGTTTTAACTATTAATTTTAAATATGATTATGGTGCTAAAAAAGAAAAAAAGCATCAAATATTAAAGGAGAGCAATGAATTAAAATTTTAAATGAGGAATGAAAGAAATATTTATAAATATTTACTAATGGTATTAATACCATCACACAAATTCTTTGAAAATAGATAGCACCTAAATACACAACTGGTATAGGATATCAACCTAGAAAGAAGAGAATAGTTAAAAATAGTTTCATTCCTAGTAATTATTATATTAATAGCCTTTAATCTTCTATAACCATAAAATTATTTATTTCCAAACTTTTAAACACTTATTATAGGATACCTATTAACAAATTATGGGTTCCAAAATCTCCAAATGCTAACATTTTTGGACCTAAGAAGATTTGGGTACCAAAATCATTTTTGGTGAAAAATTTGTTTCGTAGGGAACCTTCTTGAATAGATCCATTAATATCCCATGGTAACTAGATAGTGGCTATTCCAGACACATGACTAGATATTATACAAGCTTCAAGAATTTGATAAAAGTGGATGGTGGTCATGTCAATTTTTGGTAAAATTCAAAAGGAAAAATTATTGGGCTTGGACAAATCAGTAATTCTAATACTATTTTAATTTATAAAGTATTATTTTCTGATAGTTTGAAGTACAATCTACATATAATATCACAGATATGTGATGATGGTTTTTATTTAAAATTTGAAAATAATGCTTGCAATTTTTTTTATTCTAAAAATGATTTAGTTTTTAGTATATTGAGAAATGAAAATGTTTATGCTTTTGATTTAGATTATTTGTTTTCTCAAAATATTTAGTATCTAAGTTCCTTTAATAAAGTACGTTGTCCTTAAAAGGGGGATTATCCATAATAAAATAAAAAATAAGGCCTTCTGGCTATTCAGGCATAAATATCACTAGTAAAGGGTTAGTCAATGATGTTCCAAAACTTGAATTATAAAATGATAAATTTTGTAACTCATGTCAAACAGGGAAACAACACAAGGTATATTTAAAATCAAATAAAGAAGTTTCAACTTCTCAACCCATAGAGTTGGTTCACATGGATTTTTTTATACCATCAAGAGTTTCTAGTATAAATGGTAAGTTCTATGTTTATGTCCTTATAGATGACATTTCTAGGTATACTTGGCTATACTTTCTCGCTCACAAAAGTGAAGTGTGCTCTTATTTTACCAAGTATACTAAATCTATATAAAATCTTATTGGACTTAGGATTAAGACCTTAAGAAGTTATCATGGTCGTGAGTTTAAAAATCAAAACTTTGAATCTTTTTTTTTCTCAAAAAATGTATATAATCCTAAATTGTCTTCTCCTAGAACAATACAAAATAATGGTGTTGTATAAATAGGAAATAGAACACTTCAAGAAATTTCCCATACTATTCTCATTGAGTATGACCATCATTTCTATTTTTGTGCAGAGATTATGAATAGAACTTGTTATATAATTAGTATAGTTTTAATTAGACTTATTTTAAAGAAAAACTCTTATGAACTATGGTACAGTAGATATCCAAAGGATAATTACTTCAGAGATTTTGGTTGAAAATTATTTATTATTAATACTAAGGATAGTCTTGACAAATTTTCTTCCAATAGAGATGAATGAGTTTTCTTTGGTTATTCAACTTCTAGTAAATCATATAGAGTGTTTAACAAAAGAACTTAGATTGTGGAAGAATATGTTCATGTCAATTTTGATAAAAAAGATCCACATGAACCTAAGAACCATTTAGAAAACCTTGGGGATGATATTTCAATTATTAATATTAATTCCAAACATTCTGAAAATTCTATAAAACAAGAAGAAAAATCATCTAGTTCTGAGGAACATTATCAACTCAAACATGAACATGCAGAAGACCATGAGATGTTTCACCTTTATTTTCCAAGATATGTTAGGACCCTTAAATACCATCCTCTATATTTTGTAGTTGGAGACCTATAAAAAGGTAAAAATATATATCCTCTCTTAGAAACCATGTTGAACATCAAGAATTCTTGTCTCTTATTCAACCTAAGAAAACCAATGATGTAATTAATGTTGAATTCTGGGTGATGGAAATGCAAGAGTAACTAAATCAGTTTGAAATAAATAAATTTTGGGAACTTATAGTTAGACCTAAAGACAATCTTACCATTGGATCTAATTGGGTTTCTAGAAACAAGTTTTATGAGTTAGGTACTATAGTAATAAATAAATCTAGATTGGTTGCACAAGGATATTGTCATGAAGAGGTTATTGACTATGAGTAAAACCTTAAACCAATGGATAGAATTGAATCCATTAGAACAATACTTACCAATAAAGAACATTTGGATTTAAAAATATATCAAATGGATATAAAAAAGTATATTATTCAATGTTTATATAGTTGATGATGTTATTTTGAACAACCCCACGGATTTCAAAATCTTTATTTTCCAAATCATGTTTTCAAATTAACAAAAACTTTAGACGGTTTAAAACAGGATCCTAGAACTTGGTATTATAGGATCACCTCTTTTCTAATTTCTAAAGGTCTTTTCAAAATCTATTTCTAATATAACTCATTTAATAAATATAATTTTAAAAATATTTTAGTAGTTCAAATTTATTTTAATGACATTATCTTTGGATCTTCTAGAAAGTTTTTGTGTATTGATTTTTCAAGAATGGTGTAAAATGAATTTGAATTGAGTTTAATTTTTGAACAAAAATTATTTATTGGTTTTCAAAATTTTTAGAGTAAATATAAAATTATTTTGAATCCAATTAACTACACTAAATACCTTTTAAAATGTATTTTTTGGATAACACTACAAGTAGTGATACTCCCATGAGAACCACTTATAAGATGGATCTTGATAAATTTGGAAAGTTAGTGGATCAAATCAGTTATGGACGTAAAATTGGAATATTTATATATTTAACTACTAGTCAACATGATATTATGTTTAGTGTGTGTTTTTGTGTCTATTTTCAAGAAAACCCTAAATAATATCATTTAATAGCTGTTAAAAGGATTTTGTAATAACTCAAGTATAAAAACAATTTTATAACGTTCTATCCTAGAGGAAAATCATTTCACTTAGTGGTTTATTCAAATTCTGAATTTGATGGTTTCATGTCAAATAAAAAAACACCACTAGAACATATCATCTTCTTGGAAAGTCTCTATTCTATTGGTGTAGTAAAAAAATTCACTTGAACTATCTACTGTTAAAGTTGAGTACGTAGACGTAGGAAGTTTTTGTGCACTAATTTTGTAAATGAAACTCAAATTACTAGACTATGGATATCAATTCATACATGTACCTGTAAATTGTGACAACATAAGGGAAATAAATATTTATAAAAATCTATTTTCCTATTATAGGAAAAAATATATTGATACAAGGAATCAATTTTTGATGGACTATTTTCAAAAGGGTGATAAAACTATTGAATTTATTAGTACTGGTCATTATCTTTATAATATTTTCACAAAACCATTGAATTCTGGGAGATTAAGCTATATCAAACATAGATTAAGAATTATAAATTTTGGTTTGTCCCCCTAATTGGATGAGACACTGTTGAATGATCCATTTTTGGATGATCCACCATTGGATGAGCCTCTCTTGGATGATCCACCATTGGACGATCCACCATTAGAGAATTCACCGTTTGGAAATTTACCAATCTCTATTTTTTTATAAGTATCTATTTATAGTGTTTCAACTATTAATAAATTTTTGATATTAATTTTTATTTTATTTATTCATTTTTATTATATTATATTTTTTTATTTTGAATCTAGAAATGATAAATCAGTATTAAAGTTTGAATTTGAGTCACTCTTGCTCGTTCCTGCTCCCTTCGAGATTTATCAACTTCACTTTCTCTCCTATATTTCAACCTTCATTGTACCATTTATTATACTTATTTTCCAAGAAATGGTGAGATTATAGCACACTTATGAGTCATATCCTAAGGAATTAAAGCATTCTAATATCTTAATAGGGGAACTGAGCTGATCTATTGTCAAGTTGAGGAACCTAGATCTTGTAAACCACATGGTTATTTCTGAAAAGGAAGTGGATACTGAATGGATTTTATCCATTAATTAATTAGTTCTCAAGGCAATATTGGACCAAGTATGGGTATACTAGTTCTATAGAAATGATATACCTTTATATCCTAGGCTGGTTCATTAATTTTATCAGTACGTAGAGTTTAGTTTTAGCAAGGAAAAATATTTTATTTGGATCATGTTAGATGGAAAGGAGTTTAGATTTTCTTTAAAATAATGGAATAAGTGTTTAAATGTTTCTCATTGATGATTTTTAAATATTATAAATGTAAAATACCCACTGATAGTGAATCTTTTTTTATGATGATGCACTGATTGATCTTATAATAAATAGTACACTGCGGAGGCATTCTACTACTGAGTTGGATGGAGAATGAAAACTACTTTTCAAGTTTATTTATTATTTGTTTTGTCCTAGAAAAGGGTAATTCAATACTATGAGATATCATGATGTTTAACTTTTATAACTTATGAAACTAGGTGATATAATTCACCTTTATAGATACCTCATGATACACACGATGGAAACGTGTATGCAATCCTCCAAATACAATTCTACCATTTACCCTAGGTTGATTTCAGAAATACTAGAAACCAAGTTTTTTATTGATGATTCGGAGTAAGTTGAAGCAAAAAGTGGTGGTTTCTATATACCTAAGGTTATATGTATAAGGATGAGAGTGTGTTGGAATCCTTGTATGAAAAAGTGGGTTAGAGATAATGATAATATCTATATGGATTTTAATAATATAGATCATCCTACTAGACCCAAGAATTTAGTGGATTATAGCTCAGATCCAGATGAGATAGTAGAATACTCTGAAGAATAAGAATAATGGGAGGTTGATGTAGACATTGATAAAAAGGTGGTTACCATAGTTGAGGTGGGCAGTGACCCTGAAATCCCTAAGAGCTATTTTATGTATTTTGGCCTTGCTAGTCCTCCAGTCCCTCTTCCCGTGAGAGAGAGTCTCTTAATTGAAATATATGATGATAATAAAGAGACCATGGTCTCTAGGGATGAGTGTGTTAGGAGTTATTATAAGAAATATAATTAATTAATAGAGGTATCATATTGTTCTGATGATGATAATAATGGGCATGATAGTAATGGAAGTGATGTTGATGACAAGGATAGTGATGATGGAGGACCCGATCATGATGGTGTTGATGATGTTGAGAGGATTAAATCTCATAATCTCTCCCTTGTTGGTTCTGTCTCCTCAATTAGGTATAAAGATAGACGTGGATCACATATACCTGTAAGTGTTAAGAGAGATGGTTCAGCCAGATCTGAGTCCTTGGAGAGTTCTATTCATGATCAACATGTTAGTGATGTTGAATCTACTAGAGGAGAGACTGTAGTTTTTTTGAGGGGCAGTAATCCCCTAGTTTTTTTATATTTTACCCTACTAATGAACCTTATTCTAGAGTTATTGTGGATAATCAGGTTGAGTGGAAAAAATTCCAAGGATATTTCCATCTTGATTTGGATTATTTAGAGTATTAGGATGTTGGGGAATATGTTGGAGAGAAGAGAGATTATCAAAGTGATTTTGTTTTGTTATAGGATTGGGTATCATCTAAGGGTGATCCTTCCCCTAGTTATAGACTTCTTGGGCAATATTATGTTGATTTAGATGATGAAAGAAGTGGTGATGACCATAACAGTCACAAGAGCATGGTTGACCTACTTTCTCAGATGGAGTTGGGATAGATCCTAAGGGATCCTTAGTTGATCATATTGACCATGATGGTGAGATTCAGTCCTTACCTTCAGATGAACCTACGACTAGATCATAGCCTAAAGATATTGTTATGCCTACTATTAGGATACCTTCTACATTAGTGCCTTTAGATACTATTTCTAGGATAGATCTAGAATCTTTTTAAGGGAGAATACTTGTAGATTTTAGTAGAATGTTTAGGTCTGAGATACCTCCTCTCACATAACATAGTGAAGCGGATGCAAGACATCTCTTTGATCTTGTTATTTTCACATTCATCCAAAGATGAATTTTTATATTTAGGAAGTGGAATTGTGAACCCAAGGTTGTCCAATGAGATAGATACCATGAGATATGTTATGGAGAAGATGAGAACCTCCTTTTCTTATAACAAGTATTCTATTATTGAGAGGTTGGATAGGATACCTGTTGTAGAATATAAATATTCTACTTCATCTCCCTTAGACTCGGTTGATGTTGATTTGATCAGATCCATAGTTAGAGAGGATCTCCATGCTGTTATGGGTGATTTTCATACTTCTCATGTAAAGGACCTATGGTAGATTAGACAACATGGGGGGAACATATATAAACCTATAAGGGAATGTTTGAATAAATCCTAATGTGATTGGGAAACCATCACCAAGTCCATCAAATATTGAATTTCAAGGATATATACCAAACATGAGTTGAATTACCATTTCAATTTTTTTTATTAGAATCTAAGGATTCAACCTGTTAATTGGAAATTCATGTAACAAGTTGGACATATCATGGTTTTGGAACCTTTTCTCAAGTTATTCATAGAGGACAAGAAGGTTTGTTTTATTCAATGAAGATAAGGGGAAACATTATTCTGGATTTTTCAACCTTATGAAGCATTTTCTATATTTCACTGGTATGATAGTGGTTTCTCATGAGGTGATTCCCATGTTTTCATTCACAACTGCTCCTTCCCCAAACCCTTTACATTCTTATTACTAGCCATTCATCATGTCTCCCATGGAAGTAGTCTGGTATCTCAGACCCATGGTAATCATAGAGATAACTCTTACTAATTCAATAATTTTAGTCATGAAAAAAACACCCTCAATATCTACATCCTTTCCACCTACCTCTGATATGGTAAAGGGATATGCTGATCATGCCTCCCAAGCCGAGAGTGATTCAGATTAGCCATAATATTTGATAGGGATTTTGCTGTACTCTTCCCTATATCTATTTTTATTTTTTAATATCATGAAATTTTATACTTAATGTAATGCCTCTCTATTATTATTTATATCTTTATATATTTATTTTTTCTTGTTTTACATTTTTGATAATCCAAAAAATGGGGACAACAATAATTATGGAATTTAACTTGTTAGATTACTCTTTGATATTAACCTTATTACCTTTTTGATATGTTAACTTTGATACCGAATTTACCTTTAATACCCCTCCTTTTCTACCAACATTACTTTGATTCATATTTTGATACCATCAGTATTTGGATGGGATTTATTTTACCTTTGAAATCCTTAATTTTACTTAACATTGTAATGAAATTTCTTTATATTTCACATTTGACATTTGGAATGTTAAAAAGACTATTATCTTTTAAATTCATCTCTTTTTTCCTAAGATAATTTTATACATGTTTTATAAAAATTCCATGATTTGTGGTCATAAAAAATTGGGTGATTTTTGGCACCTATATATTTTAATACTCAAAAATCATGTTTATTATTTTTCTAATGAGATTATTATTTTATAATAGCATTTTATTTTTTAAGGAAGTTTGACGAAAATTTGGATAAGTGTTTAAACGAGTCACAACAAGACATGAATTGTCACTAGAATGAGTCACCCCCAGAATAAATTACTGCGATACATGAGTCACTACAAGAATGAGTCACCACTAGACTGAATTATCGCTAGATATGATTCACTTCCAAAATGAGTCATCACAAGAATGACTTACCAACAGACATGACTCTTCGCTAGAATGATTCACTGCCAGAATGGATTATGCCATATATGACTCACCGCCAGAATGGTTTACAAATAGACTAGCTCCCCACCAAATATGAGTCATTTCCAAGCATGAGTCACTGATAAACTAAATCATTTCCGGTCTCGAGTCACTACCAGAAATGAGACACCAGCCGATATGGGTATAATTTTGGTCCGGAAGCCTGAAATCATGACCATCCCGACCCAAAAACCAGAGAAGCCCGACCCGGCAAAGCCCGAGTCAGGCCAAGACGGGCTCGGGTTGCTGGTTCGTCGGGCTGGGTTTGGGCTTATGCCAGCAAGCCTACGAGTCAGGCCGGCCCGGCTCAAAAATCCCGGCTCATGGGCTTGCATGAATCCCAGCCCGTACAAACCCACCCACTTTGAAACAAATACTAGTAAACTACTGGTATAGACTTGAACCCCCTACCACATGTTTACAAGGATGCACCTGGACCAACTAGTCCAGGCGGTGCACATAGTTTAAAATTACCATACTATATATATATATATATATCTACGTGTGTGTGTGAATTTATATATATATATATAATTATACATCAACTATTTAACATAATATATATATATAATTACTCATAATAAATTAACAAAAAAAATCTCACCTACTAATGGTCGCGCACTCCCTATCCCACATTATTTTTTTAATTATGTTTCAAATTTCATATATTATATAAATTATATATACATATATAACTCTATTTAGAAAAACAATTAACTCGACCACTTCTGCGCACCCCTAAATAATTTTATTTTATAACTTTAACATATTATGTATATCTTCACATGTATAAATCTATTTAGAAAAAAAACTAACACACTCACTCACTATTGCGTACATACCCCTCATTCATTTTTTTACAACTTTCACATATTATATATATAAATATTTTTAAAAAAATCAAAACATTTAAAATAAATGATGAAATATAGAATATATATATAATTACTCATTATATATCAACAGAAACACACACTCACCCACTGATGTTTGCACATGACCCCCTCCCACATTATTATTATTTTATGTATATTGCAAATTTCATATATTATATATACATATATAAATCAATTTTGAAAAAAAATTAACTCACCCACTCTTGGGACCCCTCATAATTTGTTTTACAACTTGAACATATTATATATATATATATTCACATGCATAAATCTATTTAGAAAAAAGTTAACACACCCACCCACTGATACACACTCCCAACCCCTTGTTATTTTTTATTACTTGCACATATTATATATATATATATATATATATATTACCATATGTAAGTCTATTTTAAAAAATTTAAACATTAAAAAAATGTTTTAAGAAAAAGTGCTTTAAAAAAGTTAAAAACACATTTTAATATAAACCTTTAATATAAACTTTTAAAAATTAATGTTTAGAAAAAAATAATTTAAAAAAAACATTTAAAAAAGCACCAATCTATTTAAAAAAATATTTAACACGTCCAACAACTAATGGTTTAAAATTACCAGACTATATATATATATATATAATTATATATCAACGATTTAATATTATATATATACATACATACGTACATACATACATACATATATATATATATAAACACTCACCCACTAATGTTCACGCATGCCCCCTACCACCTTATATTTTTAAATTATGTTGCAACTTGCATATATTATATACACATATATAAATCTATTTAGAAAAAAATTAACTTGACCATTTCTACAAACCCCTCAAAATTTTATTTTAGAATTTTCACATATTATATATATATATTCACATGTATAAAACTATTTAGAAAAAAAATTAACATACTCACTGTGGCACAACCTTCATTCATTTTTTACAACTTTGTCATATTATATATATAAGTCTTTAAAAAAATTTAAACATTTAGAAAATTTGTCTTAAAATAAATGATGTAACATTATATTTATATAATAACTCATTATATATTAATAAAAAAACACACTCACTCACTGATGTTTACGCAAGCCCTCTCCTATATAATAATTATTTTTATGTATTTTGCAACTTTCATAGATTATATATATTATATATACATATATAAATCAATTTAGAAACAAATAACCCACCCAATCCTGTGCACCCCTCATTAATTTTTTTAGGAATTTCACATATTATATATATATAAATATTCACATATAAAAATCTATTTAGAGAAAAAAATAACACACCCACCCATTATTGCACAACCCCAACCCCTTATTAATTTTTTTGTAACCTGCACGTATTATATATATATATATTAACATATATAAATCGATTTTAAAAAATTAAAAAATTAAAAAATGTTTTAATTGTTTTTTAAAAAGTTAAAAAATTATTTTAAAATAAACTTTTAATATAAAATTTTAAAAATTTATGTTTAAAACAAAATGATTTAATTTTTTTACAAAAACATCAATATACTTAAAAAAATTAACAAACCCACCCGCTACTGCGCACCCCCAACCATTCGTTGATTTCTTTATAAATTGCACATATTATATATATATATATATTAACATATATAAATCTAATTAAAAAAATTAGAATATTAAAAAAATGTTTAAAAACATTTTAAAATAAATTCTTAATATAAACCTTTAAAAATTAATGTTTAGAAAAAAAAATGATTTAAAAAAACATTTACAAAAACATAAATCTATTCAGAAAAAATAACACACCTACCCACTACTGCGTACCCTCAACCCCTTGTTAATTCAATTTAAAAATGTTTCTATTATAAAATGTAACTATTGATAAAGAAGAAAATATTATTTTAATGTTAATAGTTTAAAAAAACTAAAAAAGGTAAAAAAAATATTTTAAAAAATATTTTAAATGAAATGATAAAAATTCATTTAAAAAACATTTAAAAAAAGATGTTAAAAAATAGGTTAATTTTTTTTGTTAAAACTCTTATTTTTCTAAATAAAATGTTATAAAAACATTTTATAAAATCATTAAAAAACATTTTAAAATAAACTTTTAAAACTTAACATTTAGAAAAAACGTATAAAAAAAATTAAAAAAACATTAAAAAAACATAATTTTTTTTTAATTTATTAGATATTTTATTTTTAAAATAATAAAATCTCATAAAGGTGGGCTCGCAAGGGGCAACCCCTAGCCCAAACTAAAATTTCTAGACTGGACCGGCTATTTGAGTTGGCCGGAGGTGGGGCTCAGACCGCCTCATGGGGATGTTCGAGACAGCCCGACCCAACCTGAATAGTGGTTCGTGACTAGGTTTTTTGGAAGGTCGGGACGAAATTACACCATTACATCCAGAGATGTCTTACTACCAGGAGTGATTGCATTTTTGTTATGCCTCATTTGAATTAAATTCTTCATTGGGAATTGTATTGAAATTAATACAGAAGGATTATTTAATAATTATTCATTAAACTATTGCATGGAAGCATTGAAAAAGAAGAAATTAGAGCCCAGTATGAGGATCTAGAAGATATTGTTGATTAATCTTTAATGGGTACTCCTTCATTTAGTGCTTTATATTTCCAAATTACTCCCACATACACTAGAAATATGATTGAAAAATTTGTGGTCGCATGATCATAATGGGAGAACATACAAAATGTATACTGACTTGAATTCGACAATGGAAGAGAGGACTACACTAAATATATAGATACTTCCCAATATATAGAAAGGGGAACTTCACAACGCTCTATTTTCCTATAACTTTTAAAGAAATATTTCGTGCTCCTCACAAAGACAAACATGAGGACTCATGAGCATCTGAAGCATTAAAAATTGACTAGCACTTCATTTTTTTATCTCTATTTATTTTTTTATACCTTTGAAGTAGTGTGTTGTATTATTTTTTTATTAACGCAAATTGACTCCTATAAGATAATTAGAGAATAATTGATATTATCTTTTATCTTTTTTTCATCTGTTAACCCATGGTTATTGTGGAAGATGTCCCTGCATGGACTGGGTTGTTTTTATTCCCTTCTATAACTATGTAAGAGGATATCAACATCAAAATCTTATAAGATGTTTATTATATAACTGAACTAGGTTATGGATCAGATTATAGTTATATAATCTAATTGGAATTAGATGATTTCCAAGTGGAGGGGATTAGGTCTCAGCTTGAGATTAACCCCTTGTTTATTCCTTAGTGTGTTTTAGTTTTGTTTTCTTCATTACAAATCCTTAACTACATTTTTTTAAATAATGAACAAAACTTGTACTTTGATAGATAGTCTTACTTAGTGTTTATATAAGGATTTCTTTTAGAAAATTTATTTCAAAAGTTAAATTAATTTTCAATATTTTTTTAATTGATCACTAATAATATTTTAGAAATATTTTAAAAGATAAAACATATATCAAAATAAAATTTGGATTAAATGTGATATATTTTTAATTAGGGGATTTTATTTTAAATTTTTTTAACAAAAATTTTATTGGTTACTCAATTCATCCCTCTTGAGTTACTCACTTTGACCAACAACTGTTGAGAATAAGTATTCATTACCTCATATTGATGACTTGGTTGATTAGATCCAGGGAGTTCAATATTTTTGAAGGTTGATCTAAGGTTTGGGCACCACCATTTGAAGGTGAAGGGGGATGACATCTTAAAAATAGAATTTCATACTAGGTATAGGAATTACGAGTTTGTGTTTATGACCTTCATATTGAAAAATTATCCCACTGTATTTATGGATCTTATGCTATAGTATTCCATGAATATTGGGATAAATTTTTTTCTTTTTTATTGAGGATATTTTAGCTTATAATAAAATTTATGAGGATCATGAAAATAATCTAAGTATTATTATGAAAACCCTAAAATATAAGAAGTTAGAAAAAATGATTTTTGGTTACAACATACTTCATTCCTTAGATATATTGTAAATAAATATGGAATAAATGTTGATCCCTCTAAAACTAAAGTTATTTATGGATGACTAATACCAAAAAATATTACCAAGATTCATATTTTTCTTGGATTAATAGGTTATTATAGATGATTTTTTGAAAACATTTCATGGTTATCTATTCCACCAACTAAGTTAACATGAAAATAAGTTAGGTTCATGAGGATAAAGAAATGTAATGGATGTTTCCAGGAACTGAAAATAATATTAGTGAATTCTCTAGTTTTGGCCATGCCATCTAGAAATGGTGACATTATTATTAATAGTGATGCTTCATTGGACAAACTAAGTTGTGTATTAATGTAGAATGATCTAGAAATTTCTAACCTCGTGAGAAAAAACTATTTTACACATGACCTTGACATGGAAAATATATAATTTTCTCTAAAACTTTGGAGACATAATTTATATGGAGTAAAGTTTGTAATAAATATTGATCATAATAGTTATAAGTATATATTCACTTATGAATAGTTAATAATAAGTTTTGGAATTGAAATACATGCCCCAAGATTAGTAGAGAAAGGACTTGGTCAATGGAGCTGAAATCCAAGATCAACTACCCAAATATCATTAAAGGGGTCTACTTTACAAAGATCTTTCAAACAACACTTGACCCTCATAAAGTTGTGAGGTTATTTAGAGAATGATCTACGAGTCTGATGAGCCTCGTGAGCACTGTGACCACCATGAAAGAAGTTGTTGAAATGATTCGTGAGTTAGACGAGCCACGTGACCACTACAAAAGATGTTGAAGTAAGGATTCGTGAGTCCGATGAGCCCTGAGACTTCCTTGTAAGAAGTTGAAGGAAGGCTCTGTGAGTTCAATGATCCTCATGCATATTCAAAGAGATCCTATTTGATTCTCAGTTCACCTATGAGCGTTGTGAAACCCCTTTGACTATAAATAGACATCTTCCCTCCCCCCACCAAAACCATTATTACCTAACATTTCACCTTCTGAACTTCCATTTCGTGGAGCACCTTGAGAAAGATGAACTCCACCATAAATGGATCATCCAAGGTACTAGATCATCACGAAACCCATTTTATCTTATTTTTATTTTCTCTTTCCTATGATAGGTACTCCCTTTTCAAAGGCCTATTCCCTTAGTGGAGGAGGGATTCCCTTTAGGGTACTCAAGGCTTCATATGGAATTAAGGCTTCGTGAAGCACTCTTTACTTGATCCAAGGCTTTATTCCATGTCAAGGCCACCATTATTTATTAATCTTCTT
Source organism: Viscum album (assembly GCA_963277665.1). NCBI lineage: Eukaryota > Viridiplantae > Streptophyta > Magnoliopsida > Santalales > Viscaceae > Viscum > Viscum album. The sequence goes on from OY728163.1 coordinate 224,526,799, forward strand.
TCTTCACCAAGCCCTTGACCTCTGTGAAGTACCCTAGATTTGATAAGTACCTCTTATTGAGTCCTCTTTCTTCATGAGACCTTCTTTCGCGTAGCCTTCTAGGCTTGTACGTAGTGATTTCTTGGTCCCTCATGTGGTTCCCCTTGTTGAGTTTCCCTACCAAGTGCATTTTCTCATAGGTATGCTAATGGAAATTTCTTTTTCACATAGATATTCTAACATGTACCACACTATTGAACACTCTTCCACATCAATCACATTAGGCATTGCTAGTGCCTTCCCTTCCCCAAGTGTGTGAGGGTATCTCTTATGTTTGTCCAACTAGTGAGGAGTTATTCCTCCCCATCCATGATGTAGGACATTAAACTACCATGTGCCATCATCCTTAGCAGATGACATGAAACTATACCCTCACCCCATGAAATGCACATAGGGTGACCTGCCTCAGGAATTTTCCATGCCAACTCGTCTCCACATGAGTGAGATATTCCTAACATGGAATCAGTTCCTCCTCAAATGGAATGAAATCTTCCCACAAAGAAGGGAAACCATCCTGGTGTAATCCCCTAGACTTTCCTGCTGGAGGTAACACTCTTTCCCAACATTGCCTCCTCCAAGCATAAAGACCAGATAGGGGATGGCCATCGTGGACCTTCAACACCCTGTCTCTCTCCCTTTGATCTATGTCGCCATGGACCCCTTCTATGTATAAGCCCCACTATATCCCTCGCAGACACATCTTTCAAAATTTGACCATATTTTCTAGTACTTCCTCCTGTTTCTCACACCAATCTCGACTCATATGGGATTAGAGGTTAGTGGTGACCATGAAATCCTTCTTCTAGGAATCCCTCCTAGAGTAAGGCCCAACTTCAACCTTTATGAGCTGCTAACCATGTGTAAGCTAGGAATTACCGAACTACATGGGTTTTGATCCCTATCTTCTAAATAGAGTACATAGGAAACCTCCACGAGGTTCAATCCCAACCTTTGGTAAACCATGGTGCCCTCCTCCTAGTGGTACACCTACCGTTTCTTAGTATTCATTATTATCAATTCCCATACTAGTCTTTCCCTTGCGCCCCTATATCTCAGGAGGATCATTCCCCACCCAATGGCCACATATACTTTGACTCTTTATGGGCAGCTTCAATGTGTAAGACCCACACCAAATGCTTGGCAAAACTCTTCTAGTGTAATTCCCAAAAACCCTATCATAACTATGTGGAATTTTATCCTTATCTTCGAATTAGGGTATACAGGAAGCCTATTTGAGGTTCAAGCCCAACATTCTCATCAACCCATTCATTCCATCCATTTATTACACTTCATTCACATCCATCCTCATTTTTACTTGGTCCGACAAATCTTTGTCGGATTAGTCCATTCATCTATGTAGTCTCAGATCATAAGCCCCACACAATCCAACCAAAAACGATCCTATTGTAATGGATTGTCTTAGTGAGTAACCCCCAATCTATCTAAAAAATTACATGGGTTTTGATCCCTATCATTTAAATAGTTAAAATAGGAAGCCTACACAAGGTTCGATCCTAGCCAATGATAAACCTTAGTGTCCCCCTCATTAGGAAGCACCTCTCTGATCTGACCTTAGTGGTGTTTATATCACCCTTTATGGTGTGAAACCTTACTTTACAGGATGAAAAACTCTTGAGTTTTTCCTCATAGTGAATTCTGATCCATCCTTTTGGTAACCCTTCTTGGTGCTCCCACCTATGGATGTACCTATATAATCAACCTTCACAAGTGTTCTAATCAGTCCATTTTGTATCCTTAAGACGTTAAAATCATGACCCTATTTCCCCATATGACATTAAACTCATGACATACCCCAAGTTAAACATGGGATGCCTAAGGAAAACATTGGAAGACAATAATATAGAATAATATAACCCATTATCGATGTGGGATGTCTCGGGTTATTTTTCCCTTGAAAATCCCTCTTGTGAGGAACAATCTAGGTGTTCTAATGTTCCAACATCCAGACATGCCACTAATGCCCAATGTGACTACTTAACTAACCAAAGGTTGCTTCCCTGACTTGAACCTTTTAAATATACAAACATAAGTAGTGTAATTAACCAGTGTCCACAATTCTATGGCACCAGGAATGAGTTTCACGAACAACATATTAATCTATAAGGTAGACCCGAACTAGGCGATGAATTATGAGGAGGAATCCATGAAAGGAGGGACCCAAATATCATCATCCCATTTTGATCAAGGAGAAGAAATATCTAAAAGGTGATGAAATATATCTTCATTTGGGAAGTGGGAATACAGGGAAATGAATGTAGCACTAGGGTGCAGTCAGACACACGAGGCATGCTCACCCCGACCAAAAGCTCCAGAAACATAAATGTTGAACCTGATTTGAATTATTATACTCAATATGGGATTAGTAGAACTTTAAACATAAATAGAAAAGAATGTAAATGGATCAAGTTTTCTGGAGACAGGTCCTTCCAAGAAAATAGTGCACTTGGCATGGAAATCACTAGAAATTACTGTAGTTTATCATTGTGTATTCCGTTATGTGTAATCATCAGTGTAGATCTCTCTCTCCAATCATTGAAGATTTAAAAACATTGGGGAATTGAGAAGTTATTTCCTACTATCTGTACTAATGGATGAATCTTCTTGCTTCGCAGGACCCAATCCATAGAAAATCAATCACCCTCTATGCACCGATGTAGGGGCACGAGGAACAAAAATGTGGTAATCACACATGATTCGAATTCCGCTACAACTTCATCTGTGATGATGACTACCGGGTTCCCATGCACCATCTAAACCTCATATACCATGAAAATAAGGGTTATCTATGCTCTCATATAATGGTATGAGTAGGAGGGGGTAATTACCATGAGGGACATGGTGTACCCATACTTGGATGATTCTGTGCCTTTCCATCACCGCTGCCCCCAAGGGTCACTCAGGGAGCCACTACTACCCACAACAACTTCTAGCCAATTTGGGACCCTCCCCACAAAATGTTCCTATGATTCACTCCCCCATTCCGATGAGGTAAGGGTTATCTGAGTCATTTTGGATACGAATACCACCTGGGAGATTCCAAAGAGGTCTCCCACTTGGCCACATTAATTCCATAAACTACCAGTCCCTTAGGTTGAAAAATAGTTGGTCTACACCCCTACTCCACTGGCCCCAGTTTGGATTACTCGATGCCGACATCAGGCACAAAATCAAGAAGATTACCTTCAGGGGGAATCCTATTCCATGGATTCAGTGGCCCGTTCCACCTCAGTGAATTATACCATGTCCATGCCACTACAGAGTAGGGATCCACCTATTCTCGATTGAGATCAAGGCCTCATCCACCCCACATATAGGATGGGTTGACTCCTTCGACCACCGACCTGATCATCAGCCGTCACAGGCCGACCCATGACAATGAGATCACATATGGGGGACCTCCCTGTACCATTTTTAGCTAGAGTGGAGGTCTTCCCCTCTCAATCACACAACATAGAGGTCCTCCCCATGTCTCCAAAATCAATCTAAGAAGAGATTATCTCCATCTTGTTGACATCCAGTACAGAGATCCTCTCCGTGCCTACGATTCCAGATATGGAGGTCATCCTTGTGTCTCATAACATCAATTCAAAGGTCCTCCTCATGTCATTATCTGCTCAAGAATGGGTCCTCCCCATGGAATCATCAACCAGAGCGAAGGTCTTCCTTGATCCACCCCCCATCAACAAGGATGTCCTCCCTATATACTCATTAGCTCTTGTGGAGGTCCTTCCCACTCTAGCATCCACCAAAAAGGAGTTCCTCCCCACTTTATCGATAGTTAATATATATGTCCTCCCCATTTCTAGTTCAATCTGTATAAAGTTCCTCCTCATGATACCACTTACAACTATAATGGAGGTGGTCCCCATTTAATAGGACTACAACATGGAGGTACTCCCCAGGTTCTTACCACCTCCAGTGGATGTCCTCCCCGCTCCAGCACTCCCTACCATAAAGGTCCTCCCCAAGCATTCATCAACCAATATGAAGGTTCTCCCCGTACTGAAGATCACAAACATAGAGGTCCTCCCCATGTTTTGTTTGAAATATTTCCAAGTTATCCTATAACCTCAGCTCACCAAAGTGGAGGTCCTCCCCACTACAATAACAACGAATATGAAGGACCTCCTCATTTCAAGACTATCTCAACCAGAGGCCCTCCCCACTCCAGTACCAACCCATATAGAGGTCCACCCCATGTCAAATAAATAACCTTTTTTGAAGAACTATCCTAGGGTAGAAGGGGAAACCATCACTACTAAAGTAAGAATTATGAGAAGCGATAGATTGTTATCAATCCAGTCTATTTATCAGATTTTTAAGAAGAATGTGACTCAATGACAGAGTTTTCAACACAATCCTCTATATCAAAGTCTAGGGATGGAAACCAGAGTGTGAGTCTCTTCATCCTAGTTGGTGAGATGCACTAGATTCTCAAGTCCTTTCACAGGTATGTACAAGTTGAGGTAGATTTTTCTCCTATTCAGAGTCTCACCATACAACCCTCTCTATGGTCGATAGTTTCATTTTCTACCTCGACATGAGATCACGAAGAGTTATTCTGGGGAGTTTTAGACAATGATCAGCCACCAATCTCACCACCGAAATCAACTGCCTTCACACATGAAGTATTGGTAAATAATATATCCTACAGGGACATGGTAATGCGACTGAAATATACTTCAAGAGATGAACTAGTGAGTGGTTTCTAGTCTTCTCACGTGGCATTCTATTTATTAGAAATTTCCCATGTTAGTGTCATTGACAGTTCCTTAGCCATCCCCAATTGAAGAGTGGGGAAACCTAGAGTCAGATCCCACTTTTGACCAGAGAAGCTTGTGTGAAACCCTTTCCAAGAATCAATTATTTGATGTGTTTTGAAATATTACTTCTCTAGACTTTGATATCTTTTAATAACTCACCTAGGAAGAAATCATGAGGTTCCTCCGGACCATCAGGGTAACGCATTTACACCTCTATAACCATCATTTGGTTTATCCAAGAATCTTGGACCACTATGATGACATTGTCGAGTAGTGTCATATGGTTGAGTTGGGAACACTTCCCATAGCTCAGCACCATGCATCACTCAGTTATCACCTGACCATTCAAAAAATAATCATTTAGAGATTTACTCTACTCAGATGAATTATTAAAGAGGCAATCCCATATGTTTAGTTCTGTGGATAGGGGAAGTATGTCACTCTCAATTTTTTTCCCATCCTATGGTGGCCAGACCTACCCGATGATATTGAGTATATGTCTTTGGGAACCATCATGGTCAATATGGTTATCCACAAGATATTCATAAAAGGGGAATTAGTGTAGGGTCTAAAGAAGATTACCCACCCCTAGGGAACCACAACATCTGATGGACCCTACAAGTGTTCATACTCATTAGCAAAGGTAGTTAATTGGCCTTGGAAACCCCTCTGGAGAATTTCCAATTGGTCAGAACACTAACAATGGAAAATGTCAAACTGAGACATCCAAGCCATATAACTCATCTAATATAGCACATGAGATAGAGGTTGACCTATACACATATGCCTTGCTCCAACTTCTCACAGATCAAAGATGGTTCACTGAAAAAATTATCACTGAGCTTCTTTCAGAACAATGTACAGACTATGGTGATCCCTGATATAATAATGCCCCTCCTACAATGGGGTAGAAGGGGTAGCCACATATCCTTATCAACAAATTGCCTCATGTCAATCTCGACAATAACATATAGCCCAATAGAGTAGAGGCTAGAGCCTATAAAAAATGACCACATTATGCATCACCGTATCCACCTGAGATGTGTGAGAACCCTCCTCGAGACCCAACTCTGGTTGTTCATATGACAGCTCCACAGGTCATTCCACCACCAACTCCACTAGCGGTTCCATGAGCCGTTGATCCAACCTATCACGCTGAAGATCCTTCTAATGAACTGATGATCATGAATGCTCTACAAGATAGGGATCCCTTCTTGGATGATATGATATCGTCTCTCACTACTCACCTCAAGGCCCTTGAGAGGCACCATGTGGTAATTACACCTAATGGAAAGCCGTATCCATCATGGGTGGACAACTTGAAAGTACTTCCAAATTTCAGGAATCCTACCTTCTCCCCATTTAATGGGATGGGTGACCCACAAAAGCATATGGCCCACTTTATTTCAAGGGGAAGACCCATATTGGGAACTCCAACACAAAAAGAGGAAGATAAGTTCCAATGTTTCATATAGACATTGTAAGGGACCACGTTCATCTGGTACAACCAGTTACCTACTAGGTGCATTGATGTTTGGTAAGATCTTTATAGGAATTTTCTTTATAAGTTTAGCTGTGCCATGCATAAGACAGTTATTTACTACCTATTCAAGTGCAAACAATGACATGATGAGTGAGTTGTAGACTTTGTTGCAAGGTGGAAGGGACTCACATATTCACTTTACATTCCACTAACTTAAGAACACCTACGGACGATGTGTGTGGGGAATGTAAAGATTGAATTTTTTCCCTCAATCATCACCCATAATTTCCCATGTGGATTCTAGGATATCTCTGATAAGGCTCAACGCCTAGATTAAGACTTGACGAAGGCCAAGTAGGCACGCCCATTGACTCCCCTATCTACTTTAAGAAGAGACTCTAAGGTAGATAAATATACTATCTCATAGGTAGAGGCCCCTAGTCCACTTGATTTGTTACCTATAGAGCCTCATCTATAGCCTCATCAAAGACAATAGACTCCAGACTAGCCTCATGCTCAACATCACCCACCGCAAAATTGGTAGGCACCACCCTGTCAATCACTGATGACTATGAGAGACAATAAGGCTCAATCCCCATGTTATCATCCATCCCCCCATCAAGGACATACTACCAAAGTTCCTTTCCCAGAAAAGAGAAATCGTACCTACTCATTCGATGAAGCTCAAGTTTCTAGTTATTTCCAAAGTTTTTTGGATCAAGGGATTTTTAGGTTTTTAGAATACAGGAAACCCTAGGAGGCTGATATCACTGATCACCCCAATATCACAGAATTCTTGGACATACCAGAAAATGATGTAATATGTTCCTTAATTGTCTCCAGTACTAGGTTGAAAACAATGTAGTTAGATTTGGTCCTACCCTGGTATAGGTGGAATGTATCTCTAAAGTACCTGACAGTGGCATCAAAGGTTAATGAAATAAGGTCTCCAGTGGTGGATGTCATATGTATTATGATTGGATATCCCACAAATTAGTTGATTGCACCCATGGTATCATCCATTTCCATTTGAATCGGCCCAAGCCTCCTAAAGTTGTCACACCTCTCACAACCATCACTTCCACATCCATATCCGAACCTTTTACTTCTTAGAAGAGAAAGAACCAATGGTGTAAGTTAAAGAGGAGACCCCCACTAATGAAAAAAACATCTCACACTCTTGGTGATTTCATTCCCCAAATATTTAAGTTTCCCCCATTATTTTACTAGTATTAGAGGATTCCTCAAATGATTACCTGGAGTATGCCTCAGTAAATACCATCGAACTGGTGGACCCTTACATGGTTCCCAACAATGAGGAGTGTCTGTAAGGTCCTCCTAATGTTCCTGGTCAATGACATCATCGACAGGGCCATGGATATGTGAATAATTAGAATACTCATGCCAACACTTTCAACCAAGTTGTGCACGCTACTGATACTAGATATAAGGCTCAACATAGAGCTCAACATGCACAATCCTCTCATCCAATATCATCAGATTCAATTCCACTACCATTCATGATACTCAACTAGGCAGAACCACTGTGACCAAATTAGGATAAGTTGTGTCCATATATGGCCAAAAATTAGTCATCCAAAATTCATCCGGTAGTGATTTTGTGTGGTTTAGCTAGTGAGAAATGGGATATCCCCAGCACTATCTAGAATCTACCTATCCGGTCAGCAACACTCTTTATGCCTCCTATTGCAATAAATGTGTGCCTAGGATGTAATTATGATGTACTTAAGTATCTTTCTGTCATTCTTGAAATGTTCTCAACTCTTGAGGCCCTCCACCTATCAGAAGTGAAATGTGAAGCCCTTATAGGGGACCAAAAATCCCAATCCAGTTATAAATAGAGGTAGTCGTCGTAGATGCCTTCAATGCTAAGGAAGATGAGCGAGAATAATGCTAAGACATTATCTCATTATTAGGATAAGATTAAGGTTACCCCATACATGGACATATTCATCCACTGCACATCACTCGCTAGATAAATGGCATGGAAATCCACCACTATCTCATTGACATAGGTTCTAGGATTAATCTCATCCCGAACTGGACACTCCGCAAGCTAAGACATACTGAAGTACATATTATTCCCTCAGACATAAAGATTTAGGGTTATGAAAAGACTGAACAATGGCCATGTGGAAAGATTCACTTGAATACCAAGTTCATTGGATTGGTTTCCAGCAATAAATTCATAGTCATCTCATAGGATACTACCTACAACGTGCTGATGGGTATACCCTAGCTCCATATGAATGCAATAGTTACCTCTTCATACCATTGATGCCTAATGTAATCTCTCAATGGTCAAGTTGGCGTTCTCCAAGGTGATTCATCCCCCTTTTCCTCTTTTGAATTCCACTATCTAGATACTAACTATTATAAAATAAAGGATATGTGAGTTCAAACCAATGAGGTTGAGCACACTAATACTATGACCTAACAATGGAAAGACTAGGACAATGCCTTTATTCTTCCGATCTGTTGATTTGAGGCCACAACCATAGATTCAGAACACTACTTCATCATTTCTAAAGTGAGGGGAATACACATTACTAGGTATAAGGAACATCAGAATATTACCTCATACTCGTACAAAATTAAGGCTTAGGTAATACTAGAACCCCTACCCCTAGCAAGTATCGAGACATTCTCTCTATGGGTAGAACTATTTTTTAAACATGCTTATTCCACTAAGATGGGTTGAATTGGAACAAGTCAACCCACCCCCACTTCTTTGAAATCATCAAGCATGGGCCCCTCAGTTGAAGTCCTAATGGAATTGGGTTGATAGCCTTTGTTTCCATGGTTTCAACAGTATAGGATTCTCCCCGTGAACATTCCACATCTGCCTAAGCGGGCACCTGTGTTCCCCTAGATCTATTAGATGGAATGAACCATCTCCTCCCATTGATTCCTATATCATAGATAGTAAAGAAGTCCTAGAGGATGATCATCCCACATTCTAAGAGGTTGTCTCCATCACCGTTGAGAAGTTGGTACAGGTGAATCTGGTACCGTGGTAGACACAAGGGTGACACTGATCTGCACATTTATTCCAATAGAGGAAGAAAAATTGTATGTGGATTTCTTGAAGAAGAATCATGATGTATTTACTTGAGACTATGAAGATATTCTATTACAATACCCTCAGATCACCATCCATTTCCTTGGTATCTCATACCATTGTGATGGGTTCAAAAAACCTCCAAGGAAGATACACCCCTCTCATGATGTCATGGTCAAGACCAAAGTCCATAAGATCATTAAATATAACTTCTTCAAGGAATTTCAATGCCCCCTATGTTTAGTCAACATTATTCCTCCCAGGAAGAATAATAAATAGATTAGAGTCTACTTCGATTTATGGGATCTCAACCATCACTATTCGAAGGATTGTTTTTCCTTCTTATGATAGATTTGTTGATCGATTCCACTGCTGGATTATAGTATCTCTCCTTCATGGATGGGTATTTGAGGTATAATCATATCCAAATGGACCTTGAATATAAAGAGTCTAACATATTTAGGGTGCCGCGAGATACCTTTTTTTATCTGGTAATGCCCTTCGGTTTGAATAATACAGGAGCCACCTATCAACATTCCATGAATCACATATTTATACCAATCACTGGTACACTAGTGGAATGACACATAAGTGATTTGTTGGTTAAGTCCCTCTAGCTACCATACCATCTTAGAGATCTTCTAAAAGTGTTTAGATTTCTCTACTCCCGCCATCTAAAAATGAACCCCTTGAAGTGTAATTTTGGGGTTACCTATGGGAAGTTTCTTGGCTTCTTCATCATATAGGCATTGAGATTGACCTAGAGAAGATAAATCCATTAGTTGGATTCCTCCTCTGAGAAAAAATTGGGGGATCCAAGGATTCCCAGACCACTTAGCCTATATACACCAATTCATCATGAACCTAGCTGGAAAGTGTAAGAACTTTTCTAGACTCATGAGGAATATCACCATCTACAAATGGGATGAATATTTATAGAATATGTTAGAGAAAATCAATAAGTATATAATTCATCCTCCAGTTATGCTTCTACCCATCTCCAGGAAGTCGTTGGTCCTCTATTTGACCACCCTAGAACTATCCCTTAGTTCCCTACTCACTCTGAAGAATAATGAAGGGTTAAATAATAGTTTGTACTATATCAACCTTATGATCCTCGACATAGAGTAAATATACTCTCCCATCTAGAAGAGTTTCCCCATGATAGTTTTTGAAGTGAAGAAGATGTGGAATTGTTTACAGCATCACAAGATATAGCTGGTGTCACACCGAGATCTGCTAAAGTATATTCTAAACTGCTCTATGTTGAAAAGTCCTATGGATTACTGGGTAGTGACCCTTCAACAATTCATCATCAGGTTCATACCACAGAAGGCTATCAATGGTCAGGACCTTGAATACTTTCTATCCACCCATTTGACCCCCACAGATTAGTCCCTAGATCTAGATTTTCTAAATAAGGCCATTATCTTAGTTGATTAAGCTATACCGCGTTGGTAGATGCATTTCGATGGAACCTCCTTAAGTCCAACCGGTAGAAGGATCAATGATCCTATACTCAATATAGTAGGTTTGGAATCATCTTCATCATGCCTACATCAGATGTCTTTCCCTATTTGTTATTGTTGTCGAAAGGATTCACCAACAATGAGGTGGGGTATTAGGCTCTTATCATTGGTCTTGAGATGACCCTCAAGATTTAAATTCTGCATCTACATGTGAAGGTATACTATGAGTTAGTACTCAAGTAGATCAATGGTGACTACATTTTTAGGAATCTGAAGCTTGTACCCCTATTAGAACACACTAACTATTTTATGGCCTAGTTCCCTTCTCATCTAGAGGTCAATCATGTTCCCCTATCACAGAATGGTCGAGTTTATGCTTTGGTTATCCTAGATGCAACCGTTACAGTTCATCACTTGGAATATCTATTTATCAATGTGGAATATCATAGTTTCATTTCTCATGTCACCCCAAACAATGATGATAACCATTAGGTAAGCCATGTTACCACCGATGCCCGAAAATTAGGACCTCCTAGTCCCCCCTGTCATAGCTGATGAAATATTTTATTCGAAACCTAATTTTGTTGAGTACCTCTAGCACAAAAACCTCCCATAATATAGAGCCGAACATGAACAAATCTATTGGCATGTAGTGAAGTTTACTCTACAGAGTGGGACCATTCTTGATCAGGATCTCTATAAATTTGGGTATGAGGGAATTATCATCTGTTACATTCAAGAAGATGAGATTCCCCAGGTTATGTTGGAATTTCATGCTGGTTCCTAGGGATCTCATTAGACAGGGTTGAATATCTCTCACCAGATTCAATGGTTGGGATTCTTTTGGCCCACCATGGTCCATGACTATGTTGAGTTTTTCACAAGGTTCCACTCATGTTAGATCCATGCCAAATTTGTGCATCAATAGCCAAAACCCCTCCATTACACCAAATACTCTTAGACCTTTTTGGTCTGGGAACTAGATGTCATGGGACCATATCCATCAACAGTGGCTCACCAGTGTAGGGGTATTATGGCTGTGACATATTTCCTATACAAGTGAGTAGAGTTGATTCCACTCAAGGAAGTCGAGGCCCATTCTATTGTTGAGTTTTTGAACTCCAACATCATCCATAAATTGGGAGCCCCTTACACAGTTCTCTCCAATAATGGAACTATATTTTGGGAATCTAAGAGGAAGAAATAATATTCCAAGTACAACATCTGGTCCAACCACACCTCTCACTATAATTCACAATCAAATGGACAGATTGTCACGACCTATCCTCAGGACCCGTGGCGTGACTACCCCAAGCCCGCCTTCCATAGGCCAGGGGATGGCGACTAGCACCAAAGGCATAAATACCTAATCTGGGAAGGCATTGACTTTATAAAAAGTAAAAACACACAATCAGAGTACACAAATAGAAGTAAAAAACTAAGAAATACTATATAAAGAAGAAGTTCTAGAAAGTAAAAGGGTCCGGAAATAAAAGCCCAATAGTAAAGTATAGGTACAATTGAAAGCAAGTACAACTGAAAGCAGGTGAAGAATCTACTGGGTCATCCTCCACGATTCCTACCTGAAGGGTAGGTATAGATGGCCTCCTTAGCACTCCACATCCATATGTCCGCTCCGTGTACCATCTCTCTGAGTGGTCCACCTCCGGGTACCATCCAGTCCTACTACTCTTTGACTCAGTCAGCGCTGTCTATCGTCTGCAACCAACACAATGAGGTGCGTGCACAACCCGTGCAGGGGTGAGTATAACGATACTAAGTAGGGACCCCGAGACCATCAAGGTCTCACAATATCCAAAAAGGATAACCACAAAGTAAAGAATCAACAGATAACCCTTACTTAGGTATATGCCCATACATATACCTAAGTTGTCTAGTAACCCATCTCAATCATGAGGTAAACACAAAAGTCACCGACTCAGCTCAAACTAGGATTTCATTCTTTGGGTAGTAGAAAGTAACATCCAGAATCAAACTATAGGAATCTTGGATGATGGTGTACTCCTCCTCTATAGAGTACAGTGGGACTGTCGTGTCACAAAGAGGTGCTTCCCACATTCCTAGACTGCTATGGTACTCCTCCTGTTGAGTACCGTGGGTATGCTGCGTCACACAGAGGCGCTCCCCATCGTAGCCTGCTGAGGTACTCCTCCTATCAAGTATCATGGTTCTGATGCGTCACACAGAGGCGCTCCCCACTATGGTTCTGCTGCATCACACAAAGGCGCTTCCCAATGGGCTAGTCGAAACACACCGAGTCGAAAGGTCAGCAGTCTTCAGATCTCAACCAGCTACTAAGTCTCAATACTCCACTCTCTCGTCTCTAGGAGGATCTTCTCCATGAGCTCAGGGTGGACACTCCAAATTTCAAAAAATCCCACACAAAAGTATCTCAAAGGTCTGCCTCGTCGTAGGGATCTCAGTGCAACAGACAGCGCGTCAATTGGACCCCTAGTCTGTTAGTTATTGGAATTTCTGTTCCAGGGGCCCGGTTGGATTTTAGGTTCAAACCAACCCGATTGTACCCCAACTGTGTCCAAACCTCAAGTGTGGTGTTACAAAAGAACTTTCTCGATTTAATCTTTCCGTCGCTGTAGGCGGTTCGTCGATTGGACACCCGTATCCCAAGATAAGGGCGAAAAGGTAAAAATAAGCCATAGAGGGTCCGAGTTCGGTCCGACCCAGCAAGAATGACCCGAACCGACCCGGGTCCAGTCCGGGGTCCGACCTAGTCCGCGGGTCCGACCCGCCCTGAGGGTCTAGCCCGACCTGATGTGGCGGCCCCACCCGAGTGGCATCCCGGCCCGATGGGGCCGCCCGACTCGAGAGGGTGGCCTGGCCCGGCGACCCATGTGGCCCAACTGGCTGGCGGCCCGCGCGGCTCTGCTAGCTGGCAGCTGGCCTGGCCTGGTTGGCCGGAAGCCGCGTGGCCTGGCCGGCTTGCAGCTGTTGTGGCCCGGCTGGCCCCACGTGGGGGCGGGGGTGCCGTGCCCCTGCCTTCCGTACAGAACCGACGCTAGGCGCTGGTTTAGTAACCCGTGGGACCCAAGGGGTCCCGCATTGTCCAGATGGCCGAGCAGCTAGCTGGTTCTGCACCACTGTCATGGCACGATGACGCCGCACCACTGTTCCTCTGCCACGACCTGCCCTGGCCGGGGCTCCCTTGCTCCACGCTGCGCCACAGCGCCGCGCTTCTTCGTCTAACCATCGCGGCCCACCTGGACGCGGACCTTCAACCCATGTGGCGTGATGGCGCCACACCCCTCCGATGGCCCGACATGACACCTTGCTCCACCACGACCCGGTTCTCTGCGCGGCACGACGATGCTGCACCCCTTAGGCGACCCGATGACATTTACGCTGGCGGTTTCCTTCGCAGTCGGCCCGTCGCCGACCCCTGTTGCTTTGCAGCAATCCTCTCTTCCGGCGGTGCCATTGCGCCGCCATTTTCGTCAACAAGTGAGATAGAACAAAGGGGGAGGGTCAGTCTGTGTTCATGCAGTCCAAGCCCTCCTCGTTATGGTGATATCAATTGGAATTTCACAATCCATAATTTAAACGATGATGAACGGAGGGTAAAAATCATACATAGAACAACCCTTACCATGATTGTCGATCATTGATAGTGGAAGGAGAGGAATGGCAGACATCGATTCGTTGACGTCGGGAAGCGTACGAGGTAGGAAACCGAGGAAGAAGTGTCATCGATGTTCTTTTCGGTCAGGTCCTTCTCTTTTGGCTCAGTCAAAGATAGAAGAAAGAGTTAGTCGTTCTTCGGTGGATGATGAAAATGCATTCTTCAGGTTCTTTATTGAGAGATATTTCCCCAAGGGTTCTCCAAGATCTTCCAACCCCTCTCTCAAGCTCCACCCAAAAGTATTTCCAATAAAAAATAATGGGTTATGTTAACCCATTATTTAATTTTTTTGCCAAAGAATTCAAAAGAATTAAAATGGGGTTTAAATTATTTAAGTGAATAAATTCAATTAATTAATTGAGAGGGCTGGAAAAATTAATTAGTGGGATAGGTGGAGAGTTTCATCCCACATAAATGGGGGGTTAAAGGGGGTTTAAGGCCCGTGTGGGCCCCACCAAGGATATCCTCCCAAGGGAGGTTATGTGCGGGTGGGCCCCACCACAATAACTTCTCATGGGAGCTTATGGTGTGGTGGCCCCCACCTCTAACCTCTTCTTGGAGTTTTAACCACCACAAAATAAAAATAAGTTATCACCTTATTTTTATTTAATTTATTTTAAAACCCCAAAAACTAACTTCCAATCCTGACCAACTGCCGTCTATGTGAAAGTCTTGTTAAGTGAATATTGGCGCTATGAGTTCAATGGTGCCCTCGTTTTTCAGTTCCGAGCATTGGTTCAAAAGTTATAAAATCTCACTCGCACGTTTACTGAACGTACCCGAACAAAAATTCAGAAATTGATTCTGGGCACACTGGGCCTCAGAATCAAGCACCGTAAATTTTTTGTGGACTCGTAAAAATCCCATGTATTTTTTTAAAAAAAATTCCATGCAATTTCCAGGCCTTTACATTCTCCCCACCTCAGGGCTTTACGCCCTCGTATGCTACAACTCAAACTATGGGAAAAATGGGGGTACTGAACACACATCTGAGCCTCCCGCTCCCATGTGCTCTCCTGGAGGTTCCCGTGCTGCCCTCTAACGCACATCTGAGGTATCGACCATCCATGTAGGACCTAATCCTGTAGATCCTCAATCTCTTTTGGTACCTCTATGAAAGTTTCCTCCTCATCGATGTCCAGCTCTCCATGATTAATGACGTGGGAAGGGTCGTGCATGTATCTCCTCAACTGAGATACGTGAAAGACATCGTGTACCTGGTGCAACTGTGGTAGAAGAGCTAAGTGTAAGACAACTCACTTACTCTACGGAGGACCTGGAAAGGTCTGATGAATTGTGGATATAACTTGCCGCCTCGGCCAAATATCCATAGACCTCATCGAGGCAAGACCCGTAGAAAGACGTGGTCACTATCCTAAAACTCCATAGGTCTTCATCTCTTGTCAGTATATGAATTATGCCTACTCTATGCAGTCTTAATCCGCTCCTAGATGATCTGCACCTTCTTCGTGGTAGCCTGTACCATCTCTGGTCCCACTAGTGCTGACACCCTTGGGTCTGTGCAGCACAGTGGCGATCTGCAAGGTCGACCATACAAGGCCTCATAAGGTGCCATACTGATGGTGGAGTGATAACTATTGTTGTAGGAAAACTCCACCAAAGGAAAGTGATCCTACCAGCTGCGACCGAAGTCGAGGACACAAGCACGAAGCATATCCTTGAGGTTCTAAATTTTCCGTTCGGTCTGACCATATGTCTGAGGATGGAAGGCGGTGCTCAAGCGAAGCTGCGTCCCGAAAGCCTCATGCAACCCCTTTCAGAGCCGGGAAGTAAACCATGCATCACGGTGAGAGACAATAGAAGAAGGTACTCCATGAAAACGCATAATATCATGCACATAGAGGCGTCCCAAGCTCTCTTCTGATCTCTACTCTCTGATCGATAGGAAGTGGGCCGACTTGGTGAGTCGATCAACGATCACCCATATCGAATCATGACTCCTGGATGTATGTGGAAGAACTGTCACAAAGTCCATGTATATCCCATCCCACTTCCACTCTGGTACCTCTAAGGGATGAACCAAGCCTGCTGGTACTAGGTGCTCCGCCTTCAATTGCTGACAAGTGAAGCACCGTGAGACAAACTCCGCTACTGCCTTCTTCATACCTGGCCACCAGTGCTGTCGTCTGAGGTCCTGGTACATCTTCACCACACATGGATGTACCGATATAGGGGAAGTGTGGAACTCCCTCAACACCTCCTCCTGAAGTGCAACTGGTACCAAGGCACATCCTAGGAAGAGGATGAAGTGCTCCCACCTTCAGAAAATCCATCAGGTGCCTACCCTTTGGATATCTGTGTACGTCGTGTCTCATAGTTAGTGTCTCCACGCTGTGCCTCCCTGACTCGTTGAATAAGTGGAGGAGTGACTGTAAGAGACTAAAGAAAAGATTCCTCATCTCGGTCCACATAAGAAATCTGTAAAGTATCCAACTGCTCTGTCACCTCTCCAAGCAGTAGTATACTAGATCTCCTACTGAGTGCATCTGAAACAACGTTCCCCTTCCTAGGAGTATAGAATATCTCGAAGCCATAATCCTGGAGGAACTCAAGCCATCACCACTATCTCTGGTTCAGGTCCTTCTAAGAGAAGATATACCTGAGACTCTTGTGATCAGATTACAAGGTAGAACGTTCGCCCATCAGATAGTGTCGCCACATATTTAAGGTGAATACCACTGCTGCTAACTCCATGTCATGGGTAGCGTAGTTCTAATCATGTTGTCTCAGTTTCCAAGAACCATACGTGATCACAGATCGATCCTGCATCAGGAAACACCCAAGTCTGGTTCCGGATGCGTCGTAGTAGACTATGTACCCTACGCCTTCCTCTAGAAGACTCAAGATTGGGGCACTAGTCAGCCTCTGCCTCAGCTCCTAAAAGCTCTGCTGGCATCTCTCCGACCACACGAAGGGTTGTCCATTCTTTATCAAGGTTGATAGTGGTGATGCGACTCTGGATAAGTCTCGAACGAATCTCTGGTAGTATCCAGCCAAGCCCAGAATACTCCGTACCTCCGTCACACTCGTGGGTGGCTCCCAAGATAGTATACCCTCAATCTTCACTGGATCAAATACAACTCTAGCCTCTGAGATGACATGTCCCAAGAAGTGAACCTCTTGAATCAAAAACTGGCACTTCGAGAGCTTAACATAAAGCTAGTGCTCTCATAGTGTGTCTAGCACTACCTGAAAATGGTAGGCATGCTCCTCCTCAATAGTCGAGTAGATCCGAATATCATTGATGAAGACTATGACAAAGCGATTGAGGCATGGATGGAAGATCATATTCCTGAGACACATGAACACTGCTAGAGTGTTGGTTACACTGAAAGGCATAACGATGAACTCATAGTGGTCGTACCGACACCTGAAGTCCATCTTATGCACATCCTCATCTCGAACTCTGAGCTGGTGATAACATGATCTGAAATATATCTTTGAGAACCATCATTCTCCCATCAGATGATCAAAGAGGTCATCAATCATTGGGAGTGGGTAATGTTTCTTCAAAGTCACCTGGTTCAGGTGACGGTAGTCTACACAAAGCCTCAAACTCCCATACGCCTTCTTGGTGAACAAAATCGGGGTTGCCCCGGGATAAACACTGGGCCGGATGAATCCATTTCCCTGTAAGTCCTCTAGTTGTACCCGTAGCTCGTGAAGCTCCATGGGAGCCATCCAATACGCTAGAGTAGATATTTTTGCCGTCCCAGGGTACAGGTCAATGTAGAAGTCCACATCTCTATGAGGAGGTAGTCCAAAAACATCATCCAGGAAAACATCCGCGTACTGGTCCACCACTATAGGATAAGTCGGACTCTCCACATCAACTGCTTTGAGGGTAAGGAAAGCCAACTGGTGAGTGATCAGCTACACCCTCCTCCGAGTAAGTCCTTCATGTGCTGCATAGGTTCCCTTATCACCGGTGAAGGTGAACCTAGTCCCATCTGTGCGGACACACCACACTTTTCTCCCAATACAGTTAATCTGATCATGAACTGTAGATAACCAGTACATACCCAAGATGGCTTCGTAAGGCCTCGACACCGCTACGAGGGGATCCCAGCCGAAGCTCTTGCCCCCTAGAGCAAGTTCACACTACCGACACCAATGCGTAATCATCGAGTCTGCTCTCGTAGGAGTATCTAGCCGTAAGGATCAAGTCAACGACTCCATCGGAATCTCTGAGCTCTGAACGAGGGCAGTGGAAATGAAAGAATGACTGCAACCTGTGTCTATAAGAACTGCTGCTAATGTGGAGTAGACACAGATCGTACCTCAAATCATCTCCAGAGTTCCATGGTCGTAGGCCTTATCTTCCTAAAGCTAAGATCTCCCCTGTCCACCCGCTCCCTGCGGTCGGGGTGGAACTTCTGGTGGTGGTGGCGATAACACCTCATAACATCGTCCATTGACAGTTGTACGACCAACTCCTCTACCATGTCCTCCTGCTGCCTACAGAACACCTCAATCAAACCTTTTCCTTTACCTGAGAGGTCCCTCAACTGTTTGCTGATCATCTGATCAACGGGTCGGATAGTCACAAGCCATGTGACCCTGCCCGCCACATGCGTAACACTGTCTTCACCTCGCATATATGTCACTGCCCCAGGTTCCCCACACAACTGATCCAGAGTCCTGTAGTCATCCACCCGTGGGTCTTGTCCTCTTGGACCTCTGCGTCATCTATCTACTTCCAACTACAGAAGACTCCACTACAAGTCGACTAGTGGTGGGTCTTGCTACCGGAGACTTCTCAGCAACGAAACTATCCACTAAGATGGATCTCTCTAACACCCCCTCCTGCGTCGGGATGATTAGGGAGATCATCGATGCCCTGATCTCTCTCCGGAGCCCCTGCTCGAAGGTCTGAGCCCTGAATAATGGGTCCCACACCCTATCTGTGGAGTAGCGCAAGAGGTCGGTGAACCTCACTGAGTAATGTGCTACTGTCATGCTAATCTACTGCAGATGAAGTACCTCCTGTATATGCACCTCTTGAAGGGTGGCTGGAACAAACTCCACCCGGAACAGGCTCTCGAAGTCTGCCCAGAGTAATGTCACCTCATCGTTGACCTGAAGCATCAGGCTCCACCATCTTCTTACGGCTGCCTAAAGGGGACTCACAACAAGGATCACCATGAGGTCTGCTGGTGTCCCTACCAGCCTGAAGACTCTCACCACAACCTCCAGCCAATCCTCACCCACCTATGGGTCCATCTCTCCCCAGAACCTGGGCGGCCTCTAGTGCTGGAACTCATGCAACGCGCTCAAGCAACGTGCATCGTCTACTGCTGGGGCTGGTGGAATCAGCGGCCCAATGGAAAGTGGTACCACTGGTGCCTCTGCTGGTAAAGGGCCCTGCACTGAGGCCTTGTCGCTTGGTGGGCTATTAGAGCATATGACTCTCGAGGCTCTGTGGGGAGGCATCCTAAAAGAAACAAATGTGACACGGTCAAAAGACTATACCTGGTGAGCTGACCTGGTTGATATGACTTAAAGGAATATTTTTAAAACACACACACAATTAGTGTTTTCGTGCACTAAGATTGAAATCAGTAGTGAGGGTCCTAGTGTTTGGATACATCGGCAACCCACTCCAACACCGGACTCCCTGAACTACAAACCACACTTAGTACAATTAACACTATTACTTCACAGAAAGGAAATATTAGAGTCCTAAGTTCTGTGGTAGAACTGACTCCTCTGAAACCAATTTGTCATGACCCGTCCTCGGGACCCATTCCGTGACTACCCCAAGCCCACATTCCATTGGCCAGGGGTTGGCGACTAGCACCAAAGGTGTAAATCCCTAAGCTGGGAAGGCATTGCCTTTATAAAAAGTAAACACACACAATCAAAGTAAACAACTGGAAGAAAAACTATAAGCAATAATGTATACAGAAGAAGTGTTGGAAAGTAAAAGGGGCCAAAAATACAATCCAAACAGTAAGGTATAGGTACAACTGAAAGTAAGTACAACTAAAATCAAGTAAAGAAGCTATTGGGTCATCCTCTGGGGTTCCTTGTCACGACCCGTCCTCAGGGCCCGTGCCGTGACTACCCCAAGCCTGCCTTCCATAGGCCAGGGGATGGCGACTAGCACCAAAGGCGTAAATCCCAATAATTGGGAAGGCATTGCCTTTATAAAAGAAAACAAGAACCACAGAGTACAAGCGGAAACAAAACACTAAGTACAAAAGAAATGCTGAAAAGTAAATGGGCAAGAATACAAACCCAAAAAGAAGTACAACTACAACTGAACAAGGTACAACAGCAAAAATACAAACAGCTGGAAGAAGGAAGCATCTCCTGGGTCGTCCTCCTCAGATCCTACCTGAAGGGTAGGTACAGATAGCGCAACTCCTGGTCGTCCACCACAGATCCTACCTGAAGGGTAGGTACCGATAGCCTCCTCCACGCTCTCGTCCGTCAACCTCATCTGTGTGTCGTCTCGTCGTGTAGTCCACCTCCGGGTATTGACTCGTCGTGAACACTCGGCCTCCGTCAGCACTTCCCGTCGTCTGCAACCAACACAACGAGGTGCGGGCATAACCCGTGCAGGGGTGAGTATAACGATACTCAGTAGGGACCCCGAGACCCTCAAGGTCTCACTAAACCAACAAGGATAACCACAAGAAGATCTCAACAGATAACCTCTACTTAGATATATGCCCATACATATACCTAAGTTATCAAGTAACCCATCTCAATCATGAGGAAACACAGGGATTGTGGAATTAACGGATAACCACTACCCAGGTATATTCCCATACATATACCTAAGTTATCAAGTGACCCATATCAATAATGAGGTAAACACAAAGGTCAAAAGTCTCATCTCAAACCAGGATTTTCATTATCGAAACCGTAACTACTGAAGAGCTCCGTCTCTAGAGTGTACAGTGGTCCTGTCACGACTCCGGGGTACTGCTCACTAACCTAAGACTGCTGAGGTACTCCTCCTGTCGAGTACTGCGGGCCAACTGCTACAACCAAGCACTCTCCCGTCGTGGGTCTGCCGCTACAACCAAGCACTCCCATGTGCCGCTACAACCAAGCGCACCTCTGTCGTGGGTCTGCCGCTACAACCAAGCGCTCCCAAGTGCCGCTACAACCAAGCGCACCTCTGTCGTGGGTCTGCCGCTACAACCAAGCGCTCCCATGTGCCGATACAACCAAGAACACCTCTGTCGTGGGTCTGCCGCTACAACCAAGCGCTCCCCTGTGCCGCTACAACCAAGCGCACCTCTGTCGTGGGTCTGCCACTACAACCAAGCGCTCCCCACTGGGCTATCTGTAACACACCGAGTCTTTCGGTCAAGCAGTCTTCAGGTCTCAGCCGGCTACACGGTCTCCGTACTCCGTATGCTCGTCTTTGGGAGGGTCTGCTCCACGAGCTATGGGTCGATACTCCAAGTATCTCAATGTCCCACGAAGAAGTATCTAAAAGGACCGTCTCGTCATAGGGGTCTCAACGCAACAGACGACGCGTCAATCGGACGCCCGGTCTGTGAGTTACTAGCCTTTTCGTTCAAGGGGCCCGGTTGGTTTCGTGAGCGAACCAAACCCGGCCATAATCCAACTACGTCCAAAACTCGGGCGGAGTATGCCAAAAGTTCCGTCTCATCAAGAGGAATTCAACGAAATAGACGGCGCGTCAATCAGATGCCCGGTCTGTTAGTTATTGGCGTTTCCGTCTCACACCCACCCTGGGAAACTTCCCAGGAGGTCACCCATCCTGATCACTACTCTAGGCCAAACATGTTTAACTATGGAGTTTTAACCATGTAGGATCTCGAAAAGGAAGGTGCACCTTGAGTATAGTATACCGAAACAACCGTCTTGATCCAAGGATCGCTACGCAACTGACGGTTCGTCGATCGGATGTCTGCAACCCATGTTATGGGCATATGAACCAATCCTGTCCGAAGACGGGGGGGGGGGGGGGGTCTGGGGCCGGTCTGACCCGACCCAGTACCCCCTGGGCCGGCCCGGCCTGAGTGGCCGTCCGACCCGGCAGCTCGGCCCGGCCAGCGGCTCGTCTCGGCCAGCGGCGCGGCGGCTCGGTGGCGCGACGGCTCGACGGCACGGCGGCTCGGCCAGCGCGACGCGCTAAAGGGAGGGGGCATTTCCCCCCTTTAATTTTTAAAACGGCGGCCCCTTTAAGGGGCCGCGCCATGTGTATTGCCGGGGGGGGGGGTTACACCCCCCGGGCTCCCCCCTGTAACGGCCGACCAGCGCGGGGCCGGCCGGGTTCTCGCCGCGGGACCCAGCGGTCCCGCTCCTTCCGGCGCCGGCGACCGGATTTCCAGCCGCCTCCTTCGAGTTCTCCTGCGGCCGGTTTTTCCGGCCGCCACTTCCAAGATGAACGTGAATCCATTCGAAGCGGCGTGACGACGCCGCGTCCTTCCACCGCGGTCCGACTCTGGCTGTGGCCTCGTTTGAAACCTACGGCGCGACACAATGGCGCCGCGTTCCTTCATCGCAGCCCGCTCCGGCTGTGTTTTCTTTTGTTCCTGCGCGGTGAGACGACACCATGCTGTCTTCGCTAAATCGACACCAAAGATTAGAAGGGGGAGGAGAATCGGCCGTGTTCGTGCGGTCTGGTCTCCTCCCGTTGTAACGATAACAGTCGGCCAATCATAAAAACACACGTTATTTTATTATTACACTTTTAAAGAAAACCCAAAAAAAAACCTCCGCTCTCGATAAAACGCAACTACGGAAAAAGTCTCCTTAAGAAAATACCGGCGTTGCGAGTTCATCGGTGCCCTCAGATTTCAATTCCGAGCACCGGTTCAAAATATAGAAAATCCCGCTCGTTCGTTCACTGAACGTACCCGAGCTAAACTTCGGAAATGGATTCTGGGCACACCGGGCCTCGGAATCAGGCGCCGTCAGAAACTGTGTTCTTGTAAAATTACAAAGAAAATTTAGGAAAAAAAATTTCCCTTGAAATTTCTGGGTCTTTACATTACTCCCACCTCAGGGCTTTACGTCCTCGTAAAGCTTTTTCACAACTAAGCTCACTAAAGCGGTAGAAAGCACGCATCTGAGCCTTTCGCTCCTATGTGCTCACCTGGAGGTTCCCGTACTGTCAAAGAAAGTGCACCCAAGGAATCGATCGTCCCCGTAGGACCACCCCTGTCGATCCTCGATCCCCACTGGAACCTCCGTGCTTGTCGCCCTATCACCATCGTCTAGATCCTCATGGTCGATGATATGCGAAGGGCCAAGCACGTATCTCCTCAGTTGAGATACGTGGAAGTCGTCATGCACCAGGTGCAACTGAGGTGGATGGGTCAAGCCGTAAACCACCACGCCTACCCAGCTGAGGACCTAAGAAGGTCCACTGAACCTTGGAGATAACTTGCCACTTCGGCCACATATCCATAAACCTCGTCGAGGTGAGGCCCGTATAAGGACGTGATCGTCAACCTCTAACTCCAGAAGTCTCCAATTCTTTCTAGAATTGAATCTCAAAACAACTACTGCCACGAGGTTGACCGACTCAAGAGTGATCGGTCGCACCCTACTGTGCATGAGTTTATCCTGTGCTGCCTGGGGTTTCCTTTCCACCGACCAAGGAAAACCCATCCCGACGTCGTGGTTAAACCACAACCTTTTTGCCTAATACCGTCAATTTGTGTATGAACTGTGATTGCCCAGTCCATACTCAAACCAACGTCGTAAGGCCTCGACGCTGCCACCAAGAGATTCCAACCGAAACTCTCGCCTCGAGGGTCTGACCACACCGTCGGCGTAAGTGTGATTATCGAGTCTCCTCCCAAGGTATCTCCAGACGTGAGGGTCAAGTCCACGTCTTACCGGAAACTCTAGGTCTGGGACAAGATTTGTGAAAGCGAGGAATGATTCATATCGACGTCTGTTACTAAAGCAGCTAGTAGTGGACATAGACGTCCCTTGAATCATTTTTAGAGCCATTGGGTCACACTCCTTGACCGCATGCAGCCGCACTCTTCCTCCGCCCTCTAGCTCCCTGAGCCTGGCGGGGATAACTAAGGCGGGTGGTTGTAGCATGTTAAGATGTACACCACCTCATGCTTCTCTCCTAGCTCTACGTCTACCGCTTCGCAGACTCAACTCTATTTAAAGCTTCCTCTTCTTGAAACATTTAACACGCCCGAGTCTCTAAGACTGGCATCAGTTTCCTGTTTCTTACTGCACTGTGCAGTCTTCATCCGCTCTTGGATGACCTGGACCTCCTTTAGTCCCACAAGAGCTGCTAAAATTTCTCCTTTTCCGATAAGAGAAATCCGGTCTCATCCCATGGATGAACCACTCCCATTGACTAATACAATCAATCCTGACATGAAGGATGCATTCATGCCATGGATGACGTCGTAAGGCCTCGACATAACTACTAAGAGATCCAACTGTCACTCTCACCTCCAAGAGTTGAGTCACACTGTCGGCATCAGTGTGAGGTCACTGGGTCTCCTCCAGTAGGAATATCGAAAGTGATGGTCAAGTCAACAGTCTTAACTAGGACCACTTAGTATCAACCAAACAAAAAGGACAGGAAAGAAAACATCACAAAGATAAGTGTCTTTTTATTATTGCAGCTCATAATACAAAGACACATATACAACAGTAACATGGAACTAGAAGTACAAGGGACGTATTTACTAGTTTCGCTCCTGTCCACCTGCTCCAGGAGCTCTACTGCCTTGTCCACTGCTCGGCTGTTGCTCAAGCACTCGCCGCTGCTTCTGCCTCGGTGGCTCCCCCAAAGCCTGCAGATCAACTGTACGAGGAGTCAGATAGTCACATGCCAGATGACCCTTTCTGTAGCACGAGTAACACAGTCTGCTTCTGGCACGCCTATCTTTGACCCCACCCTGGGTGCCCCGCACCACCGGTCCTAAAACCCGAGATCGCCCAACTGCTGGTCTGGTCCTCCTGGATCTCTGCACCATCTGTCTACTGCCCACAGATGACTCGACTACTGATCGAAAAACACGCGGAAAAGGCAGAAGCTCCTGAACACACTCGGGGTATAGAGCTACTGGCACAAACTCCACCCTGAAGAAGGTCTCGAAGTCTTCCCATGTGAAGGTCATCCCATCGCAAAACTGGAACAAGTGGCTCCACCACCTGCCAGCTGCTGCCTGAAGAAGGCTGGCAGCAAAGATCACCATGAAGTCTGTCGGCGTCCCCACTAGCCTGAAGACTCTCACCACAGCCTCCAGCCAACCCTCAGCTGCCAGCGGGTCCGTCTCTCCCCAGAACCTGGGTGGCCTCTGGCGCTGGAACTCGTGCAGCGCACTCAAGTAGCATGCATCGCCTACTACTAGGGCTGGTGGCATCGGTGGCCCAACATATGGTAGTACCGCTGGTGCCTCCGCTGGTGCCTCAACTACAAGAGGGCCCTGTATCGAAGCCTCATCGCTCGGCAAGCTGTCAGTACGCACGTCCCTCTGGGCTCTAGCTGGTCGTCTGAGAAAAGGCATCCTGAAAGAAACAATGTGACATGGTCAAACGATTATACCTGGTGAGCTGACCTGGTTTGAGCTATTTTAAAGGAAAACCTTTGAAAACACACACGCAATCAGTGTTTTCGTGCACAAAGTCGGAAATCAGTTGTCAGGGTCCTAGTGTATGGATACGTCGGCCGCCCGTACCAACACTGGACTCCCTGAACTGAAAACCACACTCGATACCCTTAACACTATTGCTTCACAGAAAGAAAGATCAGAGTCTGCGGTAGAACCGACCACCTCTGATACCAATTTGTCACGACCCATCCTCGGGGCCCATGCCGAGACTACCCCAAGCCCGCCTTCCATAGGCCAGGGGCTGGCGACTAGCACCAAAGGCGTAAATCCCGATAATTGGGAAGGCATTGCCTTTATAAAAGAAAACAAGCACCACAGAGTACAAGCGGAAACAAAACACTAAGTACAAAAGAAATGCTGAAAAGTAAATGGGCCAGAATACAAACCCAAAAACAAGTACAACTACAGCTGAACAAGGTACAACAGCAAAAAATACAAACAGCTGGAAGAAGGAAGCAACTCCTGGGTCGTCCTCCTCGGATCCTACCTGAAGGGTAGGTACAGATATCACAGCTCCTGGTCGTCCACCACGGATCCTACCTGAAGGGTAGGTACCGATAGCCTCCTCCACGCTCTCGTCCGTCAACCTCCTCTGTGTGTCATCTCGTCGTGTAGTCCACCTCCGGGTACTGACTCGTCGTGTAGTCCACCTCCGGGTACTGACTCGTCGTGAACACTCGGCCTCCATCAGCACTGCCCGTCGTCTGCAACCAACACAATGAGGTGCGGGCATAGCCCGTGCAGGGGTGAGTATAACGATACTCAGTAGGGACCCCGAGACCCTCAAGGTATCACTAAACCAACAAGGATAACCACAAGAAGATCTCAACATATAAACTCTACTTAGATATATGCCCATACATATACCTAAGTTATCAAGCAACCCATCTCAATCATGAGGAAACACAAGGATTGTGAAATCAATGGATAACCACTACCCAGGTATATTCCCATAAATATACCTAAGTTATCAAGTGACCCATCTCAATCATGAGGTAAACACAAAGGTCAAAAGTCTCAGCTCAAACCAGGATTTTCATTATTGAAACCGTAACTACTGAAGAGCTCCGTCTCTAGAGTGTACAGTGGTCCTGTCACGACTCCGAGGTACTGCTCACTAACCTAAGACTGCTGAGGTACTCCTCCTGTCGAGTACTGCGGGCCAGCTGCTACAACCAAGCGCTCTCCCATCGTGGGTCTGCCACTACAACCAAGCACTCCCATGTGCCGCTACAACCAAGCGCACCTCTGTCGTGGGTCTGCCGCTACAACCAAGCACTCCCATGTGCCGCTACAACCAAGCACACCTCTGTCGTGGGTCTGCCGCTACAACCAAGCGCTCCCATGTGCCGCTACAACCAAGCGCACCTCTGTCGTGGGTCTGCCGCTACAACCAAGCGCTCCCATGTGCCGCTACAACCAAGCGCACCTCTGTCGTGGGTCTGCCGCTACAACCAAGCCCTCCCCTATGCCGCTACAACCAAGAGTACCTCTGTCGTGGGTCTGCCGCTACAACCAAGCGCTCCCCACTGGGCTATCCGTAACACACCGAGTCTTTCGGTCAAGCAGTCGTCAGGTCTCAGCCGGCTACACGGTCTCCGTACTCTGTACGCTCGTCTCTGGGTGGGTCTGCTCCACGAGCTACGGGTCAATACTCCAAGTATCTCAAAGTCCCACAAAGAAGTATCTCAAAGAACCGTCTCGTCATAGGGGTCTCAACGCAACAGACGACGCATCAATCGAACACCCGATCTATGAGTTACTAGCCTTTTCGTCCTAGGGGCCCGGTTGGTTTTGTGAGCGAACCAAACCTGGCCATAATCCAACTGCGTCCAAAACTCAGGAGGAGTATGCCAAAAGTTCCGACTCATCAATAGGAATTCAACGAAACAGACGACGCGTCAATCAGACGCCCGGTCTGTTAGTTATTGGCCTTTCCGTCTCACACCCACCCTGGGAAACTTCCCAGGAGGTCACCCATCCTGATCACTACTCTAGGCCAAGCACGCTTAACTATGGAGTTTTAACCATGTAGGCTCCCGAAAAGGAAGGTGCACCTTGAGTATAGTATATCGAAACGACCGTCTCGATCCAAGAATCGCTACGCAACTGACGGTTCGTCGATCGGATGTCTGCAGCCCAAGTTATGGGCATTTGAACCAATCATGTCCGAAGACGGGGGGGGGGGGGGGGGGTCTGGGCCCGGTCCGACCCGGCCCAGTACCCCCTGGGCCGGCCCAGCCCGGGTGGCGGCCCGACCCGACGGTTCGGCCCGCCCAGCGGCTCGTCCCGGCCAGCGGCGCGGCGGCGCGACGGCTCGGCCGCTCGGTGGCGCGGCGGCTCGACGACACGGCGGCTCGGCCAGCGCGGCGCGCTAAAGGGAGGGGGCATTTCCCGCCTTTAATTTTTAAAACGGAGGCCCCTTTAAGGGGCCGCGCCATCTGTATTTCCGGGGGGGTTACACCCCAGGGCTCGCCCCCTGTAACGGCCGGCCGGCGCGGGGCCGGCCGGGTTCTCACCGCGGGACCCCGCAGTCCCGCTCCTTCCGGCGTCGGCGGCTGGATTTCCAGCCGCCTCCTTCGAGTTCTCCGGTGGCCGGTTTTTCCGGCCGCCACTTCCAAGATGAACGTGAATCCGTTCGACGCGGTGTGACGACGCCGCGTCCTTCCGCCGTGGTCCGACTCCGGTTGCGGCCTCATTTGAAACCTACGACGCGACACGATGGCGCCGCGTTCCTTCGTCGCAGCCCGCTCCAGCCGTGTTTTATTTTGTTCCTACGCGGTGCGACGACACCGCGCTGTCTTCGCTAAATCAACACCAAAGATTAGAAGGGGGAGGAGAATCGGCCGTGTTCGTGCGGTCCGGTCTCCTCCCGTTGTAACGATAACAGTCGGCCAATCGTAAAAACACAACGATGAAAATTTCACAATTTTTAATAAATTTGGAACAATGTCCAACAGATTATTCTTTCATGTTCGAGGGAAAGAAACACGTAATTTGAAAAAAAGACAAAACCCCTACCTCGGATTCGAAGTTCATTCGTCGCCGATGCGGAAATCGGTGTCGCGGAAGACTTCCCCGCGGAACGTGCCTCCGTAATCGTCATTGACGAAGTCACGGATCTAAGCGGTGCCGGTTTGTTGACTTCGGGAAACGTTCCAAGATGAGGAGTCATCGATGTTCCTTGCAGACGACGCCCATTCATTCAACACGGAAGGAGGTCATGGAAAGGAAGAAGAAGTATCGTCTTTCTACTTTGGAAAAAGGTGTTCTTCGTTGGAGAACTCTAATTCTCCCAAGTGTTGGGCGTTGCGGTACTTTACCAGCGTTCCGTCGCTTGGTGAATCCGTCCCCCAAACCCTCTCCCAAGATCCCTATATATAGGTGAGGGGGAGAGGTATGTAACCATCGTGGTTACATAATTTTAAAAAGGGGGGGGGGGGGTCGGGTGAAATAAATTGCGTTGACGCAATTAAAGAGGTCCGTTGGCACCACTTAAGAGGGGAGGGTGCCAAGGAGTTTCTCCCCATTTAATGGGGAGTTGAGGAATTAAGAGGCTCCCCCTCATTAATGAGGGAGAGTTGGGAGGTTTCCTCTCCTCCCATTAATTGGGGGGTTAAGCCCCGTGTGGTCCCCACCACAATAAACCACCCATGGGAGGTTTAGTTTGGGTGGGCCCCACCACCATAACCTCTCAAGGGAGGTTAAGGTGTGGTGGAACCACCTCCAACCTCCATGAGGAGGTTTCAACCACCTCACTCCCAATGGCGGCTGAAATAAAATAAAGTGCAACATGGCACGTTATTTTATTATTACACTTTCAAAGAAAACCAAAAAAAAAAAACAAACCACCACTCTCGATAAAACCCAACTACGGAAAATGTCTCCTTAAGCAAATACCGGCGTTGCGAGTTAATCGGTGCCCTCAGATTTCAATTCCGAGCACCGGTTCAAAAGATAGAAAATCCCGCTCGTTCGTTCACTGAACGTACCCGAGCTAAACTTCGGAAATTGATTCTGGGCACACCGGGACTCAGAATCAGGCTCTGTCAGAAACTGTGTTCTTGTAAAATTCCAAATAAAATTTAGGAAAAAAAATTTCCCTTGAAATTTCCGGGTCTTTACATTCCTACCTGAAGGGTAAGTACAGATGGCCTCCTCAGCACTCCACGTCTGCCCGTCTGCTCCGTGTACCATCTCGCAGAGTGGTCCACCTCTGGGTACCATACAATCCTGATACCCTCTACCTCAGTCATCACTGTCGGTCATCTCCAACCAACACAATGAGCTGTGGGCATAGCCCGTGCAGGGGTGAGTATAACGATACTCAGTAGGGACCCCGAATCCCTCAAGGTCTCACAATATACAACAAGGATAACCACAAAGTAAAGAATCAATGGATAACCCTTAATTAGGTATATGCCCATACATATATCTAAGTTTTCTAGTAAACCATCTAAATCATTAGGTAAACACAAAAGTCACTGACTCAGATCAAACTAGGATTTCATTATTTGGGTAGTAGCAAGTAACATCCACAGTCAAACTATCAGAATATCAGCTGATAGTGTACTCCTCCTCTATAGAGTACAGTGGGCCTGTCGCATCACAGAGAGGCACTTCTCACCTTCCTAGACTGCTATGGTACTCCTCCTGTTGAGTATCGTGGGTCTACTGTGTCACATAGAGGAGCTCCCAACTGTGGGTTTGCCGCGTCACATAGAGGCGCTCCCCCTCGTAGCCTGCTGAGTAATCCTCCTATGGAGTACTGTGGGTATGCTGCATCACATAGAGTAGATCCCTGCTGTGGGTCTTCCACATCACACGGAGGCTCTTCCCATTGGGCTAGTTGAAACAGTCTGAGTCGAAAGGTCATCAGTCGTCAGTTCTTAGCCAGCTACTAAGTATCCGTACTCCGCTCACTCGTCTCCGAGAGGATCTGCTCCACAAGCTTTGGGTCGACACTCCAAATGTCATGAAGTACCAGGAAAAAGTATCTCAAATTTCCACCTCGTCGTAGGGATCTCAACACAACAGACGACGCGTCAATCAGACACCCGGTCTGTTAGTTATTGGCATTTCTGTTCCAGGGGCAGGGTTGGATTTTAGGTTCAAACCAACCCGACCGTACCCCAACTGTGTCCAAACCTCAAGTGGGGTATTCCAAAAGAACTGTCTCACCTTAAGATTTTCATCACCGTAGGAAGTTCATCGATCGGACACCCGTATCCCAAGATAAGGGTGAAAAGGTGAAAACAAGCCATAACGGGTCCGAGTTCGGTCCGACCCAGTCGGACAGACCCGACCCAACCTGGGTCCGGTTTTTGGTCTAACCTAGTCCGCGGGTCTGACCCAACCCAAGGGTCTGGCCCGACCCGAGGGTATAGCCTGGTCTCAGGGGGCGGCCAGACCCGAGTGGCCGCTCGAACCGAAGGGGTATCCCGACCGAAAGGGGTGGCCCGGCCCGAGCGGGCACCCCGCCTCAGTGGCTCGCATGGCCCAACTGGATGGAAGCCCGCATAGCTCGGCTGGCTGGCAGTCGCATGGCCTCGCTAGCTGGCCACCAGCGTGGCCCGACTGGCCACGCGTGGGGGGGGGGGGGGTGCTGCGCCCCCTATATTCTGAACAGAACCGGTGCTAGGTGCTGGTTCAGTAAGCCGTGGGACCCAAGGGGTCCCTCCTTGTCCGGCTGGCCGAGCGGCCAGCTGGTTATGCACCACCGGCACGACGGGATGGCTTCACGCCCCTGATCCTCCGTCGTGGCCCACCATGGCCACGACTACCTTGATCCGCGCAGCGTGACGACGCCTCGCTCCTTTGTCGGACCGCAACAGCCCACCTGGTCGCGACCCTTCCACCCGCGCGGCGTGACGACACCGCGCCCCGGCAGGCCGCCTTGCTCTGCCGTGGCCAGCGCTGGCCATGGCATGATTATCCACACGACGCGATGGTGCCGCGCCCCTCTGGCAACCCAGCGGCCTTTGCGCCGCCGGTTTCCTTCGCGGCCGGCCCGTCTTTGGCCGCCGTTGCTCTGCTGTAGTCCTCTCTTTCGACAGCACTGTTGCGTCGCCACCATCATCAACAAGAAAGATAGAACAAAGGGGGAGGGTCAGGCCGTGTTCGTGCGGTCTGATCCCTCCTTGTTATGGTGATATCAATCAGCATCTCACAATCTATAATTTGAACGACGATAAACAGAGGGTAAAACTCATACATAGAACAACCCCTACCTATCATGTTGATCGTTGATGGTGGAAGGAGAGGAATGAAGGACGTCAATTCGTTGACATCAGGAAGAATCTGGGGTAGGAAACCGAGGAAGAAGCGTCATTGACGTTCTTTGCGGTTGAATCATTCTCTTTTGGCTCAGTTGATGATCGAAGAAAGAGTTCTTCGTTCTTCAGTGGATGATGAAAAGTCATTCTTAGCGTTCTTCGTTGAGAGATATTTCTCCAAGGGTTCTCTAAGATCTTCCAACCCCTCTCTCAAGATCCACCCAAAAGTATTGCCAACCAAAAATAATGGGTTATGTTAACCCATTATTTAATTTGTTGGCCAAATAATTCAAAAGAATTCAAATGGGTGTTAAATTAATTAAGTGAATAAATTCAATTAATTAATCGAGAGGGTTTCCAAATTAATTTGTGTGGTAGGTGGAGAGTTTCATCCCATAAAAATGGGGGGGTTAAAGGGGGTTTAAAGCCTGTGTGGGCCCCACCAAGGATATCCTCTCAAGGGAGGTTATGTGCGGGTGGGCCCACCACTATAGCCTCTCATGATAGGTTATGGTGTGGTGGCCCCCTCCTCTAACCTCCTCTTGGAGGTTTTAACCACCACAAAATAAAAATAAGTTATCACCATATTTTTATTTAATTTATTTTAAAACCCCAAAAACTAACTTTCATTCCTGACCAACTGCCATCGAGGTAAAAGTCTTCCAAAGTGAATACCGGTGATGTGAGTTCAACAGTGCCCTCATATTTCAGTTCCGAGCACCGATTCAAAAGTAATAAAATCTTGCTCTCACATTTACCAAACTTACTCGAACAAAACTTCAGAAATTGATTCTGTGCACACTGGGCCTCGGAATCAAGCGATGTAAATTTTCGCGGGCTCGTAAAAATCCCATGTATTTTAGAAAGAAAATTCTATGGAATTTCCAGGTCTTTACATAGATCGAGTCATTCAATAAAACCCTTTCCAACATCCTACAATAGCTATTCAATCAAAATAAGAAGTGTTGGCCAAAAAAGCTCCCCAACACTATGGTTTTATCATAATACAACTCGTAATTAAACCTAGGTGACCCCATATTCACCGGTGTATAGAAAAAAGGTAGTCCTACCCATCTAGATTTGGATAGCTTCCCATCGCACAACTGTCTATGACCAGAAGAAATCAGAAAAGATAAAATAATTCCATATGGATGAACTAGAGGCCCTCGACCGAAATAGGATCTAGGCCTAGCACAATCTAGAGAGGTACCATAACAAGATGGCCTGACTTTTCAATAACAAAGTTCATCGATGATCCTTCCTTGAAGGTGACACTGTGCTGGATTTGAGGATTCCAACAATATCTAGTAGGATTCCACCAATGTTGGAGCCTAAATGGGAATGAACTTACATTATTCATAAGGTTTACCCCAACATTACTTACTCTTTGATCACCATGGATGGAGAGTGAAACACTCCTCCAACTAATTACAAGTTCCTCAATCAGTACTTTTCATAATTGAAAAAATGTCCATAAAACATGATGTTAAAATTTTTTGCGACGTCCTCACAACAAGATGTTAAAATACAAAGGATCCCATCCCTGCAACATGATGTTAAACCATGCTACAATGTACTCACTTCATGAAATTAAATTGCATGTGATCCCATCCCACAAGATGTTAAACCCATCCTAGCTATAGGATGTAAAACTACCTAGCACCATCATCCTAGTTACATGATGATAAACTATATAGCAATTATATTCCTTTATGAATGAACTTAAAAGGAAAATACCCTTCATTCTTACACAATGACGTTAAACTAAACGGAATATAAGAACTACCTGTGGCTTGATTCCCATCCTTATAGGATACATAGTGACACCCTGACATTTTGTCTTTGGGTCCAAGACTAGGTTCATAAACCTTTTAGGGATGTTTTTTATGTAGTCGGGCATCCTGGGCCATATTTACATTGATTTTATCACTCATCCATGCCACACATGTCCATCTGATACACCCATCTCACTAGTCCAAACTCCATGACCTTAAACTAGGAACTGATGGTCTGAATTCTATGACCTTAAAATAAGAACCAGATTCATATCGGTTGTATGATGTTAAAATACACAACATTGATAGTCCTTCCTGAATGACCATAAAATTCAAATTCCATTCATCCTTACCGGAAGACGTTAAGCTGCATGAAACTCAATAACTATATGTGACTTGATTACCATCCTTATAGGATATGTAGAAATGCTCAGACATTTTGTCTTTGGGTCCATCCCTATGTTCGTTAACCTTTTTTTATGCTTGGCCTCTCATATGGTCTAAACTCTACAACCTTAAACTGGGAGTTAAATTCCAATCATCACAACTATAAATTCTGTGTGTGTACCCTTAGGTATATATGGTATGAAGATGGACCTCTATTGTCCTCATTCATTTTGGGTTCATTACCTCTATATACTATGAATATACTTTAGAGAAGCACCCATATAGTACAAGAACTATGAATTTACACTATGTGGAGTTCTTCTTGGGAATGTGTGATGCGGTGTGGGCCTCCTTGGTCCTCATTAACACTTGATAACATTGCACCATATATTTCAGCTTCAGAAATCTCATCCCTATGGTCCAAACTCCATGACCTTAAACTAAGATACTATGGTCTAAGAAATATGACCTGAAAATATTTTTAATATCTATGATTTTTACCCTAAGTCCTTCCGTGTCCTCCAATTTAAATACTCTGATTTTCTAGGGTGTGAGACCTGAATTGTAGGATTCTAAATGGAAATTATTCCAATCCATTTCCATACTTTACGTCTCTCCTTATTAGGAACTTCATCGTCCTCCATATCTGAAGGGACCCCCTAACTACATGGTGCCTAGGCACAAGGCTCACCTTCTATCCTAGGACAATGCCCCAAAATACTTTGGATGAAATTTTGAGATAGGTCTCGCATTTCGAACTTGGTCAGCGACCAACCCTCATTTGTCTATCCCCATCCCAGGTAATATAACATGGATGTCGTGTCATCGAGCATGGTTTTTAGTTACCCTCCATCATCTTTCCACCCTCATCGTGTTCTAGATATCAGGTACCAGGATTTACACCACCACTTCCCTATATTCTAGTGAATTTCTATCCCCCCTGGTGTTTTCCCTCCATGCATATATGTGCGTCAAGCAGGAAGGTCAGTATCATTTGGACTTTCCCATTTTATGTTTCCTTACCCTTTCTGTGTCCTTCCATATGATGAAAAAATCTTGACAGTATTCCATGTTTCCCATACTGAGC
Organism: Viscum album; assembly: GCA_963277665.1. Taxonomy (NCBI): domain Eukaryota; kingdom Viridiplantae; phylum Streptophyta; class Magnoliopsida; order Santalales; family Viscaceae; genus Viscum; species Viscum album. The sequence continues at coordinate 224,562,444 of OY728163.1, forward strand.
ATGACTCATGTGGGATTGTGATTTTTTGGTAGTTTTTTATACCGACATAGGAGAGCTTCATGACTCTAATATTTTGAATTCTATGATCCTAAACTAAGAACCATATAGTCCAAGCTTCGTGAATCTAAACTATATAGCACCATAGTGATGTTCTATCGTAAGAGGGAATCACTTATGGCATTGGTATTCTACCTTTCCATATCCAAGAACTACATATGGATGGATTCCCATCCTTATGGGATATATAAGAACACCCAGATATCTCATCATTGGGGTCATCCATAAATTCAACCCTTCGAACCCTTGGACTCAGTCCTCCCTTGGAAGTGTATGGTGAGGTGAATTCCACCTTGGTCCTCATTCATGTAAGGTTATTTTTATAAACCATACACCCCCTATAGAATAACTATCCTCCCAATATCCTCACCAGACTATGTTAAACTTGATAGAACAGTCCTCTCATATGAACTTAAACTATGAAATCATCACCCTGACCACACAACAGAAAAAGACACAACATTGTGGTGTTATCGCGTGAGGGGACAACACCCTTGGCACCTGTCATCTACCATTACACTTATAAAAACCTATATATGGATTTATTCCTATAGGGACACCCGAACATTCTATCATGGTTGAGTCACTCAAGAAAAAAATAGAAAATAAACACACAAATAAGAAATATCTAATGTTCTTTCTCCATGTGTATGGTCTAGACCTACATAGGTATATTTCCTTTAATAACTTCATGTGGATAGATTCTTATCCTTATGGGACACATAGTGATTCCCATACATTTCATCTTTAGGCCCAGCCAAAAATTTACTTCCCCTTCTTCCTTAACTCTTAGTCCACATCTATAGCACATGGGACTGCTTCACCCGCTCACGTAGCATGTTCCTCCTATCCATACCATACTTATTTCATTGGGGATAATCTTAAAAGTATCATCAGATTTTTAATACATTTCACTATGCATACCCATTGGATAAACCCTCCCCTTTGGTCCAAACTCTATGAATTTAAACTGTGACCCTACCCTAGTAAATTTCAGGATGTCCCATGGTAATTATGGGTTGTTTCAACTTCCTCATTAGATAGGATTTCTTCTAGAAATTGTATTGTACCATACTATGTTCTGGAACTACATCTGTCTTGATTCCCATTTTTATGGGATACGTAGTTATGCCCAGATGCTTTGTCTTTGGGCCCAAACACAGGTCTTCCCTTGAAACATATGGTGAACCATGGAATTACTTGTTCCTAATTCATATAGGATTATATCGATCATGTCATATGAATTCTTTTGGAGGTACTCCCCCTTCATATCCTAGTCGCATGATGATAAACAACATTACACTCAACATCCAAGATGCATGATGATAAAATGAATTTTAATTACCATTCTCACCACATTACGTTAAACTACAGAGAATTTTAGAAATGCATCTATCTTTATTACCACTCTTATGGGATATGTAGTGATGCCCAAATATTTTGTCTTTGGGTCCTACCATAGGGTCATCAAACTTTTTACCCCTTCTCATCATCCTCTACATTTGGCATTGGTCCACTACCATATCATATCCAAGAGTTACCTCAGGATCTATCTCTCCTTGGGAAAGGGTTTGAATCCATCTACCTAATATTACCCATTAATTCACTCTGATTCAATGTGACATAGAACATAATGTGTTGGATTCTACATGGACATTTCCTCATTCCATATCTATGCTTCATGTGTCCCTTTATTTGGGTCTCCATAATCTTCCACATCTTAAGGGACCCTTTAATGGTATGATGACTAGCCACATGGCTCACCTACCATCCTTGGAGAATGACCTAAAAGACCTTGGACTACATTTTGAGATAGGTCTCACATTTTGAACATAATCAATGACCGACCCTCATTTATCTATCCCCATCCTAGGTAACATGATATGGATGTTGTGCCATCAAACATGGTTAGTAGCTATCCTCCATATTCAGGCCACCCTCATCATGTACCATATATTGGGCATCGTGATTCACATTTTTCATCTCCTCGTGTACTAGTGGAATTCCATAACCCTCAATGTTACCTCTCTGTGCACCTTTACACGTTGAGTAAGAAGTTCAACATCATCGGGACATCCTTATCCCAAATTCTCTGTTCCCTTACCGTGCTCTTTCGTGTGTCGTGAAAATCATCTCCATTCTTTGTTTCCCACACCTAGCATAGTTCATGTGGGATTAGAAGTTTTAGTAGGGTTTTTAAACACATGGAAGGGCTATAAAATATCATGGGTCCAAAATATATGAACTTAAACTAAGATAATCTCTATGGTACTCTGCAGAATATATTGTGTGGTGAGAGCCTTTGGACCCCAATCACGCTGGGTTTTCCACACCACCACGCCACACCTATCCACCTGAAATCCATTTAATCCCCTATAGTCCAAGATCATATGACTTTAAACTATGAAACTACTCTAGAACTATGTAAGGCTTGATTCCCACCCTTATGGGATACATTGTGATTCCCATACATTTTGTCTTTGGGCCTAGCCAAAAAATTCCTTCAAACCTTCATCCACTTGGCCTCGATCATGGTCCAATATACATGACTTTAAACTCTGTAAAACTTATCTTAAGGTATCCATGTGATACGTGGTCTCCTCTAGTTCTCATTCCCTTCGTGATTCATACCTTGTGTGTCCCACGTGTATCCTCATAATGAGCATTCCTTATTATCCCCTTTGTCCTTAACATAGTACAAGAAACATGAATTTAAATATACATAAGCTCCCTTAGGAATGCACATGTTGTGCGTGTGGGACTCCTTGGTCCCCATTCACATCAGTTCCATTATTCCACCACATTATGCATATTATTCTTGGAGATCCACCCCCATCAGTCCAAACTCTATGAACATAAACTAGTATCCACATAGGGATTTCTGGTATAATAGTGGATCTCCTTGGACTTCATTCATGTTGGGTTTTTTCACTCACCACATCACATATTCCGCCTTCCCATATATTCAATGGTATTTTATGGTGCCCAATTATTCTTTGGACCATTCACACCAGATTCATAATCTTCATTCCATGAAAACATTCTAGGAATATGAATTTTGGTACACACAACATGACTTTAAACAATTTTCTAGGGTCCATGCAGTATGAACTTAAACTACGTGTTAACGTCTCAGTCACTTGATATTAAACTGCAGGACACATCCTGATCACATGACATTAAACTACACCATGTATCATCCTCATAGTTTTATGTTAAACTACATGTTAATTGTATTTATTTTCATAACATAAAACTACAAAGCATCTCAGGCCCTCACCTTAAAATTCCTCTCCCATAGTGTTGGTTATCTAGAACAATGTAAATATGTTCAGTTGTCACTCGTCATCTGAGATGAAACTCCCATAGAAGATAGGTTTGATCATTTTTTAGATCGATACACCCACACCAGTGTATTCTAAGCCACGGTTTCATAACCCCAATAATGTTGGAGACCATTCAAACATTCCATTAATCCATTTACATTCTTTTCGTTCCGATTTAATCAAATCCTCACACACTTTCACATATGAAGGGATTCCCTAACATCATGGTGCCTAGCTATATGGATCACTTAACTTATTATTCCAACACCCTAGAAGACTTTGGATGACAATTCGAGATAGGTCTTGTGTTTCAAACACAATCAATAGTTAACCCTTATTTTTTAATCCCCATTCTAGGCTAAGAAATATGGATGTTGTGTTGTAGAAAATGGTTAGAAGTTATAATATATCATGAAAACTCTCTCATTGTGTTCTGAATTTTAGCTATCATGATTCAAGCTCCTCACTCCCCTTTATTTAAATAGATTATAACACTCATGGAGTTGTCCCATTAATGCACTATCACACATTGGGAGAATAAAATTAGCTGTTTTGAGAGACCTATTCTACAGTCATAGGCTCTTTCATCCTAAATTCTCTTAGTGGTTAGTCAATAATAGCAGAACCTAAGTATTCAATGATTATTTTTCACCCTCATAGTAAGTGAATGATTATGTGTTTGTCCCTTGTTTTCCACATCGGGCATGACCCACGTGAGATTAGGGATTGGTTATTGGTTATTTCCTGGATATGATTGAGATGAAATAATTAAAGCATGAAAAAGTATGTTCATTCACACAAGAATGTCAAAAGTAACAAAATAAAATGTTTCTTTAGTTCGGGAAAACACAACCCCTATAAATCTTTCACTTAAATTTAGTGCTTCTGATTCATCTCCCTTTGACTTGTGGCCTCCTGGATCTACTATCGTCGTCTGAGATCCATTTCTTCATCATTGGATGTAGATAGAATCTTATCATCCATAATCTATGACCAATCCTACTCATCTTTGTGACTAGCCACTTTATAGTTCACTTTCTCTAACTTCTCTTGAGACTCTTCCAGCTGGACCCTAAATCATGGGACCAGTTCCAATTGAGTGGTAGAAAATGTGGAATGCTCATTCATATATTCTTCCAAATGTTGAATCTCTTATTACACCTCCTAAAAATTTGTTAGATTTATCTTAGCACCAGACATTTTCCAAATTCCTACTAATTTCCCACATCATTTTGGTAAGTTAGTCTTTGATCACCATATGTAGACCTTGAGCATCCACCCCTCGGGCACAGAGACAGTGCATCCAGGTGCAGAGTGACCCCTTTCAGCTCATCCATTGGTACTATGGGGTGTTGTAAATGAAATTATTGATCAAGTTCCATGCCAAATGTCGATTATCCTATCTGTCCTTGACCACATCAGAGTTAGATTCATCTAGCTCCTCTGTGTCTACAGATTCATACTCTAGAAATGAGGCCAGGAATTCAGTGGAAGGATCTTCCTATGACATCAAGTCAGATGTATTAGGATCCACATCTTGAGGTTTATCTTTATCACTTGATCCCACCTCGATAAGGTTTTCCCTATTAGCTCCACCAGTAGCATCACCAACAACCATAATTGATATATCAATAGTGATCATGACCTGTTCAACTCAGACACCTAGCTCCATACAAAACAACACCCCTATTAGGAAGGAAGACCTGGGTCCTCTGACCATCATCACTATTAGTGCAATCGCTACTCTAAGGACTGTTCCGACATGGATCACATCAGTCAATCTAGTTAAGTAAACAAAAATAATGACTATGTGAAGAAAGTTACTTATAGAGATCAAGAAATGGTTGTTCATGCTTACGAGTTATTGCTGTTAGAATTCAGGGACATGGACGCCATATACGATTAAAGGCTCTAGGGATTCCAGGGTATCCACTCTACCCTACTCAATGTCTATTAGCCTTGTCGATGCTACTACCCCATGCATGGGATCCATGGCTTGGTCATCTGCATCCACTAATGTGCCTTCATCATCATCAGTAGGGGTCCCTTGTGTAAGATCCTTCTGTACAAGTAGATGTCATCAAAGGAACCAGGATAAACATGAGGGAGGTGATGGAATAGGGGGATGGGTTAGAACTTACATCAAGAGCTTCAAAAAATCTTCCTAAGGAAATTTCCTAAGAGGCTCCGAGCTCACCTTCATCCAAAGTGATACCTTTGTCAGCATCTTCCCCCCAAGAGTCACCTAATTCTTCAGGAAAGGGAAAGTGGATCCTCCACCTCGACAGGCCTATCTACAGGGAAGTTTAAAAATCAACCAAACCATTGCTTAAAGTGGATGTACCTTGTCCTCTGATTATCTTTATCTATGTATGAAACTAGATCGAGCAACGACTTCACAAGGTATGGCATATTCTATAGATCCTCCAATGTGTTCTCCACTGGAAGAAACTCATCAAACAAGGAACCTAATATAGGGATTCCGTCAATATTATAGAGATCCCATAGATTGATACCAACCTCCCCATGATGCAGATGGAACGTGTTGGTCCTCGACGACTATTTACACATTAATTATAGCATGATATCCTTCAGTTGATAAAAGTGGAATTGGGAAGTCTATGACTCTTTATATAGGCCCAATTTCCTTATCTCTACTCCAAATTCTTCATAGGATACACATACCTAGTAGCCCCAGACCTACTCCTCCGTGAAATTTCTACCCTGGAGCACATCCCAATCATTAGCCCATCCCTTTTCTGGGTTCCCTATCCCCACCTTGAAGATTTTATGGTATTGTGGTTGAGATACCTATGGATCCAAATTTTACCATCAATGTTGTTGAGATGGTTGTAGAGAAAATCTATTGTGGTAGGTGAATGATCCTTCCAGTTATGGCTGTTAGTATCCCTGTATCACTGGTACTAACCCAGTATAACTATTAACCAATAATATGGTTCGTCATTAATTTCCTGTGGGATGAAGACATCGTCCCTCAGACTGAATCTGTATAATGAAAAACTCTTACATAGGGGGTAGTTTTTTAGTACTTCTGAAAAAAGTGCCATCAATTATTCACGATCAAAATTTCTATAGATATACTCCTTGATCATGATATTCTTCATCATATCTTCCTTATGGGCAACATACAAAAGGAAATTATGAGAAATTTCCTCAAAAGCAATGGATTCAGGACATAGTTAATTTTCTTGATCTTTTTCATGAAGTTAGTTCATGAATAATGCTCATGAAGAATCAGATCGCAAAGCCATGAAAGACTCTATATCTATCATGGAGTAAAGGAGGATCACGATTCCCTAGTTTTCTAAACAAAATTCGCAGAGAAATGGTCTAAGGAATCTGATTCTCAAAGAGAATTCATGGGGTGGATTAATTCAAGGAAAAAGATAACATGAACAATTTTTCATGAAGGTCAAGTATGGATAACATTCCCCTCATACTTTATTTATAGGCAGTGACCAACCAAGCTTCGCAACGACCCTCACACCTATGAGTTTCATGGAGACCCCACATAGCACACATTATGCACCCTCCATCAGGAGCCTAATTCACAATCATCTAGTTTTCAGTGACTTACCCTCAGAATCCAACCCTACTTTTCATGTAGTCTCCCATTATAAGGGGACAATTTGTGTGAACCGAAATATGTTCCCCAAAATAATTTGAGAAAGTCTAGGACTGGTGGAGATGAAATCCATGCCCAATGACCCGAATATCATCAAAGGGTTCTACTTTGCAAAGATCTTTCATGTAGCCCCTGGACATCACAAAGTCATGAGGCAGTTTATAGAAGGATTAGTGAGTACGATGAATCCCAAAACTACTGTGAAAGAAGTTTACAGAAGGCTCTGTGAGTCTGATTAGCCCTGTGACTACTGAAAAGTAAGTTAAAGAAAGGTTCCACAAGTCTGATGATCCTTGTGTCACATTTTGGAGATCTTATTTTCTTCGTGGTACACCTCCAAGCACTGTGAAACCCCTTTTCCAATAAATTGAAGGCTTACCACCCTCAAAAACCATTTTTACCTGACCTTTCATCTTCCAAGAACCCATTTCACAGAGCACCTTGAGAACCATGAACTCCACTACGAACGGATCAACCAAGGTACTAGAGCATCATAAAACCCATTTTCCCTTGTTCCTATTTACCCCCGCCTATAGCAGGGAAACCATTAATGAAGGCCTATGCCAAGGAAACCCTTAATGAAGTCCTATGCCCTTTGCGGAGGAGGTAGGACCTTTAGGGTACCAAGGCTTCACATGGCATTAAGACTTCGCGAAGCACTCTTTCCTTGAGCTAGGGATTCATTCCAAGGTAGGGTCACCCTTTTTCATGAAGCTTATTCATTAATAAATCCCCTAACCTCCATGAAGCACCGAAGGGTTGAAAATCACTTCTCAGTGAGGTCTCTTTCTTTACAATACCGTCTTCTGTGTGGCCTTCCAACCTTGTAAGTAGTGATTTTTTGGTCCCTCATGTTGTTCCCCTTGTTGCATTTCCCTATGTAGTGTTTTTTCATAAGTATGATAATATATATAAATTTTCTACATAGATATGATAACATGGACCCCACTATAGACCAATCCTCATCCTCACACACATCATCCGTTACTGGTGCCTTCCCTTCCCCAAGTGTGGGTTGGCATCATTTATGTAAGTCTAAGGAGTGAGAAGTGAGTCCTCTCTGTTCGTGCTGTAGGACGTTAAAAATACCAATCACCCTCATCCTTATCACATGATGTTAAACTGTAGCCTCACCCCTTTCAATGCACATGGTTTTCTCCACCTCATGCATTTTCAATGCAAAATTTTCTCCATGATAGTGAGATCTTCTTCACATGGAATGAGATCCTCCTGGCATCGAACGACATCTACCTACAGGGAAGGGCAACCATCCCAATGTAAGCCCCTAACCTTTATTGTTGGAGGTAGAAATCTTGGTCCACCTTGTCTCATCTGTGTGAAAATAACCAAGATAGGATGGTCATAGGGAGCCCTAAACACCCCATCGCTCTCCTTTCGATCTTTGTCACCATGGGTCACTTCTATGTGTAAGCCCCACTCCATCCCTCGCTGACACATCTTTTACAACGTGACTATCTAGTATACTAATTACACTTGTTTCTCACCCTGGGCAAGACTCACATAGGGTTAGAGGTTAGTGGTGGCCATGACATCCTTCTTCCAGGCATCCCTCTTGGAGTAATCCCCATCTTCCACCTTCACGGGCTGTTAACCATGTATAATCCCCAAATCACTGAACTATGTGGGTTTTGATACCTATCTTTTAAATAATTTGTGTAGGAAGTCTCCACAAGGTTCAATCATGACCATTGGTAACCCTTGGTTCCCTCCTACAAAGAGTGAACTTCCCAGATCTTAGTATCCACCATCATACATTTCCATCCTAGTCTTTCCCTTGAGCCACTATATCTCGGGAGGATCAATCCCCACCCAGAGGTCACATCTCTTTTAAGTTCTTATAGGATTCTGCAATGCATAATACCCACACCATATGCCTGGTACACCTTTTTAGGTGTTAGTATCAACTCACCTATCAAAAATACATGGAATTTGATCCATGTCTTCTGAACAAGGTACTTATGAAGTATCTCTGAGGTTTAAGACCAACATCCTCAACAACCCATATATTCCATACATTTATCCAACTTAATTAACTTCCATACTAATTATTACCCGGGATGCCACATCCTGGTGGGATCACACCATTCACCTGGGTAGTCTCAGGGCATAATCCCCACACAATCAAACCAATAGAAATCCTCTTACAATGGGAAGTATCAGTGTGTAATCCCCACTCTATCCAACTAACTACATGGGTTTTGATCTGTGTCTACTAGACAAGGTATGTAGGAGACCAACATAAAGTTCAATCCCAACCAATGGTAAACCTTGGTGTCCCTCTCAATGGGGTTCACTTCAATGATATTCCCTCAGTGATGTCCATATTAAACTTTATAGTATGAACCCTTCCCTTTATGGGACACACCACTCTCGGGTGCATCCTTAAAGAGAGTTTTTGATATATCCATTCGATAAAAATTATAGGTCCTCCCTCATAGGTATATAACTATCTGATCCACATTTACAAGTTTTTTGATCATTCCATTCCATATTTTCAAGACATTAAACTCACAACGCTCTGTCCCCATAGGATGTTAAACACGCATCATAACCTATGTTAAACAAGGGACACATGAGGAAAACCTCGGAAGACATGCCTCTAGAATATGATACCCCAAAATTGATGTGGGATTACTCAAGTTTCCATGCCCTTGAGAATCCCTCTTGTGAGAAAGAATATAGGTGTTATAATGTTCCCTCTTCCAAACATGCCACTGATATGCAAAGTGACTACTTCCCTGACAGAAGGTTTCTTTCCCAACTTGAACCTCTAGAATGTCTAGAGACAAGAAACCTAATTAAATATAATCCACAATGATATGGCACCGAGAATGAGTTTTACGAACAACGTCTTAATCTAAAAGGGATACCCAAATTAGGCGACAAATTCTGAGGAGGGATCCATGATAGGAGGGACCGATATCCCATCATCCCATTTTGATCAATGAGAATACATATATAATGAAGTGATAAAATAAACCTACATTTGGAAACTGGGAATGTAGGGAAACAAATGAGATAATAACATGTGGTCACACACATGAGGTGGGCATGCCTCAACGGAATGTGTTAGAAACAATATGATAGAGGACATGACTAGAATTGATAAAGGATTATGACTACACAATTCATTACTATCAATGTAAAGAAAATAGAGTAGTCGATGCTTTGATTCAGAAATATAATTCATCATTAACTTCACTATGTCGAGTATATGATCCTTTAGTTAATGATTTGAGGAATGATGGAATAGAAATTATGCATGTAGGAACTCCCTATGTTTTGTTTCAGGTTCCAATACATTTGCAGCTATTCAAAAAAATTAAGAAACATCATAAGGAAGAATGTGAGTTACAAAAAAATTTATAATTGATTAAGAAAGGTATGTTTCTTGAATTTAATGTTGAAAAAATACAGTTTTTTAGATTCAAAAAAGGTTATGTCTTTCTTGTGACTCTCAATTGAATAAAGAACTATTAAGTTTGGATTATAGATCTCTATTTTTGATTCATCTTGGAAGTACAAAAATGTATAGAGACCTTCAAGATCAATTTTGGTAAAAGGGAATGAATAAATATATTATAGATTTTACTATTAAATATTTTACTTGTCAACAGGTTAGAGATGAATGATAATTACCGAAGGGGATATTTCAACATTTTTCAGTTCTAGCATGGAAATGGGAGAATATATCTATGGATTTCGTAGTGGTATTACCATATACATCTCAAGGTAACAATGTGATTTGGGTAATTTTTGATCAATGAACTAAATATTCTCAATTTCTTCCCATTAGAGATGTTATCATAACCAAAAAAACCTAAATTATTGATGTTTATTTGTTTTTGTTAGTGACATTCATAAACATTGATAATTAATTTATAAAAGTTTCTAAAAAATGTCGGTAAATGAGGTGTCTCTAAATTAGCAATGGTTATAAATGTCAAAAATTTAGTGATGTTTCTAAGCATCACTAATTAGAGACACCTTATTTACCAAATTTTTTTAGATAGGTTGGTAAATCACACCTCATTCAATAATGTTACTAAAAATCATCAGAAATATTTTTCAATTTTGAAATTCATTATTTTATAGGGTTTTTATAATAAAAAATTACACAAGGTTGCTTACCACCCCACCCCAGAACCCCCCCGCCTCTCCCCCTTACACACTGCACCCTATCATTCCTCCCATACCTCTCCCCCCACAAAACCCCAGTTCCCTCTAGTACCTTCTCCCCACACCCAGTGCCCTCTCCCCCACTACAACCGAGGAACCATCCTATACCTCTCCCCCACCACACCCTAGCACCCCTCCCGTACCTCTCCCTACCACCCCCAGTGCCCTCTAGTACCTCCACTACTACACCCAAGCACACTCTCTAACTCTCCCACCATACCCAACGCCCTCCCATACGATCACGCCACCCCAACTTCTTTAAAAGAAAAATCCACAATTAGTCTTCACTGGGATTTTATATCAGTACCTCCAGGGTTCAAATGAAGAAGTGAACCAACTCAACCATTCTGATTTTGATTAATTAATTGTATTATGTTATATTTTTATATATATAAATACATTTCAGTATTTAAAATAATAATATTATATATATATATATTAATATATATGTTTATATGTTTATATGTTTATATTTTATGTTTATATATATGTGTTTATATTATACTATATATATGCTTATATTTCACATATATGTTTATATTATATATAGGTTTATATTATGTATATATATGTTTTTATTATATATATAAGTTTATATATATATGTCTATTATATACAGATATATATATTATATGTTTATATTGATATATATATATATATCCGTTTATATACATGTGTGTTTGTCTGTATAAATATATATGTGTATACACACACACACACACATATAATTAGGCACATTTTAAAACACTAGTAAAAATGTCACTAAAATAGTAACATTTTATTAAAAACACGACTAAATTTAAAATATTTAATTGTATTATGTTATATATATAAAAATGGATTTTAGCATTTAAAATTTCATAATATATATATATTTATATATTAATATATTAATATACTTATATTATTATATATATATGTTTATATTTTATGTTTATATATATATATTTTTATATTATATTATTTATATATGTTTATATGTTACATATATGTTTATATTTTATGTTATATATATGTTTATATTTTATGTTTATATTATATATATATATTATGTTTATTTATATGTTTATATTATACTCTATAAATATGTTTATATTATATATAGATATATGTCTGTATATATATGTATATATATATGTGCTTGTGTTTATAAATATAGATGTATATGTATACAAATATGTAATAATAATTATAAATTTTCATGTAAAGACACACATAGATAGGCACACACACACACATATGTATGTGTGTGTGTGTGTAATTATACACGTATTAAAACATTGGTAAAGATGTCACTAAAATACACACGTTTTCTTAAAAACATAAATACATTTAAAATATATATGTGTTTTTATATATAAATATATGTATATATTTATATATTTATATATATATATGTGTGTGTGTGTTTGTGTGGTTATATATATAAACATATATATTTATTTATATGTTTATATATACGTGAATGTGTTTATATATATATATATTTAAATATATATTTACATCGATGACGAAAAATGAGATATATAAATATATAAATTTTTAGTGACATTTCTTGAAAAACGTCACGAATTTAGTAATGTTTTTAAGAAAACATTGCTAATTTAGCAACCTTTTTCAGCAAACATCCCCAATTTAGTGACCTTTTTGAGGAAACATAGATAATTTAGCAATGTTTATAAGGAAACATCACTAATTTAGTGATGTTTATGAGGAAACATTTCAAATTTAGGGAGTTTTTTAGGAAACATCACTAAATTTAAAATTTACGATGTTTTTAGAAAACATTGCAAAAAAAACATTTTCTAAATTCTAGTTTTTTTGTAGTGTATATATATTGATAAAATTTCTCAAATTTATTTTAATGATATAATTAGAATACATGGATTCCTCTTATTCATTGTATCTGATCATAATTCCAGACTCACCTCTAATTTTTTAAAAGGACTACATAGGTCATTTGGTGTTAATTAAATTCAAGTATAGCTTTTCATTATCAATAAGATATATAGTTAGAGATAAAAATTTATACTTTTTAGGATATGATTCATGATTTTTAATTGTTTACCAAGGAAGGTGGGTTTATCATCTTTCATTGGTCGAGTTTTCTTATAATTTTTTTTTTCATTCAAGTATATAGTTAGCACCTTTTAAAGAAATATATATAAAGCGGTGTTGGACTCCGACATATTAAGATAAATTTGGGGAAATGAAGTTTTTGGGAGAGGAATTGGTAGAAGAAATTATTGAGAGAGTGAAAGTAATTTGGAATCATATGAGGATGGCTGAAAGTAGGATGAAAATTTATGTGGATAACTGAAGAAAATATATTTCTTTCATGGTAGGTGATCTTGTTTTTATTAAAGTATTTACATGCAAAAATTATTATTACTTTTCTGTAAAAAGGGGAATTTAAGTCCAAAATTCATTAGAAAAAAATTAAATCTTTGAGAAATTAAGATTAGTTTCTTACTTAGTGTCCTTTCCACTGAGTTTATCTTAGGTACATGACGTATTATTGGTTTCGTTGTTAAGAAAATATGTTCCTAATTAATCTCATGTTTTGATCCCTAAAGTAGTTCAATTCGAAGAAAGTATTTTGTATGAGGAATTTTCCATTTAGATTATTGACTATAGATATTATGTTTTATTGAATAAGGTGATTCACTATAGTATGATTTTTTGGAAAAATCATATGATTGAAGAAGAAACATGGGAATAAATAAATATATATATAAAGGATAGATATCGGAACTTATTTAAGTAATGAATAAAATTATGAGGATGGAATTTAAAAAAATAGAGAAGAATGTAACTACCTAGGTAATGTTAGACTAAATCATTTTAATGTCTTATTAATATTAATTTATTATATTTTATACATATATATTCACTATAAGAATATTAAGTAATTTTAAAGTCAAAAAAAGAATTTTTTTTTATTTATACAAAATTTTTGTTTTATTTGAAAGATTAATTTTAAAATTGTAGAATTTTAATTTGACAAAATAAAATACATTTTTATTTCATAATGTGAATATTAGCTTAAGATGATTTTTTTATAATTTTTTAAAAGTGTCATTTTTAATGAATAATGACAAATTCTATTATTTATTAGAAAATATAATTTATTTTCAAGTATTTATAACATCAAATGGTATTTTGAATTATCATGAAATTGTAATTAGTTCATTTTTATTAAAAATATACAATTATTTTCTTTTGAATGAGTTTTATACTTCAATTTGGTATAAAAACATTTTTACACTTTCAAAAATCATTTTTTATTAAAAACCAGTTTTCATCTTGTTTTGCGGGATTAATTATAAATTAAAATTTTCCAATTTTATGAATTGAAACCAGAAAAATTAATTAAATATTTTCAGATAGTACTTTAATTTTTTTTAAATAGGACCCTTTTATTTTTTATCATTATTAATAGTAACAATAATAAATTTTTATCACGTCGATATGGGTAGATCGAGTAATTGAAGTCAAAAAATAACAAGACAAGGACTAAAAAATAACCCTAACACTTGACTTTAATTCATTTAATGTGTTTATTTCATCTATAATCATCCTAAATTCAAACATATAACCTTTTGTTTCTATTTATCATTGATTTTTACCTTTATAATTTTTAGGTAAGGGATAAAGTAAAAACTGTCACTTTATGTTTTTTAATATCTATAATATTTTGTTACAGGGATGAAAACATCTCATGTTCAGTTCTAAATGTTTTTTTAAATATAAATAAATCTTTTCTTGGAAATTTATTTTTAATTTATAGCGATTGAGTAATTACCTTATATTCTTATGCAACACAGACATAGTATTTATTCAATTAATAGTAAAATAAAATAAATGATTTTAAAAATATCAAAAGTAAAATAATTTGAGTGAATTATTATGTTACAAGAATTATATAGATAAATATAACATGTCAGGTATTCTTTAAATTATTATAATATAATTCATTTGCTTTCATGCTATTTTCAAAGTCAAATTTAATGAATAGTTCTAAAAATGACATTAATTATATTTTATGTCAAATAATATTTTATTAAATTATTTAAAATTCCTAAAATCTTATATTTTACCAATTTAATGGGATATGGTTTCAAATATAAAAAAGTTTCCATTTATTTTCCACTTTTCCATTTATAGTAACTATCTTGACTCCTTTAGTGTAATAAACTTTGATACCACGGTAATAGATATAGGGGTTAATGGGGGATTAAAACTAAAATACAATGGTGTAAAAATTAACTAGACTTGTAAAAATTTTATTTTATGTGAAAATTTAGACTTATAACCATCCTATATTCTAAATATATCATTTTGGATCTATTTTTACATGATAAATTATTTATCTTAATTTAATTCTCTATGAAATTCCAAGAATGCCCCTACCCTCTCTCATAAAAGGAAATATCATATCCTCTTTTCCGAACAATTTAGAAGCATTTTTTTCAAAAATACCTACCCAAATAAATTCCTTACATCCTTCCCCATGTTCTATAGACCCTATTTTTATCATAAAACAAACCTAGTAAATCTTTAGGTATAAACTTGAAGAGGTTTTCCAAAGACGAGGTATAGTTATTAATCGAGAATTTTTCATTGCATTTATTATTATAAATACTTTAAATATTATATAAAAATTGGCTAAATAATAACAAAAATATCTTCCATATACATATATGTTTTTATATTAATGGTACAACCGGTATCCATCTACTTCTTCTATCAAATGGGGAACAATGCCACCATTCATGTGTTTGGTGGACTACCACCTCACGAACCCATGTAATTAGATTTATATCACCGCCTCTCACTACTAGTTAAAATGATGAATTTAATATATATATACTATATTAATGAAATATTTATCATTATTTAAATTTAATATATCATATTATTTCTTACCTTTCCATTCATTGAAAAATGGTAATGTCATTCGAGCGTATGTGTGGATTATCACCTCCATGGAGCAATGTGATTGGTTTTTCTTGAACACATCACATAGATACTATATATAAGTGTATTTAAACAAATAATATGATAATTATGATATACTTATAATTCTAAAAAGGTAAAATAATAATTACCTTCATTCCATCATGATCATCAAAAATGTAAATATTTCTCATGCGTATGTACGAGCTACCATCTCTATGATTGTAATGTATTTCATTATTCATAGCCATATTTCATGGTTGGTTTTAAAATTACAATTTTTGTACAAAAATAATAATTATTTCATGATTATTATTATTTATATGATGAAATAATTATCACTTTGACCATAGTAAACTTACCAAATTCTGATTGGATATATGAGATGATGTTCATCAATACATTTAGCTTAAAATTAATTTATTAAGTAATTGTATATAACATGGTAATACATAAAATAAAAGAAAAAATAAAATGGAAAAGGTTTTTAATAAGTTAAATAATTGACACAATATTATTATTTAGGATAATAAGGATTTCATGTGATGAGTGAGACTCGAGGTAAGTGACACTAACATAAGACTTAGTTTTAGATGTTATAAAAATTTATTTTATAAATATTTTGTTATATGTATATATATTTCAAATTATTTTAATTATGAAAATAAAATAATTATAATGGAAATTTTATATATCTTATTACTATTTTTCAAAGGTTTTCAAATGGAATCATTTTATGAATTTTATTCAAAACCTTTTGACTTTCTTTAAAAAGAGGAAAAAGAAATGTTTTATTTTAATGTATTCAACATCAATAGTTATCCTACAACACCAAACATTATTTGATATTTGAATCACTTTAAAATATTAGATGCCTTAACTAAAGAAAAAACCTTTTTCCCTATGTTTTTTGTATTTTAAAAAAGGGTTTTAAATGAAATGGATATTTCAATATCTAAAAATGTTTTGATTATGGGTGGAAAGAATAATTTTTTTTTGCATGATTTTATATTTTATGATTATGTTATGGTTCCGGATAATTTATTATGATGATGTGTAATGAACCGGATCTGAACAACCACCCGAACAGTGCTAAACCAGTCGGGTGTTACTACCTTAGGCGCACCTCCCCGAACGCCAAAGGCTGCCGACTAGTAGCGAGGGTCTTTTTAGGTATAGTGGGGAGGCTAGAACCTCTCGAAGGATAATAATTGTATTGGTCCAAGTATAATAATAAAGACACAGTGGAATAAACAACTCAATAGACTCAAACCAGACCCGTAGAGCTGAAACACATTCAATATCAATAAACAGCGGAAACAATAAATATAAACAACATCAACGGATAGTAAACACAACAACATGCTAATCACTTGTAACTACCACTGAACAACAAACATGCATCCAAAGCAGGTCGTACATATCCATATGTAAAGGCACCAATGGATAACCAACTGTAGCTACAAAACAAGTAAGCATGCTGATACATGAAAGTAAGTAAAAAAAAGTAACTCCATCTAGGGAAGACCTCAAGGTCCATACCATCTCCATGCAACAACTAATGCAGCCTTGCTCCGGAAGCTGGCCTCTTTCTTACACGTAAATCCAAAAAGTTTGCATGCCTCCTGAAGGGTCTGTGTAGGGTGTGAGACTAATCTCAGTAGGATACCACCAACGGTGCATACCTAATATAAGTGTTTAAACAGGCATGCATTTATAAGGAAAACAGTAAACAATATGATGCACAAAACCAAACAAAAACTCCATTGGTGCTCATCAGCCACCATGGAGTGTCACCTCCTTCGGCCAATGCTGGAATCCTTGTCATGTAACCCGACACCATGTGCCCCCTGACACCACATGCCTCAAGTACCGATGTCCCGAAGGCATGCCCAAAAAATAGTAACCTGGAGGAACAATGATACCTGTCCTAAAATAAGTAACTGGAGAGACAGTGATGTCTGACCTCAAAATAAGTAACCGAAGGGACAACGATGTCTGCCCTCAAAATAAAGTAACCAGAGGGACAACGATGTCTGCCCTAAAAATAACGATGAGCCTCTGCCCCCAACCCAATAGCCTCAACACTATCCTGTAAAGGCTCCTCAACTCCCACGTGGCTTCCTATGTCAAGCACCCCCAAACCAATAGTACCAAAAACACAACTAATGGGGGCCTCTACCCCCATGAGTGGTCAAAACCACCTCATCACGAAGTCTATCTATGTGCACACTACTGATAGTTCTGGGTGATCGGTAATCACCAAAATAGTACCCAAGCCACAACACCTCTGACACCTCATGTCCCAACGACCATGCCGCTCAAGTTTGATGGCCTTACCATCCTAGTAACCCAGGCCATGCCCAACTTGACTGTCATCCTACCTCAAGATGATGCCCATGATGCCCAATCCCATGGTCAGAACCACCCAATGTAACCTGGGCCAAGACCAACCTTTGATCAACATCACTCAAGAATATCAAGGCCATTCCAAACACAACCCAAAGGTTTTAGCACATGTAATTCGCCAATTATATATATACACATTTTAACTGAACACATAAACAGGAAAAACCATCTAAACAGTTGAAAATCACTAAGAATGTGCTATCCCATATGAGCAGTGAGGTTTTTAAGGTCTCCAAAAATTCATACTAGGTTCAATAAACCATACTCAATAGTTTAAACAATACAAAACAATTTTAACCATTTTGGCAGCCCCCAGCCAAAATGCCCCGGTGAGCAACAACCACTCACCCAAACCTACTCAAGAAAAATAGGTAATAGGGCATACCAAAAGGCATCCCATAGGCCAGATAACAATTAAATAAGAAATAATATGTAATATAAGGTCACACTCAAAATACCTGAAAATGCACCAAAGGCCACACCACCCAAAGTACGAGAAAACACAAAAAGAGGTATGCACAACCTACTTGAGACTCATACGATGAAACTACTCTGATAACAACCTCCAATTTGGTCTAAAACGCAATAGATCTACAAAATAATCAAAATGGCTCAAACCCCTATAACTCATTCTAGAACAGAAATCAAGAAGGATAGCTCAATAGGAATCAAGGGCTTACCGAAGGGGTTCCCACAGATTAAACAGGGTTGGAATCCAACCTCGGATGAAGGAATGAGAGGGAATTAAAATCCCCACCATCTCTCCCCACTCAAACCCATCAAGGGTTTGAGGTTCTACCTCAATACGAGGCTACTGCCTCTTTTTGCGAAAAAAAGAAAATGCACAACGTGTATCAATTTACTATTCATATGAAGATTGAAATTACACCGTAGACTTGCCGACTGACTTCATGGTGTGTACCTAGGGGTACACAACATGTAATTATTCACCCGGACGACATCCCCAACATGCCATGTATATCCGCATACACGACCCATATACACGACAGGTGCAAATAGTACATGGAGTGTACTTTCTAAAAACATTCTACCCAGCCAACAGACCTACACGCCATGTATGGACTCCACATGATCAAGGGTACACAACGTGTCTATCACTACATCCCATGTAGTAATAAATTCCTACATGGTTATCACACGACAGGTACTCGGCGAGCACACAACCAGTACTCACCCAACCCATATACAACGTCTACTTTAGGGTACACAGCGTGTAGCTTGGAAATTTCCAGAACACCCCAGATTTTCCTAGTTTCTTCAGGAACAAGTAAAAATTAAAACAGGGTTGGGATTTTGACCCATTATAAAAACCCAGTTTCTGACAATCTCCCCACCTTAACATAGCTCATCCCTGAACTATCAAACGAATCCCGGAGATGACACCGAACATACCAACCCGATTAAAATAACCCAGACTTCCTCAGTTTCAAAGGTTCTGGCTAAAATCATCGAGGGGGCTACCCACCTTTGGAGTTTCCTAGCTCGGTATCAACCCAAAAAAACTCATAACAATTAGAGGTTTACTAACCTATTTCCCGACGCATGGTCCTCTCATGAGACATCGTCACCCCTGCGCCTCATTGGTACTCCCGTGTCATTCCCAACACCCAACGTATCCCGTACCGCATCGGTGTCCGCCTCTACAAGGTCCTGCATCCCATGGATGCTCAAATAAAACCTAATGCCATGCCCCTCCAGTAACCTGTATCCTCGATGCCCCTGATTCTATGCATCTCATACATATACATATACATATACATATACATATACATATACATATACATATACATATACATATACATATACATATACATATACATATACATATACATATACATATACATATACATATACATATACATATACATATACATATACATATACATATACATATACATATACATATACATATACATATACATATACATATACATATACATATACATATACATATACATATACATATACATATACATATACATATACATATACATATACATATACATATACATATACATATACATATACATATACATATACCTATACATATACACATACATACATACATACATACATACATACATACATACATACATATATATATATATAATACTTAATGCACCCGATATGCTTTCAGTCCCACTGACCAGCATCTAGTAAGTCCACAAGAATCTTGTGCACCTCGTGCACTCAAAACGGACATGCCTCAGCAGGTCATGCCAAAAGAAAATGATAAAAGTCACGACCACACTCGCGATGTGCCTCTAACTATCGTCGGCTCACCAGCCTGCTCAGCCCCTGGAAGATCCACAGCATGCCCCTGGACTAAAGTACGACTGCCTGATGCCTGACCTTGCTTTGGTGATGCTCCAGTCACTGGTCACTAACCCCTCAGATGGATCCCGCTGTCTCTGTCACGTCCTCCATGTGTGGCTGAACCTCGGAAACTGTCACCTGGTACCGAACCTAAACCAACTCCAAATGCCACAGTCTATCCTGGTACCTGTCTACCGGATGTCTGGGGAGGCTGCCTGTATAACCTCTCTAGATTCCCAACATTACCACATGCCTGAAACTCCTTTGGCAGCCCATCATAATGAGTCCAGACATGTCCTGGCTATCCACACTGAAATAAAGCCGCTGTAGAACTACTACGAGGTGGTCTAGATGAGTCTTTGGCTAGACTGCCTTGCTGGAACTCATCCCTTCCTCGCTTCCTCTTGTATGAACCGTCACCTGAATCTGTTCCCTGGCCAACCTGGGGCCTATCCCTCTGGTTTCCCTCTGCTATGAGTACCTAATTCACCGCCTCTGAGAATGAACCCAACCTGAAGATATTCACCTAAATCTGAATGGTGTGTTGCAATCCATCCTCGAAGCGTCCCACCCTTGTCGCGTCATCGCTTACCATACCAGGTGCAAAGAGATACATCTTAGTAAAAGTAATTGCATAGTCCATGATAGAAATGTCTCCCTACTGAAGGCTTAAGAACTCCCGAGCTCTCTCAGCCCTTAGTGTCTATGGGTAAAAGTTCTCAAAGAACCTATTCTCATAGCCTTTCCATGATAGTCCCTCGTGCCTACGATCCTGCACCTGCACATCCCACCAACGCTTTGTCGGTCCCCACAGCATGTATGTCGCCAACTTGACCCTCCACCCGAGAGACGTCTCGAGCTACTCAAAGATCATATGCATGCTCTCTATCCAGTTCTCATTCGCCTATGAACCACCCTCACCATTAAAAAATGGCGGGTACTGCAACTGGAACTCCCGCGTCAGATATGCCATAGATGGCCTTGTACCCTGTGAGCTTCTGTTGATTCCTTGCAAGAAATGTACCAGGCTAGCTCATAGATGCTCGTCTAGCCATGGTCAAAACACTGCCAAACCCGACTACTGTCCTGCCTATATTGGATCCTAAACCTAATCCAGTCCTCGAGCCTATACCCGCAGCTCCTACTCTTCCTGCACCGGATCCTAAACCTGATCATGCGGCACTGTATCATCTCCCACCTGGTGCTCCATCTGAGTCGACTAAAGGGAACCTTTTGAATACCATAAATGGCCAGAAAACCCGCATACATAACAATTTATACATATATAATGCAGATAAGGAGAGTAGTAAAAGGATGTGCATAACTACTACCCTTAATCTCCCTCACCGAAACCATGCCCCATGGCATCCCGACCTCATGGAATCCTTACCCGCCCTTAACAGAGCCAAGTATCAAAAGTACATCCAACCAAGACTGACGTGAAAACTAACGTTGCCTCAAACCCAGGACTGAGTCACCCAATCTTGGTGATCAAAATCACCTCAACAGTAGTACCCACCTGCTCTCATAAGAGACACGCCCAAATACCCTACAATTATACAAATATAAAAGGCATGCCATAACACATTGCAATAAACCAACAATTCTTTAAGGAATTTCACCTATTCACATTTCAAAGAATACAAAGTATGGAAACATGATATTATTCACATGGCATTATCACTTCACAAAGCATATGTGCAGTTATGTAATTGAAATACCCTGAAAATATTCCTATCAAAATACAAACAAAAAAGCCTTGCCATAGTGGTCCAAGGTCCAATTCTCCCTTACCGCACCAGGTCAAGGGTCACATATCACAATCAATAATATCACACACCAAGTGAGCCACTAAGGTGGAATTCATATGAACTACAATCTGAGAAAAAACAAATAGCAATTCCCCCATTTCAACTTGATCTATCACTCGTACCTAGGGCTGCAGACACCCAAGAAAAAGCTAGAAACCCCGTTCTAGTAACAACCTATTTCTAGTCTATCATAACCAAAATAGCAATCTAGCAGTAAATAAGAAGAGAAATCTCAATATCATTAGTAACCAACAAAACACTATTACTAAATCCCTATTGAGAACAACTATGATACCACTTTGTAATGACCTAGACCCGAAAAGCTGCCCGAACAGTACTAAACGGGTCGGGTGTTACTACATTAGGTGCACCTCCCTGAATGCCAAAGGGCACCGACTAACAGCGAGGGTCTTTTTAAGTATATTGGGGAGGCTATACCCTCTCATAGGATAATAATGGTACTAGTCCTAGTATAATAATAACGATGCTGTGTAATAAATGACTTAGTATGCTCGAACCAGACCCGCTGAGCAGAAACACATTCAATATCGATAAACAGCGGAAGCAATAAATATAAACCGAAACAGTTGAAAGTATACACAACAGCATGATGATCACTTGTAACTACCACTAAACAACAAACATGCATCCAAAGTATGTCATACATATTTTTATGTAATGGCGCTAATGGCTAACCAACTGTAGCTATAAAACCAGTAAGCATGCTCATACAGAAAAGTAAGCAAAAAAAAAAGTAACTCGAGCTAGGCAAGACTTCAAGGTCCATACCATCTCCATGCAACATCTAATGAAGCCAAGCTCCTGAAGCTAGTCTCTTGCCTGCATGTAAATCCATAAAGTCTGCACGCATCCTGAAGGGCCCGTGCTGGGTGCAAGACTAATCTTAGTCGGATACCACCCAACGGTGCATACCTAATATAAGTGTTTAAGCAGGCATGAATTTATAAGGAAAATAGTAAATAGTATGATGCCCACAACCAAACACAAACTCCACTGGTTCTCAGTAGCCCCCATGGAGTGTCACCAACTTCAGCCAATGCCAGAATCCCTGTCATGTAAACTGACACCATGTGATACCTGACACCACGTGTCTCAAGTACTGACGTCCCAAAGGCACGCCCAGGAAATAGTAACCCGAAGGAACAACGATACCTGTACTCAAATAAGTAACCAGAGGGACAACGATGTATGCCCTCAGAATATTTAACCAGAGGGACAACGATGTCTGCCCTCCAAATAATGGTGAGCCTCTTCCCCCAATCCGATAGCCTCAACTCTATCCCTTAAAGGCTCCTCACCTCCCATGTGGCTTCCTACGACAAGAAACCCCAAAACAATAGTACCTAAACCGAAACTAACGGGGGTCTCTACCCACATGAGTGGTCAAAACCACCTCATCACAGGGTCTCTCTATGTGCAAACTACTCATAGTTTCGGGTGAGCGGTAATAACCAATATATTACCCAATCCACAACACCTATGACACCTCGTGTCCCTGCGACCATGCCGCTCAAGTCTGATGGCCTTGCCATCCTAGTAACCTATGCCATGCCCAACCTGGAAGTCATCTTGCCTCAAGAAGATGCCCATGACACCCAATCCCGTGGTTATAACCACCCAATGTAATCTGATCCAAGCCCAACCTGTGATCAACATCACTCAAGAATATCTGGGCCATGCCCAACACAAGAAAATGGTTCTAGCACATGAAATTCCGAAATTAAATATATACACATTTTAAGAGAACACATAAATAGGAAAAACCATCAAAACAGTTGAAAGGCACTAAGAAAGTGCTATCCCATACTAGCATTGAGGTTTCTAAGGACTCCAAAAATTCATATCAGGTTCAATAAACCATACTCAATAGTTTAAACAATACAAAACAATTTTAACCATTTTGGTAGTCCCCGACCAAAAAGCCCCGGTGAGCAACAACCACTCGCCCGAACCCGCTTAAGAAAAATAGGTATCAGTGAATACCCAAAGGCATCCCATAGGTCAGATAACAATTAAACCAGAAATAAGAGGTAATAAAAAGGTCGTGCTCAAAATACCCAAAAATGCACCAAAGGCCGTGCCACCCAATGTTTGAGAAAACACAAAAAGAGGTATGTACCACCTACCTGAGACTCGTACGATTAAAATCCTCCAATAACAGACTCCAATTTGGTTTAAACACAGTAGATCTAAAAAATAATCAAAACTGATCAAACCCCTATAACTCATTCTTGAAAAGAAATCAAGAAGGATAGCTCAAGAGGAATCAAGGCCTTATCAAGGGGGTTCCAATGGATTAAACGATGTTTGAATTTGACCTCGGATGATGGAACAAGAGGGAATTAAAGTCCCAACCGACATCCCCTATCAAACCCATCGAGGGTTTGAGGTTCTGACTCAATCCGAGGATACTGCCCATTTTAGCAAAACAAAAAAATAAAAGACATGACGTGTACTTTAAGTACATGACATGTATCATTTTACTGTTCATATGACGACTGAAATTCCATCATAGACTTGCTGACTTACTATACAGAGTGTACATAGGGGTACAATGCATGTAATTATTCACCTGGATGATATCCCCAAAATGCCATGTATATCCCTATACACGACCCATCTACACAGAATGTACAAATAGTACACGACATGTACTTGTTAAAAACATTCTTCCCTGCCAATAGGACTACATGCCATGTACGACCTCCACACGGTCAAGGGTACACGAAGTTTCTATCACTACATGTCATGTAGTAAGTAATTCCTACACGGTCATCACACAACATGTAATCAGTGAGCACATAGCTGGTACTCGACCAACCCATACACGACATGTACTTTAGGGTACACAGCGTGTCGTCTGTAAATTTCCAAAATATCCCAGATTTCCCCAGTTTCTTCAGGAACAGGTCAAAATTCAAAAAGGGTCGGTATTTTGACCCGTTCTAAAAAATAAAGTTCTTACATGATGTTTGGTTCTATTATAAAACATGTATGGGTAGTTATATTATAAACCACAGTAGGTTGGTTCTATTATAATCCAAGGATGGGTGGTTACATTATAAACCAATGATGGCTGGTTCCATTATTTCACTCTAATGAATTTGGTAATGATCACGTTGGAAGTTGAATGTTTAGGTAATTACATTTTTAAGAGTTATATGAAAATTTTCTCCCAATTTACCTATGTTATTTATTTATTCTTTCAATGGTTTTATGGAAATATTATAATTTCAAAAGTTACGATATTAACTTATGTTTTAAGAAAAGTATATGCCACTTCTTAAGGATGAAATGTAAAACTTTTGAAAACGTTTTTATGAGTTTTTTTATGATTAAAAGTAAACCTTTATGTGTTTTATTTGTACTTAAATATTTATTATGGAATGATTTATGAAATATTTGGGCTATGAAGTTGGTTTTTTGGCTAAGAAAATATATATTTTGAGCCGAATTTGTTTTTTGAAAAATAAAAAAGTTTATAAGTGTTCATGGACTAACGAGTTTCTTTCTTTCTTTTTATAAGTACCTTAATGATATTTTTGTGCTCATACCACGTTTTAAAATGTTTTTCATAGTATTTTAAGGATAATTAGGTATTATGATGTTGTAAATATTAAAATTGTAAAGATATTCCACTAAAAGAAAACATGTTTCCTTTTAAAAGTTTTTTATTTTGGGATAAATACAAACTAAGTAGAAGTGTCCTCCTTATAATATATGTGTTTTTATATAATAGTTATGACATAATTATCTAAATATCTAAACCTAAAATATCTTCAAGAATGAAAGAAAAGGAATTCTTGTCCAAAGATAATATATTGTGAATTGTTTAAGGCTAGGTCCTTATAATAGTAGAATGATTGAAGGGTTCATGATGAGAATCGGTAACCGAGGCGGGAAACTCATCCAAGTGATGAATAATGTACCAGGTCTTATGAAATTCTTAGGTGATGAGTAGTGTGGTGTGATTATTAAGGTTTCAGGAGAGTTACAAAACTATGGTGAGTTTGGAAGTGATGTGATTATGATTTTCTAGAAGGTCAAATTGGAGACCATTGTGAGATGGAATGTGAGAGACATGTGATAATGATCAAGGTTATAAACCTTGATCTAAATCCATCGATACCAATTGTTACAATAAGGGATCATGAGTATGATTGGAAAAAAATTAAAAATAGTTCTATTGTATCATTAGATCATAGAATGATGATTTTTATGTGGAACTATTTTAGAAATATGAGAGGGTACCATGAGTATCGTTATTCCGTTGATGGTGGGTACCAATAAGGATCTTGCTAATGGATTAGTGATAAGGATAATATTATGGTTGGGAGTGAACCATAGGTGACCTGAACATTCAATTCGAATTTAAAAAGGTTTTTAAGAATCATTAGTGATGATGTTCTAGTGGATCCAACTTGGTGGTGGTTTCAGTTTTGTGTTAGTGGTTAGATGCAAGAATCCAAGTTATTTATGGTGAATAGAAAATACCAATATGTGGGTATTGATAAATGAGGATTGGATAAGTTGATATGGTCAATAATTTATGGGTATGGATTTTGGATTAAAATATGGTGGGATAGACAATAACAAATCTTTGGAAGCATACTGGTAGGGTGATCAGGTCCATCATGTGTTGGTACTCATAGGGGAGTATGTTGAGAATCTCGAAGGATTATAACTTCATGTTATGGATTTAGTCTCGATAGTGAGACTATAAGTTCTTATGGTAATGGTTGGGGTGATACTCAGGTGTGACACTGAGTAAGTGATGGTCTGGTGTATACTAGTGATGTTAAGTGATAGATTATTATTCATTCGGTTTGATAATTTAAGAATGATATCAAGAGTAGGTCATCTTTTTGGAGTTTGTGGGATTTATCAACACCATTATGTATGGGATGAAATGTTTTCTAGAATGGTTGGGGAAATTTGGTACTACCTTGCGAATTTCAAATGATGTTGAGGGTGCTATTTTACAGAACATTTAGAACAAATTATTTTGGGAATGATTAGTTTTATGATGATCAATGAGAGAGGCTCCTGGTAAGGGTCACACTGTATTGTATGGGGGTTTCACCATGGTGGTTGTTACATGATATTATATTTTTAAAAGACTAAATATGGTTTATCCATGATATATGGGGGTCTCATGATAGGCCTTCTATAAGAGATTAATAATATGGATGCGTGGATGTATCACACCATGACCTTAGGGTATTGTTTCATGGAGAGCCTTCATGTCAATGGGTTTCTAGAGTCAATAGAAACCACATAATATTATAAGGATTTATGATGTGGAAAATGAAACATACAATTAACTATGAGACCATATAAAATTTAAATTCTTCTATATAAGATTAAATATTTTATTTTCTAGAATTTGGCTACATCACTACTCCATGGGATATTCCATGAAGGTAAACTCAAGGATGAATGTTCTATTCCATAGTAAAGGTTCATTGTCGTGAAGGTCGGTTAATGGGGGAGCTCTAAACCCTGAGTAAGAGGGTTTTTTCATGGAACCCTAGTTAATAGAATATTATTACACCATGATTGAAAGGATCATACTACAACATTGCTCAGGTAGTGGAGTTCTGGTATTTGTTTTTGCGGGTGATGGGTGCTTCATCATGGCTAGTTGGTCCATGATGCAATGGTATCCATAACAATGGAATTTCATAATAACCATTATATCCTTAATATATTACTATATCCCCAATTTTTGGTATTTTTATCCCAATAAACTACATATATTTCTTTATTATCAAGAGATTTACATAGGAAAGGGTATGTAACTGTACCTATTACAAAATGATGACACCATCCAATAAAATACAAGCACTTACATGATGATAAACAAATATTTGAAATATTATGAAGACTAATATCTAGTGGAAGAACATTTTCTTAATATACTTGATAGGATCAGATATTAATCTTATTCTTCTCTATACATATCTCATCATGAGATATTATTTTCACACAAATTATCCTAAAAATGGATGAAACAATAGTGAATATAAGACCCCGACCTTAAACCTTACTTAATATTGAATTAAATGGATAATTCACATTGAGTATCTTTTCAGGTTTAGAGTTTTAGAAAATTAGGACAAAACTATTACATCTCAAAAGATTACAAAGTAGAAACTTCTACCAAGTTTCCATAAAATAAAAACTCTCAAAAAGAAACATGTCTAGTTCTATGTTTTAGGTAGCATGACTTTCCCTTGATCCCATCCTTGACCCTATTCCATGTTAAGTCCTGTGAAAAACATTTCAAAAACTTGGGATGAGCATAAAAAGCTCAGTAAGGGATACACAAAGAATGAAAACTGCTAGTTTTTTAAAACAGTAAGTAAACCATGTATACTTTATCAAAGTAATACTTTTCACCTTTTTGAAGTAGTAAAAACTCTTCACTGAATAAAAGTTCATTACTTACCCTTTAGTAACCAAAAGATTACCATAAAACCCATATAAAGATCACATAACATATAAAGGTAACTTGGGACATAAACATACCTAAGTGGAATAACCATACGGTCGACTTCCACACATACTTAATGGAATAGCCATACGGCCTACTTCTACACATACTTAATGGAATAGCCATACGGCCGACTTCCATACCCAATGCATTGGAGGTTATAACGTAACCACCCGTAAAATGTCCAAGTACCATCATTACACATAAAATATTGAAAATATAAACGTTTCAATAACAACATTTCATTTGCAATCACAATAAGTAATTCCCAGATATTGAATTAATCAATCCATTTTCAAAAACCATTTAAAAGATCTTTTTGAATCAAAGTGTCCCATACCACTTTGAAGCTTTTAATGGAATTATAATTTTAAAACATTAATGTCCATATAAATAAATACTGAAAACCATTTCGAAAACATGGACATTAAAGATAAAGATTTAGAATAATAAATCTTTAAAACATTTAAAATGATATTTTTGTTAAATAGTTTTTAACAAAATGAGAGACTCTTGAATACAAATAATAGCGGAATAACATTTAATCCAAACTTTATAATATCATGAGAATAAAGGGATTCATGATATAATATGTCAAAGTACAGTATACACACCATATAAGAGTGAATTGGTGCATAACAACAATGAAGTCTCAAAAGAAATGCAAAATGAGATGAAATCCATTAAAAAGAAGGTATCCTTAAATTAAGGATAAATCAATCTCATAATTATGTGTGAAAAATATAAATACACCCAATATAAGTGGATATTAAGTGTAAAACAATATAAGGTTATTCACACATATTCAAAGGATGACATATTCAATAACTATATGTTGAATCCAAAGAAATCAAAATTGGGTTAAGAAGTTCCCTTGGTAAAACTCGACAGCCTATCGGCGTCACATAAAATTTTACAAAAAGGGTTGATGAGAGAGATAAAGGGGATATCATAACTTGGACATAAAATTTACATAAATAAGGATATAGGAGAACATATCCCAACATAATAGTATGTGAATTAAAAGACATAACAAAAGAAGTCTTTTAAAAAAAAGGAGGGTGACAGGTCTCCTTACCGAGTTGGGTAACTTTCGAAACGTACACCCCATGGAAGAAGGGTCATACAATGAAGGTATGAATAACCAAAAATGAAATTATACTACACAAAGTGTATAATAATGGGAAGTAAATACACCAATAAAAGGAAATTGGGGCAAATGTATCATAAATCTCACGAGAATAAAAGTGAGATGAAAAATCCCTTACGAAAACTCGGCAGCCTAACGACGCCACTTAAAACTTCCAAAATGGATTGATGAGAGGAAATTGGGTCTATCATCATATAAACATAAAGTTTACAGAAATAGGAATAAAAAATAACATCCCCTGACATAAAAAAGAGGAGTTTAAAAGAAGTGACATAAAGGAGAGTACTTAAAAAGAAAGAGAGAGGTTGGATCTCTTACGAAAATTTGGCAGCCTAACGACACCACTCAAAACATCCAAAATGGATTGATGAGAGGAAATAGGGTCTCTCATCATATGAACATAAAAAGTACAGTAAGATTAATATAAAATAACATCCCAATCACAATAAATATGAGCTTAGAAGGAATGACATAAAAGAGTGTACTTAAAAAGAAAGAGAGGAGTAGGATCCCTTACCTCGTGTCCGACATGACTCGATCGTTATTTAGTCTCCTGAATAATAAAATTTGGTTAATTTATAATTGATTAAGGACCTCCTTTAAATATTATTATTCAGTTCATATCACATATTATAATTTTATAATAATTGGTTAATAAAGTGAGTTCGTATCAGACGTTTTTGTCGATGTTCAGTACATGAGTAAAAATTGAACTTGTTGGAAAAGAATTTTCCATGTAGTTATACGTAAATCATCTCCAGAATATTATTTATGTTTTAAATATCATATATATCCAGTATATATTCATTTTATACTATTCCATAGCATTTGAAGATAAAAAATTAAAAGCACCGTTCATGGAGACGGTAGGCCGTACGTACGCATGAACGCTACTTTCATTTTTTTGCCATATTAATGGAATTAAAACAAAATGAGAGATATATATATTATAATTACAGAATTATACCCATCATTTAGATGTAATATATTACATATATATCCATTATATATATGTACTTATAATAGTACATAACATTTGGAGATAAGAAATGAAACGTACCATTCATGGAGACGGTAAGCCGTACGTACGCATGAACACTACTTTCATTTCTTTTTTTTGTATTAAATTGAATGAAATAATAAAGATATAAAGGTATAATATAATTACAGTAGGATAAATTATGTAATACCATTAATTCCATCCTTTATATGTCCCACATATGGCATTAATGAATCAAATCACTTTGAGGGGGCGGTAGTCCGCACTTCCTAAAATGAAGATATCAAGTTTACCCATAATGGAAACCATAAAGGTATTCCATAAATGAAAAATACAGAAGATTAAGGAAACCATAAAAATATTATATATCATATATAAATATAGTTACATCTTAATGTCCACCTTTTAAGGTGTTAAAAGAATGTTGAACAATCATCGTTTCGGGAGGCAGAAATTCGCCATCCACGAAAACATTATGTTCTTTAACCATTTGATGTAGGTGTGTGTAAGTGTAGCTAGAATAATTCTTATAACAAAATCATAGTAAATTTAAGATACTGGATTTTTTACAAAATAAATGAATAAAAATAGTTTATGGGGTTGGAGAATCAAAATAAAACAAAAGGACACAAGTGAAGACATTACCTTTAAATCGGGTAACTTTCTTTGATTTGAGCTCAAAGGCTTCCTTGGAAAGGATTCTGCCCAAAGTGAGGCTTCATGGAGTTATAGAGGGATGTGTAGAGATGAAATGATCAGGTTTTTTCCGATAAAAAGGCTTTGGAAGTGTGGGTAAAGAGGTAGAGGTGGGGGCCTTTTATAAGAGGAGAGGAGGGGCACTCTTGGAAAGGTATAAAATGTAACTTTATTTTCAAATGTGTTTCGGATTTTATTGGTCCCACATTGATGTGTTTCGAGGATAAGGTGATAAGGGTTCTAAATCCACCCATCCAATAGGTTTTGGACATGTTTAGGTCTTATATTTTACATTATCTTTTCATTTAATTTAAATTGTTAAATAATGAGGTCATCGCTGCATCATCATGATGTCATAAACAATTTAATTTATTTAATGTCTAAAAAATATAAAAAAACTACTATGATGTAGGAAATATTTTTATCTTTCCAATTAATATTTATAGTCCAAAAGATAATTTATGTAGACAACATTAAAAATATTTTACTTAGGTGATACATTCTTTGTTACATTTAACATTCTTTAAAAATAAAAACATAAAAAGTCACTTTCTCACAAAAGTGATTCCATGGGGCCCCCAGGCTTGGCACAAGGCATCCCATGGTTGGCCATGAGACAAACAGTAGCCTTAGGACACATTTTGTGGTCACTTTTTATTATTATGATATTATCTTATTATCTTTAACTACTCGATTACTCATTAATCAAGATAATTAAAGATAATTACCATCGTTACTATTCATAATGTCAAAAAACAAGAGTCTTAATTACATATTTTGGAACTTCTGATTAAAAATATGTAATTAATTTTACCAAATTAAAAACACATAAATTGCAATAATTAATTTTAAAAAACTTCCCGTTTTCAAAACAAATAGCGGGTTTTTTTGAAACAATATTTATGAAACGTTTGGCACTTGTTTATGCCTAATTCCAAAGTGAAATTAATCCCAATGACCATCATTGAATTACATGGTAAAAATATATTCTAATTACACTTTAAAACAAATTATGAAGATAATATAACCATATAATTAAATTATATGAAAAAGCAGTTTTGATGTAAAATACAGTATTTTTCACTATTCATTGAAAAATGAACATTGTCAGAAAAATACCAAAAATTAACCCAAGGTAAATTTCAATGTCCCAATCATAAATAATATGTTTATTTTGAAAAATAGAGCTTATAAAATTTTCAAAAAGTGGATTTAAAAGGGGTACACCATCAAAAGGCGGTTAATCGACCTTTTAATGAATCTTAGAATGTTTACGCTTAAAAACTGGATTAATTTGCATTTTTAATCCTCTAACATTTATTGTAAAGTGTAAAAATATTTGAAAAACATATATAATAATTTTTTAGTTAGTTCTGTTCATTCCCTCCATTACAACGGCTAGGCGTTAACTACTTTTTAAAATAATGTTATTTTATTATTAGAGTGCAACGTAAGATTCCCAAGAAACTTGTTGTTGCGTGTTGGGTACGCCATCGAGCATAGAATCCCCTTTAAAGTAATATTAATATTTTATTCACAAATATGGATAAATATAAAGATGTTATATTCTTTATTTACCTGGGGTGTTACATCCTTCCCCCCTTTTGGGAATTGCATCCTCGTAATTTTAAAATTGGGCTTGGAAACATCCTTGAAAGTCCCACATCAGAACAAGAGTCGGTAAAACAATCACTTTAAAATAAAGAAAGATAAGTACAAAGGTCACCCGAGTTAACCCATACTAGGATCCCAAGTATGGAAATATGGACATGGAGGAAAAAAACAAAGGGTCATGTTCTGATGGAGAGTGATAGAAAATATGTTTATGAGAAAGTTAACCACAATAAAATCCCAAACTTGTGATGAGTTAAACGGTATTCGATTCCCCAGTAGGAAAAGTTAATAGACAACATTTTTGTTTTAAGTTACTTTTTATTGAGGAATTTATTCATAAGGAAACATAATCACTTATCATGTTGACTTTCAACTTTTATTAGATTCCTTACACAAACTCATATTTTCTCCAAAAGATGAGTATTTAGGAAGACTTGTTCACATTAAGAGTACTATAATCAACTTCTAGAGAATCACATAATCCACAAAAGAGAACTATATACTTTCCATGTCATTAGACTTTAACCAAAACCAAAACCAAAACCAAAAAGGTTAGTACAAGATCAGATAATCCAGAAAAGGATAACCCTTTATAAAAAGAAAATCTATTCTTAATCTCCAAAATTTGTCCAAAAAAACCCAAAGTTCAACGAGGACCATTCAATAATCAATTTGTCCATAAAATTCTTCAAAGTAAACCAAACTAAGATTGAAACCCAAATATTTGAAGGATTTTGTAGAGACCCAAATCTTGACGTACATGGGCATTACATTACTTTTGCGGAATACTTAGTACGTAACAAAAACACACACACAAGGACCGTAATAGTTTAGTGTCTTTGGAAACTCGGAATATAATATTCTAATCGTGGTGAAAGATCTTCAATATCTCCCATAAATATCTTCCTTTTTTTTACCTAAAACATTTTTTTATATCCTGGGGAAAAGAAAACATAAAAGGGTGAGCTCAGATGCTCAGTAAGGGTAAACAAAAGAAATATCAATCACATCATATTCATAAGAATATAACATTTTGGAAATATTAACCTGCAAAAGAGATCACAATTTCATAACATGGAATAAATCATGGCAGTGAAATGTAATCACAATAATCATAACTTAAAACATGAAACTTTGTGGCATTCACACATAATCATAGAGAATCATTTCTTGTTAGTCAAGACTCATTGCCAAGACTATCTTAGTGGACAAAGTCCCTTTCTGAACCGAGTCACCCTCGTTTCAGTCCTGTTTCACTGAACCGGTATAACCTACCATTCTAGACATGTCTATCTCATGAGATATAAAATCTTTACCCAATGCATTGTAGGGAGATGTAGGTCCCACCCATCTCATAATGATACCATTCTTATGTGTGCCACAAATTCATAAATCATACATCATTGCATAACCCATGTAATAAAAATGGGAATCTTAAACATCGTGACATCATAAAACAATGAATATAAGATAAAGGAATTAATAAAAAAATATTTCCATCACAACATAATCAATGTAATAATAGGGATAAAAACAGAACCCTTTATTATCTTAGATGGAAAATAATATTGATAAAACACTTGAACTCCATTCTTGAGGAAAATATCCTTTATACTTCAAAAACATTTTTTCTTTCTTAACATGTCATACAACTTTAAAATAAATGAAGTTTATTAAAAATAAACTTTAAAACTTGTAAAGGAAGCTTCTTGGAAATAATTGTTTAAAAATCCATTCATGCCATATGAGTTAAAAAAACATTCTTCGCGTACTTTTGTCGGAAAAGTCAAAAATGTACCTCGTACGAAAAACGACAAAATATTCATTTCATATCTTTTACTAAAAACTCACCGAAGGGTAAAATAGGATTTAAACATATGTAGGTGAATGGAAATAATATTACATATTGAGGAAACATGGATGTGGATGATAAAATACACACCAGTAAATACCAAAGTATAAACAATCTCGGATAAAAATGAGATTGTGATATTTCCCTTACCTTAGGTCCGATTTGCTTCGTAAGTGTCCGAACCTCCTGTATAATGATTTAAATAATGTCATTGACTTATTACAGAATCATATTCATTGTTATTATATCATATATGGTTCACTTATGACTTTATATTACCCGTTCTTTTGTAAATTCATGTTAAAGTAGCGTTTTGGGTAAAATCGTCTCATTTGTCGTTCGTGTTTTAACTTGTAATTATTTATTTGATTACTTAGATAATTATTACTTAATTATAGAATATAAAACATGATTTATATATAATATATATTCATAATATACATATATATAATGGATCGATAAATGGAAAAAAATACACCGTTCATGGAGACGGTAGGCCGTACGTAGGCATGAACGCTGTTTTCTTTTCGTTATTGAATTGAGTGGAATTAAGTAGATGACATACATATATATACACATAAATCCAGTAGCTTTATAATGTCATATATTTCATTATTATTGCTTATATATACTTTATAATCATTCTTAAATGGTTAACATGGAGAATGAATCTCATCGCGTCGTGGAGACGGTAGTCCGTACGTACGTATGAGCGATGATATCATTTCCATAATTATTGAATTGAATTGGAGTGGATGATACAATATATCATAATCAATATGATGTTCTAATAACTATGTATAGTTATTATTTACACCATTATTCCCATCCATGTAAGGTGGTGGTGGAAAATAGATTACACCACGGCGTGGAGACGGTATTCCGTACGTACGCACGCGCGGTGATTTCTTTTTCCGTAGGATGGATAGATGGTGAAATAGGGTTCTTTAATACTTATAATAACATATCAGTATATGAGTGATACTGATGTTATTACTTAATAATGAAACAACCTAAGAAGAAGAAGTGGAAGAAGAAATAAAGATGAAAGAATCGGTAACAGACATTACCTCTTCTTTGAAGTGCTTCTTTGAGACCTCCTTTTAGGGCACTAAAATGGGTCTTTGAAGAAGACCAGAACCTCTAGGATGATACTAGGGAAGTGGAGAAGATATTTTGGCAGGGGTGTCCGAGCG
Source organism: Viscum album (assembly GCA_963277665.1). Taxonomy (NCBI): domain Eukaryota; kingdom Viridiplantae; phylum Streptophyta; class Magnoliopsida; order Santalales; family Viscaceae; genus Viscum; species Viscum album. The sequence goes on from OY728163.1 coordinate 224,599,214, forward strand.
TGAATGCTAAAATTGGTGTGAGGAGGAGAGGGAGGAGGTGCCCTTTTATAAGGGAGGAGAGGGGCACCTTTGGAATAACTAAAAATATTATTTTATTATAAAGTCAAGTTCGGTTTTAAATAGCTCCAAATTGATTTATTTCGTGGCTAAGGTGGGTATGGGTCTAAATCCTCTCATCCAATATAATTTAGACAAGTTTATGTTCCTATTTTAACCTTATCATTTAGATTTAACATTAAGTTAAATAATTTTACTTTTACCGTGTCTTCTTGTGTTCTTACACTATAAGGTTAATAAACTTACTATAAGAAGCCAAACGAACCCCAAATTGTTTATTATTAATATATATAACCTTATCTAAGTCATTTGTCCGATCCTTAGATTTTTAGGAATAAAATAACAATTAATAATATAATATTTTTTTAAAAAACTATTTTATGTCAATTTTGACACTATTTAGTAATTGATTTTTGTGAAATTCATAACAGAATGATAAGTTCGAAAAAGGTTAATTAAATAAATAATAACATGTCATATTAACCTAGAAAATTAGTGGAATTCATAAAAAGACTCAAATTACATTTATTTTGGTGTTTATAACATCAATTATTTCAATATTTCATTAATAAAATAATTACTGCATCATCATTGTGTCAAAAATAAATTAAATTATTTAATGTCTAAAAATTACAAATAAAATACCATTATGTAGGAACTATTTTTATCTTTCAAATGAATATTTATAGTTGAATTTATCTTATGCATAACCCCATATTAAAAATTATTTACTTATTAAACTTTGATTTTAACTATTTTAACCCTTCTTTAAATAAATTAATAATAAATGTCATAATCTAATCCAAGTGGGCCTAAATGGTCATATTTTATTCCTAAGTTTGTTTTTGATCTAATTACACTTATCCAATAGAATTAGGACATGTGTTAGGGTAATAATAATATCATCTTTACCCTTAATTACCCTATTTACTTTTAACCGTGCTAAAAAAAGTAAAAAGTTACTATTCACCAAAAATTATTTTCATCTCATTGAACCACATTTTAGTCCTTGATATTAACCGTGTCTCTCGGATTTTTGAAATTTCACTCACAGAAGCGTTAAAATTATGTTTTATGAAAAATTCAGTTTTTTAACTACCACTTAGTGGTTTCACTATTCATCAAAAATTAAAAGTTTTCAGAAAAATACCAAAATTTCACCCTAGGCTAATTTCGATATTCTGAATCCAAAAATGAAGTCCATTTTGAAAAATAAAATTTATAAAATTTCAAAAAGTGGTTATTACTATTCATAACGGCTAGTTTTAATAATATTTTAATAGCATATTGTTGTTTAGTGAAACTCGTTATTGCGTACTACACACGCTATCGAGGAAGGTCGCGATTGCGTGTAATGCAAGGCAAATCAAGGATGCGTGTTGTGCAAGCTCCTTTTGGTGTAGCATACAACACAAGACATTAATGAAATTAAAAAGAATATTTTTCATAAAATCTCGGGGTGTTACAGATTTAGTCTCATAGTCTTCCAAGTTAAATCGTAACATTTATCACCAAACAACATCAGTTTCTCTTAATGTCTCGTATTAAAAAGTAATTAACCTAATCACATATCCTCCATGATAGGTTAATAAATTTCCATATATAACCCAAAATCAACGTACTCTTAATTCCTAAAATCATCTAACTAAAAATAATTAGTCAAAATAACCAGGGACTTCACGTAGTCCAGTGGTAGGCGATAAATACCAGTCGCACTTTGGTTGTGGGTTGGATTCCCACAGCTTTGTCCGATGGTACGGGTTGTCACACGGTCTGCGTGTTGTCCTTTTTCCAAAACTATATAATTTTAAAAAATTCCCCAAAACAAGATAAAATCTTCAAAAATGATCATAACATATTTTAACCTCAAGTTTATCTCATGCCTTTCATTTTCCAGCATATCATATAATAACCCATAATTACCTCAAAAGTAAGGATCATATAAACTCTAATAGTTACCTTTATAATTATTACCTGAACTTCCACATCGATTGGTCATCTCGTACATGATGCATTACAGAACATACCAAGGTTAAAGTGGTTGATCATGACTCCTTGATAGTTGGTTTAGAACAACAATGTGTTTCCTGATTGAATCCCCCATTTTATCTAGTATCTTAAATAGAGAACCACCACAGTTTCCTTCAAACCTGTTGTCTCTTTGGTGCCTGCTAGAGCCATCCATTCACTAAAAACAGAAAGGTCAGTGTGAGTAACTAAACAAAACCATCATGTACTAATGAGGAAGACAAACACTAATATATACTTACTCATTCAATTTATCTAAAACTAGGACTCTTTCTGAAATCCTAACCATTATGGAAATGTCACTTATGATTAGAGGATACCCTAACCTCTAAAGTTATCTAAACCGACCTTTGATACCAACTATAAGGCCCCGACCATAAACCTTACTTAATATTGAATTAAATAAAAAATTCACATTGAGGATCTTTTCATGTTTAGAGTTTTAGAGAATTAATACATAAATATTACACCTCAAAAGATTACAAAGTAGAAACTTCTACTAAGTTTCCATAAAATAAAAACTCTCAAAAAGAAACATGTCTTGTTCCATGTTTTAGGTAGCATGACTTTCCCTTGATCCCATCCTTGACCCTATTCCACGTTAAGTCCTGTGAAAAACATTTCAAAAACTTGGGATGGGCATAAAAAGCTCAATAAGGGATACACAAAGAATGAAAACTGTTAGTTTTTCAAAACAACAAGTAAACCATGTATACTTTATCAAAGTAATACTTTTCACCTTTTTGAAGTAGTAAAAACTCTTCACTGAATAAAAGTTCATTACTTACCCTTTAGTAACCAAAAGATTACCATAAAACCCATATAAAGATCACATAACATATAAAGGTAACTTGGGACATAAACATACTTAATTGGAATAACCATACAGTCGACTTCCACACATACTTAATGGAATAGCCATACGGCCGACTTCCACACATACTTAATGGAATAGCCATACAACCGACTTCCATACCCAATGCATTGGAGGTTATAACGTAACCACCCGTAAAATGTCCAAGTACCATAATTACACATAAAATATTGAAAATATAAACATTTCAATAACAACATTTCATTTGCAATCATAATAAGTAATTCCCAGATATTGAATTAATCAATCCATTTTCAAAAACCATTTAAAAGAGCTTTTTGAATCAAAGTGTCCCATACCACTTTGAAGATTTTAATGGAATTATAATTTTAAAAAATTAATGTCCATATAAATAAATACTGAAATCCATTTCTAAAACATGGACATTAAAGATAAAGATTCAGAATAATAAATCTTTAAAACATTTAAAACGATATTTTTGTTAAATAGTTTTTAACAAAATGAGAGACTCTTGAATACAAATAATAGCGGAATAACATTTAATCCTAACTTTATAATATCATGAGAATAAAGGGATTCATGATATAATATGTCAAAGGACAGTATACACACCATATAAGAGTGAATTGGTGCATAACAACAATGTAGTCTCAAAAGAAATGCAAAATGAGATGAAATCCATTATAAAGAAGGTATCCTTAAATTAAGGATAAATCAATCTCATAATTATGTGTGAAAAATATAAATACACCCAATATAAGTGGATATTAAGTGTAAAACAATCAAATTTTATTCACACATATTCAAAGGATGACATATTCAATAACTACATGTTGAATCCAAAGAAATCAAAATTGGGTTAAGAAGTTCCCTTGGTAAAACTCGACAGCCTATCGGCGTCACATAAAATTTTACAAAAAGGGTTGATGAGAGAGATAAAGGGGATCTAATCACTTGGACATAAAATTTAAATAAATAAGGATATATAATAACATATCCCAATATAATAGTATTTGAATTGAAAGACTTAACAAAAGAAGTCTTTTAAAAAAAAGGAGGGTGAAAGGTCCCCTTATCGAGTTGGGTAACTTTCGAAACGTACACCCCAAGGAAGAAGGGTCATAAAATGAAGATGTGAATAACCATAAAAGAAATTATACTACACAAAGTGTATAATAATGGGCAGTGTAGACACCAATCAAAGGAAATTGGGACAAATGTAGCATAAATCTCACGGGAATAATAGTGAGAGGAAAAATCTCTTACGAAAACTCGGCAGCCTAACGACACCACTTAAAACTTCCAAAATGGATTGATGAGAGGAAATAGGGTCTCTAATCATATCAACATAAAGTTTACAGAAAGAGGAATATAAGAAACATCCCCTGACATAACAAAGAGGAGCTTAAAATAAGTGACATAAATGAGAGTACTTAAAAAGAAAGAGAGAGGTTGGATCTCTTACGAAAATTCGGCAACCTAACGGCACCACTCAAAACATCCAAAATGGATTGATGAGGGGAAATAGGGTCTCTCATCATATTAACATAAAAATTAAAGTAAGATTAATATAAAATAACATCCCAATCACAATAAATACGAGCTTAGAAGGAATGACATAAAAGAGTGTACTTAAAAAGAAAGAGAGGAGTAGGATCCCTTACCTCGTGTCCGACATGACTCGATCGTTCTTTAGTCTCATGAATAATAAAATTTGGTCAATTTATAATTGATTAGGACCTACTTTAAATATTATTATTCAGTTCATATCACATATTATAATGTTATAATAATTGGTTAATAAAGTGAGTTCGTATCAGACGTTTTTGTCAATGTTCAGTACATGAGTAAAAATTGAACTTGTTGGAAAAGAATTTTCCATGTAGTTATAGGTACATCATCTCCAGAATAGTATTTATGTTTTAAATATCATATATATAAATTATATATTCATTTTATACTATTCCATTGCATTTGGAGATAAAAAATTAAAAGCACCGTTTATGGAGACGGTAGGCCGTACGTACGCATGAACACTACTTTCATTTTTTTGCCATATTAATGGAATTAAAACAGAATGAGAGATATATATATTATAATTCCATAATTATACGCATCATTTAGATGTAATATATTACATATATATCCATTATATATATGTACTTATAATAGTGCATAACATTTGGAGATAAGAAATGAAATGTACCATTTATGGAGACGGTAAGCCGTACGTACGCATGAATGCTACTTTCATTTCTTTTTTTTTGTATTAAATTGAATGAAATAATAAAGATATAAAGGTATACTATAATTACAGTAGGATAAAATATTTAATACCATTAATTCCATCCTTTATACGTCCCACATATGGCATTAACGAATCAAATCACTTTGAGGGGGCAGTAGTCCGCACTTCCTAAAATGAAGATATCACGTTTACCCATAATGGAAACCATAAAGGTATGCCATAAATGAAAAATAAAGAAGATTAAGGAAACCATAAACATATTATATTTCATATATAAATATAGTGACATCTTAATGGCCACCTTTGAAGGTGTTAAAAGAATGTTGAACAATCATCGTTTCGGGAGGCAGAAATTCACCATCCACGGAAACAGTATGTTCTTTAACCATTAGATGTAGGTGTGTGTAAGTGTAGCTCTAATACTTATTATAACAACATCCTAGTATATTTAATATACTGGATTTTTTACAAAATAAATGAATAAAAATAGTTTAGGGGGTTGGAGAAGAAAAATAAAACAAAAGGACACAAGTGAAGACATTACCTTTAAATCGGGTAACTTTCTTTAATTTGAGCTCAAAGGCTTCCTTGGAAAGGATTCTGCCCAAAGTGAGGCTTCATGGAGTTATAGAGGGATGTGGAGAGATTAAATGGGCAGGTTTTGGCTGATACAAAGGCTTTGGAAGAGTGGGTAAAGAGGTAGAGGTGGGGGCCTTTTATAAGAGGAGAGGAGGGGCACTCTTGGAAAGGTATAAAATGTAACTTTATTTTCAAATGCGTTTCGGATTTTATTGGTCCCAAATTGATGTGTTTCGAGGATAAGGTGATAAGGGTTATAAATCCACCCATACAATAGGTTTTGGACATGTGTAGGTCTTATATTTTACATTATCTTTCCATTTTATTTAAATCGTTAAATAATGAGGTCATCGCTGCATCATCATGATGTCATAAATAATTTAATTTATTAAATGTCTAAAAATTATAAAAAAACTACTATGATGTAGGAAATCTATTTAGCTTTCCAATGAGTATTTATAGTCCAAAATATAATTTATGTAGACAACATTAAAAATATTTTACTTAGGTGATACATTCTTTGTTACATTTAACATTCTTTAAAAATAAAAAATAAAAAGTCACTTTCTCACAAAATTGATTCCATGGGGCCCCCAGGTTTGGCACAAGGCATCCCATGGTCGTCCATGAGACAACCAGTAGCATTAGGACACATTTTGTGGTCACTTTGTATTATTATGATATTATCTTATTATCTTTAACTACCCGATTACTCATTAATCAAGATAATTAAAGATAATTAACGTCGTTACTATTCATAATGTCTAAAAACAAAAGAGTATTAATTAAATATTTTGGACCTTATGATTCCAAATATGTGATTAATTTTACCAAATTAAAAACACATAAATTGCAATAATTAATTTAAAAAAACTTCCCATTGTCAAAACAAATAGCGGGTTTTTTAGAAACAATATTTATAAAACGTTTGGCACTTCTTTATGCCTAATTCCAAAGTGAAATTAATCCCAATGAACATAATTGAATTACATGGTAAAAATATATTCTAATTACACTTTAAAACAAATTAAGAATATAATATAACCATATAATTAAATTATATGAAAAAGCAGTTTTGATGTAAAATGCAGTATTCTTCACTATTCATTGAAAAATGAACATTGTTAGAAAAATACCAAAAATTAACCCAAGGTAAATTTCAATGTCCCAATCATAAATAATATGTTTATTTTGAAAAATAGAGATTATAAAATTTTCAAAAAGTTTATTTAAAAGGGGTACGCCATCAAAAGGCGGTTAATCGACCTTTTAATGAATATTAGAATGTTTATGCTTAAAAACTGGATTCATTTTCATTTTTAATCCTCTAACATTTATTGTAAAGAGTAAAAATATTTGACAAACATATATAATCATTTTGTAGTTAGTTCGGTTCATTCCCGCCATTACAATGGCTAGGCGTTAACTACTATTTAAAATAATATTATTTTATTATTAAAGTGCAACGTAAGATTCCCAAGAAACTCGTTGTTGCGTGTTGGGTACGCCATCGAGCATAGAATCCCCTTTAAAGTAATATTAATATTTTATTCACAAATATGGATAAATATAAAGATGTCATATTCTTTATTTACATGGGGTGTTATAGTGAACACCCTTCTTCTTCCCTATATCATCTAATATATTCACTAAACTATGAGGGAATAATTTCCATATTTTTTGTCTCTTTAAACTCCTAAACATATCAGCCTAAAGACTCAGTGTTTTAACATCCATGAAATACCAGAAATATTGTGAACCTTATTTATTATTTTAAATTCCCTAAAAATAGTATGCAATAATGATACTATAACCTCATTAAGATATGTAGTAATATTTTCATTATTATGGTTTATCATATCATGGTGAAAAGGTATCCCACAACATCTCTTCTTTTTCATGCACTAAAACATGGCACTCACCTCAAAGTGTAACTGTATTATGATGAAGTTTTTCTATTTATAGTATGAAACCAACTTATCTTCCCCCATTTTAATAATTTAATAGATTAAATCATAATTATAGGAGTAATCATGATACTTATATCACTTATGAATGAAACACCATCATCTGAATTTAAATTATCATTCATTAAAATATCTAATTCTAGAAATCTCATAATTTTGGAAAATATATTAATCCTTATAAAGTATCCAAATGACCCATGAAATGTATCGAGATGACTCCCATGGAGTTTCCAAATGATACTTAAGGGTATTCCTTTGCAAAATTTTAATCTCAACTGATTTCCAGAAGATTAAATGACTCTTATGAAATAAAATAATGAATCTTGTGGTAATTAAAAATGATCCTTTTGAAAATGAAACTAAAAAATTTATTCACCCTAAGATTTATAATTTCTCTTATGGAAAGTGGATCATCCTTATGGGATTTAAAATCTACTCTTACAATGTTCATAAGACTCTTACAACATTCAAGATCATTTTTATGGAATGCCAAAATGAATATTATAGAGCATAAGTAACATTCATTCCTTCACCAATTTTTTTCACTTGGATAATGATCCATATGAAAATTAAAATCATCCTTGTAGAAACTAAGAGTATATTACCTTTTCCAATTTTATATATTATTCATCACAAGGATAAATGATCCTTATAGAAAATTAGTGGCTTAAATTTTTTTCATTTTCAACATAAGAATTTCAATAATTTTCAAATGAGATTAGTACATCTCCTCAAATACTTAAACACATGAAATTTTTTAGAACACCTTGAATAAATTCATACACATTAGAAACATGTAATGAAAGTAAATGTAATACAATCCTTAAGTGGGTTGAATAAATTCCCCATTTGAATTTATTATTAATACCAAATCCATATATTTCAGTTTTAAAGCCCCATATAAATACTAAATCCTTAATCCATGAAAACCTAAAATAAGAATAACATTTTCTCTACCATATTGATAATAAATAAAAAGATAATGCGAAAGAGGTCGTATTAACTTCTTCAAAAAAATGAGTCACGAACCAATCCAATCTAATTATAATTTATCTAGATTAGTGTACAAAACAGGTATAATTGGATTAGACCTCCAAGTTATCCCTAAGAATATCGATTAGAGAAATAACTTATTACTTTAATTTGGGAAATTTGAGATGGGTTTTATTAACCATTCTTCTATAATCACTCAAAAAACATTAAAATATCTCAAAAATAGGTAAGTTTGATTCCCACCTTTAGATTACTTATCTTATTTGTATAAATAATTTAAAAATAATAAAATAGAGTAAAAAACCCAAGAATTAACATACCTCTGTATTGGGATGTGGGATACACTCCCTTTTATATACTCAACTCTTTAGAAGAATTAGTAAGAATTATCGTTGTGAAAATTTCAATAACCTATTCATTGGCTGTAACAAACCCCAAATTCAAGATTCCATTAACAACACTATCATTAAGAAATTTATACTTTTTTTAATGTGTTTTGATTCTGAATAATGAAACATATTCTTATACAGGTTAATGGAACTTTGATTATCATAACTGATAATAAATGGGTATCCATTTTAAAGATTCATGTCCTTTTGATGAGTCTTTATCCCCATCCTTCATATAACTGCCTATAATATAAGAACATATTCTATCTTAGCTACACTCAATGTAATTGGAGATTATTTATTTTAATTACTTTTAACACATTTATTAGTAATGAAAAATTATCCACTATAGGTGGGATTCCTATTATCATTAGATTCTATCCAGTAAAAATTTGTAAACCCTTTTAGGTTTATCTCTAATTTTATTTTCTACAAAAAAACATAGCTATAAGTATTTGAGATATATATCAGAATTATATCAGCTCATAAAATATGATATTCCTTTATATTAGATTTAAATATTTCATATAGAGTGAAAAAATAAACTATATCTATATTAAAATAAGTTTTATAGAAGATAATTCAAAATTTATGCCTATATTATTTCTCATTTACTACTTTTACTTTATTGTCCTTGGTTAGTTTTATGCCTACTTGAATTGGGGTCGACAATCCTCATAATTCAATCATACCAAACATTTTCAAAAAATATTTGAAATAGTTTTCTTGTAAAATGAAGAGATGACCAATAACTTGGGTAATTTCTAAAACAAATAAAAATATCATTTTTTTAAGTAGAAACATTTCGAATTTCTACTTACTTTTTTGAAAAAACTATCACATAGTTTCTCCTTATTAATAGAAAATATAAAATCATCAATATACATAATCATTATAAGGGATGTGGTTTTGGTCTTCTTTATGTACATGTTGTTGTTATCTAGCCACTATTTTCACTCCATGCTTCACAAGCATTGATCCATGTTGAATTGCCATGTGCATGGAGCTTTATTTAGATTTTAAAGTTCCATTTTAAATTTATATACTATACTATAATATTTATCAAGAAGAAAAATTTTAGGTTAATCTATTTATACTTTTTTGTTTAGTTAAACATAGATAAATAATTATTTTACATCCATTTGGATGATTTTAAAATATATTTGGGTAGAAATTTCAGGGAAAATTTTAATGGTTTCAAATCTAGAAAATGGGTCAAATGTTTCAGCAAAATAAATTCCATCTATTTGAAAATATGTGTGAAAACAAGACAAGACTTCTTCTTTGAAACTTAAACTTTATAATCTAATTTTTTTAAAGATACATTTCTTCCAATAATTGTTTCTCCTTGGGCCATGGGGAAAGTTATCTAGTTTCATTATTCTCAATCTGATGCTCCTATTCATTCATACATTAGATCCATTCATTATGTTCAAAAGTGTCATCAATATTTTGAGGTTCAATATTTTACAAATAACTAGTGTGACTGGTTCCCATTATTCTTATTCTATTTTGAACAATAAAATTATATTCCCCAATGATATTCTTAGTATCAACATGCTTTCTATACCTTGAATTTACTACTTTTTACTTATAATTTTCACTATCACCATTAGTGTAATCAGAATCTATATATTCTTTATATATCTATATGATTTCACCATTTTATTCTATAGTATTTGAATTAATATAATCATCCTCATTATCCTCAATTAAAAATATTTTGACCTCTTCTTTAGTTTCATGGACTATCACATCATCATATTCCACAATATTCTCTGAACATTTGTCGTATCACCTTTCAAACTTCCATCCCATGTATAACCAAGGAATTTTCCATCACCATTTTTTCCTTAAAACTTACTACCACTCCCACCATTCATCTTGATCAAACATGTAATCCCAAATAACCTAATGTGTTTTAAATTTAGTTTCATATCTAACCACATTTCATAGGGAGTCATGTATATTTATAACATCAAGTAATACCTGTTTTGTATAATTATAGCTATTTTAATAACTTATAGATAGAAAAATATTATGGTTTCATACTCTACAAGAATAGTTCTATACATATCAATAACAATCATATTTTTTTCATTTTAGCTACACGATTTTGTTAGGGAGTGTATGAAGAACTGAAGTCTCACTTAATTCCATGATTATCAAGACATTCTGAGAAATTTTTGTTGGCATATTCAACACCATTATCTGGTATCAACCTCTTTAGGGGAAAACATATTTTGTTTTTTAGCAAGCCTCCTAAATATTTTCAACTATTTTGGGATTGATACTTGAGATACATAAACATTAAACACTTCATTTTGAATAATTAATCTTTGAAATTATTAAAATACCCATGTGTAATTTTTTATCTCCTTTGTCATAGGTCAAAAAATATCATTGTGTATTAGATACAATCATCATAATCATCAGTTAAATTTTTATTGAAAATAGGGAAGGACAAGAAAGACAAGCCTAACACCCACACACCCCCTGAGGCTATGATGGGATAAATTAATGAAAACTAAGGAAATACCCTCTAATAAAATTCACCCCCTCAACCTTCATGGTGAAAAAATTATGAAATAAGACATCCTCATACCCAATGATGTCTAGGGAGGCCAAGTTATCTACCACTTTGTTCCCCTACCTCCATGTGTGAAACACTTTAGTGTTGGAATTAATAATGCCCCAACACTACCCGGTGACATAGCGGATCACCCATGGGGGGTTTCTGAGACCGAGAGGGGAATTGTGAAGGATAAGGGAATTTGTTTCAGCTTCCATAATGTCTAAGTACCTTTGGACCCATATGGTGAATCCCATAAAAATTGTTAAGGCCTTTTCATGGAGGGAATTCCCCTTCCCCAGTTAGACCATGAAAGATAAGAAAAGATATCTATTTACATCCCAAACAACCCCCCTCCACGCATAGCTCCCAAGGTACATGAATCATCAGTATTAAGTTTCAAACCACTGAGCGGGGGGTGCCAACAAACTCATATATCCCCAAAATTGATAATGAATGGAGGGGCAGTGAGAGACCCTGGTTTGAAATGGATAAGAGAGGGAGCCGCTCTCATGCTGATAAAGATTTTTACCATCTCAATGAGGATATTTCGTGTCCAATTGATAATAAATCTAGATGATAAGGACACCCCCTCATGTCATTCCCTATTACTTGCTTTCCAGAGGCTCCAAAAACCTACTTGTAGGACCACTGTACGAGAAAACCTCTCTGGACCAGCATATACCAAGCCATGATACCAACAATCCAGAGAGGGAAGTTCATCCATGTTGGGGTCTGATAATGCCGTGAACTTAACGAAGAAGCACCAAAACTTGGAAGCTCAATCAATTTCGAAAAATAGCGAGGAATATCTTTCCTCATGATGAACTTTTTAGAAAAATAAACGACGAACATTATAAATCCCGCACCTTCTTCCTTTATCATCCTTCGACACCACCCCATTTCTAAACTTCCAGGTGAGAAAATGAAACTTGGTGGGGATGTGCTTATTACAAAGAGTCTCATTCCACACATCTTCATGAAACTACATGTCATTGATCCTACGAATATCTTTCAACGTGAAGTGACCTGAGGAGGACATGGTGAAGATACAACTATCGAGGTCTGATTTCAACTCAATGAGGTTGAAGAGACCCTACTACTCCCTATCAAGCACAACTAAACTGAAGAGTGGATAAATGATGGATTACTTAAAGGAGATGTTGTAAGTTTGGAATATGGGAAAATAAATAACATACCCACTCTTGTTTTGCTGCTAGAAAGATATCTCACCCATCCCAACAAGCCAACGAGACTTCAGGCGGAGAGTATAAACTGGAGGACCGACCATCGACTAGGTGAGAGAGACTTGATCCTCCACATCAAATTGCATGGTTTTCCCCCCTAAAGAACGTCATTCCAAGAATCCCCATGCAATATATTCATGCATGCAGTGAAGAGTATCATCAAGACTACAGATGTTGATACCTCCCTGTCTAACTGGTTTCGTCATCCTGCTCTAGGAGGTTCAGTACCTTTTACCTTCAGATAATGGATCCCATAAAAATTGCACAAGGATCCTATCGATACTTTTGATGATGGTGAACAGAACCTTGATAGAAGATAGAGCATATACCAGAGTAGCTAGAAGCACACTATTGACCAGTGCAATCCAACTGCTGAAGGATAAGAACTTGTTCTTCTAGTTAAGCACCTAATCCATGATCTTTCTAAGGTCGGTATCAAAATATCAGATGCAAAAACTCCCCAGAGAAATTAGGGAACCCAGGTAGTCTATAGTTAAAACAAATCTCTGCATTCATAGGGTGAGAATCATTGAAGATATTTGACCAGAGGTGAAACTTCTCAAGATATGAAAACTACTCTTATTGAAATTGATAATATGACCACTCCAATGGTTATAATCCTCCAAATTTCTGATCAAAACACTGATATATCTGATATACACATTCATAAAGATGATAGAATCTTCAAAAAACATAAGGTGGGACACATATGGGGCTCTCAACTTTCTGCAGTATGGAAGAATAGCTCCATAGTTGATACATATATGAATGAGTCAACTAAGAACATATTGAACCAAAATGAAAAAAATCAGAGAGATGGGGTCCCCCTGTCTTAGGAAAAGAGTAGTTTTTAGAAAAACATAGGATTTCCCCTTGAAGGAGATTGAAATCCATAGGTAATTGAAGCAATGGAAAAGGATATCAATATTCCATGAGGAGAAGCCTATAACTGAAAGAACCTTGTTGATGAAGCTCTATTCCACATGATCATAGGCTTTGTTCATATCAAGCTTAATGGCCATGTTAGAACTGTAGGTTTTGAATTTGAGGTCTCTAAGAATCTCATAGTTTAGAGAAATCGCCTCTTGAATTGAGTGAACTTTCAAAAAACCATGTTTCTACAATGAGATCCATCGGGGAAGTTGAGGCGTGAGTATGGAATTAATAATGTTGTCCAAGATCTTATATGGTACATTAAACATGCTCAATGGCTTGTATTGTGAGATGGAGGTGGGATTTGTGTACTTGGGGAGGAGAATGAGGGCGGTGGCACAAGAAACCCAAGGTAGGCCACCCCCATAGAAGAAGTCACCAATCTCCACTGAAAAGTCAGCCTTAACAATGTCCCAGGAAGATCTCTAAAATAAAGCAGGGAACCCATCCAGACCCGCCGCACTATCGGGGTCTAGGTGCTTCATGGCCTCATGTATCTCCTTCTCATTGGGAATATCCCCTAGATTAACATTATCCACATCAGAGAAAACAGTGGTAATCACCTAAAAAAGGACTGAGGACCCCATTAGGTACCTGTTTGGGATGCACTCATTAGGAATATGAAGATTTTAGAAAAGAATGTGTTTCCAAACCCTCCCACAACATCTCTGTCATCTGTATAAGAACCATCACCCAGTAAGATATTAAGCTTCAGTAACCTCTTCCTATCCTTGATAAAAGCATTGAAATATGCAATGTTATTATCCCCCTCCTTAGTCTATTTGATCCTCTCCCCATCCCTAGCAAGGTGTTGCCTCACGATCAGGTCCGCGAGGAGGTACTTCTTCCCCATAAGCTCCGTGAAGGCACATTAATACTAGACCTCCTCCAATTTTTTAACCTCATGCATGGAAACCTCCAAGTCCATATCAGGAGAATAAACATCATTCATCCATAGCTAGATCCTTGAATTGAACCTCCTTAACTTGTTATGAAACTTGGACCAAGAGTTCCCTTGGGAAGGTTCCTACCCTAAAGCCCTAACCCGCTTGTGGAAACCTTGAAAATTGGACCAGAGTAAGATGTATCTAAAATGGTCATTAGGATGCTGGATAGGGTCCAGAGAGACTAAAAATGGGAATGATCTGAGAAACTACAAACCATATGTGTCACCTTTTTGTTTGAGTATGTAGAAATCACCTGTAGGTTGGCTCAAAATCTATCCAAGCGACTCCACGAGTGCTGATTCCCCCATTGATTATTGCACCTTGTAAACCTGTCTCTAGATAATCCAAGATCTGAAATCCCCTTACCTCCCATAAAATGGTTGAAATACAAGCTCTCTTTTTGGGGAAAGTACCCCTATCTTTTCTTTCTTCTATGTCCACTAAAATATTGAAATCTTCCCCAAGGATCTAAGGATCGTGGCCTAGATCGAATTCACTAAGGTCTTTCCAAAAGGTATCTCTTTGAATAGAATAAAAACTCCCATAAACAAAGGTCTCCAAGAAAGAATACTGCCCATGGGTAACCTTAGCAGTAATAAATTGGTCACCTGCCTGAACCAAATCCACACTGCACTTATTGTGCCAGAAAAACCAATCATGACAATTAGTTGGGGTAGCTTGCATGAATCCAAGCAACTTGATTATTCTACAACAGTCTCCAAGTTTGGAGGGATCTTTCTTGTGTTTTAGATTGGAAACCACAATTTCCCTGTGTTTGGATAATTCAGATGATATAAAATCCTTCTTAACCTAGGATGACATGCACCACCATAGCCAGAACCCCAATAATCTAGGGAATTGGAGGACCAGGGAGGGTGGAGGAACCAACTGGGAAAAGGGAACTCAAGGATCCTAGATCAAACACCTTCGGGGATGAAGGGAGCAGTGGCGACTCGACGGAAGAATCCTCGATGGTCGAAGAAATTAAAAAACGATCCGGCGCGTGTAACGAGTTCTCAGACAGATGGGAGAGCCATATCATATACTCTCTTTTCTTCCCCAGTATGAGTGTGTGTGTATTAGATACAATGGGTTCTTTATTTGAATATCAATTCCTTTGTGGGTTTTATTCACTATTATTATTTTATTACATTCTTTTGAAAGTATAAATCTATCTTCTTTTAGAATATGAATATTTCTCCCTGATTCTTCTCTGATAAAATTTATGATTTTATTTTTTCCATGATGACGAAATATTCTATTACATAAATCATTTTTACCTTGAAAGATAAAATAAAAAACTAGACTAGATTGTATATCATGAAACACATTACCTTGGGTTCTTAACCATTTTATGATTATTGATCTAACTTTAAACCAATTCATTAAGAATCAATTATTTCTAAAAATCACCTCATTACCATAATCACAGAGTTGTGATACACTCAACATGTTATGCTTCAACCCATCAAAAAGTATCATATTATTAAAACAAATATTAATTTTCTCTATTTTACCCATTCCAACACATTTTATTTTTTGGTCACTTCTATTACTAAAGGTAAATGATCGTTCTTTATACTTGTTAACAATTAGTAGATTTTTTAAATATCTAGTCATATGAGAAGAATTACTACTACTCCATTAATGGATTCTCATATTTCTATTCTTTAAATAGAACTTCTAATAAATTAACCAGTTAATTTTGATTATGAATCTTTCTAGTTTTAAAATTATGATTAAATTGGAATGGTTTTAAAATAACACATTAATATGATATTTTTACTTTATAAGAATTCCCTCCATAAGTTTTTTTACAAACACTTGAAGCAATTACTCACTTCAATATTTTTATCAATATGTTGATTCTTGTAATAATTTTACTTTTATTACTGCTATCTCACCCTTGATTCGTGCTCCATCCTTTGTTAAATAAGTGACTTATTATCAATAATTACTTGAATTTATTTAACATATTTTATTAAAACAATTATTTAAATTCAATAAATTTAAAAATTATGTACAAGAAAGCAATTTCTTTAAAATAAAATATATTTTCAAATATGAATTAGTATATATTTATTTTATTCCCAAATTATTTATTTTATGTTAATTACATGTCAAATATTTTTAGTGTAACAAATTTGTTTACTTTTAACTATAAAATAATCAATATATATATATATATATATATATATATATATTGGATACATGTATACCCAATGAACATATATCCAATGGATATATATCCAATTACCATATTTCCAATGACTATACATATATTGGTTATATTACATTCCTATATATGATATTACATGCTTCAATAAAGTTTATTCATCCTATTAATTTACTTATCTCTCAAAACATCAATTATATATTTAATATTTTTTCTTCATTTCCATAATTATAATCAGTGGCATGATCTTTAAGAAAAACCACAAGGGTGAATATTTCTTGTTCATGGTGTTTTTGAATACTTATGGTTTAATTCCTCTTGTAATTTTCATAATGATGTT
This sequence comes from Viscum album, assembly GCA_963277665.1. NCBI lineage: Eukaryota > Viridiplantae > Streptophyta > Magnoliopsida > Santalales > Viscaceae > Viscum > Viscum album. Next base: position 224,616,525 of record OY728163.1, read on the forward strand.
TTATATTTCATTCCTCATAATGTATTAATATATATCCTGTATTTTAGTATTTTATCTCAATAAAATATATCATGGTTTGTTTTAGTTTGGAGTTTCATGAGAAACAATATATTAAACACATTAAAATAATTAATATTTTGTTGCTACAACCTTCCTTTAAGGACCATCACTTTTGAAAATAGAAATAATATTATTCTTACTCATCAATTTCAAATTTCCATGTCTGTTGGATTTAATTTTTGAGGTTACTTTAGGATGGATCTCAATCTTTCTATTTGATATTTTTAACCTCATTTCAAGATCTGTGAAATTTTCATCCTTCTCCTTTATTTGGGAATCAATTTTATACCTCCTTGAATAAGATTCCTTTATAGATTTTACCATATATTAATGTTTTTTATAAGGATAACACTTTATTTAATATATTTATCCATATCCATTTGTTATTCCAGATCATATACATGTTCTATAAGTTAGTCACTTTTACCATCTATCTTTACAACATTTCTTCTAATTAGTTATTTTAGGGATAATTATTTTTTCCTCTATCCTTTATTCCGCAACACTAAATATTCCCTGATTATATATTCTATGTCATGATTGATCTCCAATTGATCCACATTTTTATACAAGGATTAGATTTCATCTAGGATGTTGCATGAACATTCTATGGATTGATGACTTAATGGTGTTGACACTTATTCAATGGGATCATCACTTTTTTCCTAAGTCTATGTGGGAATAAATATCTTTATATTTTAAATTAGTTATAAAAATCTCTAAATATAGATTTAATGTAAAAAATAATCACACTCACCTCAGCGGTTTTTTATTTATTATCAGGAGTCTTCTTATTACTCCTATTTTTTTAAAAAAAATCCCATGAGGATATATACAAACAAAATCACACGACGACTTGAAAAAAAATTACATTTACATGACCTACTGGGCCATATAAAACAGACCATCACAAATTATAAAGCACACCCAAACATCAAAAATAAAGAAATGAAAATAATAATAATAATAAAACACGCAAATAATGCTTGCCTGGAAGAAAGAAATGGGAGCATCCTGATGGGGAAACACACACAACTATACTGTGTGAAGAATAAGGAGGTTTGGTGAGGATCAATTTCATTCTGATCATTGTAGTAAGAACGTGAACCCTAAGTTTTCACAAATCAAAGGCGGTGGGTCAATATTATCTATTTATACTTGTTTCATGGACTTGGATATTTCTACTTATTTCGTCTTTTAATTAAGTAATTTTATTTAGTTTTAACCATAAAAATACCATAATTAACAAAGTTTAAATATTATTTTAAGTATTGAAGTTCTCAATTGATCATGCAATCACTCTGATAGGGGGTGGAGATGAATCAGTGTAACCATGATTACCAGATTATTCTTGTTTTATTTACATTCTTTATATTTGAAACTCTCACTTAGTTAAGATTAATGGATATAATTATGGGTTCCAAGAACAAACCATGATAGGTAAATAAGTAAAAAAACAAGACACAATATCACACAATATTTTTATAAGGATCAACACCATAGTAGGAATGAAATCTTTTATATGTTTAGGTAGAGTATGAGACATATATATTCACTATATTACTCAATTTAATACAAGAGAATGGGGGAATTAATAGTTGACTTATTTAATGTGAACATTATACAGGAATAATAGATCCATGAACTATATGTCATTTTTTAGTAATTATAATATAAGGGTAGAATACACCCTTGAATATCAGGATAGAAGTTATCTCTTGATAGTGGTTGTTTTTCTAAGATTATAATAGATCTATCTAGTCTTCAATGCTCATCTAAATTCCTCTCTTTAATATGATCTTTATTAAACTCCAGGATATCACTACATCTCCAATGAAATATCTTATTCATCTATAATTGGCCTTTGACTACCAATATGTCTTATAGTATAGTATAATGACCATTCACCTAATCATTATCAACTCAATATCATTATGGTCTTCAATTATAGTAGCTCTTAAATCTCCAATAGTCTAGGCAATGTTGATTAATAATAGTAGGGGTACCTATCAACATCTATCTCAAAACCTTATTTCTTATTCTTCTCCTTATTAATATTATATGATAAGAAGATATCATATGGTATATATTCAGTCATGATCCACCTTATTACTTTTCATTTCCTCTTTATCCTCGATGCACAAATATTTTCTCTCTCTAGAATATCATTACCATCTCCCTCTTCAATGAAGAATTTATATCAAGAAATATAGTAACAGTCCTCTTATTATTCTATTACGTTGTTACTTTAGATATTCAAAAATAGAATATAATATCATGTTATTATCTATCACTTCCCACTTTTCATTATTTTCATTATCATATTATTTTTTTTGATATTCTTTGATGCATATGGTATGCTCTAGAAAATATCATCAGCCTCCCTCTCTCATTGAAACCCAAAGTCTTTTACAGTAATGCAATATCAATTCTTTTATGATTCCCTTTCTTCTATACTTAAGAAATTCAGTAGTAGAGTAAACTATTAGTTTATTCTCTATCCCTTATCTCTATCCCTTATCTTGTTCATATTTTTTATTATTATTATAAAAACCTGTGTATTATTTATATAATTTACATATGAAGAAATACCATTAAATTATGGAAACCTTATTCCCTATTTAAAACTGGTCAAAATATCTCCCAATAAATGCTCAAGTTTGATCATAATAATCAGTTTCAAGTATTTTTATTTGAAACCACACAATTTTGTTTCCCATATATACTCAAATATAATTTCATTTTATAAAAAAATAGAATTTTTCATTACTTCATATATGCATGAGAAAATGTAGAAACACTCACAGTGTGGAAAGCCTCATTACAGTGTAACCTTATTCTTCAATTTCCACCTCTATTATTCTTATATAGAATCTTTTCTATTCAAATAATCATGATATTCATGATTTGATGATTAAAAAACAGAAGAAAAATTATAATACTATAATACTCATATTTTATCAGAAACTAAAAAACCTTATGTATCATAGTGGCATGATTTGGTACATTGTGAATTTTTCACTTCTATAGAATCTTATGTATCAACCGAAATATTATGTATTTATTTAATGAAATTACATATCACAATATGAATTTTTCATTTTCTGTTTTTATATGAACTCCGGAATATATATTATGTATTTATTGAATGATATTATGTATCATAGTGAGGACTGGGATTTTTTTATGTTTTCTGGGAGAGATGTGTATATATTAACTTCAAAATTTTACACATTCTCTAAATCTATCATGTATCAATATTTTTTTTTCTGTTATATATATTCATATATGAATTAAAATAAAAAATATTATATATTACCTTGCATCCATGATTTTTCAATATTTCTTCATGAATTATGAAATATGTGCACCGAAAATATCTTACATATCAAAAAAAATATCTTTTACTTTTCTAATTTTAGAATACATCAATATATATCTTTCACTTGTACTAGGATATACTAAATTCCAAAAAAAAACGTACCTACCATATTGAATATGTTTCATATCATTTATTTTACTCCTAGGGACTTTTCTAATTCTTCATATTCATATTAGACCACTTATTTTATATCTTCCAATGAAAAAATTATATACCATATTAAATATTTTATTCATATTAGTGTGAAATATCAATAAATTGTACAATTCTTGTACTTCATCTTAGATTGCTTCATATGAATCATCCTGAGAAAAACCTATGTATCATAGTGGATTATATTTTGTGGAAAACACAAATATATTATATATGAATGGTAGATTTATTAAAATCTACATATAAACTATTAAAACATTCCAATAGAATTTTCAAAAACTCCATATTACTTTTAAAACAAATTAAATGACTATGGGAATTTTATCAATCCTTCTAAAAAGTATTTAGTAATATTCCAAAAAAACCATGATTAATATGTGTAACCTGTTTGAGTATTTACATAAATATCCAACAACCTCAACATTTATAGCTTTGAACTCAAACTTCTTTAAACCATAATCAGAGATATATTCTTCATTTTTTATAGCATCCATTATTATTGAATATCCAAGGATGTATTCTCACTCTTCAAGCCATCCATTTTGGTTCTTCAATTACAGCTCCTTAATATTTTCAATAACCAGATTATCAATATTTTAAGTAACATATTGCAGAGGGTTATTTCACCTTCCATCAATAATTTCCATTGATACTCACTAGTATCATCTCTACAATCATATTATTTCAGGGATACACCACAAAACACTAAGTAATATCTCAATTAAACCCCTTAACCAATTCATAAATGTGTCTCCATCAAAATGTACAATAAGATAAAAATTAAACATATATAATCTATTGTAACTCAAATTTGTATCTCATAGTAAAACGTATTTATTCATTATGCTTGTCCGATATCATCCAACATATATTTCAAACTGTCTAACTCATTGATAATAAATATAACCATCACAGACTATTGTGGTCTTCAATACCCACCTTTGGATTTGTTCTAAATACCCTTAATTACCTCACACAACTCACTTTTTAATATGTATTCAGTATATACCCTTTTTTATATCTCCTTTATTAACAATTAATACAATGGTTCAATGAAAATGTAAATTCATACACATCTCAAACTTTTACGAAATGTTTCTCCATAGTAAACCTGACTGACTTGAGAGAAGTGTGGAATCACATTTATATATGGATTGAGATATATTAATAAAATATAATTATAATTTATATAGATCATTATATATATAAGGAGTAATTAACCAAGAAAAAATATTTAAATAAAACTATACAATATGTGAACCGAATCAGTTTTATCTTTCCAGGCACCTTTCAATTATATTTTCAAGAAATTTATTACCTATAACCAACTCAAAAAAAAAACACATAAAAAATTCATGTATGTTCCCCCCTTCATAATATATTGTATGTTTACACACAATCCCATTAATAATAAAGTTTTATAAAATCAAAAAAAGTAATAGGAAAGTGTGATTACTGCACCTCACATCATCTTCCTTTAAGTGTTATCTAGATTTCTAGTTTCACATGAAATAAAATCATTTGGAAATTTGTATTATTATTATCCTCCACACTTGGGATAAACTATATCATTCATCATCTGGGATAGTATTTTTTTTAATTTACTCCAAAATTATCCTTTGTGATAAAACATTGAAATATTACAAAGAAGAAATAGTCAAAGAACCCCATGATGGATAACTCTATACTGTAATATTTTCATTGCTTTCTAATTATCTCTATTTATAGATCACCTTTAATTAACTTCTTGAAAACACAAAAAATATTTTAAATGAGAATAAGGTATATTTATGTTTCTTCTTAATTTATTAACTAGGTATTAGACTTGTTTTTCAATGTATAATCTATTTTATTTTTAGATTTAGATTTATAATAACTCTTTATGTTGGATCTTCCTTTAAATTTATATGATTGAGAATTTATGGGTAGCATGGTCTTTTTTTTACCTTCATCTTTAATATTTAATATAATATCCTTTTTTTACATATCTAAAAAACAGTTACATGTTATTTTATATATATTTTATTTTCATTTCCATTTCTAATTGGTGTGTCCAAATAGTCCTTCATTACTTTATAACATGTCTTGACTGGTTTGTTTTTTCACATGTCTTAAATGGTTATATTTCTTTGTTTCTCATAACCTATTTATGACTTAGTAACCATGTCTTCTATTTATTATAAGGTTTTCCAATCTATTTTCACATTCAATATAGTTCCTTAGTATCCTTCATGTTACCATTTTTTTTGAACTTCTATAATTCTTCTTCTATGAAGTCTTCTACCAAACCAATGCCTTTATTTCATTATGGGATTGATTATTTCTTTGATTATATATTTCTTCCTTAAATTATGATATTTTTTGAGTGTAATAAAAAGTATATGATATGTAATTTTCTCCAATGGTATATGTATCTCTTTTTTCATAGTGACATCCTTCACATCATTATTCTTGGGTGTACTTTACTCAATATTCCTATTATGTTTATTCCATAATAACTACTCACATTTTCATTTATTTATTCACATTAATTGAAATTTTATTTCTTAAAAATTACATGATTTAATCTTGGTATATTTATACTAGCACTCATCATCACAATGACCCCCCATATTAAAATTTCCATAGAATCTCTTAGGACACTAAAATATGTTCTTAGTGAACAAAATTTTCATTTCATACGAACTAAGCATAAACATAGAATTTTTGAAACTTTATTTTAGTATTTTATTATTCCCATAAATTTATATATTATAAAAAAATAAATTTATTTATTCCCAATACTTCTATAATAATAATAGTGACCAATGAACCTTGTTCTTTTTCTTTGAACTACAATCAATATAACCTTTGTAGCTTTATATATTTGGGTAAACCCCTATCCTTTTGGGATCTTCTTGTGGAGATGTTATTCTTTTACATGTTTACACACATCCATGATGTTATGGTGTATTTATTAGTGTTTTATTTCACCCACATTTTTGCATAATTTTATTTTTGATCAACATTAGAAAATAAAATAACATTAACACATAGAACATTTTACTGGGATAAGGGATACATTTTCCTTGATCTTGAAGTGGATTTATAATTAGAGGATATCAATATATTTTTATTATAATGTGAAACATTTTATATATATGGATTTTATCACAATATATCATTGAAGATTCTTATGAAGTATTAGTTTGTGTCTCCTATAGATTTATCAGTTTTACTTCTAACTCAAGATACTTCATGTTGTGTATTTGTTTCTTAACCTAAATTGATTTGAAGATTTATTTCTTATTTTTTAACTTCTCAATATAATACTCATGATTTTGAAAAATTTAAGGAAAATAAATATCAAGGTCCTTAATTATTTTGTCTTCCATCCCTAATTATGATTCTTAGATACTAATTATAACTTCCAATGCATGGATATTTTGTTTAAATATATTTTTAATCTATTCTTTCTTTGAAATTTCTTTCCAAAAAGGTTCTTCAATAAGATAAGATCATTATTTACAAATAAATAAGGATTTTTCCTTAGCATAAAAGAGTTGGGTAATAGTTTCTAAAATATTTAACTTTGTTTCCAATTCTTTGTCCATATCATCTACTTCTATCCCTAGCTATGATGTTTCATCATTTAGTCCCTTAATAAACTGAAATATATAATTGAAAAATTCAATGCAAGTATTTTAAGTAATATCTAAGCTTAGAGTATATATATTCAAATAATTTAATAGATTCAATCTCTTCATATCTTAAACACTATTTAGAATATGGATCATTATTAAAGGATTTAAAAAATGAACTACAACTTGGATAAAAATCAATTAAGGTTGTACCCCTTTTCTTCTTTGAAATTTTCCTAAACTTATTTGCCTCTTTATTATTTATATTATTTAATGTTTTGGCTAAAAACAATTTAGTGGTTTTGATAGGGATATTAAATGTATTTTACATCCAAGGAAATTATGGATCTAATTTATATACACACTTCATAAATATCTGATAAAAGAAACTAGAAATGAAAATACATCCAATCAAAGGAAACCTAGATAAGCTTTGATAGCATTTAATGTGCCAAATATATAGTAAAGTCACTATGGGGGGGGGTGTGAATTAGTGGGACATTATTTTAATTAATTATTCTCTAATTAAATATTCCATATTTGTATTATAACCTTGATGGTTCTAAATTCTATACAAATCAACAAATGACCAACTTTAGACAAACCAAAGCCATAATTTCACTCAAAAAATCCTCCTTAGAATGTGAAGGAAGGCACAAACACGTTTATAGGTGAGTGTGAAAGATTTAAATCCACATGGAAGAGTGTTTCATTCTAGATATGAGTTATTATTTATCCTTTATATGAATTATATTCAAAAAATTTAAGGATGTCGCACGTAAAATAAACCCACTACACGTAAGAAATCCAACCATGCACAAGCCTCTTACGCACCCAGTGCAATGTCAAATGGATCATTTCATGATTTTTCACCATGGATAATGTCAAAGTTGTGAATAATACTTATTTTGTGACTAAAACCTTGTACTATACCACTAAAGGATTCATACATATGTTGAAGTGCACCCCATACTTTGGCTTGATCCTCTGTACGGTTAAGCATTACTCTACTGTGCGTAAGACTGATCTTCATTGATATCGTATAAGAATGGAATCCTCAAGTTATAAGGTATTTCACTATAGGTTACCTAGGGGTCCTAATTTTAGTGTGACCACAATTTCTTAACCCTCACTCAATATCTTTCAATCCTAAGATTAGAGTGAACAAGGGATTCTCCTATGCACAACCTTAACCTTGCATGCACCAATCCAAAGCTGTGTGTATCCCTAACCTTGCGTGAAAGCCTAAAATTTTTTGTGCACAACTTCATTGAATATTTATTTTCATTCCTTTATTAAGAAGTACCATGTTAGTTCCACCCTTTCATGCAACATCCACGCCTTGTGCACACCTCTTTCACACAACCCTTTAAGCTTGTGCACAAAAATTTCATGGTCTGTTGTGGGTCGTACCCTATAAACCTTGTGCATGTGTTTCTATATATTTTTTGTTCTCAACATAGGTGTGATAATCCCATTTACTTATCTGCATTGGGATGCTAATGTAAGAGCTAATTAGTGAGTCACCTACGCCCGAGATAAATGATGTAAAACTACCCTGTACCATCATCCTTGGGACATGATGTTAAACTTTGGCCATAACCTATGGACTAAGTGTAGGATTATCCATGTATTAGTGACGAGATATGGTGTGCATACCTCTTACCCTCACACATAATTAGATCCTCCTCACATGGGATATGATAATCTCTATAGGTTTTGACATCCTCCTAGGCATCCCTCTTGGAGTAAGCTCCTAGCCTTTCTTATAGAGGGAACAACCTTTTATCCAACTCACCTCTTTTGAATACAAAAAAAGTTAGGATATGGATACATCAATTCCTTTTTCTTTCCCTTATTTGGGATTTTACTTCTATCTACCAACAAATAGAGTAAGTTGTGCAACTATCAGGACTACAACTTCTTATTGTTTCTCACACCGAGCATGTCTCATATGGGCTTATAGGTTAGCTATGATCATGAAATCCATGTGATCCAAAACCTCAACTAGGACCTCTCCATAGATGTATTCCCCATATCTCTATTCAACCAAATGGTTCACTTCCTTGCGTATTCTCCAACCAAACGACCATCCCTCACAGAGTAAGCCACAGTCTATGAATTCCTGTTGGCCATTCCAACAGTCAAGCTCCCACAAAATTCTCTATTTCCATGGGCCTCCTCCTTAGGTGTAATACCTAATTCCCATCATTGAACTATTTGGACTTTGAGTCCCAAATAACTGGGATACATAGGAAGACTCCTTGAGATTCAAGTCCAATACTCAATCCCCTCCATCCACTCCATCCACATCCACCCTGTTTTTACCTAATCCCACACATCTTATTGAGATCATGCCACACACATGGGGAACTTCCAAAAATAATTCCCATCCATTTCATCGTTACTCCTAGAGGCACCTAGGAAAATCCTACGCATAGGACCCACACTACCTAACTAATAGAAATCATCTTGAGAAGTGTAGATTTCATGTGTAAGCCCCACACCATCCATAGAACTATGTGGGTTTTTATCCATGTCTTTAAAAAGGGTATAAAATACACCTCCCTGAGGTTCAATCCCAACTAATGATAATACTAGGTTCCCTATTCCTAGGGGTGCACCCTCATGATTTTCCCCCAGTGGTGTCTAGATCAATCATCATGGTTTGAAACCTTCCCTTTATGGGACACATCCCCTAGATCTTCTCTCATAAGGAATTCTGATCCATCCATCTGGTAGACCCTTTCAGGTGTCCCCTCATAGGGACACGCCTCCCAAATCTACCTATGTGGTGAATTCTGATCAGTCCCCTTCCATCTCAGCAAGATGTTTATCTCGTAACCCATCTCATACTACTACCTCATACTAAACATGAGATTAATAAGGTTAAATATTTGGAAGATATGCGACTATGGTGTCATCTACCCTATTCTAAACATGGGATGACTGAGGTGAAAGACTTGAATGATATGATCCCATGAATTCAGATACCTCATGATCAACACAAGATTCCTTGGGATCCATGACTAAAGATACATCCCTGAGATACTCTAATATTATGAAGAATACTGGTGATATAATTTTACAGCGTCTATACTTGATAGAGATGCCAAATGTGGCTACTCTCCTGACCGAATGTTTCTACTTTATCAAAACCCTTTGGAATGTCTAGAAAAAAGAAGTGTAATTAACTGGCGTCCAAAAACTAATGAAACCAATAAAGAGTTCTATGAACATAACATAAATATTTTAGGGATACTTAGATAAGGTGAAAAATTCTAAGGAGGAATCCATGGAATGTGAAACTAACATCCCATCATCCTATTTCGATCAACGGGCAGCAATCACTATTTAAAGTGATGAAAGAAACCCACTATTGGAAAGTGGGAATGTGAGGAAACAAGAAGAGGAACCAGTGTCACATTGAAGTAATGCGGCATACACACCCTAGAAAAAGTGTCAGAAACAGAAATGGTGAACCTGACATGAAACACTTCTCCTCAACTTGGGGACCAGTAGTGTTAAAGACACTAATAGATGATCATGTCACTAAATCTAGCTATCCAATTCCTAGGATCCCTAAGAAAATAGTGGTCCTATCATGGTACTCACCAAAAATTAGGGTAGTTAAATTTGGGGCATTCTGGTCTATCACATCATCAGTGTAGATCTATCTCCCCTTCAATGGAATATTGGACAATGCTAGGGAATTGGGAATCACATTTTGTTGCATCTATACTGAAATATGATTCTTATTTCTTAACAAGAACTAAGATGTAGGAAACCAACTGACCACCAGTTTCCAATGTAGGGGTTGGAGAAATGTCAATACGAAAATCCCAAATGACTTGACCTCCACTATGAAATCTACAATGCCATTGGATGCTGGGCACCCACGCCCCATCTCAATCTTAGAGATCATTAATTGAAGGATGATGGACATAATTGTATTCTAGTACGAGCAATATGGGGTCACTCCCATAAGGTATATGGATCTATTGGACTTGGAGGATTCTACGTCTCAGTAACACCATCTCTCCCAAGGGCCGCACAGGGAGACACTACTCCCCACTCCAATAATAAACCGCTTAAGGAGCCTCTCCCCAGAGCGATCCTATGACTCACAACTCTACACTGAGGAGGTGGGGGATTCGAGAGTCACCCCAGATGAGACTATAGCCCGAGAACCTCTAAGGATGGATACCACAAGGTCTCGTAAAAACCATAAATGAACAGTCCTTCATGATGAAGAACAAGTGAACTACACACATGATCCATCAACCCCGACCCGAATGATCCGACGCCAAAACTGGGCCCAAGATCAGGATGATTCCCTTTAGGGTGAATGAACTTCCACAACTCTAGAGGACCATGCCACCTACGATGCATTCTTATAGATCCCTCATATTGCAAAGAAGGGACCCACTAGTATCCAGTTGGGATTAAGACCCCAACGACCCTATAGGCACATTGGGTTGACTCTATCAACCTCTAGCATCACCAATATCCATTATGGACTGGACCATGATGATTAGATCTAGTATGGAGGCCTTGACAATACTATCACCAACTAACATGGAGATCCTCCCCATGTACCCATTATTGGTCAAGGTGGAGGCCCTCCCCACTTCATCAAAAGCCAGTGCAGAGGTCCTCCCCAGGATTATGGTTCCCATTACAAAGGTCCTTACCATTTCATAGACAACCAATGAAAAGGTCATCCTCTTGACTTTCCAAGTTTAAGTGGAGGCCCTCCACACTCTAACATCGATCAACACATTAGTCCTCCCTACTTAACCAGTAATCAGTTTGGATTCCTGCCCAATAATAGCACTATTGGACAACATAGAGGTCCTCTATATTCTATAATGGACTAGAGTGGAGGTACTACCCACTCTTTAAATGGTAAATATGGAGACCCTCCTGATGTTCCTAGCATCCCACACGGAGGTCCTACCCATGAATCCAACAATCAGTAAAAAAGGTAATCCTTATACTCATGCTATGAAACATAGAGGTCCAACCCATGTTCCTATCGACCAAAGTAGAGGTCCTCCCAGCTATGTTAACATCCAGAGTAAAGGTCCTCCCTACTCTGATGACAGCCAATATTGAGGCCCTCTATATATCTCAACAAACTCATGTTGAGGTCTTACCCACACCATCACCCATCATCATGAAGTTCTTCCATGGGTCTAGCTTCCTTACACTAAGGAACCATACTGGGGTAGAAGAGAGAACCTTTACTACTGAAGGAAAAAAAACTGAGAAGCACCATGTCCTTTTCAATCCCATTTTCTTATCAGACTCCAAATAAGAATGTGATTTGATGGTGGAGCATTCACCCAGTCATCTTCATAAGAGTATGGGGAAGGAGCCTGATAGGTGAGATTCATAATCCCAGAAGATGATTTCCATAATATCTCTAAATTACTTCACAGGTACATGCTTGAGGGGGAAAATTTGGCTCCCTTACAGGGTATCATGATGAAGTCACCCCTATAACATCAAGTTTCATTCTCTATCTATACCCAAGATCATAAAGATTTGTTCTGGAGTTTGGCAGATGATGAGAACCTTCTAGACACACCAACAACCGCCACTACCCTCACACATTAGGGAGTGGTTAACAATCCGTCCTATAGGGAAACAATGATGTAACTGATGCTGCCCTCATGAGATTACCCAACTTGGAGATGAAAGTTTTCTTATGTGGTAGCTCTTCCAATGACTAGTTCTCCATTGCACTAATCCACATTAGTGCCTCAACCTATCTCCTTTCTATTTTGAATCAATCCTTGGTGAAACCAAGATTTCTACCCACTTATAAATAAGAAATCATGTTGGACACTCTGTCCTCCAAATAGTTATCAGTAGTTTTCTAGATGAATGTGGTTCCCCACTTCAACATCCCAAAGTCCATCACCCAGGATGAGGTTATGTGCTTTCATCAAACCATCTTGGTGATGCGTTTTATCCTTTTTAACTATTAGTTGGTTTACTCTTAGAGTCAGTAAACTTTGAATACATTGATCAGTAGTGTCACATGGTTGAGTTTGTAGCACTCCTAGAGGATCAACACCTAAAACCACTCAGATACCACCAAGACCACTAAAAATGATTCATACAGAGCTTCTTAGTGCTCTGTAGAATCATTAAATAGGCATACCCACATGTGAATATCTAGGGATTGGGACATTATGGTTCTATTCATTTTATCCCTATCCTATGTCAACATGACTTACCCAATGATATTAAGGATATGTCTCCAGGTATAGTTACAGTGAACATGGATGAGCTTGGGTTACCTAAAGATGAGGACACAAATATAGGGAAAGATAAGGATAATCCACCCCGGGGTAGTGATGTATTAGTTGGACACTCATACAAGTGTTCTCACTCACCTATAAAGTAAGACACTCTTCCTTGAGGAACCCTCTGTATCATTAAATACCTATTAGAAAACCAATAAGGGTATATAGTAGATTGAGACCTCAAATCACTCAGATCTATCTGATGTTTCACATAAGGTGGAGGATGATCCCATAATTTTCATCTTACATCAGTATATCATAGATCATAAGAGGATCATTTATGAACTCCTTTCTAAGTGGTTCTAGGATTATGGAAATCCTTGACAGGGTCATGTTCCTCCTCCACTAAGGCTGCAGGGGCAGCCACAGGTCCTTCTCATCCAATTTCACCAAATGATAATTGTGATCCCATACATACAAATAGAGTATAGTCTGGATTATAAAGAAAACCACAAAGTAATGTCTCTTTGAATCCACCCAAGAAACATGATCACCTTCATCGAGAACCAGATCAAGCCATTCCACGAGCCACTGAGCCTGATTATAGGGTTGAGAAGCCTATAAACACATTGGTGGTCAAAAATAATCATCAAGTTATAAATCCCCATTAGGGTGATCAGATAACTTCTCTCATTGATCACCTCGAGTCCCTCGAGACACAATAGGTGGAAATACCTCTTGATGGAAAACTATATCCATTATGGGTGGATGACATGCGAGAACCCCCATACTTCATCAACAATACCTTATCCTCCTTCAATAAGAAGTGAGTCACACTTCAGCATCTATCCCACTTCATCTAAAGGCATGGAACCATGTTGGGAACCCCAAAGAAATTGGAAGCTGCCAATCTCTGATGTTTTTTACAAACATTGGAAGGACCTGGGTTTTTCTGGAACAACCAGCTACCTAGAGGGTTCATCACTAGTTGGAAAGACCTTCATAAAAAATTTATATTCCAGTTTATCTCCACTACGTGCTAGAAAATAATTTCCATACTCTTCATGTGCAAGAAACTATTGAAGATCATGTCAGAGACCTTGTCACCAACTGGAAAGGCCTCACGTATTCACTCTATATGTCTTTGACTCAAGAGAAGATACTAAAGATGAACATGGAGATCATTAATACTGAGATAGAACCTTACCTAATTACTTATAATTTCTCATGTGGACTTCCTGATTTCTTTGATAAGGCCCAATACCTAGATTAATTCTTGTAGCAATCTAAGCCGGTGTGTCCATTGTCTCGTCCAACTCTTACAAGAAGAACCGAAAAGGCAGAGACTGCCATCGTAGTACAAGTAGTGCAACCAAAGACACTAGAGTTGTTTTTGGTAGAGACCTAATATGAGAAACCATTACATGTAAGGAAAACTCATCTGGCTCATTCTCACCCAATAAAAAATCAGCAAGAACCGCCTCGTCAAGAAGCACCACCTCGGTGCGAGAATGTGGAACTAACCCCTCGTCAGGCTCCAACCCCACTTCATATCTAATTTCCTAGATCTACCTTACATGACAAGAGAAACGAGACCTATTCCATTAAGGAAGAACTTGTTCTTGGTTATTTATATAGTTCCTTGGAATAAGAGGTTCTAAAACTGCCAGAGTGCAAGAATCCACATTAGTGTGAGATTACTGATCACCATGAACACTACCCTTACCACAAGATCCTTGGACAGACCATCAAACAATGCTATGTGTTTAAGTATTTTCTACAAGATCAAGTGGGAAACAATGTATTCAAACTGGGCCATGTCTCTACACATGTGGAATACATATCTTTAAATCTTGATAGTGATAGAGACATTGATGTTGAATAAAAGAATGTTTCCAACCATGGTACTCAAAAGTTTGATGACTGTATGGATGACAAAGTAGTTTTCCACAAACATGGTGTAATGTTTTCCCATTTAAAAAGACCTAAACCTTTTGAGGATGCTACACCTTATCCAGATGGTGCTTACACATCCACTTTGCATCCCTCCATGTCTCGAAAGAGTAGGGGATGACAGTGTTAGTGGAGAAAAGTTTCCCACCGACAATGAATCCTTATCACATGATCAGTGAATTCAAGACTCCAAAGATTTTAATCCCCCTCAAAGTCCATAATTCATTGGAATAATACTCTAATGATGACTAGGATTACACCTGTAGAGACCCGAATCTTGAAGTACATGGAAATTACATTACTTTTGCGGAATACTTAGTACATAACAAAAACACACACACAAGGACTGTAATAGTTTAGTGTCTTTGGAAACTAGGAATATAATCTTCTAATCGTGGTGACAGATCTTCAAAATGTCCCATAAAGATATTCTTTTTTTAAACCTAAATCCTTTCTTTATGTCCTGGGGAAAAGGAAACACAAAAGGTTGAGCTCAAATTCTTAGTAAGGGTAAACAAAAGAAATATCAATCACGTCATATTCATAAGAACATATCTTTTGGAAATCTTAACCTGCAAAAGAGATCATAATTTCATAACATGGGATAAATCATAGTAGTGAAATGTAATCCCAATAATCATAACTTAAAACATGAAACTTTGTGGAATACACACATAATCTTAAAGAATCATTTCTTATTAGTCAAGACTCATTGCCAAGACTATCTTAGTGGACAAAGTCCCTTTTTGAACTGAGTTCACTCCTCGTTTCAGTCCTGTTTCACTGAACCGATATAACCTACCGTTCCAGCCATGTCTATCTCATGAGATATAAAATCTTTACTCAATGCATTGGAGGTAGATATAGGTCCCAGCCATCTCATAATGATACCATTCTTATGTGTGCCACAAAATCAGAAACCATACATCATAGCATAACCCATGTAATAAAAATGGGAATATTAAACATCGTGACATCATAAAACAATTCATATAAGATAAAGGAATTCATAAAAATATAATTCCATCACAATATAATAAAATCAATGTAATAATAGAGATAGAAACAGAATCCTTTATTATCTTAGATGGAAAATAATTTTGATAAAACACTTGAACTCCATTCTTGAGGAAAATATCCTTTCTTCTTCAAAAACACTTTTCCTTTCTTAACATGTCGTACAATTCTAAACTAAAAGAAGTTGATTAAAAATAAACTTGAAAACTTGTAAAGGAAGCTTCTTGGAAATAATGTTTTAAAAATCCATTCATGCTGTATAAGCTAAAAAAACATTCTTCATACTTTTGTCGGAAAAGTCAAAAAGTACCTCGTACGAAAAACGACAAAAGATTCCTTTCATATCCTTTACTAAAAACTCACCAAAGGGTAAAATTGGATTTAAAAAATCGTAGGTGGATGGAAATAATAGTACATATTGAGGAAACATGGATTTGGATGATAAAATACACCCCAGTAAATACTAAAGTGTAAACAATCTCAGATAAAAACGAGATTGTGATATTTTCCCTTACCTTAGGTCCGATTTGCTTCGTAAGTGTCCGAACCTCCTGTATAATGATTTAAATAATGTCATTGAATTAATACATAATAATAATCATTGTTATGATATCATATATGGTTCACTTATGACTTTATTTTACCCGTTCTTTTGTAAATTCCATGTTAAAGAGCGTTTTGGGTAAAATCGTTTCATTTTTCATTCGTGTTCTGACTTGTAATTATTAATATGATTACTTAGATCCTAATTACATCATTAAAGAATATAAAACATTATTTATATATAATATATATTCAGAATATACATATATATATATATAATAGATCAATAAATGGAAAGAAATACACCGTTCATGGAGACGGTAGGCCGTACGTACGCATGAATGCTGTTTTCGTTTCCTTATTGAGTTGAATGGAAATAAGTAGATGAAATACATATATATACAAATAAATCTAGTATCATTATTATTTCATATATTTCATTATTATTTATTATATATACTTTATAATCATTCATGAATGGTTAATGTGGAGAATGAATCTCATCGCGTCGTGGAGACGGTAGTCCGTACGTACGCACGAGCGATGATATCATTCTCATGATCGTGGAATTGTATTTCAGTGTATGTATAATATTTCAGAATCAATATATCTTTACAATAATCATATATAGTTACTATGTACACCATTATACCCATCCGAGTAAGGTGGTGGTGGAAAATAGATTACACCACGGCGTGGAGACGGTATTCCGAACGTACGCACGCGCGGTGATTTCGTTTTTTGTAGGATGGATAGATGGTGAAATAAGGTTGTTTCATACTTATAATAACATATTAGTATATGAGTGATACTGATGTTATTACTTCATAATGAAACAACCTAATAAGAAGAAGTGGAAGAAGAAATAAAGATGAAAGAATCGGTAACAGACATCACCTCTTCTTTGAAGCGCCTCTTTGAGTCTTCCTCTTAGGGCACTAAAATTGTTCTTTGAAGAAGACCAGGACCTCTATGATGTTTCTATGGAAGTGGAGAAGATAATTTGGTAGGGTTTTTCCGAGCTTGAAGGATCAAAGTGGTGTGAGGAAGAGAGGGAGGAGGAGCCCTTTTATAAGGGAGGAGAGGGGCACCTTTGGAATAACTAAAAATATTATTTTATTATGAAGACAAATTCGGTTTCAAATAGCTCCAAATTGATTTATTTATAAGTTAAGGTGGGTATGGGTCGAAATACTCTCATCCAATAGAATTTAGACAAGTTTATGTCATTATATTAACCTTATCTTTTAGTTTTAACTCTTAGTTAATTAGATTGACATTTACCATGTCACTTTGTATTTTTATATTATATAGTTAATAAACATACCATATACATCCAAGAGACCCCCAAGTGGTCCATTAAGGATACACCTATCATTATATAAGTATCTTGGCCGAACCTTAGATTTTTAGGAATAAAATAACAATCAATAATATAAAATTTGTTTTAAAATCTATTTTATGTCAATTTTGAAACTATTTAGTAATTTATTTTTGCGAAACTCATAACAGAATGATTATTTCTAAAAACGTTAATTACATCAATACTAACATGTCCTATTAACCTATAAAATTAGTGTAATTCATAAAAAGTCTCAAATTACATTTATTTGGGTATTTATAACATCAATTATTTCAATATTTCATTAATAAGATAATTACTGCATCATCTTTGTGTCATAAATAAATAAACTTATTTAAAGTCTACAATTTAAAAATAAAATATAATTATGTAGGAAATAATTTTATCTTTCTAATAAATATTTATAGTCAAATTTATATTATGTATAACCCTGTATTAAAAATGATATACTTATTAAACTTTGATTTTAACTATTTTAACCCTTCTTTAAATAAATTAATAATAAATGTCCTAATCTAATCCAAGTGGACCTAAATGGTAATATTTTATTCCTAAGGTTGTTTTTGGTCTCATTACACTTATCCAATAGAATTAGGACATGTGTTAGGGTAATAATAATATCATTTTTACCCTTAATTACCCTATTTACTTTTAACCGTGGTAAAAAGAAGTAAAATGTTAATATTCACCAAAAATTATGTTCATCTCATTGAACCAAATTTTACTTACTGAAATCAACGGTGTCTCTCGGATTTTTAAAATTCCACTCACAGAAGAGGTAAAATTAAGTTTTATGAAAAATTCATTTTTTTAACTACCACTTAGTGGTTTCACTATTCATCAAAAAAATGAAAGTTTCCAGAAAAATACCAAAAATTAGGCTTAAGAAATATTTGATATTATGAATTAAAAAATTATGTCTATTTTACCAAATTCAAAACATATTAGTTTCATTAATTAATTTAAAAATTAAATCCCGTCGTCAAAACAAATAGCGTGTTTTTAAGAGATAATAACTATCAAAAGATTGACACTTGTTTATGTTTGGTTTAAATGTGAAATTACATCCAATGACCAACATTGTATTAAATTGTAAAAATATATTCTAAATATACTTTAAAACCACTAAAATTAATAATTTATCACTACTAATTATTTCTATTGAAAAAGTTGATTTTAATTAAAATATAGCGTGTTTTTACTATTCATCAAAATATGAAAGTTACCAGAATGATATGAAAATTTATCCAAAGTAAATTTTTATTTCATGATTCCAAAGAAGAATTTTATTTTGTCAAATTGAACTTATAAACATGTGGAAAACTAGATTTAAAGTGGGTGCACCATCAAAAGGCGGCAAAACTGCATTTTTTGAAAAATACTTCTTTTACCCGAAAAATTTATTTTGTTCTTATACCATGTTTTAGTAAATGTTCAAGACGAATAATAATGTTATAAGATTAAAAAGTTAGTTAATACTATTCATAACGGCTAGTTCATAATAATATTATAATAATATATCGTTGTTTAGTAAAACTCGGTATTGCGTACAACACACGCTATCGAGGAAGGTCGCGATTGTGTGTAATGCAAGCCAAGTCAGGGTTGCGTGTTGTGCAAGAATCCTTCGTTGTTTCGTATAACATAATCCAACCATCTTTCATTTATACATTGAATATATATATATATATATATATATACTCAATGTTGCGTAGAATAACTATTATCAAAATTTTGTGTAACACAATCACAGAATAGTGTTGTGTATACTGGAAGCTAATACGGTGTTGCGTATAGCGCAAGGTAATCTTGGGGTAGCATAAAACACAATACATTAATGAAATTAAAATAATATTTCTCATAAAATCTCGGGGTGTTACATTCTACCCCCCTTAAAATTAATTTCACCCTCGAAATTCGTTGGGGTTATAAATGGGTTACTATTCAAAAGTTTCTTTAATAGAAACCCACATCGTAAAAAGGAATACCAAAACCAATATTTAAAAACAAAAGTATGAAACGTAACGGTTACCCAAATAAACTAATCACTGGGTTTCCACATAGGTGAAAATATGGATATGGAAGAGAAATCTAACCATCATGTTCTGATGGAGAGTGGTAGAGAACATGGCTATGGAAAATCCAGCCATCACAAAGCCATAAATTTGTGACGATGTAAGTTACCATCTGATTAATCAGATATAAGAGCACTAGGACAACATTTTTGGTTTTCAAGATCATTTCCCTAAAGTTAATGAAATTTGAATTAGAAGAAATACTTTCATGATTTTGGTATAGTCTCACCATTTTTCGTTCTTTGGACAATTTCCACTTCATATCTTAAAGAAATGAAGTTGAAATTTTCATTCGTGATGTGTTAGCAGATCATGTGATAGAATAATGGGTCATTCCATCTGTCTCAAACAAAAGGTTAGAAAAGTTATCAAAAAATACATAAGTCCATCTATAGTGAGATTAATCATATATAGTTCCTAAAATGGACTTATACTTCATATATAATACTGCTTAATATAATAAAACTAGTTTCTACTAAATAGGGACTTCCTGTAGGCTAGTGGTAGGCGATAAAGGCCAGTCGCACTTCGTTTGTGGGTTCGATACCCACAGCCTTGTCCGGCGCGATGGGTTGTCGCCCGTCCTGCAGGTTGTCCTTTTTCTAAAGCTATATTACTATAAAATCCCATCAACAATATCAAAAAAGTTTTATCCTTAAACAATACTAACTTATGTCCAACATAATCCATTCCAATCTTTAGGCTTGTCTAAAATACTTCAGTCCAAGCTCATAGTATAAAGAAAATGATCACGTGAATGCCATCATTTATCCCCCATATATCATAAGATATATCTTGTTGGCCAAATTACAAACATGTGAATACCTTAATCATGTATTCTCTTGAATAATGAATATCCATTGAACCTTAGTGAAAACATGAATGCAGTTAAAAGTTAACACTTTACACATACCAAAATCCTCAAAATTCTATATCCTCAAACCATGATATCACTTAGTCCTTATATCAATCATGAGCTCATGAATACTATCAAACATATTAGATTCTCTTTATCCCTTCATTATGTGAATATCATCTACTTTCCAAAAATATTTCAATCACTTTTCATGGTTACCGATGCCATAAAATTATTGAAAACCACAATAGACCAAAACATAAATATTCCAATGTTCCATGATAC
Organism: Viscum album; assembly: GCA_963277665.1. Classification (NCBI taxonomy): domain Eukaryota; kingdom Viridiplantae; phylum Streptophyta; class Magnoliopsida; order Santalales; family Viscaceae; genus Viscum; species Viscum album. Next base: position 224,638,089 of record OY728163.1, read on the forward strand.
TATATACAACATTATTCTGGAATCCCATTACATAGACACTTAATCATTCCACCACATCGTTGTCATATTCAACATCGCCAAAGGTGATCGCATGTGACTTCCCTTTGTCCTTTGCCTTAAGCGGTTGCTCATGTCGATCATCACTAACCCTTGGATTAGGGAATTTATTAGCATAATGCCCCATTTCCTTGCACTTGAAGAATTGAAGTGTAGTAGGTTCATTATGTGTATCCCTTCCTTTGTTTGCATCATTAGGCATCTTCTTCCCATCATTACGACATTCAAATTCCCGATTACATTCCTTTCTACATTTTAAACATTTACTTGTCCCTTTAAGACAACCTCCACCATGCTTCTTTCCACACTTTGAGCATAAGGAAACATTCATCTTCTTTTCACCATTATTTTGAGATTTATCCTTGAACTCCATCTTTCGTTTCTTGTCAAAACTATGATATGGATAAGTAACACCAACTTCCATTTCTACCTTGATAACACAACGCACAATTTCTTCATAGCTACTGAAGTCTCTTATAGCTAATTCCCTTCGATGTTTGTTTTTAATCCACTGAAGAATAGATCAACTTTACTTTTAGGTTGGATGATAAATCCAGATGCATACCTTGCAAGCCTTGTAAAATTCGCTTCGTATATACCAACAGATTCATCATCCCTTTGCTTTAGTTCAAGAAACTCCTTATCCATCTTTGTTCGAAGAATACGATGGAAGTACTTATTGAAAAATAAGTTGTTGAACTCGTCCCATTCCATGGACTCAATTTCATCTCTTTGCCTCGTATTCTTGATAAGATTTCACCATTGATCAGCTTCACCTTCCAAACAATATACTGCTAAGATGACTTTAGCATGTTCAGAACATTGAAGAACTGAAAATATCTTTTCAGTGGTACTGATCCATTGTTTAGCAACAAGTGGATCAGAAGACCCACTAAAAGAATGTGGACGTTGCCTCATGAAGGACTCAATAGAATGTTGTTCCCTTCTCTTCTCATTTGGAAGTCCAGAATGATTCATAGTTTGTGTAAGTATAGTAATAAGATTTTGCACTCCATCTCCCATAACATTTGTTTGTTCAGGAGGACAATCATTGCATTGTCCATTACATTAATCAACACGGTTCCTTCGGGTTTCAGCCATCATCTAAAACCCAAAAAGAATAGTATGAGAGGAAAAAATCATGCTAGGGAAAACAGCATAATAAAGGGGACGTATCCTCAATATCTAACATCTTAGGTTAAATTCTATGATCGTTACCATAGTTCTAGGACTGTATCCTATACATATACTTATCCTTAGGGATATCCCTAGACATACCTTAGAAATATCTATAGGGATATCACTAATGTTTTCGCATCCTAGTTTCCAAAGGTTGACTAAACCTTTCCTCTAATACCAACTGTAGAGACCTGAAGATTTTCATACATGGAAATTACATTACTTTTGCAGAATACTTAGTACATAACCAAAACACACACACAAGGACCGTAATAGTTTAGTGTCTTTGGAAACTCGAAATATAATCTTCTAATCGTGGTGAAAGATCTTCAACATCTCCCATAAAGATCTTCTTTTAAAAAAAAAACCAAAATCCTTTCTTGATGTCCTGGGGAAAAGAAAACATAAAAGGGTGAGCTCAAATTCTCAGTAAGGGTAAACAAAAGAAATATCAATCACGTCATATTCATAAGAACATATCTTTTGAGAATCTTAAACTGCAAAAGAGATCATAATTTCATAACATGGGATAAATCATAGTAGTGAAATGTAATCCCAATAATCATAACTTAAAACATGAAACTTTGTGGCATACACACATAATCATAGAGAATCATTTCTTATTAGTCAAGACTCATTTCCAAGACTATCTTAGTGGACAAAGTCCCTTTCTAAACCGAGTTCACTCCCCGTTTCAGTCCTGTTTCACTGAACCGGTATAACCTACCATTACAGCCATGTCTATCTCATGAGATATAAAATCTTTACCCAATTCATTGGAGGGAGATATAGGTCCCACTCATCTCATAATGATACCATTCTTATGTGTGCCACAAAATCAGAAACCATACATCATATCATAACCCATGTAATAAAAATTAGAATCTTAAACATCGTGACATCATAAAACAATTCATATAAGATAAAGGAATTCATAAAAATATAATTCCATCACAACATAATAAAATCAATGTAATAATAGGAATAGAAACAGAACCCTTTATTATCTTAGATGGAAAATAATTTTGATAAAACACTTTAACTCCATTCTTGAGGAAAATATTCTTTCTGCTTCAAAAACGCTTTTCCTTTCTTAACATGTCGTAAAATTCTAAACTAAAAGAAGTTGATTAAAAATAAACTTTAAAACTTGTAAAGGAAGATTCTTGGAAATAATGTTTTAAAAATCCATTCATGCCGTATAAGTTAAAAAAAACATTCTTCATACTTTTGTCGGAAAAGTCAAAAAGTACCTCATACGAAAAACGACAAAAGATTCCTTTCATATCCTTTACTAAAAACTCGCCGAAGGGTAAAATTGGATTTAAAAACTTGTAGGTGGATGGAAATAATATTACATATTGAGGAAACATGGATTTGGATGATAAAATACACCCCAGTAAATACTAAAGTATAAACAATCTCAGATAAAAATGAGATTGTGATATTTTCCCTTACCTTAGGTCTGATTTGCTTCGTAAGTGTCCTAACCTCCTATATAATGATTTAAATAATGTCATTGACTGATTCCAGAATCATACTCATTGTTATGATATCATATATGGTTCACTTATGACTTTATTTTACACGTTCTTTTGTAACTTCCATGTTAAAGAGCGTTTTGGGTAAAATCGTTTCATTTTTTGTCCGTGTTTTGACTTGTAATTATTCATATGATTACTTAGATCATGATTACATCATTCCAAAATATAAAACATGATTTATATATAATATATATTCAGAATATACATATATATAATAGATCAATAAATGGAAAAAAATACACCGTTCATGGAGACGGTAGGCCGTATGTACGCATGAATGCTGTTTTCGTTTCCTTATTGAGTTGAATAGAAATAAGTAGATGACATACATATATATACACATAAATATAGTATCATTATTATGTCATATATTTAATGATTACTTATTATATATACTTTATAATCATTCATGAATGGTTAATGTGGAGAATGAATCTCATCGCGTCGTGGAGACGGTAGTCCATACGTACGCAGGAGCGATGATATCGTTCTCATGATCGTGGAATTGTATTGGAGCGTATGTATACTATTTTCGAATCAACATCTCTTTACAATAATCATATATAGTTATTATGTACACCATTATAACCATCCAAGTAAGGTGGTGGTGGAAAATAGATTACACCACGGCGTGGAGACGGTATTCCGAACGTACGCACGCGCGGTGATTTCATTTTCTATAGGATGGATAGATGGTGAAATAAGGTTGTTTAAAACTTATAATAACATATCAGTATATGAGTGATACTTATTTTATTACTTAATAATGAGACAACCTAAGAATAAGAAGTGGAAGAAGAAATAAAGATGAAAGAATCGGCAACAGACATTACCTCTTCTTTGAAGCGCCTCTTTGAGTCTTCCTCTTAGGGCAATAAAATTGGTCTTTGAAAAATACCAGGACCTCTAGGATATTTCTAGGGAAGTGTAGAAGATAATTTGGCAGGGTTTTGAAGAGATTTAAGGCTCAAAGTGGTGTGGGGAAGAGAGGGAGGAGGATCCCTTTTATAAGGGAGGAGAGGGGCACCTTTGGAATAACTGAAAATATTATTTTATTATAAAGCCAAATTCGGTTTCAAATAGCTCCAAATTGATTTATTTATAAGTTAAGGTGGGGATGGGTCTAAATACTCTCATAAAATAGAATTTAGACAAGTTTAGGTCATTATATTAACCTTATTTTTAGTTTTAACTCTTAGTTAATTAGATTGACATTTACCATGTCACTTTGTATTTTTATATTATATAGTTAATAAACTTACCATATACATCCAAGCGACACCCAAGTGGTCCATTAATCATACAACTATAATTATATAAGTATCTTGGATGAGGCTTAAATTTTTAGGAATAAAATAACAATCAATAATATAATATTTGTTTTAAAAACTATTTTATGTTAATTTTGACACTATTTAGTAATTGATTTTTGTGAAAATCATAGCAGAATGATTATTTCTAAAAACGTTAATTAAATCAATACTAACATGTCCTATTAACCTATAAAATTAGTGGAATTCATAAAAAGTCTCAAATTACATTTATTTGGGTATTTATAACATCAATTATGGCAATATTTCATTAAGAAGATAATTACTGCATACTTTTTGTGTCATAAATAAATTAACTTATTTAAAGTCTAAAAATTACAAATAAAATATCATTATGTAGGAAATCATTTTATATTTCTAATGAATATTTATAGTCGAATTTATCTTTTGTATAACCCTGTATTAAAAATGATATACTTATTAAACTTTGATTTTAACTATTTTAACCCTTCTTTAAATAAATTAATAATAAATGTCCTAATCTAATCCAAGTGGGCATAAATGGTCATATTTTACCCCTAAGGCTGTTTTTGGTCTAATTACACTTATACAATAGAATTAGGACATGTGTTAGGGTAATAATAATATCATTTTTACCCTTAATTATCCTATTTACTTTTAACTATGGTAAAAAAAAGTAAAATGTTACTATTCACAAAAAAATATTTTCATCTCATTGAACCACATTTTACTTACTGACATAAACCGTGTCTCTCAGATATTTGAAATTCCACTCACAGAAGAGGTAAAATTAAGTTTTATGAAAAATTCATTTTTTTAACTACCACTTAGTGGTTTCACTATTCATCAAAAAATGAAAATTTCTAGAAAAATACCAAAAATTAGGCCTAAGATATATTTGATATTATGAATTCAAAAATTATGTCTATTTTAACAAATTCAAAACATATCAGTTGCATTAATTAATTTAAAAATTAAATCCCGTCGTCAAAACAAATAGCGTGTTTTTAAGAGATAATAACTATCAAAAGATTGAGACTTGTTTATGTCTGGTTTAAATGTGAAATTACATCCAATGACCAAAATTGTATTAAATTGTAAAAATATATTCTAAATATACTTTAAAACCACTCAAATTAATAATTTATCACTATTAATTATTTCTATTGAAAAAGTTGTTTTTAATTAAAATATAGCGTGTTTTTACTATTCATCAAAATATGAAAGTTACCAGAATGTTATGAAAATTTATCCAAAGTAAATTTTTATTTCATGATTCCAAAGAAGAATTTTATTTTGTAAAATTGAAATTATAAACATGTCAAAAACTAGATTTAAAGTGGGTGCGCCATCAAAAGGCGGAAAAACTGCATTTTTTGAAAAATACTTATTTTACCCGAAAAATTTATTTTGTTCTTATACCATGTTTTAGAAAATGTGCAAGACGAATAATAATGTTATAAGATTCAAAATTTAGTTAATAATATTCATAATGGATAGTTCATAATAATATTATAATAATATATCGTTGTTTAGTAAAACTCGGTATTGCGTACAACACATGCTATCGAGGATGGTCGCGATTGCGTGTAATGTAAGCCAAGTCAGGGTTGCGTGTTGTGCAAGAATCCTTCGTTGTTTTGTATAACATAATCCAACCATATTTCATTTATACATTGAATATATATATATATATATACTAAATTTTGCGTAGAATAACTATTATCAAAATTGTGTGTAACACGATCCAAGAATAGTGTTGCGTATACTGCAAGCTAATACGGTGTTGCGTATAGCGCAAGGTAATCTTGGTGTAGCATACAACACAAGACATTAATGAAATTAAAAGAATATTTTTCATAAAATCTCAGGGTGTTACAACACCTTTGTGATCACCTTTGAGTTGGTGGATCCCTACATGGTCACCGATGACGGGGAATATTAGGCTATCCCTTTGAGTGACTCTGGTTGATATCATTGAAGAAGAAGACGATGAAACACAAATATTTTGAATGATCAGGATAGTGCTTCAAGTTGAACCATTCATGCTAATGATACCTGAAAATAGATTCTATGAAAATCTTAGCAGACACAGTCCTCTTGGACCATTCCTTCAGATTCCCTACCGCCACTAATAGTGCTACTCGACTAGGTTGAATAACCGCAACATCATCATGATGAGACCTACTAAGCTAAAACCATGCCTCATCCAGTCAACAGTCATCCAGTAGTTATTTTTTGTGAGTTTTTTGATGAGTAGCAGGACATTTCTAGAACCATACAGAATCCACCGGTTTAGCCAGTTGTGTCTGTCGTTCCCCCTTCCAAAGAGAAACCCCATGCAGGTAGAAATATGCATCTAACATAGAATTATAACACACTAAATCACTTATTGAGAATCCTTTTAATGATCTCGATCCTCTAGGACATGTACCTATCAAAATAGATGCATGAGTCCCTTGTAGAGGCCTTGAAGATCCCCTCCAGTTCAAGACAGAGGTACCATCTGTAGATACCTTCTATGACGAATAGATCAAGCGAATATAATTCAAAGAAACTATCTTATTCTCTAGAGAAGATGAAGGCTCTATCAAATAGGGGAACATACATATGATGTACATCACTAGCTAGTTCAATGTCATGGAGGTATGTTGATTTCTAGTAAAAACAAGTTCCCAGACCAATCTTATCTCTAACTAGATGCTTTACAAGCTGGGATTGACTGAAGTAGACCTAAGTCCCTTTGAACTGAAGATACATAGCTATGATATGACTGAGCAGAGACTATGAAGAAATTTCTGTTTAAATACCTAGTTCAATGGTTTGGTAGAAAACACTAAATTTATGGCTGTCTCATAGGATACCGCCTACAATGCATTGATGGGTAGGGCCTGATTCCATTTTCATGAAGCAGTTCCCTTCTCTTATCACCATTTCCTCAAGTTCTCTCTCAACAATTTAGTAGGCATGCTCTAATGTGATTCATCTTCCTTTGGATCCAATGAATCCCACTATATGAATGTCGGAAATTAAAAGATCAAGGACAAGTAGGTTCTGACCAATGAGGCTGAGCACACCAAAGTTGCAGTCTACCTATGGATGGACTTGGATGATGATTTCACCCTCATAGTTCACCACTTAAAGGCTTTGATGACAGACATGGGAAATTACTTTATCATTTCCATGAGGTGGGGATGCCACATCCCTACATACAATGAATATCAAAATATTACCCCATACTCTTACATAGGATAGGATTGGGTGATACCGAAAACCCATACCCCTATAAGATACTGAGATGTTCTCCCCATGGCTACAACTGTACGTCAGACCCATTTGTTCCACTGAGCTGGTATAAACTATAACAAGGTGACCCAACACCATTGATTTAACATAAATCATGGACCCTATGGTCAAAGGCCTGATGGCCCCAAAATGAAAACATTTATCACTATAGTTTTAGAAAAATTGGAGTATCCTAAGGAGGATTCCACATCTACTTCCCAAGCGGTCAATAGCGTTCCCATAGAATCTGTCATCCTAGATGAGTCATCTCCTCCTGTCGATTACTATACCTTAGACAATAAAGAGGATTTTGAAGATAATCCTCCTAAATTTGAATAGAGAATATGCACCACATTAGATGAGTTGGTTCATGTGAACCTTAGTACTAAGGAAAATCAAATGTCAACACTGATCAATGTAGCCATGCCTCAAAAGTAACAACAACATTTTTCTGATTTCCTTAAGAAACATCATTATAATTTTTTTTGGAGTTAAGAAGAGATGCCGGGAGTACACCCTAAGGTCTTCATCCACTGTCTTGGTCTCCCAGTGAGTCATCATGGGTTCAATAAGCCTCCCAGAAAAATGCACCCTTCTCATGATTCCATTGTCGAGGAAGAAGTAGACAAGGTTATCAAATCCAACTTCTTCAAGGAAGTCCAATACCCCAAGTGTCTATCCAACATCATTACTATTAGGAAGAATAATGAACATATCAGAGTTTGTATCAACATTCAGGATCTCATCCACCACTATCCGGAGGATGATTTTACACTTTCTTGGATAGAGATATTGATCGATGAAACAACTGGATTCCATGATCTTTCCTTCATGGATAGATATTCTAGATACAATTTAATCCATATGGATCCCAAAGATGAAGAGTCCACCACCTTTAGAGTGCTACAAGGGACCATCTGCTATCAGGTAATTCCATTCAGTCTGAAAAATGTGCGAAAAACGTTTCAGTGATCCATGGACCACATCTTCAGATAGATCATCGGGATTCTATTCTAATTCTACATGAAAAATTTTGTGGTTAAGTCCCTCTATCTTCAAAACCATCTTAGATATCTAGATAATATATTTTTCTTCCTCCTATCCTGATATCGGAAGATGAAACCCATGAATTGTGCCTTCAGGGTGGCCTTTGGGAAGTTTCTCGGATTTATATATTGATATAGAGGCATAAATATCAATCTAAAAAAGATCAAGGGAATTAGACAAATTCCTCCTATAAGAAACCTCTTGGTGATCTGAGGCCATCAAGGCCACTTATCCTACATAATTTGATTTGTTGAAAATATTAATGATAATTGTAATATATTTTCTAGGAATATAAAGAAAGGTTTTGTATACTATTAGGATGTGGAGGGCTAGACCACATTTGAGGAAATCAAGTATTATATGCTTCAACCCCCAGTTCTAGTGCTTCCTATCTTAGGTAAGCCTTTAGTTGTTTACATGACCACCTGGGAGTGATCCCTCACTGCCATTATCACCCAGAGGAAGAATGAAGGGATGGAGAATAGTTTGTACTATCTCATTCACATTCTTCTTGACACAGATTCTTGATACTCTCCCATAGAAAAGATTTAAATCACATTGGTTTTAATAGTTCAGATGTTTTGGCATTGTTTGAAGCATGATGAGATATAGCTGTTATCCCATGTAGATCCACTAAATTATATCCCGAATCCCCTAATATTGATGGTAAGTCTAGAAACCTGGGAAGATATCCTTCAGTAGTTCAACACATGATTCATTTTGTAGAAATCCATCATGGGTCAAGCACTGAAACATTTTCTAGTTACCCATCCAGTCCCTGAGGAATCACCTATGGATGTTGACTTCCCATATGAAGCTATCCTCTCAGTGGTTCAAGATAAGTTGTGATGGAAGATCCATTTCAATGGAGCCTCCCAGAGCCCAAATGGTATAAGGATCAACAATCCCATGCTCAATAGAGTAGGCCTAGGGATCATATTTATCACCCTGGCATAGGCTGTATTTCCCTACTCATTCATGCTGTCATAAGGATGCACCAACAATGAGGTAGAGTATCGGGATCTCATTATGGGTCTTGATCTATATCTCAAGATTTATGTCCCCTGATTTCATGTAAATGGAGACTCTGAAATATTCAAGAAGTAGATCAATGGTGATTATATCATCAGTAAGATAGATATTGTTCCCCTACTAAAGAACACTCGCTCTCTGAGGGACTTGTTACCTTCTCAGCCAGAGGTGGTAGATGTCCCCTGACCAGTGAATGGTCGAGCTGATTCCCAGTCCATCTTATATGCATCTCTTACAGAGCCTGAATAGGATAACTTATTCATTCATGTGGCACATGAAAGGTTCATCCTTCCTATCATACTAGACGATAATGATGGTAGCCCATAGGTAAACCACCTGACTTTCGATGCCTCCAGATCCCCTATAATGGATGAAACTTTTTATTAGACAATTCCTTTTGTTGAGTATCTTTAGTAGAGAGTTTTCATATTAGATCAAGGCGAATATGAGTGAATCTATCATATCTTATTATATTTCACTCTACGGAGTGGGACTAACCTTGAGCATACTCTCTACAGATGTGGTTCTGATGGAATTATCTTCTACCGCATTCCAGGTTATGAGATTCCCTAGGCCATGCAGGAAGTTAATACTGGGGCCTATGGTTCTCATCAGGTAGGGTTGAATCTCTCCTACTAGATTCAGATGATGGGATACTTTTATCCCACAATGGTCCATTACTACATTGAGTTTTCTAAGAGGCATCACATGTTTCAGATTCATGCCAACTTTGTGCATCGACCACCAGAGAACCTCCACACTACCAAGTATTATTGTCCCCTTGTAGTGTGGGGACTTGGTGTCATGGGACTATATCTACCCGCGACAACTCAATAATTCATGTTCATTATGATCACGGCCGATTTCTTTTCCATGTGGTCATAACAAATTCCTCTTAAGGAACCAAAGGACCGTTCAGTTGTTGAATTCCTGATCTCCAATATCAGCCATGGATTTAGAGTCCCACACATTATTACCATGGAAAATGGAACCAACTTCTTAGATACTAAGATCAAGAAGTTTTATTCTAAGAACAACATCTTGTTTAACCATATTTCTCACTATCATGCATAGGAAAATGGACAGATTGAGGATTTCATCATAACCCTCTCTAATATTCGGTATAACATAGTGGTCATGAATAAGAAGAGTTTTCTATAAAATATTTTCTACACTCTCTGATCTTATCGGATTACAACTCAAAATTACACTCAAGTGAATCTATATTCCCTGGTGTAAAAAATATAGGTAGTCATTTCCATCGAGATTTAGCTATCATTGCTCTGGATAACTGTATATGACTAGAGGACCCTAGAAAGAATGAAAAATGTCTATCTAGTTGAGATTAAAGCTCTCGAAAAAAACATGCTTCATTCCTTGGATAATCTATAGAGACACTAGAATAATATATAAAGAGTGATTAATAGGAGGGTTCTTATTCACGCATTCTTCTAGGGTTATATAGTGCTGGCTCTCAGAACACTAATGAAACCCAATAAGAAGCTACCAAAGTTTGATCCCAAGTGGAAAGGACCTTACGATATTCATAAGTTCTATCCCAATTGTACAAGATATTTTATCACTATGGAAGGGGATAACATCACTCCTTTTACCAATTTCAAGTTCCTCAAATAGTACTTCACATAAAGAGTCTACCTTCATAGGCACACAACATTAAATTGGGTGCGTGGTCCAAGCTATACGACATTAAACTAGAATTTTAAGTCCCAAATCCATGAATTTAAACTATGTGAATGTTTTCCTTGGGAGTGTGTCATGTGGCGTGGGTCTCCATTGTCTTCATTGACATTAGAAAATAGTTTACATTACATGAAAATTTCCCTTGGAATGATTTCTTGCTATCTTCCTTGTGACATGACATAAAACTGTACCCCTATTGTCCAAGTTTTATGAATTTAAAATGAATAGCCATAGTACAAGAATCACAACTTTAAACTATATATAGGTTTTCTCTGAAATGTGTCATATGGTTCCAAGTATCCTAGGACATTGTTCACATCGGGTTTTGTTACTCTGCCACCCTAAGCACATTACTTCGAAGAAAGTCCCCTGTTTGGTCCAAACTCTATGATCATAAACTAAGAACTCTAGTGTAATAATCACAACATTAAACTATATGTTGGACCTCCTGGAAATGTGTGGTGCTGAATTTATCCCCTTTGGCCTTCATTTAGGTTTCCCATAACACTGCACTACCCACTTCCGCTTCAATACCCTTACCCTATGGTCCAAAATCTTTGACCTTAAACTAAATATCATATTGTCAAGGAGACATGAACTTAAACTGTTTATATGGGGTCCAATCAATTCAACCTAAAAAACTTTCTACCCATATAGTCTGAGTTTCATGACTTTAAACGGTAGATTATTATCTTCCTGAATGCAAAATGTTAAACTGCATATCATTGGCGGTCCTCTAAGAAATACCTTAAATTAAACATACCATCATAATTTCCATAAGATGATTAACTACATAACACTATCATCCTGACTGTATGATGATAAACTACAGAACAATATAATGTTTTCACCAGAGATGACATTGACCCTGAAATTGTTCATTTACCATTCTATATTTAAAGAGCTACATATGGCTTCATTTCTATCCACATAGAATACATAGTGTTTCTTGTATTTTATATCATGGTCAAGAAACCATATTCAAAAAATAGACAAAAAACAAAAACAAAAACTCCCCCTCCTTAGGTATAGGTCAGACCAGAGTAAGAAGATCTTCATCAAGAACTAGGAGCATGTTGATTCTCATTCTCATGAGATATTTAGTGATGCTTGGATCTCCAATATTGGGCCCAACCAAAAAATTTACATTCATTTATGAAAATTCATCCACATCCTCAACACATAATGTTAAACTATGATCCTACCCTGAACTAGTTCAGAATTCCTCAGTTCCCTCACCAGAGAGGATTTTCCCCATCGGTGTTGGTATCCAACCACAATATGTTCTATAACTATGTATGGATTGATTCCCATCATTATGCGATACATAGAGATTCTTAATCATTTTTTATTTGTTTCCAGATAATTTTTTTTCAAATATTTTCCCCTTGGCCTCAGCCTAGTCAAATAGACATGGATTTAAACAGTTTTCCATAGTATATGTGTCATGAGTTAAAAATGTATGCAATCATAGTCTAAGGTATATGACCTAAAACTAAGAGCTTAATTATCCACAAAATACAACCTTAATCTATTCTCAAATCCAAGGATTGGATCCCAACTATCTGATATGATCATTACACACTTTGATTGTTTCTTGGTTTTTGATTTTCATCACCCTTCAAATCTAGAAGGACCCCCTAAAAACTTGGTATCTTTCCTTTTTTGGATTACCTTCTATCTTGGGCCAATACTCAAATGGATCTCTAGCAAGGAATGGAAGATCACATGTTTTCAAACAAGGATAACAATCGGTCTCACATTTTCTCACCCCATTATTGATTGACATGGTTGTTGGTCCCTGTGTTTCGAACATGGTCAATAGTTGATTCGTACCTTTCACTCACCCATGATCCATGTCATAAAAGTAACAACTTAACATATTTTAACTCTTTTATCATGGTTAAATTCCACACTTGGTATCATCACCAATATATTCTCTCACATGGAATGAAATCCCCCTATGCTATTCCTTGTGTCCCACACTGAGAATGGATCACATGGGATTAGGAGTTTTGGTAGGGTGTGTACAGATGTGGTCAAGACACACATAAAACTTATGATCTAACTATAGGAAAGTTTTTTGTGGACTCCTGACTCCTAGGGACCCATTGAAATCCAATTTTTCATTTCACCTTGCCACATATTCCAATTTAGGGAATCCTCATTCACTTTGGTCCCAAACTCTACAACCTTGGACTAGAATTTTATGTCCAGACATGACTTTAAAATACATACATTTCCTTTAGGTATGTATGGGGTGACCTAGGCTCCTTGGTCATCCTTTACATCAACATCCATCTATTTCTTGATACTTGTGTGGTATTCAATACTATAGTGTCTCATTGAATCAAGTTTATATCCTCTATGCCACACAAAATTCTAGGAATAGAAATTTCCATTATCCATACAACATTATTTTAAACTATTTTTAGCATCTAGATGGAATGAACATAAATTGTGTGTAGCGCCCCAATAATAAGAAATGAAACTATGAGATGCATCCTAATCACATGACATTAAAATGAGCTATTCATCGCATTTACCATATGATGTTAAACTATGTGTCTATCATTATGAGGTTTCATGACATAAAACTACAAAGCTTTTGAGGCCCTCACCTGAGGGGTTCCCTTTCATGGTGCTGGTCATCTACCATATTGTTCATATTTTTAGCTATATCTCAGAAAATGAGGTAGAGATCCCATGAAATATAGGTTTGATCTTATTCCATACCAATATTCTTACAAAAGTGTGTTTTATTCTAGGATGGAGTAATTCTTAGAGTGTTAGAATCCATTATAACATTCCATCACTCAATTACCATGCTTTGTGTGCCCCCTATTCGGATCCTCATCCACTACCACATCTAAGGGGACCCTCTAATGGCCCGATATCATTCCATTTTTAATCACCTACTATCCTATGTCAATGTTCTGGAATAATTTTGATGAAATTTTGTGACATGATTTGTGTTTTGAAAATGGTCAATGGTCTACACTTGTTTGTTTGTCCCCATTCAAGGATAACAGTACAGATGCTGTGATTCAAGCATGGAAATCAGATATCTTGTATTGTCATAACACTTTCCTTGTGTTCCAAATTTTTAGAATTATGATTCACACTTTACATCCCCATTTTTTAGATATAATATAATTTCCTCTGTGTTATCTGGTTCGCCCACTAGGGAACATTGGAAAAAAAGAAATTTGGAGGCTCTGAGAGCCCCGCTCTCTAACCATAGCCTCTCTCAGCCTGATCTCTTCTTATAGCTAGTGAATAGTAATAGAACATGAGTTTTGGATGGTTATCTAATAGTATCATACAAAGTGAAAAACTTTTTGGTCATCCCTTGTTTCTTACACCGGGCATGACGAATTACGATAATTGAAGAAAGCAAGGAAATTTGTTCATGCATATAGAAATTTTCAATAGAAGGATAGAATGTTGAGGCATAGTAGCGGTCATCCACATTATAGATCCTATCAGGAGTCTTGGTAAAATATACCTTATGGTTATTCTCAAGTGATAGAGCATTTCCACTCTTCCAATCTCTGGTGATTAGCCTCAAACATTTTCCACCTCCTCCCAAGATCTGTTTCCTCATCATTAGCCACTAGATGAAGCTCATCAACTATTATCTATTCTGGGCAGCACTCTACCTGGGGAATAAAAATTTGAGTAGTTACCCACTTCATTTGATTCTTAACCTCCTCTAGTTGATCCCTAAGTTTGCTGATGACCTCCAATTGAGTTCTATGGAAGGTAGTACACATGCTCTCTTACACCTATAGATGCAGAATATCCTAGGTGACTTCTCGAAGCATTCAAATGATGTCAAACTTTTCCTGGAACTAGGAAACTTATTAATTTTAGATCCCCTAAAACATATTATTGACAATATAATCATGTAATATCATATTAATACCTCTTTCATACGCCCATAAAATGCATAGATTGCACAACCAATAGTGAATGGATCCCATATGACCCACTAGGTATAGATCTAGAGTCTAGTTGATGAAGCCTTGAATTAATTTCCATGCCCTATTCCATATGATGCAATTATATTTGACCGCATTAGGATTCAAGTCATAAAGATCTTCAGGATCTAGAGGTTTATACTCTGGAAAAGGAGTTAAGAGTTTAGTAGTAGGGTCATCCTTCAATATCCTTTCTAATGGGTAGGGATCCAAATCATAAGGACAACCCTCCTAACTTGATTATTCATCGGTGGAATCCCCCCCACTAGCCTCATGTGCTTCCCCACCAGTGTCATCACTCCCAACCATAGCTTCTTGCTGATCAGGGACTAAGGATGGAATAGCTTGAACGATTGGATCCTCATGAATAAGAGTGGATGTTAGAAGGGATCCCATAGATTCCATAGTCATGTCCACTTGTTGGGCTTGAAATATTTTGAGCACTACATGGATAAAAAACCTCAATCAATTTGATCTGCAAATTAAATGTATGAATTTTTGGAAGAAGGGACTTATAGGAGATGAGTGCCACCTGGTCAATCCCCCCAGTCACCAAAATGACTTTCACTATAGAAGAACCTTCAATTATTTTCATTTAGATGATTGACAAAATTTCTCTTTGAGTCTTTTGGAAAAAAGATTCATAGAACAAGAAAACATGTTGATACAACAACTCTAATGAAACAAAATTATTACTATATAGTTTAAGTGTTTCTATAACCTTGAGGTGGAGGACTTTTGGCGAAGATCCATACTGGGTGCACTGCCTCACTAATAGTGGGTTCTATGGTGGGTATTTTAGGACATGGACCCCCAAAGATTATTGGAATGACCAAGGGTTCTTATATTTCCTCCCTGACCTACTCAACTAGCCAACTATTATCTGCCTCAACCACGACCGACTCACCACCAACCTCATCACCATTTTATAGACTTAGAACACGCTCCTCCTCACCCATTGAAACATATTCAACCCTGGTAGTAGGAACCCCTTCTTAAACATAGAGATTTTCTTGTATAGGATGGATTACTGTTAGTGGATCTGAGTAGTGAAATGGAAGGATCAAGGAATATATGAGTTAAGTCTCACTAATAGATACTCAACTAACTCTTCTTTAGATCCTGTGATCTCACTGATTTCCTAAGTACTCCCATGATGAGAATCCATCCCCTGGTACTCCCCATCATCAGACTCCTCCTACTCATCATCTTCTTCATTGGTTTCTTCCTTGTGTGATGTCTCATCCCAATGCTACTCTTGTCCATGAATCAACTTTATTGGGGTGGGAGGTGCCTCGTACTTCACCCCATGAAATGAATAATATCCAAGGACTTAAGGTAAATGTGTATCCGATAGAAGTTCACCATCTCATCAAACTGAATGTTCCCAACATCCAAAAACTCTATCTCTTCCCACTTTAACTTCTACCATAAGTCTTCTAGTGACATCAATTATCATAGTGTTCTCTAGACAGGGGCACGTATCTTTATAGACCCCCATGTATAACTTCCTTTCCACCCATTTAAGGAACCCAAAATATATGGAGAAGTGATAGAGCATGTAAAAATCACAGAAGATGTTACTGTTGATCTGATCCACCAGTAACCCACCTCAAAAACTTTACAGGTACTCACATAGCTCCCACGTGCTTCACATGTTTTCCACCATTGGACCAACCAGAGCTATAATGGGATATTATTTGATGTTTTCGTGGTTTTAGATAGGATGAATGACCCCAACTTTGTTGAGTGTCATAGTCCAGACCCCCACAAATTTCAACAAAAATGGCTACAGATCAGTTTCTGGTAGGATAATGGTGTTTGAGAATTCATATCCCCTAATATGTGCTAAAATAAAAACTTACAGGAACTAGAAAAACCCATAGATCCTCCTAGGAATGCTTCCTCTTGAAACATAGACCAATATTATATAGAGTCTAACCTGTATAGGTACCCCTAGGTTGACCCTGTTACCACCCTCCAAGATCACCACCATCATCAGTGTCCCTTGGAGGAGTCCCATCCTTATGTATCTCATGTTCAATATCCACCAGCTAAAGAATGTGGAAAGGAAATAAGTTTAAGTAACTACTGGGTCACAACCTCCCATCATGATGTACCCCCAATTTTGGTAATTTCCTTCCTCTAGGATGAACCAATAGGATCCTTCCTGCCCCCTCGGTGATGCAATATGACACTGATTTCCCTGGAGAGTAATTTTTTACTTTCTTTTTCCTTATTAGGGAACAAGTTAAACCATTCTTGGAACAAGATATCCTATTGTTAATTGGGCATGATTTCCAGCTTCACCTTCACTGATTCCAGAATATACTATTCCAGGATAGGAGTCTGTTTACTGTCTCCCTAGGTATTTCATGGAAGAAGGAAATAATCATACTAGAATCCCTCCAGCAGGGTGCCTCTATTGCAATAGATATACTATAGGATGATACAGACTTCCCCATAATAGACACGGAATGTAATCATGTATGGGGACCATCTGATGATGAGATCTGGCACTAGAAACAATTGTCTGTAAAAAATGGAACTGCGATGTCTATACAGCTTTGTACAACCCAATGTTGGGAAATGTTTCTTTGTATTCCTAGAACATATTGCACACCCAGTAAACCCATGACCACTCACCAGTGAAGTTCCCACTAGTCCTTGAGTCCCAAACTTTTTTTCCCTCCCTTGGTGTCATCTCTTATGCTGCATTGGTAGGTGGTGGTATAATGGAAAAGAAGATATTTTACCATGAGCTCATCCCCCATGACCGTATTGGTCCTTCTATTTAGTGTGTAAATGTAATATCACTTGTGGTATCTTGCATCGTGTTCATTAATAGTGACAGTACAACACGATAGATTGTCTTCACTTGTGAACCACGATCAAGGTGAGTTAACCATGGGATCAGGAATGGTTACATCATCTGGTAATCTAATGTTCCACAAGTGGAGAAAGTCACTCAAAGGATAATCCTTCTATGATTGCATCATCATGCCAATTAGAATCTAGTTGTATGAAAAAAACCTCCCTACCTATTTAATCTTAGGGTTTCTAGTCATCTCATACCTTTGAGTGGTAGCAGAAACCTCGATCTGAGAAACATCATATGGGTTGGCCATTTCATATGGGTTTGAAAAAATAAGTGTGGATCATGTAATATTGGGAAGTCCTCAAAAAAATATGCGAGTTTTCATAGAAAATGAGGCCTCAAACATGCCAAATTCTAATGTTTTGGCAGACGCAAATGAAAAATAGAATTGGGAACTACGCAAAAGAAACGACCAAAGCTCTGTTTTTCATGAATATTGTTTGAAATTACACGCATGAGAGAAACATTCGTACCATGAATAATATAAATGTGTCATATATTGGGACCCCCAGTAATTTATTGGCATGTAATTGACATTCCATGCACAAGGAAGGAGTCTTATGTGCCCACAATGTAATTTTGTGTTCACCCATTGGGATCAACCCCTATATTTGGTATTTTCTTTAGAACCTGAAATTCTGGTCCCATTTCATCTTAGATTCCGAGGGGGACATTTTTGAGTGTTAAATTCCACACAAATCCATAATTAGACGAATTTGGACAAACCCAATCCTTTATCTAACTCAACGGAGCATTCAGAGAATTCAAAGGAAGGTGTACCCAAGTATCGAGGTGCACGTGCAACATTCAAATTTGTGTGGAAGTCTCTTTCATGCCAGATATGATGTATGTTGTATCCTTTCCATGGAGGAAATATGAAATGGTTAAGTATGGAATGCATAAGATGAACCTACTAAGTGAAAGAAACTCAACTACGTGCAAGCCTCTTACACTCACAATGTGACGTCAAATGGATCCTTGTGTGATTATTATCCTAATCTAAGGATGCAGTTTCACAGAAAATATCTTTGATGAACCAAACTATGTGCACCATTGATAAATGATTCATATATATATTGAAGTGCACCCACATCCTTCTGGGTGATTCTCTATAAGTTGAAGCATCTCTATGCTCCATGTAATAATGATCTTGCATGACATTCCACAAGAATGGAAACCTCAATGTATAAGATCTCGTGTGATAGGTTCCCTAGGTTTCCTCCTTTGAGTGGGACCATAATTTATTAACCCCTTACCAAAATCTTTCAATCCTAAGTTAGGAGTGTGCAAGGGATTATCTTGCACGCAACCTTTACCATGCACACAACACTCCAAAGTTGTGCACAAACCCATCCTTGCCCACAAGACACCACTCTTTCACGTACCCCTTAATTGATGATCTGTGGATCACATTCATGCTGAAGCACCATGTATAAGACTCCATTGCAAGAAACCTCCATTCCTTTCATCCACCTCTTACTTGCGGCCCCCAAGATTTCATGCAACAATTTCATGGTCCCTCGCAGGTCATCCCCTATTCCCCTTGTGCATGAATTTCCATACATTTTTCTTCTCAGTATATGTATGATAAGTTCCTTTTCTTCTCAACATAGGGATTATAATGTGGACCTCATGAGTGAGTACTTCTACACACCATTACAACTTGGAATTAATGAAGAAATCCCCCTCCCAAGGGTTGATGAGTTATGTTCATGTGAGCCCAAGGGTTTAGGAGTGAGTCCCCCATGCTCAAGCTTCATGATGTAAAACTACCCAATACCATCATCCTTGGAAAATGAAATTAAACTATGGCCTTAATGTGTGGATTAACTATAGGATAATATATGAATGAGTGATAGGGGATGGTATTCGTACCACTCTCCCTCACAAGAAATGAGATCCTACTCATATGGAATGAGATCCTCTTCACCAGGAATGACATCCTCCTAGGCATCCATTTTGGATTAAGTTCCTAGCCTTTATTGCGGGTGGAAACACCTTTGATCCTCTTCACCTCTCCTGAATAATAAAACAATCAAGGAGATGTGTTCTTCAATACCCTTTTTCTCTTCATTCCTTTGGGATTTATTCTTTTTCCACCAACAGACAATGTAAGATGTGTAAATATCAGGACCACTACTTCCACTTCTTTCTCACACTAAGCATGAATCACATGGTATTAGAGGTTAGCAGTGATCATGAAATCCATGTGATCCCAAAACTCAATTGGGTTCTCACTATAGATGTATTCTCCAAATATATCTTCAACAAAATAGGATGCCTCCATGTGTAAGCCCTAACCAAACATGCATCCCTATTAGAGTAAGCCCCAGTCTACGCATTCCCATGGGTCATTCCTACACGTTATCCCTAACCACATGCTACATTTCCATGGGCCTCATCTTTAGGTGTAAGCCCCAATTCCATTGATCGAACTATCTAGACTTTGATTCCAAACTAACTGGGATACATAGAAATCCTCCCTGAGGTTCAATCCTAATAGTCAATCCACTCCATCCACTCCAACCACGTCCACCATGATTTTACCCGATCTACCACATACCAGTGAGATCATGCCACCCACATTGGCCACTTTCACATGTAATCCCCATCCATATTATCACTACTCCTAGCGTCACTCAGAAATATCCTTCGAGTAATCCCCACACTAGTAAACCGAGATAAATCCTCTTATGAAGGGTAGATTTTATGCATACTCAAAATACCATCCATTGAAATACATGGGTTTTTATCCCTACATTCTAAATAGTGTGGGTAGGGAATCTCCCTGATGTTCAATCTCAACCAATGTTATGCCATTGTACTATCCTCCTAGGGGTGAAACACCTTGATCTGCTCCTAGTAGTGTGTAGATCAACCTTCATGATGTGAAACCTCCCCTTTAAGGAACACATCACCCTACATACATTGTCATCATGAATTCTGATCTATCAAGATGGTAAACCCTTTTATGTGTTCCCTCCTAGGGACACACCTCCCTGATTGACCTCTATGGGGTATTCTGATTAGTCCCATTCCATCTCCGTAAGACATTAAGCTCGTGGAAAATAAAATATAGCTACCTCATTATAAACATGTTATTATTGAGGTTAAAGCCTTGGAGGATATGTGAGTGAAACATCATCTACCCCATGATAAACATGAGATACCTAAGGTTAAATCCTTGGATGATATTCACCTATGACATTAGATACCTCATGATCTACATAGGATGCCTTTTGTTCTGTTCCAAAAGATTCCTCCATGAGATAAACTCATATGAGGAAAAATATGGGTGATCCAATATTCCATCATTGAGACATGCCAACAATGCCCAAATTGACTACTCTATCAACCAAAGGTTCTTGCCCCGCCAAGACCCTCTAGAATGTCTAGAAAAAAGAAGTATAATTAACCTACGTCCACAAAGAGATGTCACTGGGAATGAGTTCCACTAACATAAAATAAATCTATGAGGGATACCCGGACTAGGTAAAAAATTATAAGGAATAGTAAAAGGAAGGAGAAACCAATATCCCATTATCCCATTTGGATCAAGGATTAGACATGACTTTTGAAAGTGATGAAAGCTTATTGCCCTTGGAAAGTGGGAATACAAGGAAAAAAGAAGTGACTCTAACACCACTTAGAATGAACTTGACAGTCGTACCCTAGTTAAATCATTAGAAACAAAACTCTATATATTTTGATATATTTAGATCTACTTATATATTCCCAACACACACCAACACATGAAAATCATTTATTATAAAAGTGATAATATAATGTTGTATTATTATGATATTATACCCTAATGTGGGAATCTACTAATTATTGTATTCGGGTTGAGTCTGAGACGTAGAATATTCAACCTATTTTTCAAGTGAAAAATATATAAGGGAATAATACATCTATTAATTTTTTAATTTCAATAGGAGAAGATAAAAATATATCCTAGACACTTATGAGGCACTATGAAAATAAAAATAGAATTAAATAATATATCCACTACTCTCATGATAATAGATTTATCCCAATAATTAGTTTTTTTTAAAAAGCTCACATTGAATCCATCAAATCTTCAATCCTCCTATAAATTTTAATCTTGAACAAGATCTTAGGTATAATCTGATATGTCACTGAATCACCAATGAAAGTTATTCTGCATATGGAGTAGTTCTTCTACTACAATTGTTTTAGTATAGTAGTATGCGTGTAGGACTTGTTCTCCCCAACTCAATCTCATATTTATATTTAATCACAACTCTTTAATATCAAAGTTTCCTGACATAGATTCAATATAACATTGGTTCATGTATTTTTTTTATCAAAGAATCAATTTTTATTTTGTTTCTTATTATTGTTCTTCTTCTTATTCTCCGACATCTACGATATAGAGATATCATAGGGAAGGAATTCAATGAAACTTATCCATATTCATCCTCGTCACTGAAAAAGATACGATCTATTTGATACATAGAGTTATTTGAAGGATTTTTATATCAGTTCACTTCTTATTCTCATTCTTTGATACTCAATATATTAAATAGTAGAATATAATATTAGGTTTTTCTCGATCACTTATCACTTTTCATTCAATTCTTATTCTTTATCTTTTCTTGTTCATCAACACACAATATATGATCTATAAAATATCATTGACATCTCTCTCTTTGATTCTCATAGTATTCTTTATGAATGCAATACATATTCTCTTATTCTCTTTCTTTAATACTCAAAATATTCAATAGTAGAATATTATATCAATTTATTCTCCCTCCGTCTTCTATATTCATTCTTTTATTCTTTTTTCTAATTCTAAGAACCATATAGGGACTGTTTACAAAATTTGAATATGAAAAAAATAAACATAAATTATAGAGACTTTATTCCATATTTAAAATTATTAAAAAGATATCCTCATAATGTCTCTAGTTTTATCACAATATTTTGTTTCAAATATTAGTATTCGAAAAACAATAATTATTGTTCATAGAATTCCTCTAATATATTTTCATTCATACATCCATACAATCTTATTTCTTATTAATAAATATTTATATAACCATATAGATAAACCATCATGATATAGAAAACTCCATCCCATCACAACCTTTATATTCAATTCTCACCAACCTAATTATTATCTAGAATCATTATTATTTAAATAATCACGATAATAATGAGTTAAATGTTAACACAAAAATGGAACAATTATAAAATTATAATACTTTCCTTTTTCACAAAATAAAAATCCTACCATAATAAATATCTTACGTATCATAGTGGAGATATTTCAAACTTTTCCAATTTTTCACTTCATCAAAATAGTATGTATCATCCAAAATATTATGTATTCTATAAAAGGATACTATATATCAAAGTGTGAATTTTTTTTTTCCATTTCTTCATAAACGTTTGAATATATATTATGTATTCCTTGAAGTATATAACATAAAAAAATGAGGTTTTGGAAATTATTGAACTTATAGTGAGGAAATATTACATATTAACTTCAAAGTATTACACATGCACCAAATCTATTATATATCAATGTAAGATTTTTGCCTTTTTATTATTTATTTTATGCATTATAGAAAAAATATATTATGTATCTCTATCTATCCATGTAGTTTTGATGTTTCCATACACATTGTGAAATATATGATGTGTGCCTTAAATTTATTACATATCATTATAAGTGTAATATCAGGAGATTTTAAAAGAATAACATTATTATTGATAGTGTATACGACTCACAACAATGAGCTTAATTGACCCAAAAAATATATTATTTAAACATGACCATTATAACATAGACATTGAATTAGAGTGTATGGATAAGATTAACTGAATTATAAAAAATATATAAATGTCCATAAATTTTAATTTATTCATAAATTCTTAGAAAGTAATTACACCAGTAAAGACATTTTATTCTTCAAAAATATGTTTTTGTCAAAAATTATTTTTATCATTCTCTCTGAGTAAATAATGTAATTAATTTTTACCACTTTTAGAAATTTTGTTTGATAAAATGAAATTAATTTTTTAATCCCTCATTTTAAAACTATATTATGGTGATTTTTTGGTATTTTTCTAAAATGATTTATTTTTCAATGAATAATGAAAAATACTACTTTTTATTGAAAACTATTTTAAATGCATAATGTATTTCCATTTTAGTTAATTAAAATAATCATTAATGAGAAATAATTTAAATGAAAATTATAGATGATGTATATAACTATATGAATTTAAATCCATATAATTATGATAACTTTTCATATTGTTAATATAAGATCATTTTATGCTTTAAAAATGCATTTATTGAAACCCCATTTTAAAAATATTTAGGTTATTTTTTAAATTAAATTATTCCACTTATTTGAAATTTATTTTTATATAATTTATTCCATAATTTTAATTTTGATAATTAATATTATATAATATGTTCAACTTAATTTTTGTTCTTAATGAATAGTAAAAACAATAAAAACCTATTACAACTGTTAAGGGTAAAACAGATTTGTCAAGGTTTGAGATAAAAAGATAAGGGTATAGTGACCAAAAACATGTCTAATTTCTATTTTATGTCCATATTTCTACCCTATATTATCTATGTTTTGAAAATTTCACATTTTCGAGACATATGTCTACAATTATGACCTTTATGACAATTTAAGTAAAGACTAGGGATAAATTTCACTCTCTTACTTTTAAAAATATCTTAGGTTTTTACATTGGGATAAAAATTAGATATGTTCAGATATAAATATTAATTTAAAGCATAAATAATTTTTAATTATAATGGTAATTTATTTCAAATTTTAAGTGATTATATAATTAACTTAAATTCTTACGCTACGCCGATACATTAATTATTTAATTAAAAGGAAAATAACATAAATGATTTTTTAAATATTAAAAGTAATGTAATGTGAATAATTTTCTATTTAAATTTTTTAGATATTTATAATTTTTTTGGAAGTGTGAAATATATATATTCTAATTCCACGTTTTTCTTGATATTTTTGAAGTCAAATTATATGAATAGTGTCAAAAGATTCATTAATGATATTTTATAATAAATAATGTTTTATTAAATGATTTAAAATTCTTCAAAATATTATTTAAGTGAATTAAAAATGGTTTATAATTTCATAAATGGTCCATTTATGGTTATTTTACCATTTTATAGGATGTTTCTTGGCCCTTAAAGAGTGAAAGAATTATTAGTTTGGTAATTGTCAAAAAGGGCTAAAAGGGGTTAAAACAATAAGATAAGGGTGATAAAATAAACTAAAACTTGTGAAACTTTTATTTTATGAGATTATTCAAACTCAGCCTTATATTTTCATATAAAATTATCAATTTGGATCTATTTTAATAAGATAATTAATTTATATTAATTTAAAACTTTAAGAAATTCTAAGAGTGCCCTTCCACTCTCTTATAAAAGGTTACCCACTATTCTCTTTTGTCCATACTTAAAGATCATTTTTCCAAATATTTATCAAATAATTCCCTCAAATACCAATACATGTCATATAGGGATTTTAGTTTATCATAAATCCATCCTAAAAATGAATTTGGTTCAAACCTAAAGAGGTTGTTCAAAGAAGATATTTTGTTCTTAATAGAGTGTTTTTGTTTTATTTCTTCCTCCACCTCCTTAGAATATTTTTAAACCAAGATAATATAATATAATAATTATATCACATATATTAATATGATTTTAAGTTAATATAATAACATATATACATATCCTATTCCATCATATTGGCAATAAAACCATCGTTCGTGCATATGGAGGACTACCGCCTCACAGACTATTGTAATTAATTTACCATCACCAATACTCATGACTGGTTTTAATGATGGATTTAATATATATATATATATGAAATTAATGAAACATTTATCTTTATAAAAAGATAATTTATTATATACTATCTTACATTTTCATTTATCTAAAAATAGTAATGTCGTTCGTATGTACTTGTGGATTACCACCTCCACGTAGTGATGTGATTTGTTTTTCATAACCACATCACATGAATGATATATATAAGTAATTTAAAGAAATAAAATGGTATTTATTATATTATTATATTTATGAAAATATAAAATAATACTTACCTGATTTCCATAATGATCATTTGAAAATGAAAATGTCACTCATGCATATGTACAACCTACAATATTCATGAAGGTAACGTTGTTAATTTTTCATAACCACACTTAATGGTTTGTTTTAAAAGTGTAATTTATGTATAAATATGAAAATTATGTCAGGATTATTATTTTTTATATTTTGGAACAATTTCATCTTTTACTATATTCAAATTACTAAATACAACTTGGATATGTATACCAAATATCATGAAAGCATTCAACGTGAACTTAATCCATTAAGTAATTTAAATATAACATGGTGATAAAAAAATAAACAATAAAAATGAAATTATTATTAATAAAGTAAATAATAAACATAATTTTATTATTCAGGAAGATAACAAACATACATGATGAGTCGGGCCTAGGGTAAGGGATTCCATCCCAATTACCATTTATTGAGAAATATTTTAATGTTATGCACCCAATTATCTTATATGTTATATATAATACCATTTTAAAATCTATATCATGAATCCTTAATACATAATTTTATTTTAAGTTGCAATTCATATTATTTAATCCAAGTATATTTTACTTAAAAGTTACCAAGTGGTAAGGGTTTCATAACACAATTTATTTTCATTGGGTTATATTACTTCTTAATTGTTTTTGATATTAAAATATTATGTGTTTAATGTGTTTTGATTATTTTATGTTGTATTTACACATGTTTTATTTGGATTTAATCTTGATAATCACAATCAATTCATTGATTAATCCTCACATCAGTGATATGATCATTGAAAGTGATTTCATCTCAATCTCCATTGAGACATATTTGGTATTATTCACTAATTTATTTGAATGAGGTATATCTAATAATCCTCTGATATGTTATATAATGAATATATCTATATTATTGGTATTTAATTTTTAATATGAAGTTGTTATTTCTTGGGGGTTATGATTCCAATATTACCAATGTGGTAAGGGTTTATTTCTCAATCTCATCATTATTTGAGATTGTTTTTATTTAAGTCTCCATTGGGAGAAATATTTAATATTTATATCTTAAAAAAATATATCTTATTATCTGATGGTTATTTCTGAAAATTAAAAGTTTTCATTTCATTTTATTCTCTTAAGTACTCAAAATATAAAAACAATTATATTAAGAAAAATCTACTTTGTTTTCTCTTTATTTAATAATATTTTCTTCCATATATGAATTTTATTTAAAATGTTTTAAATGAAATTTCCAATATAATTCAATGATTTATTATATTCATTGTATCCAAAGCTTTAATTTTTACAAAAATGATTAAAATGAATCTTATTATCATTGTTTTAACAAGGTAAGTTTTAACTCTTGATTGAAAATGTGAAAGGAATATTTGTTTTAACATAGTCAACATGACAAGAATTTACCTCCATGGTGACCACTTACATTGAATAATCATTTATAATTTTATGAGGTTATTCTTAAATAAAATGTTTTCCTAATAATCTAGAATTTTTTAGTTTTTAAAATATATTTTCAAAGTGAAAATGGTATTTTCATCAAAATTGTTTTAATTATATTTTTATGGTATTTCTATTCATCAAAGCATAAAAATTTATTTAATTATACTACCATGGGGATATATTTTAATGATAACATACTTATTATTTATCTACATGGTGTATGATTAGTTTTACTAGAGGAAGTATTGACATTTACTTTCTTGATTAATTTAGTTTCCATTTACCTTTTCTTGGAACATTATATTTCTTGTGATCATTATACATTACAATTATCTTAAATATACATACTCATTATATAATATATATGATTATTGACTAAAACCTATAATAAATTTATTGGATTTAATGGGTAAAATTTCGATAAATCTATATATTTTTATTCAATATAGACATTTTTTGATAAGGCATATTGTTCACGAATTAAAATAATAATTCAATATAAAAGGGTTGAATTGGAAATATTATAGTATGTAGAGAAAAAAATTATATATACCCTAAATTCCTTGATAGGTATCATGAGATAAATCAGTAATCTCCTTTTAAATGGGTTTTTAGTGTATAACTATCCATAGTTAAACTATATTGGCTCAAGGTCTTGGATGTATAGATATCATGATGTCTGAGATCATGAAATCTAATATTAAGCATTTACTTCATCAATAATTTAGTTATTATTATCCATGAGATTACTATATTTATGTTATCTATAGCTTAGATTTATGATCATGTGATTATTTATATTTTATTATTTGATCATCATTTATTACTTCCATATAATTTTTCATGCTTAAGTTATTGAATGAATGACAAGTGTTTTAAGTTATTTAACTTTACATATTGTTAATGACTTATTTATTCATGACATATTTCAAAACATGTAACCCTTACTGAGAATTTGACCTCAAACTTATTTTTTCCCTTCCCAAATATATGAAGAAGGAATATTTGAATATGTTGAAGGATGTATAATATTTACTTTCACAATGTTGTAACTTATTTTTTCAAATGTAATGCAAGATTCATGTATGTATCTAGTTTAAAAATATTAATAAACTATTTGGTCTTTTGTAATGTTATTGCGTGTGTCTACAAAAAATTTAATAAAGTAAACCCCATCTTTGGGATACCCAGGTTGGGGTATTTATTATTGGTATTAGAGAGAGTTTTGTAGAAACCTTGAGAAATAGATCTTGGAAAACACAGATTAAGGAACATAATACTCTGATGGAATTTGATGATAAATAAAATTATAGAATAACAATATAGTGTTTTGGTAGGGAAGATATTATGTGGTTTTTCAAGGAAATTACATCCCTTTATGGTTAATATAAGTAGATGTTTCTCTAGAATTTTTTTAACTAGGGATAATAACTCTAAAATGGGTGCATTATGATTTAACTTGATCACAACCGAGTGCACAAAAAAGGTCCTTATTAAACACCTGGTTTGACACTCATGGGGAATATTATTTTAATAATTCAAATTTTCTTTACCAACCATTATAAAGGTTTTTACAATAAAGATCCCAAAAGACTCTATGTTACTATTTCAGATGATGATAGTTTAAGATTTTTACGCACTGTTATGGGTTATTAAGTCCAAGGTTGACTATAATTTTAAAAGAATAGGGACCCTTTCTTAGGTTTTATGTGATGAAAGTACTTTGAATACATTTATTGAGTTTTAATAGATGTTTGTGTTATATATAACCCTTATGTATAACTTTTGTTTTAATGAGACAATTATTTAATAAAAAATGATTTTATATTTTATTGTACACAAGTCTAATGTTATTGATAAACTTTAGGGTTAATATGATCATTTATAATAAGGTAATAATATTCAATTAAGATTATTTGATTTTGTAAAAAATTAAGTCGTGTAGAAAACCTATGTGGTTAAAAAGTAATTTGATGATTAATTTAGTTTTGGAGGATTTTAATAATATTTTTAGGAATTTTATTGGAATTATATTAATATGGATTTAGAAAATTGGCATTCCACATGACAGGTAACAACCTATCTCATGGTAAGGTTGTGAGGCTTGAAACCATAATTAAAGAGTAACAAGGTTGTATCACCAACCACTAACATATAAGATGTATTTATTATTATGAAATTTTTTTACTTAAATTTTTTTACAGATAGATACTTATGGAATGGATTAAGTTGAATTCTAGGCGTTTCTATTAAGGTTTTTGAGGATAAATTTATTATATTGGAAAACTTTTTAAAACCGTTATGGTTTTGGTAAATATTTAGAGATAGATAGAAATACTTTTCACTCTTTTATGAATTTTAGGACATGTTAAAAGTTAATTTTAGTGCTTCAATTATAAAAACATCAAATTGGATATTCATTTATAAGAGTAAGTGATAAAGAGGGAATTAATAAAAAAACAACCAAAAAATGAAATTAGGTTTATGAAATAGAAATATATTCAAGTAAGTATATTTACTTATGTTCTTATAATAGTTGGTAAAATAATTATTCATCTCTTGGAAAAGGGGGATGAAGAAAATGTTATCCTATTACCTTCATATTCGATGAATCAATGGTCTTTTAACCCATTATATCTTTATGTTTTTGGGGTGGTAAAATTAATATAGACCATATTCTCTATCACTCTCTATTACTCCTTGGGTGTTATTTTTTTTCCACCATATCCATATTTTCACTTCCCACCAATGTTATCATACTTGGAAACCTAGTTATGTGTTATTATAGATAAACTTTGTATTTCTCTTTACCTCTTTTTAAAAGTATGTTTTATTAACCCATTAACAATGTAGGGGTTTTTTTATAAAGGAATTTTCAAATATCATGCCATTTATTTTAGGGATAACGTTTAAATTGTGAGGACACAATTTATTGAAGGTGGGGATAATGTAAAACCCTGTGATTTTAAAATAATAATAATATTTTGATAGTGTATACGATATACAACACTGAGCTTAAACGGGCTGCAAAATATATTTTATAAATATGACTGTTATAACTTATATGCTGAATTGGAGGGTATAAATAGGATAATAAAAACTATGATATATATATATAAATTTATAAATATACATAAATATATTGATAAATTCTTAGTAAATAATCACCCAATATATAGTAATGTAAATTATCTCCTTAAAAAAATATTTTCTTTAATTTTTTAATGCTCTTTATTAGAAAATATTATAATTAATATTTCACACTAATAGAAAATGTATTTGAAAAAATTAAATTAATTTTTTTATCCAACAAATAAAATTATATTTGGAGGAATTTCTGGGATTTTTCTGAAAAGATTTATTTTTCAATGAATTGCTAAAAATAATGATTTTCTATGAAAAATGTTTTTAAATGGATAATGGACTTACATTTTAATGAATTAAAATAATATTGAAGAAGAAATAATTTAAATTAAACTTATAATTTATATATATAAATATATGAATATAAATCCATATAATTATGTTCAATAGTCATATAGTTAATGCATGAACATTTTATGCTTGAAAAATTTATTTTTGGAAAAACTGTTTTTAACATGTTTTTTAGGATTATTATTAAATTAAATTATAACATTTATATGAATTGAATTTAATAAAATGGATTCATTATTTGGAATCATAATAATTAAAATTTGGCAATAAGATCAACTTAATTTTTGGTCATGATAAGTAGTAAAAACAATAAATTATTTCCAATGGTTAAGGGTAAAAAGGATTACGAGGGGTTAAACTAAATATAAAAGAGTTAAAATGACTTAAAAACTTTTATAAATTATATTTTATGTTTATATTTCAACACTGTCTCATCTAATTTCAGTAAAAATATTATTTTGGATCCATATGGTGATGATTATGACATTATAATAATTTAAGTAAAGAATATGACAAAATTTCACTCTCTTACTTTTAAAAATATAATATTTCTTCACATAGGGATAAATATGAGATTTTTTCAGTTAAAAATATTAATTTTAAGTATAAATAGTTTTTATTTTTTATTTTTAGTTATTTTAAATGTTTAGTGATGAAATAATTACCTTAAATTCTTACACAACACTGACAAATTAATTATCTAATCAAAAGGAAAATAAAATAAATGATTTTAAAAATCTTAAAAGTTAAAAAATGTGAATGAAATATATTGATCTAATTTTTTTAGATAATTATAAATTTTTTTGGATGTTTTAAATATAAAATTTTTAATTACAACATTTTGTTTTTATTTTTAAACTCAAATTAAATATATAGTGTCAAAATTGACATTACTAATATTTTATAATAAATAATTTTTTATTTAATGATTTAAAATTAATAAAAATATTTTATTATGTCAAGTTAATGTAAAATAGTTAATAATATCAACCATTGTACATTTATGGGGTTTTTCCTTTTATATGAGGTTTCTGGCCCTTGAAGAGTGAAAACATCAATACCAATGAAATTGTAAAGAATGGTTAAAAATGGTTAAAATGAAAATATAAGAATTAAACAATCATTTAAAAATTTACCAGTTTTAATTATATTAGAGGATTTAAACTCACCCTTATATTTTACAATAATTTTGTTTTATTTTTTTCCATTTGAATATGATATTTAATTTATATTAATTTAATACTTTCTGATATTCTAAGAGTGCCCCGCCCCTCTCTTACAAAAGAAACCACCTATTCTATCCTCTCTAAACTAAAATATCACTTTTTTAGAAAATAATTTCCCAAATAATTTCCTTAAATCTTTCTCCATGTAGTAGAGTCCTTTATTTGATAAACAACCCATCATAGAGAATCTTTTGGTGCAAACTAAAGGTGGTTGTCGAACGAAGATATATCATTATTAAGTGAGTGTTTTTATATTATTTCTTTTTCCACCACCTTAAAATATTATTCATACATGACAATAAAATATCATATGTATCTCCAATATACTTATTTTTTTTATGTTAATGGAATTCCCTATAACTATCTCCTCTTCCATCATATTGGAAATGAATATGTCATTCTTGTGTATGGCGATCTACCACCTTGCAAACCGATGTAATCCATTTACCATCACCACTACCAACAAAATTTTATAACAATAGATTTAAATTATATATATGATATTAATTACATAATTATAATTATTTAAAGATAATATACCGTATGATTTTTTACGTTTCCATTCATTTCCAAATGATAACATCGTTTGTGTGTACATGTAGATTACCACATCTAAAAAGCGATGTGACTCATTTTTCATAACCAAATCATATAATATATATAAGTATATTTAATTAAATTATATGTTAATTTTTATATGATTATAAATTTTTAAATATAAAATAATACTTACCTTAATTCTATAATGATTTCTTAAAAATGGAAATTTCACTTGTGCGTATGTACGACCAACCATCTCCATGAATGTAACATTGTTTATTTTCTATAAACATTCTTAATTGTTTGTTTAAAAGTGTAATTTATTTATAAAAAATATATTTATTTCATTAATATTAATCTTTATAAGATAGAAAAATTTACCTGTTTACCATATTTAAATTACAGAAGACATTTTGGATATATGAATTGAATGTCCTCAAAATGTTCAAAGTGAAATTAATTTATTGAGTAAATAAATATAAAAAGGTAATAAATAAAATAAAAGGAATAATAAATTTGAATTTTTTTCTTAATAATGTATATTATTAACATAATTTTATTATTTTGGATGAAAAAATAACATACGTACCGATATAGGCCTGAGGCAAGGGATTCCAAATCAATTTCTTTTCATTGGGGAATATTTTATTATTATGCACCAAATTATTTTATATGGTATCTATACTAAACCTTTGCATGTTATATCATGAATCATTCATGATTCATGGTATTTTAAGTTTCAATTCCTATTATTTCATTCAAGGGGTATTGACTTTGAAAGTTACCAAGTGGAAAGTGTTTCATAACTCATTGTATTTTCATTGGATTAAATATTAAATATATTTGATATTATAAGATTATGTGTTTATTATATTTTGATTATTTTATGTTTAATTTACACTTTTTTTGTGTGTATTTAAATTTTCTACACATAATCAATTCATTTATTTATCCTTACATCAACTGTATGATCTTTGTAAGATATTTAACATAGATTTTCTCACCGTTGAGACATATTTGGTAATATTCCCCTATTAATTTGAATAAGAACTATATAATTACCATTTGATATTTTATATCATCAATATATTTATATTAATGTTATTTGATGTTTCATTTTATGTTATTTATTTAATTGTGGTTATGAATTAAAATTTACCAAAGTGGTAAGGATTTATTTCTAAATCTCAATAATATATAATGATTTATTAAAGAAAATTGTATCCATGTTTCTCTTTTTACAAATTTTTTTAATAGGAACCTTATTGTCATTTTCTGATGAAGGTTCTTTTTGAAATTTTATCAAAAAATGTGAAATGGAACTTAATTTTATCGTAATAGGTATGATAGAAATTTTCTACCATCATTAACAATAATTTATTTGATGCTTACTTTATAGGTTTACATGGTTCTCTTCAAAGAAAATTTTTTTCCAAATATTTTGGGAATTATTTGTTTTTAAAATTTATTTTCAAATTGAAAACGGTATTTTACTCAAGAATATTTTTAATATTATTTTGATAGTATTTCTTATCATAAAATATAACAACCCTTTATTTTAAAATTAATTCACTATTTATATGTTTTAATGATACTATACTTACTCTTTATATGTATAGTTTATGGTCATTTTGACTAGAGAATGTATTGACATTCACTTTCATGATTAATTTTATTCTCATTATATTTCTTTTAAGATATGAAATTTCTTATGATAATTGGACATTACATTCATCTTAAATATACATATTATTTGTATCGTGGATATGATTATTGAACAAAAAATATAAAGTTTTTATATATAGAGTTTTATTATGAAAGTTATTTTTTTTGATTGGGGAAGTTTTTGATAAATCCATATCCTTAACTCAATACAAATATGTTTTGATATGGTATATTTTTCATGATTTAAATCAATAATTTGATATATGATGATTGCATTAGAAATGTAGTAAAGATTAGATATGAATATTATATATCCACTTGATGTGTCGACATGTCTCATGAGATTAATATATAATGTAGTATTAAATGGAATTTTAGTGTATACCTTCCCATTGTTGAACTATCATAGCACAAGGTCTTGACGGTATAAATATCATGATTTTTGAGATCATGATGTCCAATATTAATCATTTCATTCTTTGATAATTCAGTTATTATTACCCATGAGATTACTAAATTGATAATGTCCATATACTAGCTTCAAGAACATGTGAATATTTATATGGTATTATTTGATCATCATTTATTCATACCATATTATTATTCATGATAAATTTATTGATTAAATGGAATGTGTTTTCAATTATTTACTTTTCCATATTGTTTATGCCTTATTTATTCATGATAGATTATGTTGTATGTAAATCTTACTGAGAATTTGAGACCACCCTTATTATGTTTCTTTTCCCCAGGATATGAAGAATGAATATTTGAATGATTTCAAGGATATCAAATATTTACTTTCACTATGTTATAAATTATGTTTTTAAATGTGATGTGATACGAAAGTGTATATCTATATTATCAAGACTATTAAACTATTCGGTTCATTGGGATACGATCACTGGTATCTAGTACTAATGTATTAAAGTAACCACCTACTTTTCGATAATAGGGTTGTATCCATTACAATATTATCTTTTACCTTTTAAATTCATGTATACTTCTGTATATATACTCCTCATGCATTTGGATATAGTATGTTTAAAAAAACCATATGTTCTATATATAATATGTTATGTATCATAGTTTAAAATCATATGTAATTTTAAAATCATAAACTTTATCATAGAAAAATTCTTATGTATCATACTGATGTAAAATTACACACCATATTAAATATGTTAAGTATCATAGTGTGAACTCTAAATTAATTTTCCAATTATTTAGTTTAAGCTTATATCGATTCTTGCAAACCATCTTGTGATAACCTTATGTACCACAATGGATTCACAAACATTTTTAATTATTCTATTCTAAGTAACATAAAAATATATTTCTTATGAAATCAAAATTTCTTCAAATCTACATTGAACTATAAAATTTTTATGTGTATCTCTCACCACTATAGTTTATCTCAAAAAACTACAAATGAATTTTTTAATTTATCAAACCTACTTAAAAATTTTTATGATAATTCCCAAAGTATATTTTAATATATGTGGACTCTATTTTAGTATTTCCATGAACCTACATATTCCTCAACACTTAACAAATTTTAACTCATTATTTTTTATATAATATCCATGTGTTATTCTCTATTAATTGTATAAAACATTATGCTTGATAATATGAGGATGGATCCTCACTCTTTAGGCTATAATTATTTTATTCTTCTATCATAGTTTCTATTGTTTTTTAATTACCAGATACTGAACCTCATAAGGAACATATTATAGGTAGTATTTTTACCTTATAACTGCAGCTATATTTTCTTATCATTAATATTATCTCTAAAATCATAAAATGAAAGGGATTATTACCAAAATACTAAGTAAAATCTCAAGTAAACTATTTTTTTTAGAAAATTAACGACTCTCTATCATTATGTACAATAGTAGAAAATTTCATTGCATACAATATTTAGGAACACCAATATATATTTTTAGTTTAAAATATTTATTAATTTGAATATTTCTCCATCACTGAGCATATATTGACAATTGGCTAACTCATTGAGAATAGATATAGTCATCGTAATCCATAGGGATCTTTAACCTCTTTATTCATTAGGATCTTAATTAATCACACAACACATATTGATACCAATATTGTTATGTGATAGTAAATATTGTCATCACAATACATATATTAATTGAAATATACTCTAGGATATAACATCTCTATATCCTTTTATTCCATTTATATCCAATTTACAACTTATAGAGTTTTCCAAATCTCAAATGAAGCTTTAAAATAAACCGTGTTTGTATAAATTATTTGTAAATTCTATAACCAAAATATTATTTGTCTTTTCATCACTAAATCATCTTGTGTGTTTTACCAAGTTAGTATCATGAGATATGTATTCCCTAATATCATAACAACATGCTTACAAAAACAATAAAATCTCCTTCTTCCAAGAATCATTATTTGAACCAATAAAATATGAATATTCATAATAGATTTCAGGGTTTCAAAAAAATTCAAATTCAAATTTAAAATATTGAACATAAAATTTGAAAATTTATACTTTGATACCAATTTTTAGGACCCAAGACACATATAGGGAGGTTGAATTATGAAATTGTCCAAATTAATGTTTTCTATGCACCCTTGATCAAATATTAGTTCCTCCCTAGAAGGAACTCTGTTAAATGTTTTATTTTCCCAACATCACACAAAATAAATATCAATCACCGATATAGAAATATAAAATCATAACAACATGGAGGTTTTTACATAGACCAACCCCACTGGTCTATATTCAAAGAGCATAAAAATTATGATATACTTATGTACTAAAATCCACTATCTGGAAAAAAAATTTAGATACAACATGTGATCATGGTCATTCCATTCCAAAGTACATTTCCTTTTCAATGTCTTCTGTAGATTAGTGCTCACCTATGGGTCACTCTATCTTATTCTCACTGCACACACTACTTTAAAGATGGATTCAAAAGTATATATATATGATTTTCTCTTATGAATTTATAGGCATGTATGTATCCTAAAATCATTATGAGGCAGATATGGGTGTATCTTCTATACCTGATGTAGTGCTCTTTAAATCCTAAAATGCTGTAATTATTTTCTATGGCCCAATATAACATATATATATATATATCAATAAGAGATAATATAAAATGTATTCCAAATAATATTCACAGTAATATAAATATATATTATAGTTTATTAAAAATTATATGTTGGAATTATCTTTATTAATATATGTCTTATTCTCTATATAATTTGAAAATAACAATGAGATTCTATCTTCCATAAATAATCATCCATTTTATATTAATTCATTACTTATTTTATGCATTAACTTCTTCACTAGGTAAATATTAATCCCAAAAGTCAATTAATATTTTCATTCTACTTTTTCATTAACTGAATAAGATATGAATAATAAACCCATG
Source organism: Viscum album (assembly GCA_963277665.1). Classification (NCBI taxonomy): domain Eukaryota; kingdom Viridiplantae; phylum Streptophyta; class Magnoliopsida; order Santalales; family Viscaceae; genus Viscum; species Viscum album. The sequence continues at coordinate 224,675,966 of OY728163.1, forward strand.
AATTCAAAATTGTCTTCTCATTCTTCACAAACTAGATTTTTTGATCATTCTTTGATCAATGGAACTTTTATCCTCAATAAATTAGTTATAAAAGTGTTATTCCTCCTTCTATATAAGTTAATATGATAGTTTATAGATCAAAACCAAAACCAAAACCTTTAAAAAATAGTGTGTATCATACTTTTTTTTACTAATGTCCATGATTCCTCCAACTTTCCAACACATTTAGTGTGTTAAAATAGGCCTAGTTTATCCTCCAATGTTGAAAAAATATCCTGATTTAAAATTAAATAAAAATATTATATTTTATAAGTAATTCATACTCAATAACATATATGATTCTCAAAAATCCACTTTTTGGATTTAGTTCCATAGTATCTACATAATCCTTGGAATATTGTTTCACATTTATTGAATTTCTTCTTGTTTCAAACATTGAATAAAAATGATACCATGATCATCCACGGTATATCATACTCTAGAATAGTAAATGTCATTTATTTTAAATATGTTTATATCTTTAATAATAAAATTATTTCTTAGTTTTTCGTATTCATGGGTATCATGGGGGTATTATTAGAATATTATACGAGGTATAAAACTCACCATATCTATTGTAATGGCTCAGACCTCTCCGGCCCATTCCTTTGTCAAAAAGAAGGCCACGAAGTGTTCTGTAGGGTAAAATGGACTTTTCCAACACTTTCTAGAATTTTGAAACTACACGCCGTGTAGTTTGAGTACACACCATGTACCCCCTTTCTGGGTATACCCCGTGTTGAAGGCCGTGTCCTTGCCATGTGAAATAAATGAGTGCACGCCGTGTACCCCAAACAACACGCCGTGTAGTCTCTCCCCACGTACGCGTAACCATGTGTTGACCAGTAAACGACCCTATTCCGTGTTGGAGACATGTCCTTATAGTGTGAAATAAATGGGTACACGCCATGTATCCAATACTACATGCCGTGTAGTCCCTCCCCGCATATGTGTTACCTTCAAGCCGTGTGTTGACTAGTCAACGGCCGCGTTCCGCGTTGAAGGCCATGTTGGAAGCCGCGTGGTGACCGTGTGAAGCGGCCGAGTACATGCCGTGTACTTTTTCTTTTATCTCCTATAAAAGGAGGGGTCCCCTCCTCCTATTCAACTCACCCATCTCCTCCCCATTCCTCTGAGCAGATCTCTCCCAAGAGACTTGAAGGCTCTTTTTCTTCCATAACTTCTTCGTCCGAGCTCCGATTTACGATCCGTCAGCGGTCACAGGATTGTAACGACAAGACAAAACTTCTGAACTTGGATCCGTTGACTTTCCTTCAGCCTTTACTTTCAAAATTCCACCCAAGGAGGTTTTTCTGGGACTCGACAGAGGTGACGGATGCCGACAGACGTCTTCTAAGGTTGATCCGGGGGGGCGTTGTTATCAGAACCTATTGAGGAAGGGATCTTACCTTCATCTCTCTAATTTTGTGCGTCATGTGGGGTGCGTATACTCTTGTTTTCATGAGAAATAGTTGAACCATTAAATAAAGATAATAACTAGTCAATGAACGGGGATGGGTAAGTTGTTATATTTATCTTATATCCTGTTATATTATGTTATGAAATGAATACTCTTATGCCTACTAGAAATCACGGTCGTTGGGGGGGACTTTGCTTGCACAATTAAATTTTTCCCTATCTTCTAGAACGTTTCTTGAATGGAACCTTGTGGAATTTGGAATTTGATTAATCACGTAAATTTGGATGATTAAAATCTAGAACCCTTGTGTGATCACTCCGGTTAAACAAAATGGAATAATGAACATGTGGGTTTTGGCTTGGTTACTGGTGTGTGAAAAGGAGGGTTATAAATAGAACGGGCAGCAGGGTTACGGTAAATGATGTTAAAGAGGCGATGATGTGGCACAAACCTTGTTTTGTGGGTTGTTGTGGATCGAGTGGGCATTAGGGCTGTGATAAATGGAATCAAGGTATGATGATGTATGGTGCGGTTATGGTTATGGCAGTTGGTAGCGGGGCTGTAGGGATGGGTTTGAATGTGAATGGGCTATGGGTTGTGAATAATAAATAAAAAGTGGAAGAATTAATGAATGGTGGGGAATGGTGATGGAACGAGATTAATAATCAATGGGTTGGTTGGTTAATAAGAAGGGACTTGCTGTGCTGCTTGTGTTTTCATAACTTGATTTGTTAATGGAAGGGATATGTTTCACAAACGATTGATGTGGCTGTTTGTGGATAGTTTCCCAGTAGTTAAGGAACTAATAAGCTGATTCTGTTGAAACGTGAAAACCTAAATGGGGTTGGGGTTGTTTGTTGTATATATGCTTCATAGTACCAGTGTCGAGGCACATGCTCAGTTCTATGATTAGAAGACATAGGTTGGGCTGAGTTTTTGGTATATATATATATATCTATATATTTGTGTCGTATCACACCCCACCCATGTTGAGCACTTAGTGCCGAAAACTCCCATTTCATTGGAGAGGGTGTTTTCCCATAGTTACTTGCTCCTTCCTGCTCCTTCTTCCCTAGGCTGGGATGGCTTGAGGCGACCTTACACCTAAGACCCTTCAGGTAGGTTTCGATTGGGGTGGATTGGCCCAAGAATCTTTGGGCAGGTTTGTTTTCCCAAGAATATTTGGGATGAGGCCCAGGTGTGTACGGTCAGGGACGTGATTGTAGTTGAGACCCAGGTGTGTGCGGGCGGGATACGTGGTTGTGAGGCCCAGGTGTGTGCGGGCGGGATACGTGGTTGTGAGGCCCAGGTGTGTGTGGGCGGGATGCGTGGTTGTGAGGCCCATGTGTGTGTGGGCGGGATCTGTGGTTCTTGAGGCCCAGGTGTGTGTGGGCGGGATGAGTGTGGTAGCGTCAGGACGTTCGCCTTTAGGAAGAGCAGCTAACTAGCGGGAAATGGTGCGGGGTACCCAATACTCTTGTTCTTATATACTACTACCTGTTGTGATGGTGTTTTGGTGAGTGTGTCTGGTGAGGTTGTGTGGATAGAATTCCTTTCTAGGTTTATTCTGTTGTTATCACTGGACATTAGGATGTCTCCCCACTTGTGCATGAGAGCAATAGGTTTCCCTACTGAGTGTACTTTTATGCTAACCCTACATTTACTTTCAGGTTTACAGGAGGACTACCAGGGCTATGCGGAACCCTACTAGTCAGATAGTTGGAGTTTTTGCAGTTGTTGTACTCTTGTTTTCTTTTGGTATTGTACTTTGAGCTTTCTTGTACTTGCACCTTGTTATAAAATTGTTTAAACATGCATGTGGGATTGGTTTGGGTTTATTTCTATACACATGTTATTTTCCTTTTTGGTTGGTTGACTTGTCCTATTTCCCGATCCTAAATAAAGAAAAGGGTAATGCCTCCCATATTTGTGAAAACTCATACCCTTGGTGCTAGTCGCCACCCCGGGGCCTACTGGAGGCGGGACTCGGGGGGTCATTATCTCCCTTTCACCATTGCCAGCTTAGGAGGGGCATCATTGGTGGGAGGGGGTCATGAAAGAATGGTATCAGAGCTGATGGTTGAGAGATAGGATAGATTCTGGAGTTAGGCACAATGAGGATTTCATGGGATGGTAGGGCAACAGTGTTAGTTAATCTTGGTGCATGACATAGGCCAGGGAAGACTGGCTAGGAAGCGGGATTTTAGGGCCCCCCGTGATCTGATGCAAGGACTCTGAGCCTACCGAACGACCAAGTGAGACTACATTGATTGTAGGGTAGAGTCCCTAGGGAAGGTATATGCATCATCATGATTGTGTTTTACTTGATTTGGGTGTTCTGGGAAAGAAATTGAAATAAAATGATAAAATGAAACCCTGAGAAATTTACTTACTACATGGGATTAGGTGATCTTTGTTTACCGTACAGCTCTGGCACCTAGACGTCATCCCTGGGTGGATTAGACGGCCGAGGCCCAGTAGATTCAGGTGGTCGATCAGTTAAGTATTGACCGAGAGGAGGAAGATAACCAGTGGCATAAGACTCTCCATTATTTCCAGAGGCAAACCCTCAAGAAGTACGAGGGTAGTACTTTGGATACGGAGACAAAGGAGTGGATTGAGGAGCTAGGGATTGCTTTTACCTTGATTCGTGCTCTGAGGGAGTACTGGGTTCCCCTAGCAGTCAGTTAGCTGTGAGGTGCAGTGCGATAGTGGTGGACGCTCTACCTCAGAGAGAGGATAAAGGCAGAGGTTTCGTGGTATGACTTTGAGAAGGAATTCTGAGAGGAATTCCTTTCTTCCATGATCAAGGCGGAGAAGTGGTAGGAGTTACTCTCCCTTCAGCAAGGGATTATGTCAGTACGAGAGTTGGGGATCAAGTTCAAGGATCTCCTACGCTTTGCTCCGGATCTCTTTCTGAATGAGGAGTCTCGGGCGAGATGTTTGGAGGAGGCTCTTCGTCCTTCGCTCCAGTATGCTGTTACCCCCTTCACCCTTCCGACGTACTTGGTAGTATAGAATAAGGCAGAGGTTGTAGAGAGGATGCACTCACTGGGAGATGCACCACGAGAGGGGATTCAGCCGGGCTCGTTGAAGGGGAAGGCGGTCAGTAGTAGGTCTCATGCGACGGGACCTTCCAGGTTCAGGCCAGTGGGGAGCAGGCCCCAGCAGTTCCAGTTCAGATCTTCAGGTCCTCCTCCCTTTTTCACGAGCCCAGTACCGAAGTGTTTTTCTTGTGGAGGTTTCGGGCACATTCAAAGTCGGTGCTCGACCCAAGACCAGTTCGATGGAGGTGGCCAGGTTCAGCGCCCACCTCAGCAACACCAGTTGCCGGCGAGGCCCTTCCAGCAGCAGTAGGACCATGCTCCTCCGAGGGAAGACTTTGCGGGAGGAGGCTGACCTCAGGGTGCACCTCTGGGACCTCGACCAGGGCGTGGTTGAGGAGGTGGACGACATCAGAGAGGCAGAGGAGTTGGGCGTGAAGAGTTGCACGCAGCAGAGTTGGCAGCTCCGGCAGGACCGGAGGTGGTGAGAGGTACGATTTGTTTGTTCAGCACTCTTGTTTCTGCTTTGTTCGATTCAGGAGCTTCGCACTCCTTTGTTTCACCTGGTCTAGACCATGCTTTGGGACTAGACGTAGAGATACTTTTCGTACCACTGGTGATGAGTACACTAGTTGAAGGCCATACCAGCGTATCTTGTGTTTTCCAGGGATGTGGGATGATGTTGGGACCACATCGATCTAGTGAGGACCTTCTTCTGTTACAGATACAACCATATGATGTCATCCTAGGCATCGTCTAGTTTTTTTCTATTAGTGTTGTTATCAACTGCTTCTGAAGAAGAGTCGTGTTCTATGACGTGGATGGGAAACATATATCTTTTGTTGGTGAGAGGAGCTATCAGGTTGGAAGCCAGCATGTAAAGCCTATCCTTTCCTTGATAGGTGGGTTATAAGTGGTTCCAGCTGATACAGAGATGATGGATGTGCCAGAGGTTTTTGGGGAATTCCTCGAGGTTTTTCTAGAGGAAGTTGTGACTCTAACCCCCCGATGTGACGTTGAGTTTGGGATAGACTTACAGCCTAGTGCCCGTCAGATTTAGATGGCCCCTTATCGGATGACACCTTTGGAGTTGCGGGTGTTGTGGATTCAAATTGATGATCTGATGGAGAAGGGTTTTGTTCGACCCAGCGTATCGCCATGGGGTGCTCCAGTTTTGTTCGTGAAGAAGGCATATGGTAGTCTCAGGCTATGCATAGACTACCGAAGGTTGAACCAGGTAACAGTCAAGAACCGTTAACCCCTTCCAAGGATAGATGATCTCTTCGAACAACTGAGGGGAGCAGGTTGCTTTTCTAAGATTGATCTACAATCTGGATATCATCAGCTGAGGGTAAAAGACAATGACATCTCGAAGACGGCTTTCAGGTGCAGGTATGGGCAGTTCGAGTTTGTTGTGATGCCGTTTGGAGTTATGAATGCACCGACCGTGTTCATGGGACTTATGATCTTTGTCTTCCGAGAGTTTCTGGAAGTTCGTTGTTGTGTTTATCGATGACATCCTGATCTACTCAAGATCAGAGGATGAGCACGTTGAGCATATCAGGGCAGTCTTAGAAGTCCTTCGACGCCACCAACTTTATGGGAAATTGTCAAAGTGTATGTTCTTGACACAAGAAGTACACTTCCTTGGGCACGTAGTGTCTCATCATGGAGTGTCAATAGACTCATCAAAGGTGGAGGAAGTTGTTTCTTGGGCAGCACCCAAGTGCGTGGCAGAAGTTCGTAGTTTCCTGGGGTTAGTAGGTTACTATCAGAGGTTTTTTTCGAACTTCTCTCGAGTTGCTGCTCCATTAAAAGCTTTGACTAAGAAGAACCAGGTCTTCCTATGGAGCGAGCAGAGCCAGAAGTATTTCGACTACCTAAAGGAGACTTTGGTCAGTGCTCCCGTACTCAGGTTTCCAGAGGAAGGGTTGTTGTATGAGGTGTTTTGTGATGCTTATGGTGTTGGTCTGGGGTGCATGCTGATGCAGAAGAAGGGAGGGATCTGTTATGGGTCTATATAGTTACGCCCTCATGAGTGTAACTATGCCACCCATGACCAAGATCTTTTAGTAGTAGTGTTCTCACTGATGTTGTGGAGGCATTACCTCTTTGGGGAGCACTTTGTGGTCTTCTTAGATCACAAGAGCCTGTGTTATATCTTCTCCCAATGTGACCTGAACCTGCAGCAGCAGATATGGGTCAAGTTTCTCCAAGACTATGACTTTGAGATATCTTACAAGGAAGGTAAGGGAAACATTGTGGCTGATTCCCTGAGTAGGAAGTCACATCAGGAAGTGGTTCGGGAATCCTATGATGCTTGGAAGGAGATGGGAGAGTTGGCTGCCTTGCACTTGGATGCAAGGGTAGAAGGTGTTAGAGGCTGTTTGTTTCAGATGACGGTGCAATCCTCCTTGTTGTAGCAGGTGGAAGAGTCTTAGTGGGGGGACTCTGAGGCGGACGTAATGCGGGATCGTGTCGATCAGGGAAACACTCCAGAAGGATGGTCAGAGGATAGCCGACATAGGATGATTTTCCAGGGAAGGTTGTTTGTTCCGGAGGAAATGCGTGAGGGAGATCTCCGCGAGTCCCATACCTCAGCCTTAGCGTACATCCAGCAGTTTTAAAAATGTACCGAGGCCTGAGGGAACAGTTTTGGTGGCCCGGGGTGAAACATGAAGTGGCGGAGTTTGTGGCTAAATTCCTAGTGTGTTAGAAAGTGAAGGCTGAACACCGTGTTCCCAGTGGTTTGTTGCATCCTTTAGATGTCCCTGAGTAGAAGTGGGATGACATCTCAATGGAATTCTTCACAGGACTGCACAGAGCTTAGGGTGGTTATGATTCTATCTGAGTAGTGGTGGATCGAATGACGAAATTAGATCACTTCTTTACAATTAAGGAGTCAGGCCCAATGAGTACCTTAACATAGAGATACGTAGACGAGGTTGTGCGGTTACATGGAGTCCTGAAGACTATCATATCAGATCAGGATAATCGGTTTACCTCATGAGTCTGGAGGGGGTTACAACATGCTTTTGGCACCCAGCTACGCCTTATCACTACTTTCCACCCCCAGACCGATGGGCAGACAGAGCGGACTGTCCCGATGTTGGAGGACATGCTGCGGGCATGCATTCTGGATTTCAGAGGATCATGGGTATGAAACTTTCCTTTAGTAGAGTTTGCCTACAACAATGGCTTCCAATCTACTATTGACATGGCACCATTTGAGGCTCTGTATGGAAGACCATGTCGTTCACCCATTTGCTAGGCAGAGGTTGGTGAGACATGTGCTCTTCGGCCAGAGGTAGTACAGAGCACCACAAAGAAGGTTTAGCTTGTACGTGACATGATGAAAGAGGCTCAGGACCGACAAAAGTCTTATGCTGATCTTAGAAGGAGGCCTTTGGAGTTCTACGTGGGAGACCATGTGTTCTTGAAGGTTTCCCCTCGACGGGGGCAGCAGAGGTTCGGGAAGGAGAGTAAACTCTCCCCTAGGTTCATCAGACCTTTCGAGGTGCTGAGGCGAGTCGGTGAGGCGGCATATCGCTTGGCCCTGCCACCTCAGTTGGAGAAGGTTCATGAAGTCTTCCACATCTCCCAGCTTCGTCGGTACTTACACGACGACTCTCACGTTATCGACTGGGGAGATCTAGATATGGGAGACAACATGACCTTTGAGGAACGACTAGTCAGAATCGAGGATCGTAAATAGAAGGCGCTCCGTGGATGAACCATGACCTTGGTTCGTGTGTTGTGGAGGCATGGCGGCCTCGAGGAGAGCACTTATGAGCGGGAGGCCCAGATGCACACTCAGTACCCGGAGTTTTTTTGACTTTTGTTTTTCCCTTTTCTCTTCTGATCTTTGTGTTGATGTTATACTCTGTACCTTTGATATATGGAATTATTTTCTTGTCGATTGTGAGACCTTTTTTTCCTTGTTCTCTGGAAGTGTGTAGAATGTTCGGATGTGTGGGAAAAAGAAAAATACCTGATCCTTAATTGAGACGCATTAATGCAGCTGCGATTGAACCCGTGTGGGCGATTTAGTGATGCCTAAAGCGGATAATATGTTGACATAGGAGAAGGAATTTCCCCAAAACACATGTTCGGGCAGTGTGTTGGTTGTGAGATGTTGGGGGTAGTGAAAGTTGAAAAATCCTAATGTATGAAAGTGGGAATACCCAATTGTTAATCGAGACGCATTAATGAGGATGCGATTAAACCTGTGCAGGAGAGTCAGTGCTGCCTAAATAGGATAATATCTCGACATAGGAGAAGGAATTCCTAACACATATGATTAGGGTTGTTGGTTGGGTTCCTGTTATAACGAGAACCCTAAGAGGTATCTTGTTGGGTTTTCTCTGGGTTGGTTTTTGAATTCTTGAGGAAGATAATGTTTTACGAGGTATTTTATGTAATGGCTCAGACCTCTCCGGCCCATTCCTTTGTCAAAAATAAGGCCACGAAGTGTTTTGAAGGGAAAAATGGACTTTTCCCCAACTTTCCAGAATTTTGAAACTACACGCTGTGTAGTTTGAGTACACACCGTATACCCCATTGCCGGGTATACCCCGTGTTGAAGGCCGTGTCCTTTCCATGTGAAATAAATGAGTGAATGCCATGTACCCCAAACTACACACCGTGTAGTCTCTCCCCACGTAAGCGTAACCATGTGTTGACTAGTAAACGGCTGTGTGCCGTGTTGGAGCCGTGTCCTTACCATGTGAAATAAATGGGTACACGCTGTGTATCCAATTCTACACGCCGTGTAGTCCCTCCCCACATATGCGTTACCTTTAAGCCGTGTGTTGAATCGTCAACGGCCACGTTCCGCATTGAAGGCCGTGTTGGAAGTTGCATGGTGGCTGTGTGAAGCGGCCGAGTACATGCCGTGTACCATAAAGTACACGCCGTGTACATTTTCTTTTCTCCCATATAAAAGATGGGTCCCCTCCTCCTTTTAAACTCACCCCTCTCCTCCCCATTCCTCTGAGTAGAGCTCTCCCAAGAGACTTAATAGCTCATTTTCTTCCATAATTTCTTCGTCCGAGCTCCGATTTACGATCCGTCAGCGGGCACGGGATCGTAACGATGAGGCGGAACATATGACCTTGGATCCGTTGACTTTCCTTCGGCCTTTACTTTCAAACTTCCACGTGAGAAGGTTTTTCTGGGACTCAACAGAGGTGATGGACGCCGACGAACGTCTTCTAATGTTGATCTGGGGGAGCGTTGTGATCAGAACCTGTTGAGGCAGGGATCTTACCATTGTCTCTCTAATTTTGTGCATCATGTGGGGTGGGTATACTCTTGTTTTCTTGATAAATAGTTGAACCATTAAATAAAGATAATAACTGGTTAAAGAATGGGGATGGTGAAGTTATTATATTTATATTATATCCTATGATATTACGTTATGAAATGAATAGGCTTATGCCTACTGAAAATCACGGTCTTTGGGGGGCCTTTGCATGTGCAATTAAATGTTTCCCTATCTTATAGACCGTTTTGTGAATGGAACCTTGTGGAATGTGGAATTTTATTAATCACGTAAAGTTGGATGATTAAAATCTAGAACCCTTGTGTGATCACTCTGGTTAAAGAAAATGGAATAATGAACATGTGGGTTTTGGCTTGGTTACTGGTGTGTGAAAGGGAGGGTTGAATCCCGGGTTGTTACGAATAGAATGAACAGTAGGGCTGTGGTTAATGATGTCAAAGGGGCGATGATGTGGCACGAACCTTGTTTTGTGGGTTGTTGTGGATCAGGTGGGTAGTGGGGCTGCGATAAATGGTATCAAGGGATGATGATATATGGTGCAGTTATGGTTATGGAAGTTGGAAGCGGGGCTGCAGGGATCGGTTTGAATGTGAACAGGCTATGGGTTGTGAATAATAAATAAAAAGTAGAAGAATTAATGAATGGTGGTGCATGGTGATGGAACAAGATTAATAATCAATGGGTTGGTCGGTTAATAAGAAGGGACTTGCTGTGTTGCTTGTGTTTTCATAACATGATTTGTGGATGGAAGGGATATGTTTCAAGAACGATTGATGTGGTTGGTTGTGGATAGTTGCCCAGTAGTGAAGGAACTAATATGATGATTCTGTTGAAACGTGAAAACCTAAATGGGGTTGGGGTTGTTTGTTGTATATATTCTTCGTAGTAGCAGTGCCGAGGCATGTGCTCAGTTCTATGATTAGAATCCATAGGTTGGGCTGAGTGTTTGGTATATATATATATATATATCTATATCTTTGTGTTTTATCGCACCCCACCCATGTTGGGCACTTAGTTCCGAACACTCCCAGTTCATGGGAGAGGGTGTTTTCCCATAGTTACTAGCTCCTTCCTGCTCCTTCTTCCCTAGGCTGTGATGGCTTGAGGCGACCTTACACCTAAGACCCTTCAGGTATGTTTCGATTGGGGTGGATTGGACCAAGACTTTTCGGGCAAGTTTATTTTCCCTAGAATCATCAGGATAAGGCCCAGGTGTGTATGGGCGGGGATGTGATTGTGGTTGAGGTCATGGTGTGTGCGGGCGGGATACGTGGTTGTGAGGCCCAGGTGTGTGCGGGAGGGATATGTGGTTGTGAGGCCCAGGTGTGTGTAGGAGGGATGTGTGGTTGTGAGGCCCAGGTGTCTGCGGGCGGGATGTGTGGTTCTTGAGGCCCAGGTGTGTGTGGGTGGGAAGAGTGTGGTAGCGTCGAGACATTCGCCATTAGGAAGAGCAGATAATTAGTGGGAAATGGTGCGGGGTAACCAATACTCCTGTTCTTATATACTACTACCTATTGTGATTGTGTTTTGGTGAGTGTGGCTGGTGAGGTTGGGTGGATAGAATTCCTTGCTAGGTTTCTTCTGTTGTTCTCACAGGACATTAGGATGTATCCCCACTTGTGCACGAGAGCTTTAGGTTTCCCTACTGAGTATACTTTTATGCTCACCCTACGTTTACTTTCTGGTTTCCAGGAGGACTACCAGGGCCGTGCGGGACCCTACTAGTCGGACAGTTGGAGTTGTTGTAGTTGCTGTACTCTTTTTTTTCTTTTGGTATTGTACTTTGAGCTTTCTTGTACTTGCACATTTTTATAAAATTGTTTAAACATGCATGTGGGATTGGTTTGGTTTTATTTCTATACACTTGTTCCTTTCCTTTTTGGGTGGTTGGCTTGTCCTATTTCTTGATCCTAGATAATAAAAAGGGTAATGCCTCCCATATTTGTGAAAACTCATACCCTTAGTGCTAGTTCCCACCCTGGGGCCTACTGGAGGTGGGACTCGGGGGGTAATTATCTCCCTTTCACCATTGCCAGCTCAGGAGGGGCATCATTGATGGGAGGGGTTTGTGAAATCTAAGTTCACATTGGTGTATATACAGATAAGAAATTTATTTAGATTTTTAGATTGAAAAAGTGTTTTTAGGATGTTTTGGAGGATGATTAAATGGAGGAACTAATGATGAATATTGGGATGATTCATTCTAATTCTTCTTTTAATTTATTTTTGGTATAAATTATACATTTATGGAAACTTTGATATTTTTTATTAAATTATAAAAGAAATGTGGTTTATGTTACATTATGTATGACATGTATTAATTTTTTTTAATTCACATACTAAGGATTAGATGAACCTTAAGAGTAATAAGTAGAATGTTTTAATTATTTAATAGGTTTATGGTCTTATCCAGCATATGAATAAGTCATGAATATTTTCAGTAAATGTATTGGCATGTGGAGTTAATTTTGTAATAAGAATAAATCACATCCAAATAGTTTAGTTAAATCAATGAAAAATTTTCAAGACTTTGGTGATATATGAATCAATGAAATATTTACAGAGTTCTATATCCGATATTAGGATAGGTATCCAAGTTTGGACATTTTAATTGTTACTTATTTATTTAATATTTATAATATGTATGTTCCATCAAAATATCTTCACCCAATAGGTCCTTGGTTACTTGGATATTAGAAAATATTTTCTTATTCATTTTAAAAAAATTCATAAAGTTGAGAATTTAAAATACAATATAGTCACAAATATTCCACAATTTTAAATGTAATATAAGTTTTATAGTTTCAAATTAATTTCATCAAAGGTAGAGTTTTATTTAGAAAATCATCATTTTATGGATTGTTAGACCTAGGGGTTTATTAATCATAAAGGTTTGTTTAATAATTTTTTCCATTGAAATTTTACCTTGTTCTGAACAAGATGAAAAAATATAAAATGAAATATTAATAATTATAATTTATCTTTTATGAATAATATGCGATGAAAATGCCAAAAATAAAAAATATATATCATTCATGGAGGTGGTTAAAAAAACAATGTGATGACCGTGCCTGGAAAAAAAGAATTAGAAACTAATGTTTAATATTTATGTTAATATTACATTTATAATTAGAAAATTTATTTTATTATTATTAATTATAAAACTAGTTTTTTAAATATTTGGAATTTTAATGAAAAGAAAAACTATTTGAAACGAAGTAATCATAGATTTTTTAACATCGATTCTTCAATTGTGACCTTATAATCTATGAAGATCTTGAGATTTATTCAATAAAGAACATTCCTGAGGTGAATTGGTTATTAAGGTGAAGTAAGTTTGGTAGATATTGAGTAATAACTTTTACTTTTAGGTGTGGGATAGAATGATTAGTGATAAGAAATATTAATAAGATTAAATGAGAGATTTTTTTGAAAATAATCATTATATAATTGTTAAGTAATGTAATTTAGATTATATTGTGGATATTGAATTTGAAATAATAGTAATAGGGCCATGAATTTTTCATCCATACATTATTTATGATGATGAAATTTTTATTTTTATTAATATAAATACTCTATGTTCCACGTGTCATATTTTACTATTCCTCAAAATTATTTATTTTTTACCCAAAATTGCAATTTAATCACTAACCTAATTTCAGAATAATACATTAAAAAATACCATTTTATAAAAATTAAAATACAAATATGTTTTATTTTATTAAAAAATAAAACTATTAATTAATTTAAAAAATTATATTTTCTAGGTGAGAGTCACTTTTTTATGAAAATTTGTTATTTCTTTTTCATAGGCTTCTATTTATATTTATCGATTAGTAGATATTTATTAATATATCACAATGATATTTATCAAATTAAGATTATAATTATTAGAAAATTATTTTTCAATTATAAATATTAAATCTATAAAAAATATAGAATTATGATAAAATAAAGATTATAATTATTAAAATATTTTTTTCATTAATAATAAATCATAAATAATACCTTATGTCCTTGTCAAATAAAACCATAATAAATACTCAAATTCCATAAACATGATGTAAGAAAAGTTGATATTTGTTGGCAGTAATTCGACTTCTACAGATCACATAGTGATCAAAACTATCTTGAACTTTTCTTGAACGCTATTTCATTGAAACCACCCATGATGAAGTTATTCTTGATGTTCTTCTTGGGAAAACCTATGAAATATTAAATAACTCCAAAAAATTTCCGGAATTCAGCTAATATGGTATACTTCTACTACATAATCTGAGAGACTTCTAATTCTATAAAAAATTCACAATGTGATTACTATTAAATATACTCACACATCGTAAATATTACTTTCAACTATTATATATAATTAATACTACTTCTTAATGATTATATAGAAATTTTCATTCCAAACGTTTACTTCTCTAGGTAATCCAATAAAAATTTATGACTACTCAATAAATCACATATAGAATACTTGATGGACCATATAATGTATATATTATCCCATTAATTACTTAAAATAGTTGGTCACTTTTTCCCAATGAATACACACCCCAATGACTACTTACCCCAATGAAGCTAAGAGTTTGAAAACAATCCCACTTCTTATAGACCGAATTTTGATTACCAGTTCTAAGAGAAAACAAACATAATATTTGAGGTATTCACTCTATAATTTTTTTATGAAATTCAATGAATTTTCTAATAAATAAAATATGTAAAAAATAGAAAATAAAAAATAAAAAATGTGTAATAAATTATTATTTATGTGGAATCTAAAATAAAAAATTACATAATAACCATTAATGTTCAAGACTATGTGATAATGTTAGGATTGATCTCTTATGATCCCCATCTTTTGTTTCTAAATGGTTATCCAGAATTGATCATTCTATAAAAATGGTATAAAATTTCAAGTTAGGTTAATCTTGGGTGTTAAATCACTAGAGATTTTTTGAATAAATCATTGACAATACCCAATTAATCTTGAAAATATAAATGACTTAAAAATATTCTTGGGTGCAACCCAAGAAAATACATCTTAATATTTATTGAATCTTTTATAGCATTATCCTATTAGAAAACATTTACTAGAAAACAAATTAAGAACCAAAACATTATGAGATTAATATAAAATCATCTCTCTCTAAGAAACTATATAACTATACACATATTATTTAAATTATCTTCCTATATTTAAGAATAAATAAGAAATCCATTGATTGGGGTTGTCTGGAACTGATCCTTGAATGATTAAATGTTTTGGTCTAATGTCCCATGAAACATATATGGGATTTTTATCACCATGAATGAAATCAATAAAAGAATATTAATGTTTATAAATACTAAAAATCATTCAATGGGATTCCATTATTTTTGTCCTTATAGAATACCAAAATGGTGAATATAATATTTATGGTTGTAACTTTTCATTTTATTATTCCATCTTATATTAAGGGTTTTATAACAGCTTTAGATTATATTACTACTAATAATTTTATATGTGATTATATATATTATATATTACCTAAATATGTAGGATTAACTTTATTATTGATAGGTGATGTTCATCAAATTCGTGAAAATAAGAAGGATGGGAAAAGGGGTTCTGATATTTTTTATTAATGCTTCCATTCATCTTATTTAAAACTTATAAAGTTTAATTTATTATCATTTTATTATATTTAAAGTAAATGAGTTTCCTATAAAACATATGAGTGATATTATATATATATATATATATATATATATATATTTTATGGTTTTGATTAATTTGATTTTTTTGAAAAATATAGAAAACAATTCTTTTATATAGAAAATATTTTTTATCATATTGTAAAAAATTAAATGGATAGTTCTATTTTTTTAGTTTTAGAGTCTTATAATAATATATGGGAAAAAATAATCTTATCACATTTCTAAATTTTCATGTTTTATACACTATAAATCAGTTAATATATCATGTTATCTTCATATAAAAGAATGTCATAACATGAGTTTTATGTGTTACTAGTTTTATTATTTTATATTTAATACATCTCTATGTAACAACCCGACCAAAACCAATGAGCCCAAGATAGAGTGCCACACAAACTAATTCATGCATCCATTAATGAAATAGGCTTCTGATTATCAATGAGGGTCTAAAGTAACTTGGGGATAATATAACCTCGGTAATCATATCCATCCCTGGATTTTAATAACATAAACACAATAGAAATATACCGCACAACTGAAGATAATAAAAATAAATGATATAACATATTTCTTGCCTAGTCATACAATTATAATAAAATAGACCCCCAGTGTGGCAGGTCAACAAGTATAATAATAAAACTAAAAATAATAATAAATAATGTTCTACAGAAATAATTCATAGTCTTTTTTAATACCATATCTACCTCACTACTCCAAGATCACCATCTTCCTGTTATAGGCCACTTTCCCTTCTCCTGATACCGATCATCATGTTTCCATATACACCAAAATACTTATGTAGGGTGTGCATATAAACCTAGTAGGACACCACCAATGCATCCCTAATATAAATTCACAAGCATAAGAGGTGTATTCCATGATAATAAGAAAACACACAATCAAGTAACAACCAATCATGTTTTGAGTGGTTATGCACTTACCAAGCAACCATGAACCTATAACGCACCTACTTTGGATCCATTCTTGAAGATTGGTCAAAATAGAAGTCAGGGTCATGGGTTGACCATAAGCCCGCATTATATATATCTAGGAATCTGTATGGAAATTGAGTCATGGGTCGGGCTATATAACTATCTATACATATTACTATCATAATTGAAGTAACAAGGCCATTATACTAACTCTTTATTGAGTCAGACTATATGGCCATCATATCCTAGTACTCTGCCTTCGATCTAGCCACATGTCTTTCCTACCCATACCATGTGTCTCAGACAATAATCATCAACATTTCTTGTAGAAGATACTCCACCTTTAAGGGATAATCAATCCATGATGGTATATGTCTCATTTTTTTTTCAAGAATAAAAACCCCTAAAGGAGATATATTAATAAATATAATGGAATTACACATATACACACTACACACCATATCAAGAATTAGTATCTACATCCATACACCCATATACACACATACACACACATATGATTATCATCCAACATGGGTATCATAGGATACACACACACATGAGATAAACTACAACATTGGTCACAAATCAAACAATAAAATTACACCATATCATGAAAAAAATCATTTATAAGGGCTCTTTATGGTAAAGAAATTCTCACCTTTAGCAAAATTAATCCAATTCTCAAGATCCATTGATGAATGATCCTCAGATATAGATCATACACTAAATTTAACTTGATCTAGATCCAATAAATCATTATAGAGTCTATATAATTTGATATCTAGGAAGAGATAATTTCAAGAGATAAAATAAATATCAACATACCAAAATAAATTCACCATCAATGGTAGATATAGGATAAATCAATGAAGAGACACCAAATGCCCTGATCTAACACAGATATATAAATCAATAATCAATTATATATTAGATATAAATGGGTATATATAGATTTATCGATCATGGCTATGATCTATGATAAATTCCAATAAAATAAATAAAAGGATTAAAATGAATAAACCTAACCTCAAAATACCCCTAGATTAATCTAGACTTTAGGCATCCAAGAGGAGAGGAATGGGACACCTATAGAACTAAGGGAGATATATCTTGGAGATCATGTTCTCATTAGGGTCATAATTGGGTGAGGTTTTAATTAATAATTTTATTTGAGGGAAAACACCAAAAAACATTAAATATTTCTGAATCTAGGTGTTATTGGTGGTTTGATGCATGGAAGAATTCTAGGAATTCTTTTATGACCATCAGAATGGAATTTGGATATTTAGAAATTAAGATCCTATTACTAGTACCATCAGCTAGTCAGTCAGCCTATTTTCAATCTAATTTCCTTGTTTCAGCCATCAAGTAGCTTACTATGAACCTCAACCTCCATTACTCAATTTTTAGGACCTTTTTCTATATAACTTTTCTCCAGGAAAGGAAAACCAAAAACGTTACATTGGATATTTTAAAACAACATACCTTGAAAGTTAAGGATTTCTTAATTGTCCCCTATAATGAATTATAATCCCCATGAAGTGTCTCTTGTGGTTTTGATCAAACAAATCAATCCATTAGGCCTAAATATCATATTCATGCTCCCAAGTCTCCTATTAAATTATTCTATACATCCAAAGGAATATGAAAAGTGAAACTATATTCCCTCAAAAAAATTCACATTATGGTTAATAGTGTGCAATGATCATTCCCTAAATGAGGAATCGAGTTCCATATCAGTGTCTTTATAGTTGACCGAATGCATCGGATTAGGCATGTAACTCTAAAGTTGAGACACAAGAAATGTTTAATGTATGACTTATTACTAGGGATAAAGACCCAAATGGTAGGATACTTTCCTAATATGATCGATAATGTCAAATGAACCAACAAATCATGGCGCAACTTTCCATTATTCTATAACCATTAATGCCATATTTGAGGAGTCACCCATAAAAAGACTCAATATCCTATAATGAACTCTAATAGTTATATTATCTTGTAGATATATAATCATTTCCTAATGTGGGAGGTGACTAACCACTTCTAGATCAACTACACTCTCTCAATGGTCTCCCTTACCATACTTGGACACATAATTTCTAACTGAACAACCTCATGAAAAAATTGTAGAGACCGACATGAATGACCAAAAAGAGCCCCAAAATGTGTCGTATAAATCAAATCATAGAATTTATTTTTGTATAAAAACTCAACAAATGTATTGTGATCATAGAAAGCTTCATAAAATTCTACACTACATGCCTAAATCCTATACTCTAAAATACAGATTGTTGATTGGAGTGAGTATATCAAGAGGAGTGTGAATTGAGTACACAATAAAACTTCTTTCTAAAATGTGTTATTTTTAAATCCCCTAAATGTTCAAATATGGCCCAATTTATAAAAATAAGTAGTATGATATATATATTTATCTTTCAAAGGATTTATATAAATATTGATTAGGTCTTGAATGCAAAATATACGATATTATTTGACCCATAGAAATCATTTTACTTGATTAAAAAACTATATGAATACAAATTAATATAAACTATAAATGAATTTATATTTTTTATAGTTAATATTTTTAGTTTTAAAGAGTAAAAACAATTAAATCACAAAACAAAAAGAAGGAATACAAGGGGTTCAATATCAAGATGAGACTTAGTTCTTTCCACTTGGTGATCACCAGCCAACAAACAGTTTATAAAATAAAAAATTTGATCCACAACCTAGATTGGGTTTTAGAACATCTTAAAAACTATCTAGTCCACACATGACCTCTTCCACAATTACACATTGGAGAAATAACTAAAACATACACACAAAGACCTCTACCACTCTTATCTATGGGAGAAAAAAACTATGAAATGTGGTTGATAATATATCGAGTATCTTACAGTTTACCATAATCGATAGTGTATGTGTAATAAAAAAAGTTATGCACACAAACTACACAAAATGTGATAAAAAATTACCTGAATAGATAAATCTAAAATAGTTGAGTTTATAAATACTTGGTCTGTTTCAATGAAGCTTGTGACTCTTGATTTGATTCAATAGTGAATCTTGAGTTAGGTTCTCCTGAAATCTTCATGAAAATAGAGTTTCACAAACTTTTTTTCTTTCAATATATAGAAAAATAAAATGGTAATGTGTAGTTTTCTTCAATTTGAATGATTTCATTAGGTGATCTCTTCTGGGTTTAAATTACGTTTGTCTCTATGTGTGTTCATAAAGTTTGATCTCTCAGTGTTTTATCAGTCCACCTATTCTACTATTGAATCTCTTCCTGCACCACCACCTTTTATAGGGGAGTGTGTTTAACTTTTATAATCAGTAGAAAGGAGTAGCTAATTGGTCTCTACTTCTTCTTATTGCATATTCTAATTCTCTCTTCAATGAATTATTTCAAGAATTTAATATAAAATCATTAAATTATTAATTATCATTATCTTAAATAAATATTTCCATTAGAATAATATAAATCAAAAATACATTTTAATAATAATAGTGGTGGTGTATTAGGATGGCAGTTTCACAAGGTCTGAAAGTGTCATGTTCTGATGGTATGATATTGTGGCGATGTCTCAAGCTTAACCAAATTTCCATTATGCTGGTGGTGTATCAACTAGAGGTGTTTGGTCTTGTGGTGTGTGGTCCGACAGTGTGTTACAATGAACTAAAATTCTATGTCGATAGTATGAAATTGGGATTGTGATATCTAGGCGGTATCTCATACTTTGAAAAATTTATGTTCTAGTACATGACATCATGAGAGTGTGTCGACAGAAAGTGTCTCAAAATTTCTCAATATTTCAGTTCAACGGTACACCATTATGGTGGCGTGAGATATTGGTGGTATCCCATGCATAGATAGATTCTTTTGTAGAAGTGAGTCATGGACAATGGTGTCTCGAGTTGGTGGTGCCACCCTCAATGGTTTCTTATACTTAAATAGTTTTATCTCCTGGCTTAGAATACAAATTACTTATAGAGAAATAAGAAACTCATCAATAACATTAGAATCATGATTTTGTGATCATTAAAACTAGGATGTCAATAATACTACCCTTTTTTATGATAAAAAACCATGGCATCAAGAGTATTACAAAAGTTTAAATAGGATATCAAGGTTAGTATCATAACATATCATTCTATTCCCAGTAAGTGCAGATTGTATCAAAATAAAATAAGAAAGGTGTAAGTATCAAAGGTACATATCATGAATTGTGAAATTAAATAAGATAGTACCAAAGATAACATAAAAATAATAATGTAATAAATCAGTAATTCTAACATGCCATAATAATTCTACCCCTTTTGGGATTCCCAAGAATTTAAATAAAATCATTATAAAAAGAGATTAAAAAATCAGAATAAGAAATACCATAGGCATTCATAATTATTAACAAAAATTTATTACATCTAAAGTCACATTAAATAAAAAATATCTAAGACAAAAAAATACTAGGGACAATAGTTAGAAGAGGTGTCCATTAGTTATTTCTATTTAGACGTAGGATTTATCAGGATATTTATCTGATGTAGTAGAAATATCTCTAGGTAAAAAACATGGAACACCAGATGAGAGTTCAACTACAGTCTAATAAAGATCTCCCATATTAGAAACTGGCCTGAATTTTCATAAGTCTTGAACATGAGATATTGGAAAAGATTGAAATTGGGCAGGAAATGGTGCTAAAGGATCTCTAGAAACTCATAGTCTGAGAGACAACTGAAGACTAATTCAAACAACATCCTGAGAAAAAACTGGTTGTCCATGAACATGAAGAAATGGATTAATGGGATTTTATAAAATCCATTATGATTTGGACATGTATCTATATTTCACTAAAGAAATAATGTTTCTCTTCCAAGAAATAGTTCAAAATATGAGTCATCTCTTTGAGCAACCTTACTTGTTCTTTGAAATCCTGAGTCATAGGAGGCATTCTCAAATTTTCATCCAATAATTTTAAGTTGGTATCCATTTAATTCTTGGTATAAATATAATAGAAATATTACTTGATGTACTTGGTTTTAGTCTCCCTATTAGCTTTCATTTCATGGGAATATCTAGTAATCATATTGAGAACATGATCTGAATTATACTAAATTCTACACAAGGTCTCTTGGGTCTGATCAATGATACTTCCTGAATCACCAAATGAAGTGCTCTCAACTCATCTAAGAAAGCTGTTCATACCTGATCAACTTCAAACATTGGAGGAGTAGAAAAAATAATATAAGTATCTGAAAAGGTATCCTCATGAATTTTAAGGATTCCATTCATGTAACCTTTAAAATCAAATCTCATTTCTTCAGTCAAATACTTGATAGATTCTAGTTCACCACTTATCTGCATCTTCTTAATATCTACCTCATAAATGTGATGTATCCTCTTAGGCTGGATATGTTTAATAAATAACTCAAATATTTATCTTTAATCCATACCATGGATGAAATTATATTGAGAAGGTATATTCATTAAATTCAAAGAAAAGTCCGACATAAACATCTTACCGAAAGAATCCAAGTCACTTTAGTGACTGCATCAATTGAAATAGAAACAGGTGCTAGATCAAGGGTTCTAACATAAGATAACCTTTCTAAAATCACATAAAAATATACTTGAGCTTTCAAGGATCCATTAAGAGATCCTTCAATTCAAACCTCATGTTTATCATGCTTTGGTGAACTCCTCGCAATACTAGAAAACTTTCCCAATTCTTCAAACATGGGATAAACCTATCCATCTGAAACAATAGTAAAAACTGGAGCACTGGTAGGGGAAACCACAATAGTAGGTACAACCATCACTATCTCAAAGTTCCTGATAATATATGAACTATGTATAACTAAAGACATTAAAACACGTGCATGGATTTCATTTTAATTTTGAGTATCTCAGCTATGAGAAACAAAACTGGAAGACTCTTCTTCTAACTGTGTACCAATAGATGGGTCATCTAATATTTAAACATATTTTTGTTGAAAAAAATTAGTGGATCCACCTTCCACATTCTCATAAACAGGAGACTTATGAACATTTGAATCAAATAACTGTTCATTCCCAAATTCTTCCTCAATAACCTTCTTTTTATCTTATTTAGCTACATGATAATCTACGGCAGCTATAACTCCCATTTGATCAGCCATAGAAGAATCAAAAACTTCTTGACCAATGGAAGTAGAACTGGAGACAACATCATCGACAACTAGAGCTTCATGAAATATTTCAGCAGATGGGGATTTCTCCCTCTCAAAAAGTTAATACTAAAGCTCTGGAGGAATATCCGCTTCCTTTATTTTGATTTATCCACTAGAAGTATTTTATTAAGAGTCTCCATCATCACCAACTTCAATTCCATTATCGTTTTCTTGATTATTTTCTTTCTCCCTATCATCACCATCATCATATTTATTCAATTTCAAACATTTATGTTGCTCCTTTCTAGAGCCCTCAGTTTCTTCTTCATCAATTTTGGAAGAAATGTTTTCCAAATTATCCTTAGTGTTAAGAATAAATTCTTTGTAACCAAAAAATCTAAAGTAATTAAACATAGGTTACCTATTATTCCATATCATATAAAGGTTCTTCTTAAATATAGGTTTGATAAAAACTCTATTGATGATGTAGAAGGCTGTATTGAGAGTCTCTTCTAAAAAATAGATATATAGGTCATAATCATTCAACAAAGTCCAAGATATATATTGTAATGTTATATTTCTATTTTGAACAACCACATTCTGTTGGGGTGTCCTAAGAGCAAAGAAATTATGAAGGCATCCATTTTTTGAGAAAAAGTTTTCAATATCTTGATTTTCAAACTCACGACCATTGTCACTCCTTAGGGTCTTAATCATATGTCAACTGAGATTTTATATATACTTATCATACTTGGTAAATTAATAACATGATTCACTTTTGCGAGCTAGAAAATATAACCATGTATACCTATAGAAATCATCTATAAGAACCTAAACATAGTTGTTCCCATTTAGAATTGAAAATCTAGAAGGTACAAACAAATCTATGTGAACCAACTCAAGTGGTTGAGAAGATAAAACATATTTCTTTAATTTAAAAGAAACTTTGTGTTGTTTCCCTTTTGATAGGGCTAAAAGACTTTATTAGTTCGAAACTCATGCTTAGGTAGATCCGGAACTAAACCTTTCATAGTTAGATTCCTAAGTGAGTGAATGTTGCAATGGCCTAGTCTTCTATTCCAAATCAACAACTCTTTTTGAAAGGCACTTAAGCATGAATAATTTTGAGAGATCAAATAATTTATATCTATATTATCAATATTTTCATTTATCAAATCAGTAAAAACTAAAGTATTTTTAGAATAATAAATATTTCTTGCATCATTATCAAACTTAACATAAAAACCATCATCACAAAACTGAGAAATGCTTAAAAAATTATAATTTAAACCATCAATATATAAAACTTTTGAAATTAAAATTGTTTTTTTACCAATCTGACCTAGGATGATGATTTTTTATTTTGCATTATCAGCGAAGGTGATATGGCCACCATCAACCATTATAAGGCTCTCGAATCATGAATATTCTTCTGTTTTATGTCTTGAATAGCCATTGTTTAAGTACCATAGAAATATACTAGATGTCTTTTAGCATTTTACCTACAAAAACATGTTTTAAACAAGAAATGATTTTGGTACCAAAATCTGTTTGGGTTTAGAAATTTTTGAAATAATGGTTTTGGGAACCCAAATACACCTAATGGGTTTCCTATAAATAGATTTCAAAATTTTATATACAAAAACCTTGTTATTTCCTTTTAAAAAATGATTAGCTATAAATATTTTATGTTTGGATTTAGGAACAAAAGTGAGTTTAGATATTCTTCTCTGTCCATGCAAATATTCTATTCCAGTAACATATTTAATAGAAACTTGTTTTCTAAATATTTGTTTGAGTGTATCTATACCATTTGTAAAATTTTCAGTATATTTCCTTATTTTCTCATTTGATAGTTAATGTTCAATGTTTTCTTTGAGTAGTTTACCATTTTTCTCTTATTTCTACAGACAGTTCAGATTTTATATTTATAGTTATAACATTCTGCCTTTTAAGACTTTTATAATTATCCTTTAACTCATTAAATGTATCCTCTAGCATGATTTAGTATTCAAATAATTCTTCATTTGAAATATCATCATCATCATCATCATGTTGTTAATTTTAAAATTATCAGACTCATACACATGAAAAATATTAGTAATAGTAGGTAAATAAAGTATCTCACTGACTTTAGTCATGAAAAACACATTAGATCTATTTTTCTTTTCTTCAGGTGATGTATCCGAGTCACTTGAGCTATCTTCAGAAGCACTCCACGTTTCCATCATGGTTTTTTTGTATCTTCTATCCTTATTTAAACATTTCTTTTCATACTTTATCTTTGGATAGTTTTATTTTACATGAACTCTTATTTTACATTCATAGTATAAAATATAGTTTTGATCATCATCTCTCTTCCAATATGTCTTCCAGTTTCCTATTTTCATAATTTCCATTATAGTTTGATGTTCTGATTTTTTTATTCCTATATAAATTATTAAATATTAGGGAAAAGGGAGCCATATTCTTATCACTATTATAGGGTTATTTGGTATCATTGGAATTGGAATCTTATATTTTCTCATTTTTTTTCCTTTTTTGTCTAGGGGAAGTAGTCTTAAAAGATACTGAATTTCTTTTAGGATCCTCATCTTCTTCATGGTTAACATTTAATTCCACTTCATACATCATAATATTTCCAATCATCTCCTTCATATGAATTTTACTAATGTTGTATGATTATCTAATTGAAACTGATATGCCTATCCATATTTCCGGTAAGCATCACAACAATTTCATAATTTTATCATTATTAGATTCTAGTTTTCTAAGAGATATCATTGTGTTAAAAATAACATTGAACCAGAGATACATGGTAGAAATGGGTTCATCAGGCTTTATCTTAAAAGTACTATATTTAATATTATATGTATTAAGACTCGTCTATTTTACATTTGAATTTCCTTCATGGGAAATCGACAAAGTGTCCCAAATTTCAAATGCAATTTTACAAATAGAAATTCTATTGAATTATTCATCTCATAAAGCATAACAATAAGAATTCATAGCCTCAAAATTAATTTTGTAAGCTAATTTTATTGTATCATTGAAATAAATTTTAACAGTAGCAGATATAACATATTCATTTTTTATAACAAACCTAATATCAAAACCCATGAACTCTATATGAATTTTCATTTTAACCACCCATTGGGAATAACTTGTACCATTCAAGAAGGGTGATCTCTTAGTAGAAGTTCCTTCTTGATGATGATACTTTTAAAGAACTAAATTTATAAATGATATAAATTTTAGATCTTTAAAGTAAAACTAAAGTCATAGTTAAAAATAATTTTAAAAAATTAATACCAAAGTGTTAAGATCATATGATACCAAATATTGGTCAGAGTGAGTATCTCAAGAGGGGGAGTGAATCGAGCACCCAATAAAATAGTTGATACTTTAAAATTAGTTGATACTTTAAAATTAGTTTACTTGATCAAAACACTATATGAACACAAATTATGATAAACTACCATAATATATTTTTTTATAGATAAAACATTTTTTAGTTTTAAATAATAAATAAAGTAAAACAAAATTAATGAAAATAATAGAAATAATGGATACAATAGGTTTATTCAGCAGATGAGAATTAGTTCTCTATACATGGTGATCAACTACCACTAAGTAGTTTATAAAATTAACAAGATTATCCACAACCTGGATTGGGTTTTAAAAATGTGTACAAACTATCCAGGCCACACATGACCTATTCCATAACTATACATAAGAAAAAAACTAAACAGACCACACAAGTACCTCTAGCACTCTAATCTGTGGGAGAGAAAAAATATTAAAATAGTTTGATAATATATCAAGTAACTTAAAGTTTATCACATATAACAATCTGCATGTAATAAAACAGAGTATGAACACACACTACTCAAAATTTGATAAAAAATAACGAGAAGAGAGAAATCTAAAATAGGAGAGTTTAGAAATAATCTATTTGTTTCAATGCATATTACAACTCTTGATTTGATTCCAAAGCGAATCTTGAGTTAGGTTCTCCTGAAATCTTCAAGAAAATAGAGTGTCTTGGACTTTTATTCTTTCAGTGGAAGAACACAAAAAATTTGAATCTGTAGTTCAGCTCCAAGTCGAAGGATTGAAGTATGCGATCTCTTCTTGTTTTCAAATAGGTTCATATCTATGTGTATTTATAAATTTAGATATCTAATTTTTATATAGGTCCAATTCATCTACTATTTCATATTTTCTTTCACCACCACCTTTCACAAGGGAGCGTGCTACACTTTTATCAGTAACAACATGGAATATCTATATGGTATCTACTTCCTCATTCTGCACGTTATGACACTCTCTTCAATGTAATATGTTGATAATTTAAGAGACAATCATATAAATAATTAATATAATTAACAAAAATAAATATATTCATTAAGATAATGTAATTAGAAAAGTCAACTTAAGAAGAATAGTAGTTATGTATTAGGCTGACAGTGTCACAAGGTCGGACGGTGTCACAGTCTTATGATTTGACATTGTGGAAGTGTGTGAGAATTATCCAAATTTCAACTATAATGGAGGTGCATCAACAAGAAGTGTCTAGTTTGGAAATTTTTATTCTAATTATATGTTATACTTAGCAAAAATTATGTGTTGGAGATATGACATTGGTGATGTGATATCCTTCTGATATCTCACACTTTTCCAAATTTCTGTTCTGGTGGCCTGACATCCTAACGATGTGTCAAATAAAAGTGTCTAAGAATTTCTCAATATTTTAGTCGGATGGTATGAAATTTTTATGGTGTGAGATAATGATGTTATATCATACTTAGTGAGATTATATCATAGCAGTGATTCGTGGACATTAGTGTCTTGAGTTGGCACTACCACTCTCAATGGTGTGTCATCCTTAGAAACATTTATCACCTAATTCAGAATATATATTACTTATAGAGAAACATGAAACCCATTAGTAATGATTTCATGATCATGTAAACTAGGATGTTAACAAATCTCATCCTCTTTCATTTTCAATTATTCTATAGATGTTATACAATACTATTTTTTATATAGGTACCCAAAGAATTCTATAAAACCTCCTAGAACCTTGATGTGAAACATGAATATCTATCTGATATGATGTTCGATGGGTCTCCAAGTTGTTATATAATCTCCCATATATATAACATTCCTAACTCATCCATAGAAAGCATCTCTCAAATCAGTAATAAATGATCCATTTTTTTTAGAAAATGAGGAATCAAAAAATTGGAATCATGACTCCTTTTGGTCTTGGGAAACCATATCATAATGTCTCTCTTCATGTCATCCCAATTACATATATACACTGTACGTGGATGAAGCAACCCACTAGGGATCTGATGCTCAACCATTATCCTCTAATGGTTAATGAATCATAAAAAACATAGTGATAACTCTCTTTATACCGGACCACTAAAACTAACATTAGGTATTATGGTACATCTGTATAAATCCCAGATGCACTTACCACTTAAAAAAATTAGAGTCTATCATCATATCGTCCCTCAAGGACGATGGAACCACTAACATTGAATGAATTTATATCATGTAATCATCATCTAACGACCACCTTGGGACTGAATGATCCCCCACCATGCACTCATGCATCACCACACATGCAAAATTCACCTCTTGTATGCCCTTTTGTCATTACACTAAAGAATATATGATAACAATAATTGAACATTTTATATCATCATAATCCTTAGAGGAATCCACTATCCAATCAAATATTAAACTCATAATACATTATTCCTATTTTGAAGAACACTCTCTAAGATATTAGGTCTCTAGAATTTTCATGTTAAGAGAATATATAATGAAATTACAATTCCAAAGAATATGGACCATTTCAAAGATGAAAATCAATAAATAATACACCCAATACCTCTATCTCAAGTTCAAATCATAGTGAGAGAATATGTATCACAAGATCTTGTGGTCTGTGTAGATGAAAAATCACTCACCAAAGATACAATTGCACCAACACTTTATAGCGTAGACCACATTATTTAACTCTAAGTCATGCATTGGGTTGTTCCACTCATGGGTTCATAGCTCACATGGCCCAAAAAAGACTACATAATCTCTCTACATAAACATAACTCCCAAAATGACACCAAAGGCATCGAATTACACATTTTATCTAATCCCAATCTCCAAAAGAAAAAAAATTGAGGTATCATCAATCTCTACTTCAACTCAAGAAAATCCTTCTCACAATTATTAGACAACTCAGAATTCACTCATTTTTAGTAATTTATATCATCGAATCCTCTTAAATGGGATAATATTTGTATAAAGAATTTATAGTACCTCACAAGACTAATTAAATTACAAATATTAACCACATTGATATCAAGACATCATGACCTATAACTTATCTAGGTCCCCATTAATCCATAACCAAAATATCACATGCCCAAGGATACACATCTCTTAAAACCAAAAGTGGAACTTTGAAAATTTGGATTAAAGGTGATGTTCTCAAAGTATACACAATAAAATATCATGGTTATTAGAATTTTTATATTACTCCCTTAAATATATTTGGATATTTTCCATGAATACAACAATTAAAGAGTCAAGATATGGATGGAGAATCCTTTTCATGGGATCCATGATCACTTAGGGGGCATTTTTCAATCCAAAAGGCTTGAAAATATACTCATATAGTTTATATCTACTTTTAAATGATGTGTGGGATATATTTTATTCTCATACCCTCAACTGGTGCTAGCTCGAATGAAGAAAAATCATAGAAAACCATCAAGCTCACTATAATTGATCTGATAGATCATCAATATTTGGTAAAGAGTATATTCTCGTCATCATTACATGATTCAAATTACTATTGTACAAAAAGAGACATATAATTCCATAAACTATTATCTACCATCCTAGAAATAACACTGGAGCACCCAAGGATACATTTTGGGTTAAATAAAGTGTTTTACCCTAGAATCCTCTTAATTAACCTTCAAATATATTAACAAAAATGGTGAAATATGATAAGGATCAATCGATATCAGTTGTGCCCCATGTGAAAGAAAAATTTCAAAATCAATAACCCTATCTGGGGGAATACCTGATATGTTATCTGGAAAGAAATCATAATAATGATCCACCATTTGAGGGAAGATAGAGGGTGATAATTTTGATTCTCTTTTAAGATCCAAGAATTATAATTGCACTATAATTGTTTGAATCTAGAGCAGGTCCAGTCACATCCTTTCTACTAAGAGATCATACTCACTAATAAACATGAGCCTCTCTCCTTTAGGTGTGGTAAATGTGCACGTTTCTAGTAATAGTTGATATGATCTCTATAACTGGTCAACCAATACATTATGAATATCAAATTGAAACTAGTCATCTCTAATATCATGAAGTCCCATAGATTTCTTTTATCCAACAACTACTATGTAAAATTTTTTATATCACTGAAGACATTAAACTTTCTTTCCAAAATCATTTTCAAGGATGATAAATTAAGAATATAATTTAACTGATAAATATTGGATAATAAAGACTTTAGATGATACGAAAGAATTATAATTTAATTTATATAAAAATGTAGTAGATTATATAGATGTAATCAAAACTGTACCTCTAACTTTAGAAGGTACCTCTCCACAAGAGCTAGAACCTCATGCATCTCTAAAATCATACCTTTCTCTAGGGCATAGAATCCATCTCTATGGTGTGTGAGTTCCCTAAGTAATTGATATATATGGGTCCTATGATTTCAATTGAGTACCCTAAATAGATCCTTGGATCACATCCCACGTCTATCTCACACCTCTGCGTGATCCTATCCATAACTCCTTTGAGTAGAATTGTTGAAGATGTCCCATATTTCCATATCCATGACACTTAATTTATGGTATTTGGATAAATTTATGATAATTACCACTCTATAAATAGTTGAAACCCTAAGGACCGACACCACCCATATAGAGGGATGAAGAAAAAATCAACTTTTATTTCTTACCACCTAGTTGTACATGTTCAACCTTTCTCTTCCTACAACCACAAGAGAGAGTTGTTGTATCAGTCAGAAGTCCGGTCTTCTATACACTGTAATATGGAAGAAAACTTTCAAAATTATCCTCCTCTACAAATTTCTCAAAATTAAGGGACTTGTATTGAAACTTTGCATATATTATCAAGTCAAATCCCCTAACATGACATCTCAACTTTGGATGCGGCTAATGAAAAACTTCTTATCCTTCTGTATATCATTACTAGCCAAAATATGTGAAAAACATAAAATTTTCTGGAAATGATATGAGTAAGTAGAAACCATCATCTAAAACATCTAAAAATTCATAAAATCTAGTACTTGGACTATCTTTAACATGTTAAAAAAACTCCAAGGAGAATAGCTCCTTGAGGTCCTCCAAAGTAATACTCTCATACCTACCTGCCTGGCCCATCATGCCCCACCACCTCCAGGTGGTTCACCAAAGCATAAGAACCAATAGATTCGCCTTATTTTCCCAAAGAGTCTCCAATAGGTTTAGAAATACATCAATGATTTTAATCCAATCCTCATTTTCATAAGGAACACTAGTTCTTTGGATAATTGGTGGTGCTAGACTTGAAATTATCGGGTATAGTTAGACATCATCTTGAACACACCTCCACCTTGATAAAACACTATCAATAAGACTATAGTCTATAGAGGGTTTAACATCTGAACCACTAGATTTGGAATGAGAGCACACGTAGGTGAATCCTCCTACATATCTGGTGGTGGAACTATCATGTCATCCCTGGGAGGAGCATTTTGCAATCTCTAAGGGGATATTTTTCTAAAATTCCAAATGAATGTTTAGAATTCCTATAAAAAATTTCTCATGGAAACAACTTAAAAAGTCATGAAAAACAAATAAGGGATTCTTATAAAAATACATATCATATGGGATACCCACATATAGGGTATAACACTCTTTATTCTACCCAATGATCAATCCGAATCCTATATACCTACACATTTTTCAGAACCGTATACATGTAAAAAATATAATAGAATTATCAAGTCTAACTAACTAATCTCAATATAGATAGATCAAAATAGTAGATAATATAGGTATATCACTCAATAGATATTTTAAACCAATGATTTTAATTAATGAAATACTATGAAATACTCAATAGGTATATATATGACTTGCGATCCTATGTACATAATTATGATACCTACAAACACCCAAATACTATAAATATGTAATAATATTCCCATATATAATAACTCAGAGGTCCATTACACATGATAAAGCTAAGTGCAAGAATACTCCCCTAACCGAGTTCCACAAAACCTATATCATTTATACCACAACCCAAAATAAAAAGAAAGGAAACCTTAGGCCTTTGATACCATTTTGAAACACCATGACTTGAACCACTAGGTATAAACCATATTTCCACATAAATACTTGTGTACCTCCTCATACACAAGAGGCTACTAACTTGAAGTGAGGGTATAAAGTAATGTGGGGAGACTATAACCTCGATAATCATATCCATCATATTATTATAATTAAATAAATATATGATAAATAAATAACACAATAGAAGATAATAAAAATGAACTCTATAAAAGATTTCAGGCCAAGTCACACAAGTATAGTCAAATGGATCCCCAGTGTGGCTGATAAAATAGTATAACATTAAAAATTAATATGGTAAAAAATAAAAGTGTTGCGACAACCATCAAAAGTCTATTCTAGTACTACATCCACATTCCAACTATAATCTTCTTAGTAACCTACTATAGGGCCATTTACTTTCTTCATATCCTTGATCATTAAGTCTTCACATGAACCATGATTCCCATACTAGATGTGAGTATATATGTAGTAGGACACCATCAATGAATCCTTATCATAAGTTCACATGAATAAGAGTTTTATTCCATGATAATAAGGAAATGAACAATTAAGTAAAAACTAATCATGTGGTGAGAGGTATTATACTAAAAAATATTCCCTAAATCCTAGACGTACTTGATTCAGATATTTTCTAGAAGAATAGTTATAAAAGAAGTCAGGAACATGTGTTGTCTATATGGACACCTCATATATATATATAAGAAGCGATAAATACAACGAGTCGTGGGTAGGGCCACAAATCCATCATGCCCCATAAAAATATTTGGTTAGGACACAAGGCCATTACATCATAGTTCATTCTTTGGTTAGGACACATGTATGTCATATCCCAATATTATGTCTTCGATCAAGAAATAAGGCTATCATAAAGTTGAACTATTTATAATTCCATCATCATAATCATCATCGTATGTATCACATTATGTACTTATAAAGGAAAAAAGTACATAAAGGCCCTCCATGATTTTCATTGAGAAGGAAAACCACTAAAGACCATACATTGATACATAATAGGGCATAACACATATAGGAACACACATGTGATCATTATGAAACATTGGTATCGAGGATACACAAGAACACACATGTGATACACTAAAGTATATGCCTAAAATAAGACAACCATACACCATCATATCATGGTATCAATCATATAAAATGGATTTATATAGTATGGAACTTCCTACCTTGAGAACGTCAAAAAACATCCCAATATCTACTGAGGAATGAATCCCAATTCACTATTTCACACTGATGTTCACTAGATCATAAACCAATACATAATTATTATGTTTATAAAATCATAATTCTTGGAATATATCATACTAAGAGATGAAATCTACATCAACTTATGAAAAGGTATTCAACCTCAATGGTACATCTTGGATTGATAAAAGTAGGACCATTGAATATCATGATCTAATGCAGATATATCAATCAAGAATGAATTATATATTAGATCTAGGTGGGGATCCATAGATCTAGCCTTAACAGATCAGATA
Organism: Viscum album; assembly: GCA_963277665.1. Lineage (NCBI taxonomy): Eukaryota > Viridiplantae > Streptophyta > Magnoliopsida > Santalales > Viscaceae > Viscum > Viscum album. Next base: position 224,709,462 of record OY728163.1, read on the forward strand.
TATAATCAATTCCAAATAAAGAGGGAGAAAAAGGCTTAGAACTGTTTAATAAAACCTCGAAAGATTCCATAGAAAGATATAGAATTTGAGCATTGAAAAAAGAGGAAGGGGATGACTAGAGCACAAAGGGAGGCCTCCCCAAGAGGTTCTGGACATATTAGGGTCGGAATTGGGTGGGGGTTAGTTTAATAATTGGATTAAATAGAAAATATTAAAACTCCCTTAATTATGCAAGAATATGGGTTCCATTGGCTCGCCGATGGAACCACCATCTATATGGTGCACCCCACCGGCTTGATGATGTCCATGGATCATCCATTGGGTTGCATACTGAATCCCTCAATCACCATAAGACAATTATAAGGCCCTTTTCCCCTACTACATTCATCCATGTAAGAAAAATAAGACAATGTACAGTGAAACAGAGAAAAAAATGCACCTTGAAAATTGAGTATGTTTAACTATATTATATTTAGGATTTTATGTATATTTTTTAATAAGACACTCTACATGTAGTTATAAGAGTATAAAGAATATCTTATACATTTTTCAAATAAGCTGTGTTAAAAAAGGGGATTTATATTGTTAATTTTTTTCTGCTTTCAATTAATGGGGGTACTAAGTGTAGTTAATGATATTATTATTTTTCACATCTATTTAAATTTATTTGTGTATTTAATATGAAGTTATGCACTTTTTTTATATTATAGTTGTTATTTTTTTTATTTTTCATCAAAATTTTAAAAATATAAAATGTTTATATAAAATTACCAATACTTTCAATTAACACTAGTTTTATGTATTGTTGATAATATTATTGTGTTTTTAGTATATTTTTTATTAATTAAAGTTATTATTATTCTATATTTCTTAGGAGGTACTATATAATGTTTTATAATAATTCCCCAAATAATTAAAATTTTGGACAATCTATATCAAAAATTTGAAATTATACCGTTATATTTCTGTTAATTACAATTAATGTGTGTTTTTTTAGTACTTTCGTATTAATTGTTTTTAATGATTCATTGTTTCATCGATTAGTTTTTATTTTTTAATGTACTTTATGTGATCCTAAACCTAGTTTTATGAAAATATGCCCAAAAAGTATTTAATTTTAGAGAACATTTATTAAAAATAAGATGTTTCATTGCTAATTTTGTCCACTTTCAATTAATATGAACGTTATATATATTTGGTGTTGTCATTGTGTATTTAATTTAACTTTTTCTATGTAGACTAATTTATTGATCATAATGTGTTCCATGTTATGTCTACATTATAATGTTAAATTATTCTAATAAATTTTATATTTTGGATAAAATATCCTAAAAAGGGAATGTTTTGTTATCAATGTTACACTATACTCAATAAACATTGGTCTTTTGTATATTTTGTGATGATAATTTAAATTATTCTCATATATTTAAATATCTTAATTTTTTCACAAATTAATTTATGTATATTGTTTTATTTTATTTGGAACCCTTCACAATATTCCCAAAATATGACTTTAATATGTTATATTTGTGGAAATATTTTTCAAATATAATAAGTTATGTAGAAAAGTTATTATTAATTGTTATAATTTTTAGTTTTATTGTTAACCAATTATGTTTCTATGTTTTTATGATTCATTTTAGTTGTGGTTATTTTTGATTGTTCATGTATTTGATAATAAAATATACATGGCCTTCTTAAATTATGATTTTTTTTTAAATAAGGGACAAACTGTTCTAATAAGGATATGTTCCACCATTAAATTCTTTCTATTTTAATTTATTTTGGGGTTGAAATATTTTTATGAAAAAAGAAATAATTTTTCTTATTTTAATTTATATAATGTTTGTTTTATGTTTTGTTTTTTTTATCATAATACATGATAATATATTTACTAAAACTAACTTGTGTTTATAGTTAGTTAGAAATTGATGTAGGGGTAAATATTGATAGAAAAAAACCTGATCTATAAATCTTACATTTTTGATGAAATTCATATCTAATGAAATTATACTAAAAAACATTTTATGTTAATAATATCTGTTAAATTATATAAAAATTAACAATAGTAGTCTAACCTATTTTAGGGTCGGCCTTAATAGATATTTTTAATTTAAAAGAAAATTCAATAATATGATAATTCTAGTGTTACTATTGGTGTTCTTTATATGAATGATTTTAGAAATGTTGATACTCCATTCAATAAATCTTCCATTAGTAAGTATTGTCTTTAGTATGTTGAAGCCTCTACCAATTATTTATTTATAAAATTTTAAGAGTTCAGAATAGGGGAAACTTATTTTTAATTTTTATTGAAAGAATTTGATCAATTAGGTTTATTTTAGATCCTGTATTTTTAAATTAATGGTACTTCTTTGACATAACATTAAATATCTTACTAAGTGTCATCTTTTTATTTTTTGGGAGAGATACTGAAAAAGTTACCGATTCTATTTCTAAATAATTTTTTTCCCAAATGATCAGGTTTTCTTTCAATGTGTTCATATTTTAATTAATTTTTTTTACCTAGGGTCTTTGCGTTTTAATATGAAATATATTTTAAAAAAAGAAAAAATAGTGCCCCATAGTTTTTACATATTTTATTTGAATGCGTATTTTTGTTTTATTATGAAAAGAAATAAATTAAAATATAATAAATCAAAGTATAAAAAATGTGCTTTGTAATTCATATATATATTTACATGATAACATATAACTGATGTAGAAAGTTTTATGTTTTCCATTAGCCAATAATTATATTAAAAGTAAAATACATCAATATAATACATTGTCCAATATGTTTTCAATCCTAAATTAATTTCATTATTAAATTACACGCATAAAAATATTTAATGTTTATTATTTGTGTTTTAATTCACGAAAAAATATTTACTATAACATAACATTAATTTTGTGTTTTATATTACAATGTAATTGATGTAAATGTACATATTAAGGGTAGGATTATAACACTCCAAAAACCTTAAATAAATTTTAAATGAAATAAAATTAAAAAAAAAATAAATGTTTTTTGATTAAAATATATATTTCAATGAATGAAAAAGTGTATCAGAAGTAAAACATTTATGTATCATTTTTTATTATTTTTAAATTACTTTTATGTTTTAAATAAATGATAAAACATGTGTTTTTTCACTTTTACATTTATAAATAAACTCAATTTTAATTAGATTTTAATAAAAACACATGTTATGTATTTCTTATATATATATTTAAAAAATTCAAGAAAACAAGAACCTAAAAATAATCTAAAATATTAGAAATTAAATGATGTATGAGTAAATATTGAGAATAAAATGTATATTCTAACACTCCCACAACCTTGAAGAGATTAAAAATTAATTTTTTTACCTATAATATGGTATGTGGTTGTAAAATATATTTCAAAATAAGTAAAAAAAATAATTGATAAATAAATTAAAAAGCACACATTCAATTAATTCTCACTCCATAAAAATAATTTTTAGTTTTATATTGAAAAAATATTTATTCTTTATACATATTACTTGCAACAGTATTATTGTAATTTATATTTTCCAGTAATTTTATTATTCCATCATTAAAAATATCTAATAAAAAAGTGATAGATAATATTTTTTTTATTTTTATTCCAAAAATATATATTATAAAATTTCATTGATCATTTTTATTTTACGGTATTTTATATGTTTATAAACTCTTTTCTTTCCTTATATATGTTGTTGATTTGAGTGATAATTTGTAGAAAATATTTTAAAAGTTCTATTAAATAATTATAAAAATACATGAAATGTGAAATTACATAAATTTATAACATAATTTTCACATATAATATATGGCTTATGAATTAAAATTTTTTATTCAGAAAAATAAATAAATAAATAAATGTTATATTGTTTAGGCATTAGCTTTTTCTTTTTTTTTCCAAATGAGATAAATTTTATGATATTTACCTGATTATATCTATATAATGAATTTTTTCTATATTAAGTGAAATTCACATTTTCGAGATCAATATTAATAAATTTGATACTAGGGAATATAATTGAGGGGGGGGGGGGGGGGGTGAAATTGAGATAAAATGATAGATTTTAGATAATGATAAAGACAAAGTTTGAACATTCGAGACTCACAAAGGTGTCTATTTTCTTTTATTTTGTTTTAGTGTTGAACATTTTTTTTCATTATTTTATGTTATAAATTACTTAACTTTATTTTTTTGGTCTCTTGAATTTTTTTATAATAAATTTATCAATAATTAAATATTTAATTTAAAATCTATATAAATTATTTTTCACATGTGTTATTTATTTATTTTTAAAAATAATTATTCTTTATTATAAATTGAAATATACAAAATGTTTATTTTTTTGGGAAATGAAAAATTTAAGAAACATGAGCACATGTATTGGTATAAAAATATCATATTGATCAATCCAACATTAAATTAGATAATATTAGGATGATTTAGATTTATAAAAACAAACTATGGAAAATGAAATTGGGGTACAATTAAAGGAGATAAGATGAGAAAAATATATTTGGGGTCAACTATTTTTAGGTATCAATGATATATATATTGGATTTATTTTTTTAATTATTTTTTAGGATTAATGACAAGGATATTTATTCATTTAAGAAGATTATTAGGTATCAAGTTGTTGTGATTATCTTTAAATAGATTTATTCATCTTTATATCCTCAAATTTAATCAAACATGCCTATTTGTCATTTGAAATCAATTAATCAAACCTATCCAACTTGGAATGGGATAATTTAAAGAAACAACAATATATATTCATTAAATTTCAATCCAGTCAACTTCTTGAATTAATCTTCCATTGATGTTATTTAAAAGTAATTAGAAAAGTTTTTTCCTCAAATACAACCTCATCAAATGATATAGTTTTCTAAACATACCAATTTAATATCGAAAATGGGATTTGAAAAACTAAATGTCACACCGTCATTTCAATTTAGCGTGAACCATGTCACTTTATTAATAAATAAATGAATATATAAAAATAGCTACTGACTTAAATTAAAAATTAAAAATCATTGATTATAAATAGTCTTTTCCTTTTGATGTAACAATTCTTTGAAACCACTCATTAATTTTCATAATTATTATTTACTTGGTCTCTCCCTTAATATCATGGATTCAAAGGGAGTACTATTCACCATTCATCTAAGAAGTTTAAGTCACATTACTACAACTTTCATCCAAAATTAAATATAAAAGCATAATTTAGTTTTTAAAAATTAAAATTTCTCTAAAATAAATATTAATTATTATTCTTTAATGAAATTTAATTTAGTTCAGTTACTAAAAAATTAATCCCATGAATTGTTTATTTTACAATTTTTTATTTGTACTTTATTAATGATTTAATATGTTGTAATTTTATGGTAGGATATTTTATTTTATTCCTTTAATTTATAAATAACATATGAAATTATTAGTATGTTTATAATATATAATAAAAATATTTACGTTACATGTTTTAATAAAAAGAACAACAATAAAAAACATCAATTACTATATGAGTTAGGTAGAATCAAGATCAAGGGTAAATTATGGATTGGTTTTATAAAATATATCCATATTTTGAAGAATAATTCAGATGGTCTATCCACATCACCCTAAACTATATATTATATAAAAATAAAGTTCCATTATGGAATATAGTTGATAAAAAATGATAAATAACCCTAATGTAAAACCTTATAACATAATAATAAAGGTAATATAATTTATCTATTATAGAATATAAGAAACTGAAATTTCATATTTGGATAAAAAATCTAAAACACCCCAAGAATAATTTTATTATTAAAGGATATTAAAGTTCATATTCTTTTAATTTATTCTCTTTTATCCCAAAGTGATAGGTGGATTAAAATCCTAATATATGTATAATAGGGTTTAAGGGAAAACCTCTTTGATTAGATAATATAATGAACCAACATCATATCTATAGATCTTATTTTTTCATCATGATTGGTAGCATTGAGTTATTATGTCACGTTTTATTTGATCAACCATGATTAGTAGGGTAAAAATAATTATAAAATAAAAGTCTTGTTCCTTTATAGTAAATGCTCAAAGAATATAGTCACTAAGATTAGAACCAAAAAACAAATTTGAAGTAGATTCTCTGTTAGATAGTCATATAGATAATGATTGAATGTTCCATAATCACACAAAGGATCAATATTTGGTATCTATTTATAGAGATATATTTAGATAACCATTAAAAAAATTCTCTAAAACTCTTGGTTTATAGCTATCTCCTAATGTATTTTTTTATAATTATTAGAGTTACAAATGATATTCACCATAGTCCTTCCATTTCTACATATCTATTTTTTACTTTTTAATGTTCTAATATGAATATTATTTGAAGGTTTCTAGATTCCTAATAAATATTGAATGTCTAGTTGGTAGGATTCAACAAAAAACAACTTCCAAAAAACATCATTCAAACATGTATGAAATAGTTAAAGTGTATTATGATTTATGAAAACAATGATTTAGAAGATATTTTTAGAAAATTAATAAAAAATATCCCAAATTTTGATAATCATAAATAATGATAAAAATCATATTTTATATAAGTAATAAATTAAAATTAAAATTTATAAATATTACTTTAATAATTTACATATCATACCATTACCACTTTTTAAGAAGTTATTTCCTTAATAATATTTTCCCCCAACATAAGAGAAAATAACATACTTTGATAATATTTCTTCGACCTTTTGATTATAAAAAAGAAACAAACAAGTTTATAATAGTAAAATAAATATATTTTAGATGAAATATATATAGAAATATAATAGAAAAAAAATTCATTGAAATTTTTAAAAATTTAAACTTAATAAGAAATTAAATATTTAATTTTTATTCATAACCCTTAATATATTTCTATAGTTTATCATTGTTATATTCTTAATATTTAGTCTTACATTAATTGAATTCATTATTTATCTACATATATTTATATTTACTCTCAAATCAAACTATTTAATTTATAACTGACCTTTCTTGGTTTATTAATTCACCTTGAAAACTTCCATAATTTTCAAAACATGGAAATTTTGAAGACAATCCTATTTGAAGTTAAAAATATATGGAGTAAAATAATTTCATAATAAATAATTTACATTTTATATTCATGTGGGGTTTCAACACTATTTTTTTTTTCAAAATTTAATTCTCATTTAGGTTATCATTTTTAGATGAATTGAATTTTCATGAACAATATTTTTATACTTATAGATTATAATAGGAATTCACTTCCTATCATTTTTAGTCTTTATAACGCTCTAATTTATACAAATTTATCTATATTTATCTAATTCAAACTGATAAAATCAGGTTATGAGATATTCAACTTCCCTATTTCATCAACCCAAGAAAATATGTTGTTAGCGGACATGGATTTCCCCTTAGACTCTTCTAGATGGTCTTCACCATTTTATTGTAAACTCATCTCATGAAATTGAACAAAATTGTTTTCTTTATAAAATTTTTCTTCTCCAATATTATTTTCTTTTAGTTTTATAAATTCTAGAGAAACATATTCCCCAAATTATTTTTAAAGTTTTTTAGGAGACCAGATATATCCTAGTGTTTTTTGTATTTTAATGAGTTTTTTCAGAATCCATGGATACAAAATCTGAAGAATATGTTTCATTGGACGGTGATTATGTTTTATTTTTATATTTTTAATGGGAAAATTATTACTAGAATATAAATGTTTTAATGTACCATCTTGATATTTATACTATTTACTTTTTTCCCAATTTCTGTATGGTAATCATGTATATAGATTAAATAAGAAGGGGCTTTAACATTTATCTTTTTAAATTTACATTTTCCATTAGAGGATAATGATGGAGAGAAACCAAATCTATTATATGGCTATACTTATGCTTTATTTCCATGTTCCTGGATAGTTTACATTGGTAGAATAACCTTTAACCACTTATTATTTTGAAAAAATCCGTTCTTCTCCTATTCGAATTTATTCGGTTTCTCAGATTCCATTTTTTTTCTAATCCTCTTCTATCTTTATATCATCTTCATATTCCTTTTTATTCCTCCATATTATCAATATGTTTAGTGATGAAATTTTACAACATTTATTTTTTAGGTTCATCAAATAACCATTCACTTTGATTCAACTTACTTATTCTTAACATCTGTTTTCTCAATAGTAGGGTCCACTATTAATTTTATAATGTTAGAAAGATATTACTTAACTATATATTAGAACCATTGTGTATTTTTTTTGACATTTTACTCTCTCTATTTTCCATTTTATACTATGAAGTATTATATTTATTCATTATCATCATTTATATTCTAATTTCTACCATTTATAGAGAAAAACACATTTCTTCATTATCTAGGGAGATGAAATTCACTTCCTTTAGAGTCTTAATTATTTCACTTGTTTGTTTTTCCAAACCATCTGTTTATTCTAAATGAGGTAGGAATTCTTCACATGGGTTAATAAAACCTATATACTTACTATTATATTCCATCATTAACTTAATGAAAATGTATTAATTTAATGTATTTAATTTAACCTTTAATGGTTTTACAATATCTATTTTTCCTTTAATTGACGTCATATTTATTAAAATTATACTCAAAATGAGATAGTATGGTAACATTATAAATATTATAAATTTGGAATGTATACATTCTATGAAATAACAAATGAACTAAATAATATTAAACATCCATATTATAAATAAGAAATAAAAAATAGGAATATCCTGGACATTCATTATGTGAATAGCTTCTTTTATGAAAATAACAAAATTCTTGAGTTACTTTAAAAAAATACTCTTTTTAGAACCTAAAATTTTCATTTTATGATTTTTTATTTATGAAGAAATAGATTTATTATAATTTAATCCTTTAAAAATGATCTTTTTTTTTCATATTCTTATGATATACTAATAATTACAATTTAACTAACAAAAGTTTTATTATATTTATAAATTTCTAAAAAATCATAGTAAATTTGTGATCATCTATTAAATAAATGGATATATAATATTAAAAAATTCATTAATTATAGAATTATAAAATATATATGATTGGTTATTTAGATTTTTTATTAGTTTCCACATTGTGAATTTTATGATCTTCTAGAGTAATGATATATATATGTTATACCACTTTGTGTTCATCAATATTTGAAAGTAGTTCTCTCTAGAAGACATCTTACTTTTGTCATATAAATTTGTATATAATAGTGTATTATATTTGTATTTATAGATAATATATTCTGACCAATATAAATGAACAAATATTTTGAAAAAATATATGAAAAAGGATGGTTCCAGATTTTATTTGGAAATGATCCGCAACAAATTTACTATAGAAAAATTAAAAAAATAACTACCCTTTATATATTAAAATATGATAATTATAAGACAATTATATAGTAATAAATATAGATTAAATTGTATTACCATAAAAAATTATAATATATGGTTTTTCACAAAATCATAAATCTTAGATTTTTAGGAAGATAATCATCACTAAATTTTCAAATTATGAGTAGTAAAATAAATTTAATGTTTCCGGTTTAATGTTATGTATTTCTAAAAAAATAAATCATTCTTACAAAATTATCTATCTAATACTAATAAAATAATTGTGTATTATTATTTTATTTTAATAATAATATTAGAAGTATGTATTTTGATGTGCCACTTAGGTGGTGGCGTGGTGGTGAAGGAGAGTCGTACAAACAACATCGTTCTTTGGGAGGTTCAGCGTTTGAGTCCTGGGAGTCCACTTTCGGGGCGAGCCTATCCCCTGGGATCCAACCATCTTTCCAGGTCACCCAGTCTTAATTGGGTGGAAAAAATGAGATGTGGCCTAATGTGCTGACAGATTGCTATGATGAACCATCGTCAATCGGGCTGTCAGCCTCCAGGATGCTCTGCCATCTTGGCTGGAAACAACTCCTTCCCCAACTGTGACCCTACCTCTGGGGAGTGAGCTCTTCATGGGGGAGGGGGGTTTCCATGTGCAGATGGTTCGAAAAGGCCCCACATGGGAATTCTCTTTTAAAAGCGAAAGTGTGTATTTTGATGTGATTTTCATACTTGTGTCCTCTATAAATGGATACATAAAATGATATTTCTATAAAAACAATATCACCCCCTTTCTCAAGAAGTTTTTCAATATAAAATCATAAATTCATCACCTTACGTTTTTATGAATTATTTTTATCAATTAAATTAAATTTATTTTATATCTTTCATTATAAGGAATATAATGTTCAGATTGCGTTACAAGCGAAAATGAGTTTTGACAAACCTTGACATATTATTAATTTTATTTTTTAAACAGAACCACTATAACCTATCAATTAAATATAGTTGTTTTAATAGTATTTATTTTTTAAAATATTAATTATAATGGTTTTATATAATGAAAAAATAATGATAAAAAGTTCTTAATTTTTAGAAATGTCTTTATATGCTTCAAAAATACTATTTTTTCAGAAAATGGTTTTATTTCATTTTATGAAGAAATTATAAAAACTTATTTTTATAAATTTTAGAAAATTAATTTTTTTTAAAAAATCATTTCTTAAATCTACAGATCAAAACTTTCTTAGAGTGAATTTTCGATAACTTTCAAAAAAGACAAAATTTTTATTGAATAGTGAAAAACACAAATTTTTATTAAGATCTGTCTTTTCATTTACCACTTTTAAAAACATCCAAATTATTTTAATATGGTTTTAAAAGTAAAATTAGTAAAATTATATATATATATATATATATATATATATATATATCCAATTTAGGTTAGTGGGTTCAATTCCATATTGAATTGGAATATTAAAAATTCCAATACTTATGATAATTTTCTCTTTGGAGAACTGATTTCTCATCGCGTATATAGGTTTAATTTTAAATTAAATTATTCTAATTTTGTGAATTTAATTTTGAAAAATGGATCCCATATTTTGAATCATAATAATTTATTTTTTATAATATGTTTAATTTAATATTTTAACATTATGAATTATAAAAAGAGAAAATAACAATTTCTACCTTTAATGTGAAATTGTGTTTACTAGGGGTTAAACTAAAATGATAAGGGGTAAAATGAAATTGTAACATGTAAAACAACCACTTTAGGGAAATGTTTCTTCCTTATATATTATATTATTGAGAATGGTACATTTTTGATCCTTTTGGAATGAGAAAAATAAGGGTACACCTTTTTCTTTTTAAAAATTACAACTGTTTCACTCACCTCACATATAAAAGGACAGCCCCTATCCTATCCTCTCTACACTTCAAAAACCTTATGGTTCAGAAACTACAAGTAAAAATAACTTAATTAATTCCCTAATATCATCCTATAATCTATTTTTTTATCATAAATCTAACATAGGAAGGCATTTGTTGAAAACCCAAGGAGGTTACCCGAAGAAGAGGTAACATTTTTCAACAATCATTTTTATTTTATTTCTTTATACTCCTCCTTAAAATATTATTAAACCATGATAATATAGTAACCTGAATATCCTCCATGTAATAAAATTCTATTATACTCTTTTCATTTCCTACACCCATCTCCTTTTCCCTTAAATGGGAAATGATAATGTCTCACATCTTTATGGTGGACTATTATCTCATGAACCGATGTGACTTGTTTTTCATTAACACCCCACATGGTTGGGTATGATGATGGAAATATTATATATATATGATGTTTTTAACCTAAATATACTTATATAATTATTATATAACATATACCTTCTTACTTTCCATTCCGTAGAGAGTGCGATAATGTCATTCGTGTGTGTGGAAGACTACCGCCTCATGAAGTGATGTTGTAACGCCCTGACCCTAGTTACCCAGAGTTGGTGAATTATTACATGACATCGGCATGATCATAATATATCAAGTTTCAAAATACAAATTAGTTTATTATTTTTTAAGTACTAAATACGTACATAAGTTTTACATTACATCATGAAATGGAAAAACAACAACATTGTGTCCCCTTTGAACACACTCATATCCCATAGCCTATTTCTACAGGGTAATCATAATATCCTCCTTGCATCCTTTAAAAAAATTAAACATTAAAAGGGGTGATCTCAAATTCTCATTAAGGATAACAATATAGTGGATACTATCATAAATATGCATAAGCATTTTTGGTAATGTATAAGACTAAAACATAAACCTTTTAAACATAAACTTCAACATATTATGGAAAAGATAAATAAAATAATTCCATTTAATTAATCACATGGATATTCTACTAGTCGAATAATCACATGTAATTTCAATAGATAATTTTATAATGATGGAATATATAATGTCGGACATCATAGCCACATAGTCATGGCCTCATGCCAAGACTACAAATAAGATTTTGTCAAGGCCTTGGGCCAAGACACTGGTTTGTCTCATGAGACCTACCAATGCATTGAGGATCTATAGAAGGATCCAACCATCACTTACTAAGTCTAATGAATTCCTAATATGAAAATATTGAAACATAATAAAAACATTTGTATTAAAACTCGCAAAAAAATGTCAATATTTTAACCACAAACCATGAATGGTATAAAAACATCACATCCACAGTCAAACATAACTCATTCATTACAATATGTAATATTGTATTATAATAAATTTACCTAAATAAAGAATAATTAAGGATATAGACATAGATGAAAATAACCAGTAAAACAATTTGAGAGATATATCCCATTTTTCTTGAAAACATTCACAAGTCTCACTATTTATCAAAAAGCTGTTAAAAATACATTTTTTAATCAAAGTGTCCCATACCACTTTGAATCTTTTATAAGGAATTTTAATTTTAAAACATTCATTTACACATAAATAAATCCCTAACACCATTTTTAAAACATGGACATTAATGTGAAAGAATTAAAAGAATAAATCTTTAAAACATTTAAAATGATATTTTAGTTAGAGTTCAGAACCAAATGAGAGACACTTGAATATAGATAATTGAGGTAATAAAAACTTTAAAATATCATGATAATTATGGGATTCATGATAAACTATGTCAAAGTGAAATATGTACACCATATAAAAGTGAATCGGTGCATAACAACAAAGAAGTCCCAATAGATTGTAAATTGATATGAAATCCATTATAAGGACTGTATCCTTAGGTTAAGGATAAATAAATGACATACTTATGTGCAGAAAATATAAATAAAATAAATATGACTATATATTCAGTGTAAATGAATAATAGGACATTCACACGTATTCTTGTAAAAACAACACCAATGACTTGGATGTTTAACTCAATGAATGGAAATTGAGTTATTAATACTCTTATCCAGTTCATATCGATGACTTGAAAATTTATCAATGAAGTGATTACGTGTATCAAAAGTATATCCACACAAAATGGAGTGTAAATAAATAAAAAAATATATAAATATTGATTTCACACATAATCTTGGAGTAAAATAATCAATGAAGTTTGTGTAAAACCCCATGAGTGGAAATCGAAATTAGAAATTCCCTTACCGATTTGGTAACTTACGAAACATACACCCCATGAATTAAGGATCATACAATGAAGATTTAAATACCTATAAATTAATTTATATTACACAAATAATAAAATCACGGGTAGTATATACACCACACAAAAGGAAATAGTGGCCATATAGCATGAATCTCCCGGGAATAAGAAGTGAGATGAAGACCCCTTACCTTGAATTTTTCCTTTTTGAGGATACTATAACCTCCTATATAGTGTTGAAATAATTTTTATTAAATTATAAAATAAATATATACATAAATATCATATCATATATGATCTTCTAATATTTCTTTGTTAATGATATTTCAGTAGAATCATTGTTTTGGGTGTTAACTGATTCGTTTTCATTTATATGTTTTGTAATGTAAGTAATGTTTTTTATTGATATGATGTATTTGATTCATATCCAGAATTATATTAAGTTATTTAAACATTATCTTTAATCATAAAATTAAAATTATTATTTAATGGGTATGATGGGGAATGAATCTCATCACGTTTGTGGTGTCGGTAATTCATACGTACGCATGAGCAACAATACCATTATATTCATGGTGAAATCGTAAGTAATTGGATGGTTATATTATGTATAAATAATCATTATAATGTTATATTTATTATTTACATCATTTATACTCATTATTATATCCATCCAAATAATGAAATGCTGGATAAAAAACTACACCACGACGTGGAGACAGTAAGCCGTACATACGCATGTATGGTGAATTTTTCATTCATAAGATGGATAAAATAATGAAAATGGTTGTCAAATATTTATAATAAAATCATAGTATGTATAAGGTACTAGATTTATTATTTTGGTATGGAAATAACAATGAAAGGGGAAGTGGAAGAAGAAAAGAACTTTAAAAGAGGTGATGAAATAATTACCTCTTCTCCGGGTACTTCCTTTTGATTTGATCAAAAGGGATCCATAGGTTGGATTTATGATAAAAGTAAGGTCTCTATATTGAATTGAGGGTAGTTGGGAGGATATTTTAACATGGTTTGGATGAGAAAAATGGCTTTGGAGGTGTGATTTTTAGAGAAGGGGAAGTACCCATTTATAAGAGAGGTGATGGTCACTTTAGGAAAATCTTGGAATATTATTTTATTATAAAATTATTTTCGGTTTCTAATGGCTCAAAAAGGATTTATTTTTAGGATAAGGTGGGTATGGGTTGAAAAACTCTCAACCAATAGGTTTTAGACTAGTTTCGGTCACAATATTAACCTTATTGTTTAGATTTAACTCTTAGTTAAATAGTTTAATTTTTACTATGTATTCCTATATTATTATAATTAATGGTCAATAAAATTACTATAAAAAGGAAAGACAACCCCATGTGGTTCCTTAATGACATATATATATATATAATTATATGAGTCCTTTGGATGAACCATATATTATTAGGAATATTATAACATTTAATAATATTGTATTTATTTTAAAACTTTATTTATGTCAATTTTGACACTATTTAGTATTTGGTTTTTGTGAAAGTCAAAAAAACATGATTAATTTGAAAAAAATAAATTTAATCAATCCTAAAATATCATATTAAGCTATAAAATTAGTTTAATTCATCAAAAGTCTCAATTAAATTTTTTTATAGTTATAATATCAATTATCTAAATCATTCCTTAATAATGTAATTACTGCATCATCATTGTGTCATAAATAAATTTACTTATTTAACATCTAAAGAATATAAATAAAATACCATTATGTAGGAAGTATTTTTATATTTCTAATTAATACTTATAGTCAAATTTTCTTATGTATCACCCTATATAAAAAGGTTTATTTATTAAACTATGAATTTAACACTTTTAACTCTTCTTTAAATAAAATAATAATAAATGTCCTAATCTAATCCAAGTGGATAAAAAGGACCATATTTTATTCCTAAGGTTTATTTTGGTCGAAATACACATATACAATAGAATTAGGACATGTGTTAGGGTAATTATAATATCATTTTACCTTTAATTACCCTATTTACATTTAACCGTGGTAAATAAAATGGAAAAGTAACTATTCACCAAAAACTATTTTCATCTCATTGAACCACATTTTACTTAGTTATTTCAACTGTTTCTCTTGTTATTTTGAAATTCAATTCATAGAAGTGGTAAAATTCCATTTTATGCCAAATTTCAAATGTTTCTAGAAGGTGGGTAAAATGCGTTAAAAAGTTCAATAAAATTTTATCCGTCTAATTTTATTATAAAATGAATCCAATGAATTACATTGAAAATATATTGGTATTATGTATCTATTTTGACTTAAAATAAATTTAAATAAAATAAATAATTATTTAAATAAAAAATAGGTTTTAATCAATAACATAGTGCTTTTCACTATTCATTAAAAATTGAAAGTTTTCAGAAAAATACCAAAAATTCACCGAAATATAATTTTGATATTCCAAATTAAAAAATGATATCTATTTTAACAAATTATAAACATAGAAGTTTTATTAATTAATTTTAATAAATATTCCCATTGTCAAAACAAGAAAGCGGGTTTTTGAGGAGTAAAAACTATCAAAAGATTGATATGCCTTTATGTACAATTTAAATGTAAAATTTAATCTAATGACCAACATTGGATTAAATGATAAAAATATAATCTTATTATACTTCCAAATCATTCAAATGTACAATTTAACACTCTAAATTATTTTGATTAAAAAAGTTGTTTACAATTAAAAGTCTGTATTTTTCACTGTTCATCAAAATATGAAAGTTATCAGAGAAGCACCAAAAATTTGTCCAAACTATATTTTTATGTCTTAATTCTAAATAAGTAGTTTATTTGGTCAAATTGAATATATAAAATTTTCAAATATTAGATTTAAAAAGGGTTCAACATTAAAAGGCGAAAAAATCGCATTTTTTGAAAAATACTTATTCTATATGAAAAATTGAATTTGTTCTTATATTATGTCTAAGAAAGACATAATATGTATGTTAAAAGTATATGTATTACATAACATTCAAAATGCAGTTAATACTATTCGTAACCATTTTTTGAACAGCTAGTTTGGTAAGTCGTGGTGCACTCGAACTCAGTCTTGTGTGTAGCACATGCAATTGAGTTACATTAAATATAATAACTTACTATGAAATATTAGGCTGTTACATGCTTCCCCCCTTTTGGAAATTGTGTCTTCACAATTTTAAAATTGCGTTTGAGAACTTCATTGAAAGTCCCACATCGGAAAAAGATTCAGTAAAACCATCACTTTAAAAGAAAGAAAGAGACGTACAAAGGTCACCTGAGATAACCCGTACTCGGATTCCATGTCAGGAAATATGTGTATAGAAGATAAACTAAGTTTAATGTTATAATGTATAGTTATAGAAAACATGATCAGGATAAAGTTAACTATAAGAAAACCACAAAATTTTGATGGGTTAAATAGTCATTAGGTTCCTAGTAGGAAAATTAAACGAACAAAGTTTTGTGGTTTTATGTTCCATTTAACAAAGTTGAGGAATTTATTTATTTGATTAGCTAATCACCTAAAGAGATATACTTACTTTTTAAGTTGAGTTTAATCATTTAATAAATTTCTACCACTAACTCATCTTTTCTCCAAACAATTAGTATTCAAGATAACTTGGTCACACATAAAGCACTAGAATAAACTTCTAGAGAATAAAATAATCCACAAAGGATGAACTATATATTTCCCTTGTATTTAGAGATAACTAAAACCAAAGGGTTAGTACAAGATTAGATGATCACCAAAATGGAAAATCCTTTATAGAAAGAAATACTAATCTTAATTTACAAAATAAACGAACAATACCAAAAGATCAATTAATACCATTCGATTAGCAATTGTCCTTAAAATACTTCAATAGAATCCAAAATAAGATTGAAACCAAAAAATCAAAAGAATTTAATCACATAATCTTTCATAGTAAATCTTAAAATTTATCTCCAAATAACATCAACTAATCCTAAAGTTTCATACAGAAGTGTAATTAACCAAATCAATATTATTTATGATAGGTTAATCATTTCCATTAATAATATGAATCTCTATAAAAAACATATATTCTTCCAAGTTTTAAAAAACATTCACCATTACACCTCAAATAAAATCCCATAGTATTCTATTTTTCTTAGGTATATATTGTTCCAAGTAGAGAGAACATCTTCTGAAATAACATTTACCACTTAATCACCAAATCATTTTCCTATACTAGCGATATCCATGTGATAAAACATAATATCCCAAGTTTACTCATTATTGATCAATAAAATCATTTAACTAAAAAGAATTAGTAAAACTAACCATGTACTTCACATAGTCTAGTGGTAGGTGATAAATCCTAGTTACACTTTGTTTTTGTATTTGATTCCCTTGACTTTGTCCGATGTGACGGGTTATCGTACGGTCTACACATTTTCCTTTTTCAAAAACAATATTTTATAAAATTCCCAAAAGTAGATAAATTCTCCAAAATAACTATAACATAATTTAACCACAAATGTTTTCTCATACCTCATATTTTTATCCCAAAAATTAATAACTTGTAGTTTTCTCAAGTTCAAGGATCATATAAAACCAAATGGTCCTTTATGACTATATCCAAAAAATAAAATATAATTCTTCCTCAAATAGAATTTTCACATGACAAATTGCACGGTTACACATGAAAGAGAAAAGTCTTCCAAAGTAATCCCATCAACAAAGAGAATTAATACTTTTAAACATTTCACTATCCATATATTTCCACATAGGTTCTTCCCTGAACTAGTGGTTATCCTATAGAATAGAGCATTGATTCCGGTAATGCCCAATTCCCCTACATTTTTGGAAAATTAATGCAAATGGATTCTTAGGTTTATTTTTATTTTCATCCAAAGTAATCTTCATTTTTCCTCAGCAATTCTTTAATTTATGTCCGTATTTCACACACATAAAGAATTTCTTTGTTCCATTGAGACAGTTTCCTAGATGTATCCTTCCACATTTCAAGCATGATGGAAATTGAGCTGTCTTTTCTCCATGGTCTTAACTACTGGAGATCTTATCATTCTCCTCCTTTCTATTTTTTTTGAGTTTGAGAGCTGATTAATGTATATATTTTTGTCATATTTTTGGAAACCTACTTTGTCATGAACAAAATATATTTTATGCCTATCAACATTCCATTTAGTTGCTCATTTCCAACATATTGGACACATTGTAAATCATGTTCAATATTACTATGACTTCCTTAGAATCCATCCATTGACTAAAACTAGAAAGCATAGTGTGAGTAACAATAGTCATAAAATAATTTTGAGAATATCATGAAACATTATTTTCAATGTAAAACACCTTATTATTAACTAAGGTTATTTATTCTCATGTTATATTAAAATCCTTCAAATCATTTTGTAAAGAAAATGTGAATTATCCTAAGAATATCCTCTGGGAGTGTCGTAACCAAGAGTGCAGCAAGGCCCATTTTCGTACACCAGTTCTCGTTTGAGTCTAGATTAAAGCGGTGTTTTTGGGTTTTACCCCTATGTACATCTGTACCAGAGCTGCCTCTACCTGCTCATATCTAGACTGAGATGTATTTCTTGGAAAACCTTCATAATATTTAAATTACCAAACATTTTTGATGTTTTTCTATACTAATCATCAAATTCTATCTTAGGGTAGTGTTTTCAAATCAGAGTTTTTAAAAATCTAGTTTCCAAGATTTGTACTAAACTTCCTCTGATACCAATTATAATGCCCAGACCCTAGTTACCCTGAGTCGGTGTATTATTTCAAAACATTGGAATGATCACAAGAAATCATGTCTCAAAAGATCAATTAGTTTAGAAGCCTTGGAAGTACTAGACACATACATAAGTTTTATATTACATCATGAAATGAAAAAACAACAACCTTTTATCCCCTTTGAACACACTCATATCCAATAGCCTATTCCTATATGTTAATTTTAATATACTTATTCACATCCTGTGAAAAATAAAACATAGAAAGGGGTGATCTTAGATGCTCAGTAAGGATAAAAATATAGTGTAGAATAACATAAATAAGCATAAACATTTATGGAGATGTATAAAACTAAAATACAAGCATTTTAAACAGAAAATTCATCATATTATGGAAAATATAAATCAAATAATTCCATTTAATTATTCACATGGATATTCCACTAGTTGAATAATCACATGTAATATCAATAGGTAATTTGATAATGATGGAATGCAAAATTCTAGACATCATAACCACATGACCAAGGCCTCATGTCCAGACTATAAATAATATTTTGTCAAGGCCTTGTTCAATGAAACTAGTTTGTCTCATGAGACGTACCAATGCATCAAGGAGCTATAGAGAGCTCTTCTCTTCACTTACTAAGTCCAATGAATTTCTCATATGAAAAGGTTGAAACATAATCTAAATATTCGTATTAAAACTATCATATGAAATGTAAATATTTTAACCACAACCCATTAATGGTATAAAAATAGAATATCCACAGTAAAAAATAACTCATTTAATATAATATGGAAGATTGAATAATAATAAATCAACCTCAATCAAGAATAATGATGGATATTGACATAGATGAAAATAATCTGTAAAACTATTAGAGAGAAATATCCTTTTTTTCTTGAAAACATTTACAAGTCTCACTATTTATCAAGAAGTTGTTAAAAATAGATTTTTGAATAAAAGTGTCCCATAACAATTTGAAAATTTTAAAATGAATTTTAATTTGAAAAAATTCATGTCCATATAAATAAATCCTTAACACCATTTTTTAAACATAGACATTGATGAGAAAGATTCAGAAGAATAGATATTCAAAACATTTAAAATGATATTTCAGTTACAGTTCCAAAAAAATGATAGACACTTGAATACATACAATTGAGGTAATAAATACATTATATTATCAAGAGAATAATGGGATTAATTATATACTATGTCAATGTACAGTATGTACACCATATAAAAGTGAATTGGCACATAACAACAAAGAAGTCTCAATGAAATGTAAATTAAGATAAAATCAATTATAAGGAACATATATTTAGGTTAAGGACAAATCAATGACATAATTATGTGAGAAAAATAAAAATACACTCAGTATGACATGATATTTAGTGTAACTAAATTATAGGACATTCACAAAAATTCTTGTGAAAATAACACCAATGACTTAGATGTTTTACTCAATGAATGGAAATTGAGTTAAGATTACTCTTATCAAGATCTTATCGATGAATTGAGAATTTATCAATGCATTAATTATGTGTATCAAAAGTATATCTATATAAATGGGAGTTTAAATTGCTATAAAAATAAATAAATAGTTATTTCACACATAATATTGGAGTAAAATAATCAACAAAGTTTGCGTAAAACCCAATGAGTGGAAATAGAAATTAGAAATTCACTTACCAATTCGGTAACTTATGAAACATACAACACATAAATGAAGGATCATACAATGAAGATGTAAAACCACATAAATTAAAGTATATTACACAAATAATACAATCATGGGCAGTACATACACCACACAAATGGTTGTAGTAGCAATATAGCTTGAATCTCACAGGAATAAGAAGTGAGATGAAAACCCATTACATAGTACTTTTCCTTAGTTGATGTTTCATTAAACTCCTTTATAATGGTGAAATAATTTTTATTAAATTATAAATTAACCACACAAATAAATATTTTATCATACATGATCTTTTAATATTTCTTTGTTAATGATATTTCAGTAGTATCACTGTTTTGGGTGTTAACTGTTTCATTTTCATTGATAAGTTTTGTTACGTAAGTAATATTTTTTTATGGATATGATGTATTTTATTAATATCAATAATGATATTAAGTTCTTTAAAAATTATTTTTAATCATAAAATAAAAATTATTCTTGAATGTTTACGATGGGGAATGAATCTCATCGTATTCGTGGAGATGATTATCCGTACGTACGCACGAGTGAAAATAACATTCTATTGATGGTGAAATAGTACGCAATTGGATGGTTATATTATATAAAAAAAATCATTAACATGTTTTATTTATTATTTACATCATTTTACTCATTATTATACCCATCCAAATAATTAAGTGTTGGATAACAAACTACACCACGACATGGAGATGGTAAGTTGTACGTACGCATGTATGGTGACTTTGTCATTCATAGGATGGATAGAATAATGAATATGGTTGTACCATATTTATAATAACATCATAGTATGTAGAAGGTGTTGGAGTTATTATTATGTTATGGAAATAACAAGGAATGAGGAAGTGGAAGAAGAAAAGTACTTTGAAAGAGGTGATGGAGTAATAACCTCTTCTTCTGGTGCTTCATTTTGATTTGATCAAAAGGGCTCAATAGGTTGTATTTACGATCAATGTAAGGCCTCTAAGTTGAAGTGAGGGTAGTTGAGAAGATATTGGAGCTGGGTTTTCCTGAGGAAAATGGATTTGGAGGTGTTTTTTTGTGAGAAGGGGAAGTACCCTTTTATAAGAGAGGTGATGGTCACTTCTGGAAAAGATTGAAATATTATTTTATTATACAATCATTTTAAATTTATAATTGATAAAAATGGATTTATTTCAAGGATAAGGTGGTAATGGGTCAAAAATTTCTCAACCAGTCATTTTTATATAGGTTCAGGTCACCATATTAACCATATTGTTTAGATTTAACTCTTAGTTAAATAGTTTAATTTTTACCATGTGTTCTTATACTATTATAATAAATGGTCAATAAACTTAATATAAGAATCCAAGAGAACCACAAGTGGTTCTATAATAACATATATATATATATATATCATTATATGAGTCCTTTGGATGAACCTTATATTTTTAGAAATATTATAACATTTAATAATATAGTATTTGTTTTATAAATTCATTTATGTCAATTTTGACACTATTTAGTATTTGGTTTTTGTGAAAGTAAAAAAAAACATGTTTAGTTCAAAAAAATAAATTAAACAAATACTGAAATGTCATATTAGACTATAAATTTAGTTTAATGAATCAAAAGTCTCAATTTATATTTCTTTGGATATTTATAATATCAATTATTTCAATCTTTCATTAATAAGGTAATTATGAAATCATCATTGTGTCATAAATAAATTTCATTATTTAATGTTTAAAAATTATAAATAAAATTCCATTATGTATGAAATATTTTTAACTTTATAATGAATATTAATAGTCAAATTTATCATATGTATATCCCAATATTAAAAATAGTTTAGTTATTAAACTTTGACTTTAACACCTTTAACTCTTCTTTAAATAAAATAATAGTAAACTTACAAATCTAATCCAAGTGGATAGAAAGAATCATATTTTAATAATAAGGTTTATTTTTGTTGAAATAAAATTATCCAATAGAATAACAACACAGTTTAGGGTAATTATAATATCATTTTTACCATTAATTACCCTATTTACTTTTAACTGTGGTAAAACAAATTGAAAAGTTACTTTTAAAAAAAAATTATTTTCATCCCATTGAACCAAATTTTAATTAATAATTCCAACAATTTCTCTTGAAATTTTTAAATTCAATTCACTAAAGTGGTAAAATTACATTTTATGAAAATTTGCAAATGTCCTTAGAAGGTGGGTAAAAGACGTTAAAAAGTTCAATAAACTTTTATACATCTAATTTTATTGTAAAATGACTCCAAGGAATTAAATTGAACATATATTGGTATTATTTATCTATTTTCACTTAAAATAAATTTAAATAAAATAAATAATTATTTAAATAAAAAGGAGGTTTTAAACAATAACACAGTGTTTTCACTATTCATCAAAAATTGAATGTTTTCAGAAAAATACCATAAATGCACCCAAAACTAATTTTAATATTTAAAATTAAAAAATTATGTCTATTTTACCAAATTAATAATATATAACTTGTATTAATTAATAAAATAAATATATTCCCATTGTTAAAACCGAAAAGTAGGTTTTTGAGGAGTAAAAACTATCAAAAGATTGATACGTGTTTATGTCTAATTTAAATGTAAAATTACATTCAATGACCCACATTGGATTTAATGATAAAAATATAATCTAATTATAATTCAAAACATTAAACTGTACAATTTAACACAATAAATTATTTTGATTAAAAAAGTTGCTTTCAGTTAAAATTTAGTATTTTCATTATTCATCAAAATACGAAAGTTATCAGAAAAGCACCGAAAATTTATCCAAACTAAATTTTTACGTACCTTTTAGAAATAAGAAGATTATTTTGTCAAATTTAATATATAAAAGTTTTAAATATTGTATTTAGAAAGGGTTCTCCATTAAAAGGTGGTAAAATTGCATTTTATTGAAAAATATGTGTTTTATCTGAAAAAATGAAATTGTTCTTATATTATGTCTAAGAAACACATAATATGGATGTTAAAATTATATAGAGTATATAAAATTCAAAATTCAGTTAATAATATTCATAATCGTTTTTTGAACGACTTTTTTCGTAAGTCGTGGTGCGCTCGAACTCGGTTTTGCGTGTAACACAAGCTATTAAATTACATTAAAGATAATAACATACTATGAAATATTGGGGTGTTACAGATGTGATTTTTTTCTATAAATATTTTCATGAATGGTAATATGGGTTTATATAATTAATATATATGATATATATGAAATAAAAATTATTCTTTAAGGGTAATATGTTATTTAACATCTTTCATTTCATCCATTGAGAAAATGGAAACAACATTCATGTATATGTACGACCTATCATCTACATGAAAGTTGTTTTTCATTTTCTATCTATAACATTTAAGGATTACTATAAATACCTATATAATGAATATATATGATATTTATGTCATGTTTGAAATTTTGTAGAATATTAATCCATAAACAAAGAAAGAGTACTGAAAATATCAAACTAAAACATTGGTGAAAAACGAAGTAGTTATTACCCGAAACATAATTTTAACAATGGATTGTTAATAATCAGTTAATGAAAAGACATAAGTAAATGTTTTTTTGTTTTGATATATATGAGTATTTTTATTTAATATAAAATAAATATATATTTAATATACATGATTTTTGAACTTTTACAAAGGATGTCGAGACTTAAGGTAATAGATTTTTGTGTCAAATTTGATTCTTTGAGACATATGTTATGTTATACACCTAACTAATTTTATGTGGTCTATATATTTACCATTGATATGTAATATGATTAATTTAATTATTCACATTATATTTTAGATTTCATTTAATTTTATTCTTTCATGGGGCTTACAATCCAATGTTACTAAAGTGGTAAGGGTTTTATGATATATTTTCATTGTTTATAAAGATTGTTAATGTTTATGATTTTGATGATGAAATATTGTGACATATATCTCAATATACACATGAATTTTCTTCTAATATGGTTATTTCATGAGAATACATGTTTTACTTTCATTTTTATCCCTTTATGTACTCAATAGTTCAAAAAACTTATTTTAAGAAAAATTTTATATATTTATCTATTCAGTCAAAAACAATTTTTTATTCCATATCCTTGTCTTCTAAAAAAATCAAAAACATTTAATATTATATATTGGATTTATTTAATACATTAGTACCAACATTTTAAATTTTATAAAGTGTTTTAAAAGGAATCTTTATATAATTTTCCAAACAAGTCCCATATAGATTTTACAGAAAATTGAAAGGAATCTTTGTTTTAATATGTAAAACATGAGATTCAATTTCAACCTTTATGACCAAATAATTTTTTAAATCCCCATTTATATGTTTCGAAGTATATTTTTAAAGAAAATCATTTCAAACATATGGTATTAAGTTTTAGTGATATTCAAAATGGGAAGGATACTTTTTGAAAGAAATGTCTTAAATGATTTTTAAAAATTCCTTTATAAGATTATATAAGATTATTTTCAAAGAAAAGTATTTTAAAAATAATTTATGTTTAAAAAAGTATTACTTAAAGTGCATACAATATTTTCCTTGATAAATATTCCATGTGAGGTTTCAAAATAGATTTTCATCTAAGATAATGTCCTTTGATATTATTTATGCTTTGCTGGGGATAAGATTAAATGCTTGAATCATTATTCCATATTTGTATGGTTAATTTTTATGTTGATGAAATAATTCTTAAGACAATTTATTTTTCATGGGTTATTCTAAGTTTAATTGGTGAAATGTTTATGAAACTCATTTTCTTTACACAAGTTATGATGTGATGATATGATGAAATTTTTATGATATTGTGGAACACATAAATATGGTTTTCATTATAATATAGTTGGGACCAATATATCCCTCCAATTCATTGGGTAATTATTTATATCTCATGTGATAATAATGTGGAACAAGTCAATGGGCTTGATCTACTATGTGAAACAGGTGAGTCCTAATCCACTATGGAAAACAAGAGAATCCTGATCAACAATGGGAGACATGTGATAATTTTGGATCCACTATGCTGAAGGAATTAATAGGTATCCTTGATATATAAAATGTGTTTTTATATTTATGTTGGTTCCATAATTTTAGGTAATTAGATTATTGTTCATGATTGATATATGATGATTTTTTCAATCTAATGGACATGTTTTCTGAAATGATAAAGTTTTATTTCATGAATCATTTTGATGATCTAAGATAGGTTGGGTATGAATTTTTTTTATTATGTTCATGAACAAATACCCTTATTCTTATATTATTCTTTTATATGACCATAAATTGATATGTTCTTTGTTTACCCTTGTGAGGATCTGAGGTCACGTTTCTTATATTTCCTTCCCCAAGTTATGGGAAAAGGGTTAGGTAGCATATTCATATTATGATTATTATGTGAGAATATATTTGTGGTAAAATTATTAATAAATTTTATAAAATAATAATTTTTTTTCTAATCTTTAAATAAACTTAACTACTACAGTACCTAGGAACGTGCTTATAAAATTTATTGAATAATCATCTAAAAAGATGTGATATTTATGTATGAAACTATAGGTTTAATATAATTGGTATTATATTGAATGTATATTCAATATATGAATATTAGGATTAGAAATAAATTAGTGAAAACCCTATGAATAAGGAATTTATTGGATAACATACTAATGTTTTGGTAAGATAGAGGTTATGGGGTTTCCTTGAAATACATTATTTTATAGGTACTACAAGTGGATGAGCCTCTAACACATAGGTACCTTGGGGTTATAACACTGAAAAGGGTAAATTGAGTTGGACTCAATTATCACCTAGTGCATGACAACGGGCCTTGCAACACACCTAGTTTGATTCTCTCTATGGATATGATTTGGTTAATCTATGTTTTTAGGAATCATAAAGAAATATTTAAATAGATGATGATTATGAATGACCTTGGATAAAACTATTAATTCATAGTTTGAAACTATTTTTTTTTATGATTTAGAAATACTATAAGTTATTTTTAATGATTATATGTATTTCTACTATGATTAGTGTCACTAACATTATGGTTTTTTATTCATTTAATGGATGAAGCCTAAAAGACCATGTTAATGGTGAATGTTTTAGACAATAAAATGATTTCCTACTAGAGAAACCAAATAAAATGGGAGCTAAGATGTATAAATTTGTTTTCATGCTGATATAACCTTCTCAATACATGAACTATGATGGTATTCCAGAAGATCAAAGGTGGGAACAACATTCCATTGAATATTTTTTAGGAATAATATTGACCTTATATTATTGGGTATTTAGATCCCCTATTAGTTGAGTGATGGATTAACACCATTGAAAATATATTTTATGTTCTCTATTTCTTGGAAAACTAAAATTATATCTCATCTATTTATCATTTGGAAGGTGAAGCATGTCAATAGTGGAACCTTTAAAGAATTCGATTCAAGAGGAAGAAATTTACTGTATAAAATGGGTTGAGTTTTTAAGGATGTTATTTAGTAATTAATTCCCTCATATTCTACAAAAAAGGATATAGAAATAATTCATTGAGATTAATAAGAAGTATGATTGATATATAAGTACTTAAGGGGATAATTTTATAAGGATTAGAGGGTACGCTTCTGGTTTAATCAACATTATAGAAAGAAAAATTGGTTCATTATTTAGTGCCTTAAAACCAAGTCACTAAAAGTAATTGAATATAAGATAGTTTTTTCATTATGAAGAAATATTTCATTGTATACTCACAATAGAAATGAAAATTATATTTTCCCACAATTACCATTAATTTGATAAGAAAACTAAGATCGATGCTCATGAAAACTTGAATAATTCACTTGGTAGAAAGA
The DNA here is from genome assembly GCA_963277665.1 of Viscum album. Classification (NCBI taxonomy): domain Eukaryota; kingdom Viridiplantae; phylum Streptophyta; class Magnoliopsida; order Santalales; family Viscaceae; genus Viscum; species Viscum album. The sequence continues at coordinate 224,737,397 of OY728163.1, forward strand.
AATTAGATCCATCTGCAAACCTAAAATATGGGAAGAAGCATTAGGGGAATTAATTGAATAGAATAAATTCTTTAAATATTGTGTGGTTGGTAATAAATCCCTTAAATTTATAAATGCAATTAATAGACCAGTTAATGCAATAAAGGAGAAGAGGGCACCAATTAATGAACCACCCACACTCTAATTCTTAAAATTCATGGATCTTGGGAATTAAACTAACTAGTGCTTGAATATGAAGGTTTTTTATGATCGATGTCCAAAATCCTCAAAATCAGAATGATAAATGGAAATATCAAGCGATCATGAATGCCGATGTGGGTTACAAGAATTTTGTGGTGAAAGGTACACTTATTATCCACTCTAGAACTGCTAATATCATATTTGGTTATAGATATACTGAATCTTTTATATTTAGGGAATTTTAAAAGGGTATTTAATTACAATCGCAGTGATTAGATATTGATTTAGTTAAGAAAACTACTAATGGAATGATGATCAAATCACAAGTTTATAGTTCCTCTCTGATTGAGGTTTGTGGGAAAGTGCTTCATAAAAATACGATGATTCTCAATTTAGTTGAATTTTATGTGATTATAGGCATGTATTGGATTTATTTACACATACCCCATATTAATTTCAAAGGAAGATATGTCACATTAATTATTCCAAATCAACCCTTGCACATTTTTCATTGTGAGAATGATATCAAACTTATAATGTAAATTACTTCAACCTTTTGGGTTTTAAATCCTATATAGGTAAGCTATTTTTCTCATATAGTTGGTGAGAAAATCAACATTGAGGAATTTCATATTTTTCAAGAGTTTGTTTATGTCTTTAAAGAATAATTTCTTGGTCTTCCTCCAAGTCATGAAGTTGAGTTCAGAAAAGAAATCAAACACGGTGCTATAAATATTTTTAAGACTACATATATAATCACCCCGATTAAGTTGAAATAATTAAAAAAGAAACTACAGGAGAATCTTGACAAGGGATTAATATTACCCAGTTCATCCCAATAGCGTGCACCTATTCTCTTGGTTAAATGAAATATGGTCCAATGTGTATTTTTATTGATTATTGATCACATAACAAGATCACTATCAAGAAAAATTATTCTCTAACCTATATCAATTATTTTTTTGATCAATTATGAGGATCACAATACATTTCCAAGATGTATCTTTGATATGCGTACTATTAGTTTCGGTTAAAAAGTGAAGAGATACCCAAAAAAACCTTCTATGTGAGTTATCGAGAATATAAATTTATAATGATTCCATTTGGTCTTTCAAATGAATCTGATATCTTCATGGATTTTTATAATAGAGTCTTTAGATATTACCCTGATCAATTGGTGGTAGTATTTTTAAATGATATTATTACATACACCAAGAGAAAATTAGAGAATAAATATCATTCTAGGATTATTTTAAAGATCTTTTGGAAGAGAAATATGTATAAAAATTTTACCATGTCTAAATTTTGAATTTAAAAAGTTTCAATCATGGGTCATATATTCTCATGTGAAATTATTTGTGTGGATCCTTGAAAGACTAATGTCATTGAATGTTATCCCATACAAACCATGGTGAATTATATCCACAACTTTTTTGATTTGGATTGGAATTATCAATGCTTTGTGGATAATGTTTCAGGAACTTCTAATCCACTCCCCAAGTTAACTCAGAAAGGAGTCAGGTTCCATTAGATGGATTAATGTGAGGATAATTCCATGGAGTTTAAGAGAAGGTTGGTCAATGAACCCTTCCTCATACATCATTGTAGTGTATAAGGGTTTCTAATCTATCAAGTCACGCACAAAAATGGATTCAAATTTTTTCTGATGTAGAATGATATGGTGATAGCTTATGCCTCATGGAAATTGAAGGTTCGTAAACAAAATTACCAAACTCATGATTTGGATTTAGTTGCATTAATTTTTTCATTAAATATATGGAGGCATTATCTTCATAGAGTAAGGTGTGAGATATATACTGATAAAAAATTATAGTATATATTCACATAGAAGGAGCTTAATATGTTAGAGGGAATATAGTTATAGATTGATAAAAACCATTAGTATTGAATACATTACCACCTTGGGAAAGTGAATAAGGTGACCAATACTTTGAGTTGAAAGGAACATGGTAGCTTTTCCATGATAAGGATTTCCAATGATCCAATATATCTTGATTTTAAAATGATGGATATGTAGATTTTTAAGGAAGTATAACGATATTATCTTTCTGAAATGAATGATCAACCATATATACATGCAAGGATTAAAGTTGTATATAAGGAAGATGTGAAACTGCATAAGAAGGTGAGAAATGTTGTGAAGTTAAACCTTGATTGTTATGGAATGAAAATGTTAAGGAAGAATGTATGTTTTGTAACCATATTAAATTTGAATAAGTATCTATTAGAATAATCTTTTAGTTCATAATTATCTATTCATAATGGGTGTAAAAATATGTGTAGATATTTGAAAGAGTATTTCTGGTGAGATGACCTGAAGAGAGATATTACATAGACATTATCTTGGTGTGTCAATAAGTTAAGGATGAGAGATGAAATTATAAGAGGATGTTACAACTATTACCCATAACAAAATGGAATTTTGAAAACAATGACATTAATTTTATTGTAATACTCCCCAAAAAATATAAATGGAATAATGATATTTGGGTTGTAGTTGATAACCTTACAAAGTCAGAACACTTCATCATCATTAGAGAAGAATACACTTTTTATCATCCTTACAGTATATAAATTAAGTAAGTTGTAAGATTAAACAGGTTACCACTTTCAATTATATCTGATCAGGATATGAGGTTTTACTCAATGTTTTGGGGTTGTCTTGAACATTATCTTGATAGGGAGTTAGGTTTCAGCACTGAATGTCATCCTCATATAGATGGTCATTTTGAGATAAAAATTAAAACCCTAGAGGATAAGAAGAGAACTATTTGGGAGTATTTTAAACGTTTTTGGGATCAAAACCTTCCTCTAGTTGAGTTTTCTTATAACAATAGCTTTCACTTGATCATTCAGATGTATGTTTGTGAAGCCCTCCGTGAAAAAAAAAGTGTAGAACACAAATGTGTTAGAAATAATTTAGAGAAATAAAGTTAATAATTCTTGATAAATAAAAAAAAATAATAGATATGGTTAGAACTATTCACCATCACAAGTAGGTAACTCAGAGTCTGTAAAAAGTTTATGGTGAGAATCGTCGAAGGGATCTAAAATTTGAAGTTGGTGATAAGGAAATCCTTCAAATATCTCTATGGAAGATAATAATGTGGTTTGGAAAGAAGATTAGGAGAATCCCTAGATACATTGGTACTTCTTAGATTATTAATCATATCAGTACATAAGCTTAGCATTTGGCACTACCACCAAATCTCCCTCATATACATAAGGTGTTCTCTATATATCTCCAGAGGAAGTAAATACCTGATCCTTCCCATGTACCGATCTCAGAGTTCATACCACAAAGAAAATATATTTATTATAAGGAACTACCATTATAGATTTTGGACCATAGAAAGAAAGTTATATAAAACAAGACCACTCCCTTGGTCAATGATTTGTGGTGAAACCACTAATTAGAAGATACTGTGTGGGAACGTGTGGAGAACATAACACCATGAGTTTTATTCATTATTTTTTTTAAATAATTTAAATTTCATTGATACCTTATGTTACATGAAACAATAAATTTAGCTTACACTACACTTGACACCGAGTTTTAACAAACCATGATATATTATTAATTTTTTTATTTAAAAATGACCAACATAACCTTGTTGTTAAACTTAGAAGTATGAATAGTAATATTTTTTTAAATATTAATGGTAATGGTTATGTATAAATAAAACATATTGGTAAAAACTACTTATTTTTTTAGAGAAGTCCATTATGATTCGAAAATACTATTTTCTCAATAATTGTTATTAATGTATTTTCTGAAAAAAATAATGAAATTAATTTTTACCACTTTTAGAAATTTTAATGTAAAAAATAAATTTAATTTTTGAAATAAACATGCCAATATTATCTTGAATCAAATTTTTTTATAATTTTCTCAAAAGGTAAATGTTTTAGTTAATTGTGATAAATACAAATTTTTATTATGAATTTGCATTTCATTTACAGCATTAAAAAACCAAAAAATGTTTTAATATGAGTTTATAAGTAAAATTCGTTAAATTATATATCAACTAATCCAATTTATTTCATTTAAATCAATTCTATATTGAATTTGGATATTAAAACGTTATATGCTTATGCGAATGTTTTCTTTAGAAAATCATCTTCTCATCACGTTTGTGTGTTTAATTTTAAATACAATTTTGAAAATTATGTGAATTGAATTTGATAAAATAGATTATATATTTGGAATAATAATAATATATATTTTATAATATGTTGAACTTAAATTTTCACCATTATGAATAGTAAATGCAGTAAACTTTAATTACCACGGTTAAGGTGAAAATGAGTTTAACTCAGTGTTAAACTAAAAAATAAAGGGTAAAATGAACTATAAAATTTTTATGAAAACATTTTATGGAAATATTTGAAATTATATATTATAAGACCTATAATGGTACATTTTAATCTTGTTTCATTATAAATTGTGGGTATAACTTTTTATTTTAATAAATTACAAGAATGTCACTCACCTCCCATATAAAAGGCCACACCTCTCCTCTTATCACCACACTTTCAAAATAATTTGGTTCTTCCAATACCTACCTAAATACCTTAATTAATTCCATAATATCAAATTATAAGACTTATTTTGATCATTAATTTAACCTAGGTATGATTTTAGTGCAAACTCAACGAGTTTACCTGAAGAAGAGGTAATGTTCTTCAATGAGAATTTTTTGTTTTATTTCTTCATCCACCTACATAAAATATTATTAAAACATTATAATATAATAAAATAATAATATTACATGTACTTGGATGTTATTATATTAGGTAGATTACTTAAATCTATCACCTCTTCACTCAAATGGGAAACAACAACATTATTCATTTGTATGGAGGACTACCACCTTGCAAACCAATGAAATATTTTTTTCTATATAAATCTCCCCCAACTGGGTATAAGGATAGAGATAATATATATATATATATATGATATTTTTAAAATATCTATAATTATTTAATTATCAAATCACATATACCTTCTTACTTTCAATTCCATAGAGAATATGATAATGTCATTCGTGTGTACGACGGAGTACCCCCTCACAGAGCGATGTGGTTTTTTTCACAAACACTTTTCATGGAATATATTAATGGAAAAATTAATTCATATATGTGATATATATGAAATAAAAATGTTTATTTAATGGAAATATATTATTTACCTTTCCTTAATTTCATCTTAATTTAAAATGGAAACAATGATCATGCATACGTACGACCTACCGTCTCCGTAAACTATGTATTTCATCTTATACTACAAAATTTTATAGATTTCTATAAATAAATATATAGTGAATATATATTATAATTAAATCGTGTTTAAAATTATTTATATAACTAAATGATAATCAAATTTTGATTAGCAAAATTAACAAACCAAAACAAATGTGAAAAATGATGCAATAATTACCCAAAACATAATTTTAACCCAGAATTGTTAATAAAATGGTAATGAAAATTAAAAAGTAATATTATATGGTATAAGGAATATTAATATGGTTCTATAATAGGTAATAAAATAATATTTATTTTACATTAGTTTTGAATGTGTTCATAGAAAGTTGAGACGTATGGTAGGGGATTTTTCTCTCAATTTTCCTTCTTTGAGACATATATAATGTTATGAAGCAATATTCTTTTTTGATGTTTATATTCCTCCACTTGAAATTTAATATCATGAAATTATTTATTTTAATGATATAATAATATTAATTTAAGGTTGTTATTTCATGGGAATTATGATTTAAATTTTACAAAGTGTTAATGATTTTTTGATACAATCTCATTGTTTATCAGAATTGATTATGTTTATAAGGATGATGACGAAATATTATGATACATATCCCAAGAAACAAATGATTTTTCTTACCATTTTTTTCATTAGAATAAAAACTTTTTCTTCATTTTAATCAGTTTATGTACTCAGGATTTCAACATTTGTTTTAATAAAAATCATTTTTATTTAACTTTTTTTTTCTTCTGAAAACCAGTTTTTTCTTCCATATCCATGTCTTTTAAAAATGTTTTCAATTTTTTTAACATTATCTAAAGGATTTATTAAAGATATTATTACCCATTTTGAATTTTTTATGAAGTGATTTTAAATGAATCTTCACATCTATTTCTAAAGGAGGCTCATTTGGATTTTACCAAAAATGTGAAAGGAATAGTTATTTTAACATGTAAGATATGAATGGTATTTTATTCCATCAATACAAAATCATTATTTTAAAGATTAATTTATAAGTTTCAATGTATATTTTCAAAGAAAATTATTTATAAAATATTTTTTTATTTTTTATTTATTTTCAGAATAGAAAATATATTTTCCTCAGGAAATGTTTTAAAATTTTTAAAAGAGTTTTTATATATTTTAAAATTTACTTTCAGGAAAGGTATTTTAAAAATAATTCATTTTTAAAAGTGTTTTTTAATGTGTTATGGTTATTTTCATTAATAAATGTTCTGAGTGATCTTTCAAAATCATTTTCCTTATAAGATGAGAACCTTTAATGCTACTTATTATTAACTGTGGATTAGATCAAATTATAAAATCCTTATTATTTATATATATGGTTATTTTTTATGTTAATGAAACCCATTTTTTTATTCAATTATGCTATGGTGAATTGATAAAATTTTTATAAAGCCCTTTTTCGTTACACAAGCTATGATAGGATGTTATGATAAATATTTATGATATTTTGGAACAAATAAGTATGATTTTAATGACGATACAAGTGGGACATATATCTTCATCCAATAAATTGGGTAAATATTTATATATCATGATATAATAATAGAAAAAAAGTCAATGGACCTGATCCACTATGGTAAATAGGTGATTCCTAAATAACTATGGGATACTTGTGTGCCCTCATCCACCATGATAAATAGGTGATAAGTCATGATCCACTATGTTTATGGTCATGGTAGATAACCTTGACCTATGAAATGGTTTTCTATTTTTTATGATATTACATCACTTTTAAGACATTACCTTCTGGTTCATGATTTATATATGATTATTTATCACTCCTATGAACTATGTTCTATAAAATGGTAACATTTTTTTCCATGAATCATGTTTATGATCTATGAAAGGTTGGGTATGGAATTCATATGTTATATTCATAAAAACATACCCTTATTATTATCTAATACTTGCATATAATCATCGATTGATATTTCCTTTGTTTACCCTTATTAAGAATCCAATTCCACCCTCTGTTGTGTTTCCTTTATCATGATATGAATAATAGTTTAGGTCAGGTATTCTTAAGTGGATTACTATATGAGAAGATATTTTTGTGATATGTTGAAGATTTTTCAGAAAATATGAATATTTCATTTCTATTCTCTAGAGACACTAAACTATTATGGTCCTTGGGTTTGTATTTATGAAATTTATTGAATATTTATCTAAAAAGATATGATATGTATATATAAAAAGGATGTGTCCTTGTAATAAATAAGAGAAATGAGTGACTATCTCTTACAATGGATTATTATCATCATTATTTAATTTCATCAAATTTATATAAATATTTTTTTTAGGAAAATATCAACAAAATGATGTCAAGTGTCGTTAATTTCATGAAAAATGTATCCTTTTCATATATGATCTTAGATAAATTAGTTTCATACATATACGTGTTGATATTATAAATGTTTGGAAAAAATATTTACTAGAAAAATTAAACTAATGTTATCACACATAATTAGAGATTTACAAAACCTTTTTCTAAAATTAGTGAGTAAGTGTTGTATCCACAAAAATTGAGCACAAAAACTTATAGCTTATATGGATTTAGATTCAATAGTAAAGAGTGTTATGGAATATTACTTCTTATGAGACCATAAAACTAAATATTCACTTAATAAGTGACATGTCCCAAATAAAATCTTTCTACCAATGCTAATCAATTAAAAATCGAAATCTTGACAAATTTTAATTATAAAATCATATTTGGAAGGGTATAACTACCTTTGTTTTAAATATATGTTAATATAAAGGATTATACGTTTAATAGTTTTTAAATGAGATCATTTTGGATTAGCTTAAAATTTTTAGAAGGGTATAACTATCTAAGTTATAAAGTTACCTTAATATAAATGAATATCCATTTAATAGTTTTTTAATGAGATTATTTTGGATTGGCTTAAAATATTTCACAATGAAATATAGGGGACATAATATCAATTCAACTAATAGTTAATTATAGTAAACATCTGATCATACCTCTATAAAGTTTTTATCCAACCTTATTTCTAGATTTATCAAGCTCAAGTATAAAATAAGTTATAATTAGAGTTACGATACTATTTTCACTATTAAAAAAAATATTTTAACTATATCCATGATTTAATTATACTGAGAAAACATTAATAATTCCCTTTTTGTAATATTCTAAAAACTAATAATGAATTTAAGTTCACCCATCATACGCATTTCAAATTAAATTTTATGGTGTTAGAAAAACATTTGTCAAATTGTTTTTTGGGTTGAACTGATAATTATTTAATCAATGTAGATTTATATGAAAAAATATCCCTAAATACAATACTGTTGAAATTTCTTGGATTTCCATTCCCAATGATAATTTTTTTGAAAACTAAATTTGGATAATCTGTCATATTAAGTAATAAAATATTATTTTAGTTCATAATGTTCTGTAGTTGGTTGAATTACATGATTAATAAATTATGGATTTTTGAAAAATTGAAAATTAATAAATATAAAATTTCTTAGGAAAAAAATCCATTTTCATTGGAACTCCAAATGTCCATTTAAAATAAAATATAATCAATTTGAGAATAAAACTAATCCATGATTTAGATAGACTCATCCCTTACTACTAATTACAAAATTTCTTCATAGTCTTATCCATCTTCTAGATTATAACATTTGGAAACATGTATCTCTTTATTTGGAACTATAGTTCCATTATTATCATACTTATTTTCGAATAAAAACACAATTCCTATTACTATTATGTTATTATGACATTTAATTGAGGATTTTTTTTAATTTTTAATTGATTGAGTTATTCATACATGTACATTATCTAAATTTCATTATTTGGGGTATTATTTTCCTTTTTAGGTTCAAATTAATATATTAATGATATATGTTCCCATTTATTCCATATTTTATTTATTTGATTAATATAACCAATTTTTTTATAGGTTGGCCTTTTAAAAATATTTAGCATATTGGAAAATTTGTAGGTTATTCATCATTGATTATATTATTACCTTAAAATTTATATAATTTTTGTAAAAAAATTTAAGCTTTATAGTCCAAATACCTAATATAAAACTTTAGGGTATTTACAAATTATATATGGATTAATTTCATAAATTAGGAGTTTTGAAAATGAATTTTAAAATATATTGGTTTCATAAAAGTTTACAAGTACCATTTCTTCAATAGTGTGTGACCATTTATTGAAGAACTAATAAATCTTACCCGTGGTGGAGTAACCAAGGAAAATCCTTTCATTGGATTTTAGATCAAAATTAATGAGACTATCATTACTATTCAAAATAAATACTTTGTATCTAAAATATCTAAAGTAGCTAAATTTTTTTTTCATTATTTTATACATCTTTTAAAGAGTTTACATCAAAACTGGTGTTGAAAAATATAATTTATAGTGTCTAAGGAAATCATAATGACATCATCCAAATAATATATAACAACTTTATATTCACATATCAAAATCTATTCTCCCTCTTAAAGTGTTCTAATTTTCCTTTTTCTAATTTTATTTTTCTATGGTGTTATTAAGGTTTAAAATTTATGTTTAATTCCCCTCTCATTATAAAAGGTTTCAAATTGAATATTCATAAATTATAATTTATTATTTTTAAGTATAGTGATTATAAAATAGTGGTATCACATTTTTAGCTATATAAAAAATGTTTTTAAATAACTTGAGTTCTTTTTATTTATGTAAGAGAATTAATGTCCTCTTATATCTACTCTAATTAATAACTAAAACTTACATATAGTTTTTTCCTCAAATACTTTTAGTTTTTGTGGGTCTAAAATGATCCTGGTAAACTAACTATGGTGATCCTGAAATTCAGAAATCACTAATATATTTAAACTTGAACATATGTATATTTTTATATTTAAAATAACTAAATCAGTAAATTAATTATACTTATGTTTTGGAGGGTACTTCATTATTTTTTTCATGGAAAAGTTTTTAGGATCTCAACATTACAATGTGCTTTCCATGAAAAATCCAAGATTTATCCTTAAATTCACTAAAAAAGAATGATTTTTCATGGTCAAGTTTTTTATGTTTATAATATTAAAATTATCATTCCAATTGTAAAATAATATGAGAACTCCATGTGAACTAGTTATAGTACATTTATCATTCCCAATGTTTAGGGAGTAACCTTCATCACATAATTGAATTATATTAATGAGGGTTTTCTTAATTCCTAAATCATAAATTTTTTTGAAATTAAGGTCTCACCAAGGAAAGATATATCACATATACATATGATCCGACATTTTGAATTATATTTAAAAATTATTGGTTATATTTTAACTTTAAAAACGTTTTGGATGTTGAAATGGTTTCCTATCATATACGTGGAGAAATCACTATCCATGTACCAAATTTGTTTTTCCCACTAATTCCAAAAAAATTATCCAAAAATAAAATACTAAATATTTTGTTATCCAATAAATCTTGGGTGTTGAAATATTTTAAAAAGAAACTTTTATAACCCATACATGTCCAGAAAGTTAATGTTTAAGAGAATAAAGGTCCTAAGAAATATATTATTTGGCTATCACAGATTAATGATGACTTCTTAAGGAAAATTTATTTTTCAAGTTTTCTATAGTATGAAATATAATAAAAAGTTGATCACTTTATATATTTAACTAATAATAATAAAAATAAAGTTTTCTAGAAGAAGAATATCCTCCTATCAAAATATCCATAAGTGGTTAGTTTAACAATAGGAATTTTTCAACATTTTGCATGCATACAGTGAAGTTGGATGAAAATATCTTTATGAATTTGATATAATTTTTTTTAATAAATTAATTTTAATTTTCATTAGTCATAGATACTAAAATAGATTTTGTAGTTATCTTGGATACACACTTAGAAATATATATATATTTTTTAAAGGGATACCCTCAACTGATTATATTTATTTATTAACTTTTTATAAAATATTTCTTTTGTAGATATATATTATTTTTATTTATTCAAATTATAGGGAATAATATTCTTTGTTATTTTAAGAATAAAATAAATATAAGGGATCCATAGATATTGATTAACTGATCTAATCCGTGAAGAATTTTCACACTTAAAAATAGTTATACTAATTAATCAAGAGATCTTCATACTAAATTCAGTATCATAAATATTTCTTAAAGAATATTATTCACTTTCACTCCAAACATCAGTAGCCTTAGAAAACTTATTTCTTTCATATTTAATCAATAATCTAGAATCATTTTCCAATTTATTTAATTTAGGAAAATCGCGTTTGATGTGAATTATATTATTATATGCAAAACTAATAACATAATTTTAATATTTTCTTTTTCCCCTAAAACTAGATCCTTGAAATATACCATTTTAGTCTTTATTATTGTTATTAATATATCACATTTTCTTTTAAGACATTCATTATATTTATATTTCTGAGAAAAAATATATCCACCGTTTGTTTTTAACTGATCTTCGCAAAATATATTTATTTTGATAAGTACATAGGTGTATATTTATTTCTTGTTTGAAGAGTTTTTTTTTTAATTTTAGTTTGTTTTCCAAATTTTTGAAGTATACTATAAATTTGGTTAGAAAACTCTATGTGTTAGACTCTAAGATAGTGATAAAATGAATATAATCTATATTGAAACTTTATATTGCACCATAATATTTGGAAATTATGTCATTAACAAAGAAAATTAATTGATATGAACATAATGAGTATCACAATCCTCTATTTTTATTAATTCATACATTGAATTTCACCTCATGATTTTAATTTTGATCTATAAACATGATGTCCTTTTCATATTTTTTAATCAGTTATTTATAAGAATTGAAAGTTAACATATTGGTTGAAACTTGTTATTCCGTTATGAAGGATTACACTCCTACGGTGGGGTGAGGGGATGAGGGTGGGGGTGAATTTTTGTATAGAATTTTAAAATGATTCTTCCTTGAATATAGATTTTGTTATCTCACCTTGAGTGAAACTATTATTTATCTCTCCTTCCTCTTGAAAAGTAATGATATTGGTAAATGACATGATGGTTTTTACATGATTCACCCACACTAGGTTATTTCCAAGAAGCATGTACGAGAATGTGCTATTCACTGAAATCAATAAAAGATAACTATTTTACAATATATGTTTGTAAGGGTGTATCTAACCCTACTATTTCACTACATTGTACATTTAGAAAGATCACTACTCTCCCAAATTAGAAAACTCACTACTCCTCATGATGAAGTCTTCTTATTTAAATTTTTTTATATAAATGATCACCAAGAGTGGTGTTTCTTCTTCAACCCATAAAATGATGTAATTCCATCAAGATAATAGTTATCCAAGAAAAATACTTCATTGCACTTCAATCTTCCAAATAAGATATGGAAATATCCCTTGTTATTATTTCCTTAATATTATTCAAGATGTTACACTAATCAAAATACACTCTTATATTATTTTATTTTTAAAACATCTCATTCATGTCGTTCAATTTTTTTTCAACAACCACAATAAAAAAATCCTCATGAGGGATTTTTCTAACAATCTCAAACTTTGAGTTTTTTAAAAACACTCTAAATAGTCAAATAATCAAGTCATATTCCTTTGAAAATTTTAATTTCAAGATAAGTAGCAATTACCCACTAATAATCAATTCTAAGATCCTATAATCCAAGTTTGGTGTGAGAAACAATAGTGGAATGAAATGTTTTCCATGACCATATACCTTGAATTATTTCAATAACCACACATATCTCCCCAGATTTTCAATAATCATACTCTCCCCATTTTTACTTTTCTCCTTGTGGGTGAACTTATCTTGGAGGGTACACTTCTCTGATGAGATTATCCCCATCTTTAAAACACACATAGATATTTATCTCCACTTTAAAATTAATGTGCTTGGTCAATGTATAATGTATAAGATTTTTATTGAGATTTATTTCACTTGAGTATCTTCACATGATTGTAATATGATAAATCACGTGAACACCCTTATCATCAAGCTATTTTTCATAAATAGAAACAAGGTTCACACTTAAGTGGATTCAAAATATTTATCCACCATAGTTATCATGGATATAAAATCATAGTTATTAGTTTTTCATGATATTCAAGACTCTAAATATAGAATTACCCAAATGAAATAGATTTTCAAGTGTTGAATGAACCACCCTAAAATACAGCAGTAAATCTAAAAAAAAATCTATGAATCCTTGTGAAATTAATACCCATAGCCATCACCTGATGGATACATTATAGAATTTCCCTCCCAAATATCATGTAAATTTATCTTGGATCACACTAAAAAGGAGAGGATAGAAAAGTAAAAAATAATTTTTTTGGTCGAGTGGTAATCAAATAAAAAAACCCCTTAATGATTTTTTTGATATCATGTCCCATAAACCTTATTTACCTCTTCATATTTTGTTAGTTTAATTCTTATCTATGTCAGAGTTAATATAGGCCTTTAATACTATTTATTAAATGTTTTTTAAATCATCATTGGCATGTTTATTTTGGGAGATAAATATTCTATCCTTTATTTGAATTACTATATGCAAATGAAAAATGAAAATTCTATAATTAGAGATTTCTTGTATTCACACCTCATGAGTCCTAAATGATCATTTTACTGGTTTCCATCCATGACTCTAAAAATGATTTCATTAATATATATAAGCACCATTAATTATTGTTATTTCTACGTCTTTATATAAAGGTTATGATCAACCCATACTATATTAAAATATATACTTTTTATATATTGATACAACTGATAACACCAAGATCTTAGTTCTTGTTTAAGTCCATATAAACATTATTTAATTGAAATAATTTTACTTTATATTTATCAATGATAAATCCATGTTGTTTTTAAATGTACACTTTATCTTCATGGAATCTATTCAAGAAATCTGATTTCACATTAAATTTGAAATACTCTGAAACACTTTGGAAAAAAAGTATAAGAATGATATAATATTTTAAAGTTTAGGTAACTTTAAAATGTCTCATCAATGTTAATTACATTAATTCAAGAATACCCATTGTGCACAATTTGTTATTTTTTTGAATCACATTTCTATTTTCATTTATCTTATTTCAGACCATCCACTTGGTTCTGATAACATTTTTTGTGAGTCACCCGTAGAAAACCTTCCCATGTCTCTTTATTCTCTATTTTATCAAGATATTCAATCAAAAAATTTACCAAAATATAATCCATTATAACCTCTTTAAATTATTTCGGTTCCACTAAGGATAATAAAAATACATGCTGTTGAGTATTTATTATCTTGATTTTAGCTAAGGTTGTTTAATCCCCAAAAATTTCCCTTCAATGATTTCATACATTATCATTTGTCCTATTATACCTTCCTTAATAGAAATATATTGTTGAATACTGGATTCTATATCGAAATTTTCATTATTCCATGAAAATCCTCCTAATCCAATTTTTTCTTCATAACATTCTACTTCCAAAACTAGATGGTTAATATGTGAAATATACTCATGTGTGGCTCTCATTGTCTCACATTCAACAACTAAAAAATAATTTATCTCATTAAATTTTTTATATTTTTTATTATAGAACTTGTAGTTTCTCTATGATGAATAAATAATAAATATGTTTTCATTACCCAGGTCTTCAAAAATTATACTAATACCTAGGTTTAGGATAAAGCACTTACTTCCAAACCATCAAATGTACTTGAGTGTAGTCTTATTTCTATACCATATTTTTTATGATGTTCTCTAATCATTTGGAAATAGTAATGGTCTATTAGAGATATAAAAATATTCATAAAAAACTCCATTCTAATGTAATTATAAAATATTCTTCTCTAGAATCATTGTATTGTCCATCTTATTGATTACGTGATTTGTTCTCTCTAATATCCCATTTTTTGGGGTTTTATAGCCACTGAAACATGATTTAAAGATCTCTTATCCAAATATTACTTAAATTGATGATTGGGAAATTGTATTCCATTGTTGGTTTATAAATTCAAAATCTTCCCAATAAGCATATCTCCATCCTTTCTTTGATAACAAGTGATACATCTATATATCCCAGTATTGTGTGTGATTGGAGAATAATCCATTCCATCCTTATGATATCATTAATAAACAACACATAATACCTTTTTTTATGTCCACATCATTGGTTGATATTTCCCCACATGAATTCACATGCACTAGCTCCAAAAACCTTCATGTATTTATCTTCTTTTTATTGTAAGTCCTTTTAATGACCTTCCCCTTTTCACAGAAATCAGAAATGTGTGTGTGATCATATATTAGATAAGGAATTTCATGTTTACCACCACCCTTTCTCAAATTGTCCTAAGCAGTTTTGATCAAATATCCAAGTTTTATATAAGTTAGCCTATTTTCATCCTACATAGACATATTACACTAATTTATCTATACAAAAAGTTATAAATTTTCCTTGGTTCTACTTCTCTATAGAATAAATGACCCAAAATTTTGTTTAGTTATACAAGCCTTTTTGTTGTACTATACCTCATTTCTGAGGCCACACAATTGGATAAAACTAATCAGATTGGTAATTATCCCCTTAAATAAGAGAATCATCTTAATTAAGATATTTGACTATAGTTTTGTCGTTTCCAAAACCAATAATAATAATATCCTCGTCATTCCCAAAAATGAATGAAATCACCTTTATTGTGATTTATTTTCACAATGAGGTTTTAATTTAAATTCATATACGATGTATATCCATTTCATATAATCCATGGACACAAGTTTTCAATTACCTTCTTAGAAATTTCATTAGTAATCTAACTTTTCAAAATTATTATATTGATACATGTTAGAGATGATTTTGTCTCCTCAACATCTCGATCCAAGAATTCTTCTTCCTCTTGCAACAAATAAAATATGTTTTGAGATTTCATCCTTTTAGATGAATAATCATGCTTTCAATTTATTCTATCTGATAAATTACTGACTCGATTTGATTCCCTATTGATGAACAATTTATTTATTTCTGATTAAAGCCTTCACGATAAAATAAATATCCATTGGAAGAAAATGAATGATTAGAAATTATTCGTACTTGTATGGATTGTTTTTACTCTTAAAAAAATATCAGGGATATATAGCACACATAGTGAGTGTTTACTAACATTATAAAAAAAACATCTAACCCTTGATGTAATTTAATTTTCCTTAGATACGTGAATTTTAGCCTAATCGTTCTATGAAAATCCACCTTATTATGGGGAGTTAATTCTAGTGGTCTAGAAAAAAACACTATTACCTTATTCTCTTTAACATACTTAACCACTGATTTTACTTTGTTTTTGAATATCAAAACCTGAGGAATAAGTTTATAATATTCCTCCAAAATCCATTTTTATTGACATGATGATGATTTCATAAAAATCGTATTCATTATATTAGGTGTCAATAATATTTCATCAGAAGTACACATCCAAAACCAACTCATAACTTCTTCTTAAAGCTTTTAAATACATATAACTTTGTCATTGACTATTTTTTTACAAACCATCGATGATTTAGGTTTCTTCTTCCACTTTAAGCTTTAGTTAAACTTCCTTTCTCTAATTTTCAAAAATCCAAGATTTATGTTTCTCAATGTCATAGATAAAATTTATCTTTTATTCTCATTACTATTATGTGTACATATTGGAATCATGCACTACTACATTGAACTTCTTAGTATTTACTTCAAAAACAATAATTTCTTCAATGGATTCCTGAATTTATTCGTAAAGATAAACTATTACCAGAAAC
This sequence comes from Viscum album, assembly GCA_963277665.1. Classification (NCBI taxonomy): domain Eukaryota; kingdom Viridiplantae; phylum Streptophyta; class Magnoliopsida; order Santalales; family Viscaceae; genus Viscum; species Viscum album. The sequence continues at coordinate 224,754,683 of OY728163.1, forward strand.
AATTCATTCTCATATAATGACCATCATTTTTTGGCTTATTTTAAATATCCACCTACACATTTTAATCATTGAAATCTTCAACTTATTATATTTCACTTTATCCAGAACAATTTTATTATTTAGAAGGGAAGTTTATTGTTTTGAAGGATTTTTGTTTGGAATTTGAAGTCAAAGAAAACACTTTTTCACATTTTGAAGGAATTAAATACGCTCAATGTTGAAAAACCAACACATAATTAGGAACTAATATAAGAAAAAGTCACATAGTGAATGTAACGACCCGAGATTTGGAATAATTATTTACCTAACTTTGTGTGTTATTTTATTTTATACTCAACAAAACTATTTCATTTAATAAAATGAGTATTATTAAAATAAGACCATTGGGTTTCAACTGTTATATGACCATTGGCCAATATGACTGTTGGAAACTAAATGTTGCAATTATTGTCTATAAATACAAGTGATATTGATTAATTAATATTGAAAGAAGATTCGATGTCCCAATCCAGTAGTCTCGGGCCAATCGAAGCCCATCTGATGGAACTAAAAAAAGGAGGTAGCACCTTTGGGCTTTGCTCTGGACAAAACCCAACCCGAACATCATCGTGTGAAGCTGGAACATAATTGCCTTCGCGAGAAGTTCAAGCTGATAGAAATCACTACTCTGGAAATTTTGGACGAGCCACCCCAAGATTCTATCACCCTAAAACACCTTACTCTTAGGTACTATGCTCGTGTTATAAGGGGTTGTGTAACGAGACCGTAACTACCTTGTGTAATCCTTTGATTTAAATAAAAAATTGTGATATCTTCTTAGAGTGAAGTTTGTGAATTTTCAGATGTCCGGATAAATATAGTATGCATATTATTGATGAATTTTAGAAAAAGTATATTTTAAAAATATTTATGAAAATCTTAAATAATTAATAATGTGTAATGATTTTCAAAAAATGGTCTTCTACAGTTATGTTCAGTATAAAATTTAGAGTCTAATAAGATCAACATAATTTTTGATTAATAGTAGCTTATGAATAGTGATTTTATGATCATGATTAGTAATGTGATCAAATGGATTAAGTAACCTCACTAAAGAAAGTATTAATATATTATAGGAACCTTGATTAAGTAATGTGATTCAATAAAATAGGTAAATAACTGTTCCAAAAAGTACTGGTTAAGTATTAGTTCTTTCGAGTGAATAATTTTTTTATTTTAAAAATTAAATTAAAAATATTTAGAAGATTATTTTCATAAAATGGATTTCATTTTGGAAATCAGAGCATCAATATTTGGTTATAGTGAATTTTTGGGATTTTTCTTAAACAATTAAATTTTTAGTGAATAGTGTTTTTATTTAAAAATTAAATTAAAAATATATATAAAATTATTTTCATAAAATGGAGTTCATTTTTGAATTTAGAGCATCAATATTTTGTGAAGGTGAATTTTTGGGATTTTTCTGAGAGTTGAATTTTCGGTGAATAGTGAAAATATAGTTTTTGAGTTTAGGGTGTTTAATGACATCATTAAGGATGTAAATTTTTTTCAATAATTATGGTCGACTTATGAATAGTAATATAAGGTATGAGGTATCCCAAGTGGCTAATTCCATGGGAAGCCCATGGTTTTTCCAATACCATCGATGAGGTGTCCCTTGGCAATTAATGCCTTGTCCCCTCACTTCTCCTATAAATACCAATCCATTCCCTCATTCATTTCATTTCAAAATCCTCCCCAATGATGTTATGGTCTCTTTACCTCCCAAAAAGTCTTCCCAAGGTTCCCTCAAGCCTCCCAAGGTCCCGAACTTCACGCTGTTGAAGTTAGTCTTCAAGGTAAGGGATCCTACCTCTCTCTTTCTTTTCAAGTACTCTCTCTTATGTAATTTCTTTTATTCTCCATGTTCTTATGTTGGAGGATGTTCTTTTATATTAAACTTAATTAAATTTGTATTTTCATATAATGGGATACTCCCTTTTACTCTAATCATTTCATTTTATGAATTTTTAAGTGGCGCCGTTAGGCAGCCGAATTTTCATAAGAGAAATCTTATTTTTGTCTTCCTTTCTAGTTTTTCATTTCACATGGTATGTCATTAAAATTTATTTACCATGTTATTATATCCTTTATATTCTATCCCTATATTGTTTTAGGGATCATTTATGAATTGGTGACCATGAACCCTCTCTTTTCAATGTTTTCTAAAACCCTGCAATATAGCCGTTATGCTGCCGAATTTTCTTCTCAAAATGTATCTATCTTTTTCTCAAATTCTTTTATTTTATTAAGTGGGTACTCAAAGCTCATTATTATACATGGGTATTCACATATATACCAAAATTTTATATTTTAAATTCAGGGATTTACATACATGAAACCCGTTTTTTGTTTCTCGTGGGTTTAAAGTGACCTAAAGATCAGGTCTTAAAAGCAGGTTTTAAAACATTATGATTATGAAATGAAACCCATTTAATTTATGATATATTGGTTATTTATGAAATTTTTGATGATGATATATGTGGATCACATGATAATAATGTCAAATTAAGGGTGCACCCCTATAGAGCTCCAATTCATTGGGTAAATACTTAATCTCTAGAGATGACCATTTTAACGATACCTCAATGAATAACCTTGGTAATTTTTTTAATGAAACCTTGGGGATGGACCATGGTGAAATAGAAATGATTGTATAAGTTAAATGTTGTAGCCCCATCTTCTAGTTATGAAACACATTATTTTTATTGTTATATGCCTCATTATTTGTTTCTCATTGACTTAAAGTTATTTTTAATGACTTTATTGATGTATCTAAAGATCACATGTTAAATGTTTCCCCTTGTTTCCCTTACCGGTCATTATTCTCACACTTTCTTTTGATGTATGTACCCATGTTTTGAGATGAATTAATGTACATAGGATGAACCTTTGATGAAGCCTTAAAAGAAGTTTAGAAGAATGTTTATGTTGTTTTCATGTATTATGATCCTGATTTCCAAGACACTAGACTTTAAAGATCCTCTATATGTAAAATGTAATGAAAGGTTATTTAATAAAAAAGCGTGATCCTATAGTTGGTATCAAAGGATAGTTTAGTTATTTAAGGAAATTAGAATATGAAAACTTTAGGAAGAACCCTATAGAAAATTTTAAATATAAGAAATCTTCCTAGTATTTTGGTGAGTATTGAGTAAGTGGTTTATAAAGAAAATACATCATTGTCTGGATAGGAGCAGGTAGAGGTAGCTCTGGCACAGATGTACATAGGGGTAAAACACGGAAACACCACTTTGACTTTGACTCGAACGAGAACTGGTACACGACAATGGGCCTTGCTGCACTATTGGTTACGACACTCCTAGGGGATATTTTTGGTTAATCACATGTTTTTTTATGAATAATTATGAAGGAATTATAGAAAAATGTAATTGTCTAAGCATGAAGTTTTAAGACATAAAATCCATTTTAGTTAAAAGATTCATAAATGGAATAAATTCCTCACAAAGGATTTATTCTTTTATAAAATGTCCCCATCATCTAGGAATACATTGACATATTTCTTGAGGAGTTACCCAGACCTCCCCCTAGAAAGAGAGGTAGAGTTCTCCATTGAACTCGTACCTGGATCTCATCCGATGTCAAAGACCCCCTATAGGATTTAAAATGTGAAGCTAGAGTAATTAAAGAAACAACTCCGAGATCTTTTGGAGAATGGTTTTATCCGACCAAGTGTGTCTCCTTGAGGAGCACCAGTTTTCTTTGTTAAGAAGAAGGATGGATCGATGCAGCTATGCATTGATTATAGAGAACTGAATTGGACCATAGTGAAGAACAAATAATCTCCTCCAAGAATTGATTACTTATTTGACCATCTTCATGAGACTCAATTCTTCTCTAAGATTAATCTTTGTTCTGGTTATCATCAATTGAGGGTGAAGATGATGATATTCCAAAAACAGCTCTCCAATCAAGATATGGGCATTGTGAGTTTGTTGTTATTTCCTTCGGACTGACTAATGCACCTTCTATTTTTATGGATCAAGAATAAGTTGATTTTAGAAACTTATGTTTTATCAAATGGATATCCTTTGTATAAGAAAATGATTTGGTGATTAAATGATAAAGGTTATTTTAGAACATTTTTCCCTTTTGGAGTACAATATTTCTAAGGGAAATAAAATACTACAAGATTTAAATTAAGGAGGAATGGTTGATTTTTTTTAAGAATTTTTGTATTTATTGTGGACATATGGTGATTTGGGTTATTTCTGGAAAATGTTGATCCTAGCATAGAGAATATGTGAATAGGTTAATTATACTTTAGTATGAGACTTTAATAGTAGTCGATGTTATTTGGAGATAAATGTTAAGTTTTTTTGGGGGAAGTCTATGTGATTAAATCCTTCTGAGTTTTGGTTTCCAATCTTATTTTGGATTATTATGCATAATTTTAAGGATGATTGTGTATTGAATGGTCTTTCTGGAACTTTGGGTATTTTTTTTTGAATTTTGGAGATTAATAGTCATATTTCTTTTTTATAAAAGATTATCCTTTTTTAGGATTATATGATCTCATACTAACCATTTTAGTTTTAGTTGACGACTAAAGATAGGGGAAAAATATAGTTATCCTTTTGGGGATTATGTGATTGTCTAGAAGATGATTCTTGTGCTTTTTATGAGACCAAGTCTTTTTGAATGCTAATTGTTTGGATAAAAGATTAGTCTTGGTGGAAAACTATTAAGGGATGAAACTCTACTTGAAGGTAAGTATATTTCCTTATGTTTTTATTCTATGTAGTTAATGAATTCCTCAAAAATTATGAAAAGGGAAAAAACGTCATTGGTTTGCATTTCCTACTGGGTAATCAAAGACCGTTTAACACATCTTAATTTTTTGATCTTCTTGTGGTTAATTTTATCCTAATCATGTTTTCTATCACTCTCCATCCGAAATTGAACCTTTTTTCTCTTCCATATCCATGTTTTCCTACATGGAATCCTAGTATGGGTTAACTCAGGTGACCTTTGTAATTCCCTTTCTTTTTTTAAAGTAATATTTTTACAGACTCTTTTTCCGATGTGGGACTTTCAACAAAATTTCCATGTCCAATTTTAAAACTGTGAGGATGAAATTTCTTAACGGGGGAAGATTGCAAAGACCCGAGATTTTGAATAATTTTTTTCCATAACTTTGTTACTTATTTTATTTTATACTCAACAAAACCATTTCATTTAATAAAACAAGTATTATTAAAATATGACCATTGGGTTTCGACTGTTATATGACCGTTGGTCAATATAACTGTTGGAAACTAAATGTTGCGATTGTTGGCTATAAATACAAGTGATATTGATTAATTAATATTGAAGGAAGATTTGATGTCCCCGTCCAGTAGTCTCGGGCTGATCGAAGCCCATCTGATGGAACTCGGGAAGGAGCTAGCACCTTTGGGCTTTGATCTGGACCAAACCCAAGTCGTTCTTCATCGTGTGAAGCTGGAACGGAATCACCTTCACGAGAAGTGCAATCTAATAGAAATCACTACTCGGGAAATGTTGGCCGAGCCACACCAAGATTCTATCACGCAAGAACACCTTACTCTTAGGTATTATGCTGGTGTTATAAGGGGTTATGTAACGACACCGTAACTTCCTTGTGTAATCCTTTGATTTAAATAAATAATTGTGATGTCTTCTTATAGTGAAGTTTGTGAATTTTCAGATGTCCAGATAAATATAGTATGCATATTATTGATGAATTTTAGAAAAAGGATACTTTAAAAATATTTATGTAAATCTTAAATAATTAATAATGTGTAATTATTTTAAAAAAATGGTCTTCTACAGTTATGTTCAGTATAAAATTTAGAGTCTAATAAGATCAAAATAATTTTTGATTAATAGTAGATTATGAATAGTTATTTTATGCTTATGATTAGTAATGTGATCAAATGGATTAATTAACCTCACTTAAGAAAGTATTAATATAATCTAGGCACCTTGATTAAGTAATGTGATTCAATAAAATAGGTAAATAACTGTTCTAGAAAGTACTGGTTAAGTATTATTTTTTTCGAGTGAATAGTGTTTTTTATTTTAAAAATTAAACTAAAAATATTTAGAAAATTATTTTCATAAAATGGAGTTCATTTTGGAAATTAGAGCATTAATATTTGGTTATGGTGAATTTTTGGGATTTTTCTGAAACAGTTGAATTTTCAATGAATAGCATTTTTATTTAAAAATTAAATTAAAAATATATAGAAAAATATTTTTATAAAATGTAGTTCACTTTTGAATTCATAACATCGATATTTGGTTGAGGTGAATTTTTTGGATTTTTCTGAGAAAGTTGAATTTTCAGTGAATAGTGAAAATATAGTTTTTGAGTTTCGGGTGTTTATGACATCATTAAGGATGTAATAATTTGGCAATAATTCTGGTCAACTTATGAATAGTAATATAAGGTATGAGGTGTCTCAAGTGGCCAATACCATGGTAAATCCCATGGTTTTTCCAATACCACCGATGAGGTGTCCCTTGGCAATTAATGCCTTGTCCCCTCACTTCTCCTATAAATACCAAGACATTCCCTCATTCATTTCATTTCAAAATACTCCCTAATAAAGTTCTGGTCTCTTTAAATCCCAATTAGTCCTCCCAAGGTTACCTCAAGCCACCCAAGGTCCTGACCTTCAAGCTTTTGAAGTTACTCTTCAAGGTAAGAGATCCTACCTCTCTCTTTCTTTAGAAGTACTCTCTCTTATGTAATTAATTTTATTCTCCATGTTCTTTTGTTGGAGGATGTTATTTTATATTCACCTTAATTTAATTTTTATGTTCATATAATTAGATACTCCCTTTTACTCTAATCACTTCATTTTTTGAATTTTTACGTGGTGCCGTTAGGCTGCCAAATTTTCATAAGAGAAATCTTATTTTTGTCTTCCTTTCTAGTTTTTCATTTCACATGGTATGTCATTAAAATTTCATTACCATGTTATTATATCTTTTATATTCTGTCCCTATACTGTTTTATGGATCATTTATGAATTGGTGACCATGAACCCTCTCTTTTCAATGTTTTCTAAAACCCTGCAATATAGCCGTTATGCTGCCGAATGCTCGTCTCAAAATGTCTCTCTCTTTTTCTAAAATTATTTTATTTTATTAAGTGGATACTCAAAGCTCATTATTCTACATGGGTATTCACATATATACCAAAATGTTCTATATTAAATTCAGAGATTTACATACATGAAACCCGTTTTTCTTTTTCCGTGGGTTTAAAGTGACCTAAAGATCAGGTCTTAAAAGCAGTTTTTAAAACGTTATGATTATGAAATGAAACCCATTTATTTTATGATATATTGGTTATTTATGAAATTTTTTATGATTATATATGTCAATCACATGATAATAAATTCAAATTAAGGGTGTGACCTAATAGATCTCTAATGCATTGGGTAAATACTTAATCTTTAGAGATGACCATTTTAACGATACCTGAATGAATAACCTTGGTAATTTTTTTAATGAAAACTTGGGGATGGAACTTGGTGAAATAGAAATGATTTTAGAAGTTAAATTTTGTAGCCCCATCTTCTAGTTATGAAACACATTATTTTTATTGTGATATGACTCATGATTTCTTTCTCATGAATTAATGTTCTTTTTCATGACTTTATTGATGTATCTCAAGATCACATGTTAAATGTTTCCCCTTGTTTCCCTTACTAGACCTTCTGCTCACCCTTTCTTTTGATGTATGTCCCCAAGTTTTGAGATGTAGTAATGTACATAGGATGAACCTTTGATGAAGCCTTACAAGATGTTTAGAAGAATGTTTATGTTGTTTTCATGTATTATGATCCTGATTTCCAAGACACTAGACTTTAAAGATCATTTGTATGTAAAATGTAATGAAAGGTTATGTAATAAAAAAGCGTGATGCTATAGTTGGTATCAAAGGATAGTTTAGTTATTTAAGGGAATTAGGATATGAAAACTTTAGGAAGAACCCTATAGAAAAGTTTAAATATAGGAAATCTTCTTGGTATTTTGGTGAGTATTGAGTAAGTGGTTTATCAAGAAAATACATCCCTGTCTGGATACAAGCAGGTAGAGGTGGCTCTGGCATAGATGTACATAGGGGTAAAACCCGGAAACACTGCTTTGAGCTAGACTCGAACAAGAACTGGTACATGACAACGGGACTTGCTGCACTCTTGGTTACGATACTCCTAGGGGATATGCTTGGTTAATCGCATTATTTTTATGAATCATTATGAAACAATTATAGAAAAATGTAATTGTCTAAGCATAAAATTTTAAGACATAAAATCCATTTTAGTTAAAAGATTAGTAAATGAAATAAATTTCCCACAAAGGATTTATTCTGTTAGAAAATTTCCCCATCATCTAGGAATACATTGACATATTTCCTAAGGAGTTACCCAGACCTCCCCCCCAGAAAGAGAGGTATATTTCTCTATTGAACTCGTACCTGGATCTCATACGATGTCAAAGACCCCCTATAGGATAGAAAATGTGGAGCTATAGTAATTAAAGAAACAACTCTAAGATCTTTGGGAGAATGGGTTTATCTGACCAATTGTGTCTCCTTGGGGAGCACCAGTTCCCTTTGTGAAGAAGAAGGATGGATCGATGCAGCTATGAATTGATTATAGAGAACTGAATTAGATCATAGCGAAGAACAAATACTCTCCTCCAAGAATTGATTACTTATTTGACATTCTTCGTGCGACTCAATTCTTCTCTAAGATTGATCTTCATTTTGGTTATCATCAATTGATGGTGAATATGATGATATTACAAAAACAATTTTCCAATCAAGATATGAGCATTATGAGTTTGTTGTTATTCCCTTCGGACTGACTAATGCACCTTCTATTTTTATGGATCAAGAATAAGTTTATTTTGGAAACTTATGTTTTATCAAATGGATATCCTTTGTATAGGAAAATGATCTGGTGATTAAATGATAAAGGTTATTTTGGAAGATGTTTTCCCTTTTGGAGTACAATATTTCTAAGGGAAATAAAATACTACAGGATTTAAATTAAGGAGGAATGGTTGAATTTTTTTTAAAGAATTTATGTATTTATTGTGGAAATATGGTGATTTGGTTTATTTCTGGAAAATGTTGAACCTAGCATTGAGAATATGTGAATATGTTAATTACACTTTAGTATGAGACTTTAATAGTAGACTATGTTATTTGGAGATAAATGTTAACTTTTTTTTGGGGAAGACTATGTGATTAAATCCTTCTGACTTTTGGGTTCCAATCTTAGTTTGGATTATTCTGAATAATTTTAAGGATGATTGTGTATTGAATGGTCTTTCTGGAACTTTGGGTACTTTTTTTGAATTTTGGAGATTAATAGTCATATTTCCTTTTTATAAAGGATTATCCTTTTTGGGGATTATATGATCTCATACTAACCATTTTAGTTTTAGTTGATGACTAAAGACAAGGAAATAATATAGTTATCCTTTTGTGGATTATGTGATTGTCTAGAAGATTATTCTTGTGCTTTTGATGAGACCAAGTCTTTTTGAATGCTCATTGTTTGGAGAAAAGATTAGTCTTGGTGGAAACCTGTTAAGGGATGAAACTATACTTGAAGTTAAGAATATTTACTTATATTTTTATTCTATGTAGTTAATGAATTCCTCAAAATTATGAAAAGAAAAAAAATGTTGTTGGTTTACATTTCCTACTGGGTAATCAAAGACCGTTTAACACATCTTAGGTTTGTAATCTTCTTGTGGTAAATTATCTCCTAATCATGTTTTCTATCACTCTCCATCTGCACTTGACCTTTGTTTTCTCTTTCATATCCATGTTATCCTACATGGAATCCTAGTATGGGTTAACTCAGGTGACCTTTGTACTTCCCTTTCTTTTTTTAAAGTAATATTTTTCCTGAATCTTTTTCTGATGTGGGACTTTCAATGAAATTTCAAATCCCAATTTTAAAATTGTGAGGACGCAATTTCTTAAGGGGGGAAGTTTGTAACGACCCTAAATTTTTGATATTTTTTTCCTACAATGTGTGTTATTTTATTTTATACTCAACAAAACTATTCCATTTAATAAAATGAGTATAATTAAAATAAGACCATTGGGTTTTGACTGTTATATGACCGTTGGCTAATATGACTGTTGGAAACTAAGTGCTGCGATTATTGTCTATAAATACAAGTGATCTTGATTAATTAATATAGAAAGAAGATTTTGTGGGCCCATCCAGTAGTCTCGGGCTGATCGAATCCTATCGGACGGAACTCGAGAAGGAGGTAACACCTTTGGGATTTACTCTGGACCAAACCCAAGCCGAACATCATCGTGTAAAGATGGAACTAAATCGCCTTCTCGAGAAGTTCAAGCTGATATAAATCACTACTCGGGCAATATTGGTGGAGCCAACCCAAGATTATATCACCCTAGCACACCTTACTCTTAGGTCATATGCTGGTGTTATAAGGGGTTATGTAAGGAGACCGTAACTGCCTTGTGTATTCCATTGATTTAAATAAAAAATTGTGATGTCTTTTTATAGTGATGTTTGTGAATTTTCAGATGTCCGGATAAATATAGTATTCATATTATTGATGAATTTTAGAAAATGGATATTTTAAAAATATTTATGTAAACCTTATATAATTAATAATGTGTAATGATTTTAAAAAAATGGTCTTCTACAATTATGTTCAGTAATAAATTTAGAGTCTAATAAAATTAAATTAATTTGTGATGAATAGTAAATTATGAATAGTGATTTTATGCTTATGATTAGTAATGTGATCAAATGGATTAAGTAACCACACTTTAGAAAGTATTAATATAATCTAGGCACCATGATTAAGTAATGTGACATAATAAAATAGGTAAATAACCGTTCTCGAAAGTACTAGTTAAGTATTATTTTTTTGGGTGAATAGTGTTTTTTATTTTAAAAATTAATTTAAAATTTTTTGGAAAATTGTTTTTATAAAATGGAGTTCATTTTTGAAATCAGAGCATCGATATTTCGTTATGGTGAATTTTTGGGATTTTTCTAAAAAAGTTGAATTTTCAGTGAATACTGTTTTTATTTTAAAATTATATTTAAAATATTTAGAAAATTATTTTCATAAAATTGAGTACATTTTTGAGTTCAGAGCCTCGATATTTGGTTAAGGAGATTTTTTGGGATTTTTCTGAGAAAGTTGAATTTTCGGTGAATAGTGAAAATATAGTTTTTGAGTTTCGGGTGTTTAATGACATCATTAAGGATGTAATAATTTTTCAATAATTATGGTCGACTTATGAATAGTAATGTAAGTTATGAGGTGTCACAAGTGGACAATACCATGGGAAAGCCCATGTTTTTTCCAATACCACCGATGTGGTGTCCCTTGGCAATTAATGCCTTGTCCCCTCACTTATCCTATAAATACCAAGCTATTCCCTAATTCATTTAATTTCAAAATCCTCACCAACGAAGTTCTGGTCTCTTTACATCCCATGGAGTCCTCCCAATGTTACCTCAAGCCTCCTAAGGTCCCGACCTTCAAGCTTTTTAAGTTACTCTTCAAGGTAAGGGATCCTACCTCTCTCTTTCTTTTCAAGTACTATCTCTTATGTCATTTCTTTTATTCTCCATGTTCGTATGTTGGAGGATGTTCTTTTATATTAAAATTAATTTAATTTTTATGTTCATATAATGAGATACTCCCTTTTACTCTAATCATTTCATTTTATGAATTTTTAAGTGGTGCCGTTAGGCTGCCGAATTTTCATAAGAGAAATCTTAATTTTGTCTTCCTTTCTAGTTTTTCATTTCACATGGTATGTAATTAAAATTTCATTACCATGTTATTATATTCTTTATAGTCTATGACTCTACTATTTTATGGATCATTTATGAATTGGTGACCATGACCCCTCTCTTTTCAATGATTTTTAAAACCCTGCAATATAGCCGTTATACTGCCGAATTTTCGTCTCAAAATGACTCTCTATTTTTCTAAAATTATTTTATTTTATTAACTGGATACTCAAATCTCATTATTCTATATTGGTATTCACATATATATAAAAATTTTCTATTTTAAATTCAGGGATTTATATACATGAAACCCTCTTTCCTTTTTCATGGGTTTAAAGTGACCTAAAGATTAGGTCTTAAAAGCAGTTTTTAAAACGTTATGATTATGAAATGAAACCCATTTCTTTTATGATATATTGGTTATTTATGAAATTTGTGATGATGATATATGTGGCTCACATGATAATAAAGTAAAATTAAATTTTCTCCCTGAGAGAGCTCCAATTCATTGGGTAAATACTTAATCTCTAGAGATGAATATTTTAACGATACCTTATTGAATAACCTCGGTAATATTTTTAATGAAACCTTGGGGATGGACCATGGTGAAATAGAAATGATTGTCTAAGTTAAATTTTATAGCCCCATATTCTAGTTATGAAACACATTATTTTTATTGTGATATGACTCATGATTTCTTTCTCATGAATTAAAGTTCTTTTTCATGACTTTATTGATGTATCTCAAGATCACATGTTAAATGTTTCCCCGTGTTTCCCTTACTAGACCTTCTGTTCACCCTTTCTTTTGATGTATGTCCCCAAGTTTTGAGATGTAGTAGTGTACATAGGATGAACCTTTGACGAAGCCTTACAAGATGTTTAGAAGAATGTTTATGTTGTTTTTATGTATTATGATCCTGATTTCCAAGACACTAGACTTTAAAGATCCTCTGTATGTAAAATGTAATGAAAGGTTATGTAATAAAAAAGCGGGACGCTATAGTTGGTATCAAAGGATAGTTTAGTTATTTAAGGAAATTAGGATTTGAAAACTTTAGGAAGAACCCTATAGAAAAGTTTAAATAAAGGAAATCTTCCTGGTATTTTGGTGAGTATTGAGTAAGTGGTTTATCAAGAAAATACATCCCTGTTTGGATACGAGCAGGTAGAGGTGGCTCTAGCACAAATGTACATAGGAGTAAAACCCGGAAACACTGCTTTGAGATAGACTCGAACGAGAACTGGTACACGACAATGGGCCTTGCTGCACTCTTGGTTACAACACTCCCAGGGGATATGTTTGGTTAATCGCATACTTTTTATGAATCATTATGAAGGAATTATAGAAAAATATAACTGTCTAAGCATGAAGTTTTAAGACAAAAAATCCATTTTAGTTAAACGAATCGTATATGAAATAAATTTCTCACAAAGGATTTATTCTTTTAGAAAATTTCCCCATCATCTAGGAATACATTGACATATTTCTCGAGGAGTTACCCAGACCTCCCCTGAGAAAGAGAGGTAGATTTCTCCATTGAACTCATACCTGGATATCATCCAATGTCAAAGACCCCCCTATAGGATGGAAAATGTGGAGTTAGAGTAATTATAGAAAAAACTCCGAGATCTTTTGGAGAATGGGTTTGTCCGGACAAGTGTGTCTCCTTGGGGAGCACCAGTTCTCTTTGTGAAGAAGAAGGATGGATCGATGCACCTATGCATTGATTATAGAGAACTGAATCAGATCATAGTGAAGATAAAATACTCTCCTCGAAGAATTGATGACTTATTTGACCATCTTCGTGGGATTCAATTCTTCTCTAAGATTGATCTTCATTCTGGTTATCATCAATTGAGGGTGAAGATGATGATATTCAAAAAAAATATTTCTAATCAAGATATGGGAATTATGAGTTTGTTGTTACTCCCTTCGGACTGACTAATGCACCTTCTATTTTTATGGATCAAGAATAAGATGATTTTGGAAACTTATGTTTTATAAGACGGATATCCTTTGTATAGGAAAATGATTTGGTGATTAAATGATAAAGGTTATTTTGGAAGATGTTTTCCCTTTTGGAGTACAATATTTCTAAGGGAAATAAAATACCACAGGATTTAAATTAAGGAGGAATGGTTGATTTTTTTTTAAGAATTTATGTATTTATTGTGGACATATGGTGATTTGGGTTATTTCTAGAAAATATTGAACCTAGCATAGGGAATATGTGAATAGGTTAATTACACTTTTGTATGAGACTTAATATTCGATGTTATTTGGAGATAAATGTTATGTTTTTTTGGGTAAGACTATGTGAGTAAATCCTTCTGAGTTTTGGGTTCCAATCTTAGTTTGGATTATTCTGAATAATTTTAAGGATGATTGTCTATTGAATGGTCTTTCTAGAACTTTGGGTACTTTTGTTGAATTTTAGAGATTAATAATCACATTTCTTTTTTATAAAGGATTATCCTTTTTGGGGATTATATGATTTGTTACTAACCATTTTAGTTTTAGTTGATGACTAAAGAAAAGGGAAAAATATTGTTATCCTTTTGTGGATTATGTGATTGTCTAGAATATGAATCTTGTGCTTTTGATGAGACCAAGTCTTTTTGAATGCTCATTGTTTAGAGAAAAGATTAGTCTTGGTGGAAACCTATTAAGGGATGAAACTCTACTTGAAGGTAAGTATATTTCATTATGTTTTTATTCTATGTAGTTAATGAATTCCTCAAAATTTTGAAAAGGAAAAAAACGTTGTTGGTTTACATTTCCTACTGGGTAATCAAAGACCGTTTAACACATCTTACGTTTTTGATCTTCTTGTGGTTAATTTTCTCCAAATCATGTTTTCTATCACTCTCCATCCGAACTTGACCCTTTGTTTTCTCTTCCATATCCATGTTTTCCTACATTAAATCCTAGTATGGGTTAACTCAGGTGAACTTTGCACTTCCATTTCTTTTTTTAAAATAATATTTCACTCACTCTTTTTCCGATGTGGGACTTTCAACGAAATTTCCAAGCCCAATTTTAAAATTGTGAGGACGCAATTTCTTAAGGGGGAAGATTGTAACAACCTGAAATTTTGAATATTTTTTTCCTACATTGTGTGTTATTTTATTTTATACTCAACAAAACTATTCCATTTAATAAAATGAGTATAATTAAAATAAGACCATTGGGTTTCAACTGTTATATGACCGTTGGAAATTATATACTATGATTGTTGTCTATAAATACAAGTGATCTTGATTAATTAATATAGAAAGAAAATTCGATAGCCCCATCATGTAGTCTCGGGCCGATAAAATACCATCTGACGGAACTTGGGAAGGAGGTAACACCTTTGGGCTTTACTCTGGACCAAACCCAAGCTGAACTTTATCGTGTAAAGTTGGAACGAAATCGTCTTCGCATGAAGTTCAAGATGATAGAAATCACCACTCGGGAAATGTTGGCCGAGCCACCCCAAGATTCTATCACCCTAGTACACCTTACTCTTAGGTCCTATACTGGTGTTATAAGGGGTTATGAATGAGATCGTAAGTGCCTTGTGTAATCCATTGATTTAAATAAAAAATTGTGATGTCTTCTTATAGTGAAGTTTGTGAATTTTCAGATGTCCGGATAAATATAGTATTCATATTGTTGATGAATTTTAGAAAAATTATATTTTAAAAATATTTATGTAAACCTTAAATAATTAATAATGTGTAATGATTTTCCAAAAATAGTCTTCTACAATTATGTTCAGTATGAAATTTCGAGTCCAATAAGATTAACATAATTTGTGATGAATAGTAAATTATGAATAGTGATTTTACTCTTATGATTAGTAATTTGATCAAATGAATTAAGTAACAACACTTAAGAAAGTATTAATATAATCTTGGCACCATGATTAAGTAATGTGATTCAATAAAATAGGTAAATAACCATTCCAGAAAGTACTGGTTAACTATTATTTTTTTCCAGGTGAATAGTGTTTTTTATTTTAATAATTAAATTAAAAAATTTGGAAAATTGTTTTCATAAAATGGAGTTCATTTTTGAAATCAGAGCATCAATATTTGGTTATGGTGAATTTTTATGATTTTTTTGAAATAGTTGAATTTTCAGTGAATAGTGTTTTTAATTAAAAATTAAATTAAAAATATTTGGAAAATTATTTTCATAAAATGGAGTTCATTTTTGAGTTCAGAGCATCGATATTTGGTTAGGGTGATTTTTTGGGATTTTTCTGAGAAAGTTGAATTTTCAATGAATAGTGAAAATACAGTTTTTGAGTTTTGGGTGATTAATAACAACATTAAAGATGTAATAATTATGCAATAATTATGGTCTACTTCTGAATAGTAAGATAAGGTATGAGGTGTCCCAAGTGGCCAATACCATGGGCAAGCCCATTTTTTTTCCAATACCACCGATGAGGTGTCCCTTGGAAATTAACGCCTTGTCCCCTCACATCTCCTATAAATACCAAGCCATTCCCCCATTAATTTCATTTCCAAATCCTCCCCAATGATGTTATGGTCTCTTTAACTCCCAAGGAGTCCTCCCAAGGTTCCCTCAAGCCTCCCAAGGTCTCGACCTTCAAGCTTTCGAAGTTACTCTTCAAGGTAAGGGATCCTACCTCTCTCTTTCTTTTCAAGTACTCTCTCTTATGTCATTTCTTTTATACTCCATGTTCTTATGTTGGAGGATGTTTTTGTATAATCACCTTAATATAATTTTATGTTGATATAATTAGAGACTCCCTTTTACTCTCATTATTTCATTTTTGGAATTTTTATGTGGCGACGTTAGGCTGCCGAATTTTTATAAGAGAAATCATATTTTTTTCCTCCTTTCAAGTTTTTCATTTCACATGGTATGTCATTAAAATTTCATTACCATGTTTTTATATCCTTTATATTCTGTCCCTATACTATTTTATGGATCATTTATGAATGGTTGACCATGAACCCTTTCTTTTCAATGTTTTCTAAAACCCTACAACATAACCATTATACTGCCGAATTTTCGTCGCAAAATGTCTCTCTCTTTTTCTCAAATTCTTTTATTTTATTAAGTGGATACTAAAAGCTCATTCTTAAATAGTGGTATTCAGATATATATAAATATTTTATTTTAAATTCCGGGATTTACATACATGAAACCTATTTTCCTTTTTCGTGGGTTTAAAGTGACATAAAGATCAGGTCTTAAAATAAGTTTTTAAAATGTTATGATTATGAAATGAAACCCATTTATTTTATGCTATTTGGGTTATTTATGAAATTTTTCATGATGATATATGTGGATCACATGATAATAAAGACAAATTAATGGTTTGGCCTTATAGAACTATAATGCATTGGGTAAAGACTTAATCTCTAGAGATGTCCATTTTAATGATACCTTGATAAATAACCTTAGTAATTTTTTTTAATGACACCTTGGGGATGGACCTTGGTGAAACAGAAATTATTGTCTATGTTAAATGTTGTAGACACATATTCAAGTTATGAAATACATTATTTTTATCATGACATTCCTCATTATTTCTTTCTCATTCCTTAAATTTCTTTTTCATGACTTTATTGATGTATCTCTAGTTCACATGTTAAATGTTTGCCCTTGTTTCCCTTACTGGGCATTCTGCTCACCCTTTCCTTTGATGTATGTCCCCAGTTTATGAGATGCAGTAATTTACATAAGATGAACCTTTGATGAATCCTTATAAGTGGTTTAGAAGAATATTTATATTGTTTTCATGTATTATGATCTTGATTTCCAAGACACTAGACTTTAAAGATCTTATGTGTGTAAAATGTAATGAAAGGTTATGTAATAATTAGTCAGGATGCTATAGTGACTACTTTATTAATCAAAAATATAGATTGTTTTAAACCGAGGATTAATAATAAGGTAATTATGATTATATAATACTAATCTAATCAAATTTTTTCTTTCTTCTTAAGAAGGTGTAAAAATCACAATATATTTTCGTTTTAAGATTTGAAATAATAATTATCTTTTTTTCACTGATGGATAATTTTCATTTTAGTAACCATATAAATTTTTTCTTGATCCTAAACATTGAAATATCTTGATTTTTTAATGATAATTATACCTTTGTCATGTTTATAAAAGAATAAGGATTTGAACCATATGACCATTAGGTAGTATGATCGATTTACAACTATCATGCTTCCATTTCACATTATTACTACAATTATTTGGTGGTGTTATAAGTATATTATATTTTTTCTTGATACATCATTCCTATATGGTTCAATTTATATTCAAATGTAATTATTTTAGTTTTTCTACTATACCATATAAATGTAATTGGTTTTTTATTTTTCGAATAATTTGTTTCGTATAATAGGTATACCTCTATCAAAAGGGTGCGTTAATTTATTCAATACTGTTACCTAACCAAAAGTCACAAGTGTTCTGGTTATGCCACCATTCGAAAAGGTATGTTGTAAATGGTTTGTGACTCCACAAATTTTTATTATCTTATTGTGATTAACACCTCCTGAGGATAAGAGAAGCCATTCAGAGTGTATTGTGATTTTTTTGAAACCACTATTAAATTAATGTGCTGTATATCTTTATTCTTCTAGTATATTTAAATATCAAACTATTAAATTTACTCCATTTTACTTTTGGATATGAGATTATATAGGAAAACCGTTTTTATGAGAACCTTTATATCTTTTGATTTCTTTCTATTATTACTAACTGTATCTTAGCCCATAAAAAGTCTAATGGTAAGAAACTTATTTCATTCATGTTCAAGAAAAAAATATGTGTCGTATTATATAGAGGATGCTATACATTGATGGTAATGATTATCAAAATTAATGGACCAATACTGAGGCCCCATGAACTTTTTGAGTATTAAGAACTAGATATTCATGGAAAAACCTTAATGACTCCATTTGATAGATCTTAACATTAATATTGTGAATTATTTAGCTAATTATATTATTAAATTATGAAATAGTGATTATTATTTATTTTTATATTAGTAAATATATATATATTTATATATCATCTTGTATGAAATCCCATGACATAAAAAGAGTTGTAAAACTGACTCACTATGGTACATAAAAGTTAAAAATAACCAAGCATAAAATGTTTCAGGCTGGGTACATTTATTTTCAAAATTTATAATAATGAAACTTTTGATAATATGTTCCCATGATTAGAAATTATTTTAAATTTAATGAGTTTATAAGGAGAGAAATTTTAAAATTTTGTCATTTTTGAAAAAGAACTTGAAGCCTGACATATGAAATGATATACTAATAAAGATTCCATTAATGATAAAAAAATATACATGGATTATAAATAGGATGAATTGATTGGATCCCTATTATATTATGATCATGAGATGAATATCTAATACAATAATAAGTCATAAAAAATAATAGAGTTTCTTTTAAATTTTCTAATATTGTGTCCTCTAACTCATATTACTATGAAACATAGTATATTATCATAGAAGAGATAGAAAAAATAGATAAATTTAGGTATGCAGATATCAGGATAAGAAAAGGATATTAAAGGTGGCCAAAATGAAACAACATAAGGGATAATAGAAGAATATCTAATAGTGGTAGCTCAAATTATAAGTTTAAATCATCATATATTTTATGTTTTTAATATAGGAATAATTGGAATATATATATATATATATATTTCACAAATATAATGAATAAAATAAATGATAAAAAATTTAAAATAAGAAGAGGAGATCAATGAAGGAATCTTGTAGATGAAGTGGGGAAACTGATTCAAGTGATGGATCATTGACTGAATAATATTCTAAAAATTTACGCTTAATAGTAAATCTTGCCCATGTTAATAACTCTAATTATGAGTTTGGTAGTGATAATACTAGTATTGAAGAGTTAAGAGAATTATTTATAAGATAAAATACGAGGATGTGTATATTTTCTCTTTATATAAGAAGTAAAAAGGAAAATATCAATAATGGTTTAGTGAAAAATAAAAATCTAAATAAATAACTTGATAATTTAAGAAATAAAACTTCTATTAAAAAGCTATTTGAATTATAAGTGGTAGAGAAGCTTAATGTATAAGTTTAATGGTTGAATAAGGACAAATCAAAATTCGCCAATGGTATATATAAGTATGAAAAGATGATTTCATTGAAATTAATAACTAAATCATTGAACAATTATTGTAATAATGGGAATTATACCAATATATTTTTTTAAGGGGTATAAATCATGTGTCTAGTCTTTTTCATGTTTTAGATATATGATAAGTGGTCCATATCCCAGTTAATTATAAATTATACATCCTTAGTAATTGGGTCGTAACAAATTTTTCATTCCAATATATTTATATTATAGTTCCCCTGTAATTTTATTTTTTAAATATAATTCGATATCAAAGGGGTCTAGGGATAATCCAATTTTACCCTAGGAAACATGGGTTTCAAAACTCTATATTGTCTGATCATTTTATGATAAAATCCTTTGATAGCTCTTGAAGAAAATATAGTATCAAGAAAGTAGTTAATAAAGACACATTAATGACTATCTATGAAATTTTAAATCATATAATTGATAATATAGAGGTACTTTAACTTTGGAGAAACTTCTAAAGGTGAGATAAAAGGTTTGGTCAGGTTGGTTTAAAAGAATATATAATTATTAAAAATGTCTTAAATATTATTTTTTTATAATATAATTGGATTAGTATATCTAAGCTATGTGAGGATGTCATATACACTAAATTCAAAAATGATAAATACATTGTCTTAGATAGTTATTTACCCTTTATTACATCTAAAAAAATCATAATGTGCATGCGATTAACTATGATGAACTGATAATGTAAAATGTAACTTATTTAAATGTTGTAAAAATCATATTGTATATTATATAAAATAATTCCGAAGAATTCATATTTAAAAAGGCTACACAATATTACAATGAAGTAAATATTTATGAATATTACTAATTTAATGGTGGACATGTAGAAATTCTATGTTCTTTATTTTAATGGAAAGTAATACAAGGAATCTTCGAAAAAAAGAAGTAAGCACCAATATACCACATGCATTGGTATATTTATATTTTTTTAGACCTATATGAACTTCAATACATTGAATAAATTAGTTTACCTACATTACAAGATATGATTGTACATGATATTCATGGGAATAATTTTTAACTCACAAAAGTGATACTACTTCAAATTTTACTACCTATTGATATCAAGACCAAAATGAAAAAGGGTTTATGAAAGTGTCCTTTATAATTAATAATGAATGTAAATTCTAGAAACATAAATTTGATCTTTTTCATAAGGAAAATGGGTATCTCATAATTACATAACACAAATAACTCTATGAATAATGGATATATAGAGGGAAGAAATTGAAAAATCTATGATATTGAATAAACTTCATTCAATGAATGTTAAATTCCAATATTTTTATGGGTAGAAGTTACTAATAAATATTATTATGTTTCCAAAAACAATTCCCATTAGGATGATTATCCTGATGTATCCTTATAAACATTTGAAACGAAGTATTCCAAGGGTAGGTTATTTTAGAGTATTTGTATGTATATCTTTTATCCTCAATATTAAATATAAAATTAATAAGATTAATGGTAGGTAGGACAAAGGTATCTTTTAAAGACACTTCACCCCTAGTAAGGATCACATAATATTTATCATGTGGACTATAATAGTCAAAGAATAATTTCATGTTATATTTAGTAATAAAGATCCTTTCAATATGTCTTCAATTATAGAATCATTTTTTGATTTTTAATATATTATAATTTCTATGAATGAATACCATTTAATGTAAAATCAAATCGAAGACTGAATTTTTGATGGGTAACATGATAATTATCATCCTAGAATGTGGAAAATTTTGAGAGATTATCCTCTATAAAAGGTAATTTTTTTTCTTGATTGAGACATTAAATAATGTAAGAAAACATTTTCAACATTCTATTTTAATTTCATATATTATTCCAAATAATGATTCAGAATCATTAAAGATGAAAATTTTGATACTGGATATGCAAGAAGAGTTAAACCAATCATCATTGAAAAGCATTTTCTGGCTAGAATATCCACCATATGATTAATAAGCCATTGTAATAGAGTAAAATTTCCAGAATAATTTGGATGAGGTTCGGAAGATTATAAGAATTTAATAAAAACTTATTTCACAAGGTCATAATCAATAAGAAGGAATACACTATGGGGAAACATTTTATCCAGAAGCTATATTAGAATATATAAATATTATTTTGGAATATATTTCTCATAATAGTTTTAAGTTATACCATATATATATATAAATAGTTATTTTATTAATTAATTTAGTTCTAGAAATTTATGTGTAATATAGACCTTGGTTTTGAGTTTGAAAAAAAATCTTAGCCCTGATTCTAAGCTTACTAATTCCCAGTTTAGAAAAAAGTAGGCAGCTAAGGCATGGTATGAGTGGATTTATCAATTTATGTCACATAATCATTTTGATATAGGTAAGGGGAAATTATTATAAATATGTTTTGAAAATAAATTCTGATAGTTCAAATATATCTAGATTAAATTATATTTATTTTCTAAATCAATTACCTTTGTAATGATTTTTTTAATCTGATTAAAAATAAATTTTAAATTAGTCAAATGGGCGAACTCACATTTTTCTAAATTTTATATCATTTAGAGAGATGATGTGATCATTTAAAATTAATTTTTTTTAAAATTATTCTATGAAAATATTTGGATTTGAATCAAGATGAAGTATGAGTACATATATGTTTACTATATGTAGATTTTATGAAGACCCAACTCAATTTTTTTTATCGTAAGACCTTTTGAAGAACAATTACTTGAAAAGAAGATACTTTAAAAGTTTATTTTACAAAATGATTACAAAGAAAAAATGGTGATGAGAGGGGTGAATTGTGTCCTCAAAGAAATAGATAATTTAAAACTGATTCATATTTAACATAAAAAGTGATAATACTCTTCATTATTTAAGTGTAGTATACATATGAAAATAAAATAAAGAGCCAAAATAAATTTTATAACAATTTGGGGAATAAAAATTTTCATTTTCACTTCACAAAAACTCTATCAACAAGATTTGGGATTTTCAATAGTTGATAATTTTCCAAGATATCTTGATATTTGAGAACAAGAAGCTACAACATGTCACAAATGATTTTAAAAGGCCTCAAATATGAATAATTGCAGTCCCCAAAACACTTCACTCCTAATTGTTGAGAAATAATATAAATTGTCTTTGGTTAGATAAATTTTCTATGAAAACATTTGTTTATATATGATACTACTAATAAATGAATAGATCTTTAAAATAAAATGTGAATAACATCAAATCATAGTCATCAAGAATAATTTATGAATATTCTATATAAATTATATTAAGATAAAATAGTGGAAAATATCTTATTGAATATTCAAAGAAGTATGATGAACAAACATGGGAGTCTTAATATAATATGTATATCTACAAAGTTTATTCATGCAAAGCGTAATTGTACTGTAGTAGTTTCTTTACATATAAATAGTATAACCAGTAGATTGAATAATCTCCTTTGTAATTATAAATATTCGATGTAATTACAGATAAAGGGATTAGGGTCACATAGATTTAGAGAATCATGTCATTATTAAGAAATGTTTGATACTTCATCATGATATATCTGTTGAGTATAAAGATATATCCCAAATCAATTCAGGTAAAAAATATCTAGAAAATTTCCAGATAAGTCATGAATTTTAAAACACATAATGTATGTCATATTTTAATTGATTCAAAATTAAAAGCATAACTTCATGGAGAAATAATAAGGAGTTGATACATTGTTACAGATCTTATTAAATGACCTTTAAATTGTTTCATTGATCGATTTACTCTAGTGAAATCATAGTAGGAATCTCAGAATAATTCAAATAGGGAATTACATATATGATTTGATTAATGTGGGGGGGGGGGGTTTATCTATGTGATAATGATCCAAAAGTATAGTTTACATCATAAGGTTGATTCTGAACATAGTGTTTTAGACCATGGAATATAATATCAATTTTTGGTTCTCAATGTGAGTTATATAACAAATTATATGTTACTTATGTTTGGTTAATACTAAACACAAAGTACATAATCACAATGTTCCTTAAAAAAATTTAGGTTTACATTTATAATGTTCGTCTAAAATGTGGGGTTCCAAACATAATCTTGGACAACAACATTAGTAAATAATTAACTTTATGAATAGTATTCTAGAATACATTTAAACAACTAGAGTAAATTACAAAAATGTTTTTTACCAATATATAATGATAATTACTAAGATAAATACTTATATAATTTCATGAAAAATTAAATAATATTTAAACTAAAAATAAACCTAAAATAATTTAAAATTAACCTCATTAGGAAAATAAATTATGGTATTAGTGAGAATTAAAATCAATGAAAAATTACTGGACTGAAATTCATATTCCCAATAATATCCCCATTTTTTATGAATATAAAATTCATAGAATCGAACGTAAACAAAAAACTCTTTATAGACAGTTTTGTAAGTTATAATTACCATTATAGATTAAATAAAATATGTATTAAATACAAAAATTATGCTTATGGTTTTTTTGAGGAATTTTTATATTTATCTATATTTCTATACCATTTTTTGAGATAAAAAATAGAGTATGAGAATGAAAAAAAAATATAATAATTTTTTAAAATTTTGGTTGTGAATGCCATGTAATCTAAAAATAATAATATTCTAAAAATGGATCCCCTAAACTACATAATAGAATAATAGAATAAAATAAAAAAGATAAGATAAAAAGAAACTCAAATTTATAAGTTATATCATATGAAAAATTAGATAATATCACAAGAATAAAACTCAAGTTTACGATAAGTGGGAGTACTAATAACTGGTTTATATTTTCTAGATAAAGATTCAATGGTTGTGGAACCTCAAAGAGTTTTGTGCACTTACATAATCTCCCCAATCAATTATTTGAAATTATTGATAAATGGAGTGTCCCACTCTCTTATAATATTCCTTCAATCCTGACTAAACTTAAAAAAAATTACAAAGTTCACCACATGAATGTTCTTTGTAGTCTTATAAGGAGGAACATGATTTTACATCATGCTTCCTAGATGATTCAGTAGATCTCTAGAACTAGGTTCTTTTGAAGATAATCATTCAACCTACACACTCTGATTTTATAATAGAGTGTGAAGAGGTCCATTGACACACTAAATATTTGGAATTCTCTCAACCAAGACATAAAGATCAATAGATAATAACTTCATCCTTCTCAAAACAGCACTTGAACTAACACCAATATTTGAATAAGTTATTCCTTAACCTATACTATATACCTTAACAAATTTAATAAAATTCACCAAAAACTTCTTCAAATAACCAAAAATCATACATTGAAACCATTTCCATTTTTACATTTCCAAACTAGCTAGTTATATAACCTTAAAACACAACAAAATATTTCCTTGAAATTTATATTTCACTTATGATCTTATACTAATCTTGGAGTTATTTGTATTATACTTTTAAAATAGATGCACTTCTCAAATATTTAAAATATTTCCTTTAACTCTCAATTTCTTCTTGAATCTATAAAGCATTATCCTTTAAAAAATTAAACATAGAAACCATAATTGTATAAAAATTATGGGTATGCCCCCAAAAATTGATTCATCATTAGAATTTTATGACACCTCTTGAAATAACATAGTGGGTTCTACAGCTTTGACCTACTGATAGGATTGAACTTTGAAAAATCCACCAGAGGTTGTGGAAAAATATTAAATTACTACTTTAATCTCAATATCTTCTTTAATTATCCATTCCAAGCACTTCTCAAGTAATGAAACTAATTGTATATTGATCAATTTAGTTTAAGAAACAACTTAAAAATATATTTTCTGAAATGAATGAAATTCCTTTAATATTTTCAATTATAGATAATGAGAATCTTCCTCAACTGATTTATTCCTCACCATGAACAACTTTCTCATATATGTATTTAACAACTTGAATGTTCTACAAAACTTCTCCAACATCAGATTCATAAACCTACTCAACCGGTTGTTCTCTCCTCTAAAGAATCATAACACACATATCCTCAATATCTACATTTATAAAAGGTTCTTGGTATACCGTTTTAAATTTGATAACTCCACTAATTATTTCAGGAATATTTTCATCGAAATGTTTCCTTATTCTAGTTCTTATAGGGATATTTAAACCACCAAGAATTGAATCCTCTAACCATAAACATTTACCTCCATCGACATATGACTCAATAGAAGCTCATTCCATTCTTAACACACTAATTGCTTTAACACCAAGCATATAATATCTAAAAAACATTAATCTTCTATATACCCCTATATAATGAGTACTTTATAGTTCATCTCCCATTGCTCCGACTGTCATAATCTTCCCTCAATTTTCAATACAAAAGAAAAACAATTTCCTCAAGGTTCTAGAAGAAAGAATATTATAATGGGGAAAAATTAATCTGATTCTAAATATTATCAGTCAAACCTCTCTTATAATGAATAAGAGATGTCAGTATTCTATAAGGATAAAATAACATCCTTGCATCCTTTATACTATAGTGATTCTTGTATCTTAACATGTACTAACACAGTTTTTACTTGATATCACTCACTATAAGGAACATTATATAAATATATGGTAAGATAATCATCTCCTACTCTACAATCCAAATAATAAAATTTGCTTGAATAAATATAATAAGGAATTTTTTATATGAATTTATATTTTTCACCAGTTTATTATTTACCTGATATGTTTTGATAATAAAATACATGATGTCATCAGACTTATGAAATCCATATCCAATCAAAATTAGGTTGAAGTTGACATTCACTTCATAAGGGAACTAAAATATTAGGTTCATATCAATATAAGAAATAGAAAAATCATTATTATTTACCATTAATGATATGACATCACCAATTTCACCAACATTAATTTTGGAATTTTTAAAGAACTTACTTACCTCCCTTTAAAAAAATATTCAAAATTTCCCCATCAAATATAGATTCCAAAACTTGATCGCTTAAAACACGCTTTAATATCATATTTTTTTCAAACAACAATTCCAAGTAGACCACCTTCCCCTAAAACACTCACCAATATAAACCCTAAATTATTTGTTATTCCTTAATATTGGGAACAACCTCATCATTTATTTTTTGTCTTTTAAATCACAAGAAGAAATAATAGGATTAGGGTTAAAAAGATATAGGGTTCCATAGATCGAAAAATCATGAAAATGAAGAGGAAATGGTTCGAAGGAAAGAAAGAAATAATATTATCTATGATGGATTGATGGTGTAATTGAGTTTATCAAGAATATTGTTTAGTATAATAATTTTATATTGTTAAATTAAAGGTTGATTTTTAAAATAAAATACACAATGAAAATTTAAATAAAATAAAATAAATAGAATAAATAAATATTTATAAACAAATGAATTAAAATAAAAATGTAATGAAATAAATTGTTAAACAATCATTGGTTAATTAAATAGATAAAAGATTTATATAAAATTAAATAAACCTAACTGACCCTAAATAAAATCAAAACTTGTAGTTGGAAGAGGTTAAGTAAATACATCAGAAAGTTGATATTCAGTATTAAATAATTTGAAAGAGACATATCCATTATGAAGATGATCCCATAGTAAATGAGGAATAATATTAATATTCTTAGTTTTATAATAACTCCCTAGTTTATTAAAAATGTTTATAGAACTGTTATAATCATGTAAAATCTAAAAATTTCCAAAATTAAGTCCAGAAGAGTGTGTTTTATCTATAACACTTGCTCACAACATCTACTTGTAGATTTGTATTCTTCCTTAGTAGTTGATAATTGATCTAAATATTGATTATTACTAGAGAATGAAACAATATAAAATCCACAAAAGTGAAAGGTTATTTATGTACATTTTCTATCTAATTTAAGGACCCAAAACTAGAAACTGAATATGAAATAAAATAAAAATAATAAATTTTTATATAAATAAAATATAAATAAAAAGACCATTTTAAAAATATCAAAATCCTTTTAACATAAATTAAATGATAGGCCATTATATTTGATAGAAATATTGCATAGATGAAACAAAAAAATTAATATATGGTCTAATATATGGAAGAAATAACAGACTACGAATGATACCTATATACACCTTATTATTAATTGGTTTACATCTTTATCTATACCAAGAATTATATTAGTACTCATATGAGTTTTATATGACTTAATATTTTCGTGTCTAAAATTATTTTAATAAATCAATAATGAATTTACATTGAATCAAAACATTTCCAAATTTTCTTTTGAAAATTTTTAAATCCAAATGAAGATAGTTTCTTAAAAATAGAGGGATTAACCGATCATATTGAAAACCAATTTTATGAAATAATAGAGCTCAAACTCTCATACCAAGCCCTTGGTGTTTGTTTAAAATTATAAAGATCTTTAGTAATTTTGAAAATAGAATTTTAAAAATCAAAATATTCCCAACTCAGGTGTTTTTCAACAAAAATGTCCTCTATTACAGAACCAAATAGAAAATTAAATTTAACATCCATGGGGTCTAATTTAAAATTCATATAAGATGTATATGATAAAATGTTGCTAATGGATTCATACCAAGAAATAGGGGAAATGGTTTACCCATAATATATATTTTACTCATGAGTTTAACCCTTAAAAAATTAGTCTTACATTAATCATAGTAATTATACCTTGATCAACCTGGTTATTTTAAAAACATATTTTGTTCCTATGATAGGATAGTCTGAGAATATATCAAATAATTCTTAAATTTTATTTTTATAAAACTTATTTAGCTCATATTACATACACATTACCCATTTTTAATCATTTATCGCTTCATCTACAGATTTAATTTCAAAATATTAAAAAAATAGTGAAATAAACCATGTTTAAAACATTCCTCTTAATATATACTCCTTCATATGAGTATCCTATAATAGTATCTAATGTATAGTTATTTAATGTCTTAGGTTTTCAAGGAATGAAAATTTATGGTTCCTAAGTTGGATTTTCCTTATAAATGGATTGATCATGATCATGTTTTGATATACTTTCACACTTATCATTTGAGAAATCAAGTTTCATGCTATTTATAGAATCAATGACATCATTTATTTATATTTTATTATGATTAAATAGATCAATATCAATTGAATTCACATGAATGTATTCTTAAGCTATCCTTAAATTCTTATTAAACACTCTAAAATCTTTAGAAGTATCATAATACTTAATAAATTTTCATTAATTATATTTTGCATTAAGGTTACCCAAATTTTCTTTAGTACTCAAGATATACACCTTGAATAAAAAAATAAAGAAGTATTTAACTTTAGGCTTTGTATAATTCCAAAACTCATAAGGTTTTTTCATTAAGATTTACAATTAAAACACGATTCATAACATGAAATTTTGTATTAAAAATTTCATCCAAAAAATAATTAGGTAAACTATAATATTTTAACAAACCCATAACCATTTCTTGAATAGTTTTACTTCTTATTTAGAAAATTCCATTTTTTGGTGTTCTTGGAGTAGAAAAAATATGTTCAATACCCATACTTAAGTAAAATGAATTAAATTATTGATTATCAAATTATATTATATGTTTATTTCTTAATGAAATTATTTTAAAATATTTTTCATTTCGAACCAACTTACAAAAAATCATAAAAATTGAAGACAATTCACTTTCAAAATATTAAATGTATACCCATGTAAATATAAAAAAATCATTGACAATAATAGAAACAAAAAATCTACTTTCCAATATGTATACTCTATAAGGTCCAAAAAAATAATGTAAATAATTTTTAATGGTTTCGATAAATAAAATTTATTTATTTATTTGTAAGACAACATGTGATTCATACCTATATGACAAGCATTAAAAAGTATTTTCTCATAAAACATAAGACAATGTAAGTGAGAAACTAAATTCTTCTTAGGTAGTTTAGATAATGAAAAATATATTACAATGAATAAGAATTATATTCCATATCCTTTTACATCATCAATTAAATAGTTCACATTTTTTCACACATGTATCAAATGTCCAAAGTACAAACATTTTCTATTGTAATTTATCTAAACAGGAGTAGTTTATTCTTAAAAATAGAAAATTTATCATTAGATAAAGAAAGAGAAAAATCATCATTATAGGGTTGAGAAATATTTATTATATTTTTCTTCAACTCTTGGACTTAGAGAACCTTTTTTATCAATATATATTTTAGATATCTAACTAACCTTACACTATTGATCTTTTATTTATGATTTTCCCCAAAGGTATCTAAACCTCCTGCAGTGTCAGTAAGAAAGTTTGTGGGCAACCAGATCTATTTAATTTCTCCAAAATCTCTAGAATAAAACTTTTTTAAATATATAGAAATATAATACTTATTAACACTTCCAATTTAAGTATTTATTATGAAATATTTGTTAGCATTGTGACCTTTGATTCCAAAATAAATTAATTTTTTGACATTATATGATTTTTTAAATGTGGAAAAAATAATTTCTATACAGTTTACGTTTCTCACTACTACTTAAAATTCTATGCCATCATTTTCTACACACATACCTTCGGTGAATATTATTTAAAGAATCTTATAATATGAAAAAAAGTAGATAAATTTTTTAATGATTATAATTTTTCATTTAACTCCTTAATTTTATATTCATTCTTATCACATCTTAATGCAAATTGTTTACTTTTTGTTTTGGTTCTATTTTCTACTTTATCTTTTTATCTTTCTCACTTAAGAACACTTTTTGAATATTATTGAACTATTTATGATTTATATTAAGGTATTCATATTTATTTTTGAAAATGGTCAATATTCAATTAATTTTTCAGTTGAGAAGTTTTCAAAATTAGAAATAGAAGAATAATAAGATTCCACCTCATCTACACGATCTATAAATATATTTTTTGTTTTGGATTTGATTGCTTTTTCTGATATTAAAAACTTGAATAATGGCTAGAATAATTACATACACTTGGGGTAACCTTTATGTCCCTTTACACTTTTTAATCATAACCACCATTCATCTAAAGCTTATTTTCTTTTTTTTTCTTTTTTTATTCTATACATATTATATTGAAGATTAGGTATAATATTTCACAGTTACTTCCATTCATAACATCTAATTTCCTTCATATCACAACCAATTTTCTCGTAGTTATTAAATGAATTATTTAATCATTTCTTCCATTTATATAACATGTGAAATATTTTTGAAAACTCTAAAAAAATCCAGTCTTAAATTAAATAAATTCAATTATTAGAGAATAGAACATCCTACTTTGAATTCTTTTAATCATTACGAATAAAAAATGGGAGATATGTATTTTATTTCTTGATCATTCTATGATCTTTATCCTCTTCCATCATATATTCGTCATACATCACTAGTGTGCTAATCAATTCTTTCATTTTTTAATCATTAATAGGAGTTTACGGTATTCAAGTAACTAAAATACCATTCTATATTGGTGATAATTTATAATTCATACATTATAAAAGTTTCAAAACTCAATTCAAGAGTATTTAACTTAATAAACTAGCATCATTAGTCCCTTTATAAGAAAAAATTATTATATGCCACATTTCATAAGTAGTATTACATTAAGAAACATGATTTAAATCATCTGGTACAATTCAAAAATTAATTACATTCATAGCTCTAGAATTAAGATCATGTATAATTTATTTAGTGGCATCCCACTTATTTGGTCTATCCTTGGGGATTTCACATAAAACAACAACTTTTAAATAAGTTTCCAAACAAATATTTTTCAAATACAAAGCCATGTGGGATTTCAAGTATCCATAATTTTCACCATTAAAATATAGATCCCTTATCATTGATATTTGTTATTTAAGACCATCCATTAACATTAATCTTTATCTAGATATTTAACTTAATAATTTCATATCTTATAAGAAATATTCAATAGAGTAATCCTTTTATACCAATTATTTCTCCAAAACGATGATGAAGATATAAGAGGGGGTCTGGGGGTAAATTTTGTGCTTTTAAAAATAGTAGATAATTAAAAACTGATCCCTCATCAACTTAGAATGTAATAATTCTTTTTTTATTTAAACATAGTATCTGGTGAAAAATTAAAGAAAGTAGAACAATGATTTTTATAGATATTTGAGGTACAATGACACCATAGTACAATCCACCAACATTATCTTCAAGAGATTGATGATTTTGGATAGAGTATACTTTTTAATAAATCTTTACAATTAATGAAAATAACTAAAACTTTTTATAACAACTTGTACATGGATTTAAATAGGTATAATAGTATCCCTAGAAACAATCCTCACCTAAGTGTTTATAAACAAAATAATTATTTTTGGTCATTGAAATTATATATAATTTTTTTTGATGAAAATGATATATCAGATAGGTAAATAGATCTTCAATAGAAAATATAAATTAAATAAAAAGAAAATTATTCTATATGAGTATCCTAACATGATGCATACATTATATTCAAAAAAATAAGCAGTGACTACTAGATTAATCTTCATAGTAGTAGGAAGAACACACCAAAATAGATTAATATAACTTGTATGTATCCAAAGTGCATTCCTATAAATTATTAATGAAATTCAACAGATTTTTTATATATAAGTAGAAGAAATAGAAAATAGAATAATATATTATATAGTCAGAAATATGTGACCAAAATTTAGATAAAGTAATTTTTTTCATGAGCTATAGAGAGTCATATCATTAACAAAAAAGGATAGCCACATCAGCTATATTTATCCATTGAAAATCAATAAGAATCCCTAATTAATTTCAATCAAACAGATTTAGAAAATTCACTAGATAACTTATGAATTTTAAAACCCACATCATAATAAACATTTGCATTAAACAATAATGAAAAAATAACTTCCCTCAGAATTATGAATGAATCATTCAGTTTTTGAAGATATTATGAAATAACTTTTGATATGATTTACCAAGGTATTTACACGAGTGAAACTATGGTATAAATCTTGGAATAATTCAAAAATCCAATACCTTATATTAGGGGAACAAATTGGGGTTTTATAAACATGAAAATGATCTAATACGTATGGTTTCTAGCCTATCGTTAATAAAAAACATAGTTTTCTAGGACATAGAGTATAATAATAATGTTTTCTTCTCAATGTGGGGTATATTACTAATGTTAGGATTATTAAATTAGATATATTACGAAGTATGGGTTTCTGTGTATGGTTAATACCAAACATTGATTTTTATAACATAGAGTATAATAAAAATGATTGTTTATCAATGTGTAGTTTATTTCTAATGTTAGGTTTCTTACATTTGGTATATACTAAATGTTAATTACCCAAACATAAGTCTCCTTATTTTTTTTTTGTTTATAATCATAATGTTCTAATGAAAATGGTGTTCCAAATGTGCAGTTGGAAACCACTGTTAGTTTATAACATTATTTCTTGAACAATGATTCTTCCCTCTTTTAAAACATCCAATATACTTTTCAGAACAAACATTTACCCAAATATATGTATCATTACTAAGATAAATACTTCTATAATTTTAGGAAAAACAAAGTAATTATTTAATTAAATATAAACATGAAATCCACTCAAATTAACTTTTCTAGTAAAAGAATAGGGTATTTTAATTATAAAAATCAATGAAGACTTGTTGGACCTACATTTATTTGAGTTGAAAAACATAATACAATCACTTGATGGTTGAACCTTGTGTTCACAAGAAAGTTTTATCCATAAGTAGTTCATCAAATAAAAATTTCAACTACTAGATCTTCCCTTTCCTAATTATAGAACCCAAATTACTAATTAAAGATACAACCTAATCATGATTCAAAATATTAATCACACACACATAAAATCATAAAATAAATGATAAACTAAATAAGTAATACTTATGTTACATGGTTCAAATGTTTATCATACCTCCATAATAGAGCACTAAAAACTCTTTATATTAGTGGTAGTACAAGGTTTATAAACAATATAGAATAATAAGAAAGTGTTATAATTTAATTAAATCATGACAATAATATACTTAACAACTATTCCCAACAACTTATATATAGGTTCATTTTTCATTAAACAATTATCACCAACCTATAAAATTTTGGTTAGACATCTATTTACTTTTCCATTCAGATAGGACTTTCATCGGCACAACCAACCCAACCAATACAATGATCACCGCACCCAAAATAATATTCTTCAAGTCATTCATCAAAAGTTTACAAATTTTTAGTGGTCTAATCCATATGCTGAAGGTTTCTTCTTCTACTATTTTTATAAGATACAAGAGAACTACTAGAGTCCAAACATTTAATGTGTGAACTTATAGTGGAATGATGAAAAAGATTCATGATCCCAATAATCTACCACTTAATGATTTCATCAGGAACCTCCTTAGAATCCAATAAAATTTCCTTATTCCATGTTTGTTATAGTGTTCTCTATCCTCCTCTCATTAAATTATATCCCATTGAGACATAATTTCGTCTCAGTCTATCTTAGACTGACACCTTCATGAATATGTTAGTTGGATTTTGATTTCTGATGATCTTCTAAAGATGAAAAACCTTTTCATTTGGAATATCCCAGTTGAAATGGAATTCCAGGTCAATATTTTTAATTCTTTAATGAAATTCTAGGTTGTTCTAAAGGTGGATGGAACTCTGATTGTCACAAAAATAGATTTCCTCATCTCAAAGTTTTTTTGCCCTTTCAACAAGAAAATTAACCATATTAACTATTTTTTGGATTATGTAGCTATAACATACTCTACTTTAGTTTTATATAATATCCCCACTAACTATATCCATGACAGTTGGTGCTGAAAACATTTCTCGCACTCAAACAACTAGTTTTGGAGGATCCCAACATGTGACCCACCCTGATGAAACTTTATGGGTTTAAGGATCATGTTGGGTCCATGATTTAATGGTGACATGCAAATATGGGTTCTAAAAAAAATGTACCCTCATGATAATGGTGTGGCTGAGTTCCACATATAACTTGAATATGAAACTTCTATCCATGGAAAGAACATGAAATTAAGGAGGATCATGCACAATACTATATATTAATCTCCAAATAGTTTCATGAAAAAGGAAATGACATGTCTAATTGGTTGAGTAGAAAATTACCCATCCACTGAGGTAGGTGTGTAAAAAAGTTATGTATTGTGCACAACCCTTGGTACAACCCCCAAGTTGCATGAGAAAGGTAACATCAGACAAAGGATTTTGCAAAATCCATCCCTAGTGGAAAATAAAAGAGATGTTCATAAATCTATTACATGCCTAGTGCAGTTGTGCAAACCAAGTAATATATATCATCTATAAATAGAACCTCCTCATACTTTGGAGGAGGATCTCCAGAATATGAACCTCCACTCTCATGCACACAACTTCACTTCTTCTGTGACTTTATGCAACACTAGAGATCATGAACCATAAAAGGTATAGAACTTTCATTATGGACCTCTTGTGGGACCAAAAATTAGTTGGAATATGGTTGGGTGATTTTCATGAGACTAATAAAAGTACGGTTTGGTCCATTCAAATATAATTTTCTTTAAAAAAACTTGATTGGAGAACTTCTCCAAACATTTCATGAAACTGTTCCCCTAGAATCTTTGTGTTCTCCTTTTTCAATAGCACCTTTACCATG
This sequence comes from Viscum album, assembly GCA_963277665.1. NCBI lineage: Eukaryota > Viridiplantae > Streptophyta > Magnoliopsida > Santalales > Viscaceae > Viscum > Viscum album. Next base: position 224,790,426 of record OY728163.1, read on the forward strand.
AAACTGTTTTGAGAAACACAATAATGTTGGGAACAAAACCTTTCTGGTCCCCTTCTAAATGTTCTCTATACTTCTAGTATAGCAATTATCCAACCTATTTATTCTAAACATAGGTACCCTAATGCCTACTTCTCATAAGCATGGGTACCCTAACATTAGGCCTCCAAATTTCTACTCCTCCAAAGTAGTGATGATTCCATGTACCTCCTAGAGGTTCACGACTGATGGTCATGTAATTACTATAGGTTGAATATTCAAGGGAAACTATGTACCTATCATAGTGGGGATTCCTTATAGTGATTTTTCTTCTGAATTGAAATATTCCCCTCAATGAGTTATGCAATCTAGATCCAAGCTTCATGATGTAAGACTACCTAGCTCCACATCCTAGTTGTATGATGTTAAACTGCATGACAAAGTCCTTAGAACATGACATAAAGCTATAGCCCTACCATGTTTTTTTAATACATGATTCCCCATGTACAACCATCATGGGATACCACTCTCCGTCTCCCATGTGGGATGATCCTCCACCTCTGGGGAGACTCCAAGAATAATCCATATACTATTTCCCAAATATTGATCCTCTTGTAAAGGGAAACATCCATGCCTAAGCCCCACACTATCCCTCATCTATGATGCTTACATGAAATGGGAATCCTTATCGATAGAAATAAAAATTCATGGACCAGTCACATAACAGAAAATTAAATTGCAGCATCGGACAACATGAATTTTGATCCCTGACACTTAAAATAGTTATGGGGGACACCTCCATGAGGTTCTGTCCCACCAACATTTGAGTGTGAAATCTTACTCCTAGGGAAACACTATCAAATAAAAGCATGAAATTCTCCCCCCTCGGGAGATGGTTAACCACTCGATACATCTCAACAATAATTTCTCATCTATCTCTACAAGTTGTTCAGCCTATGACCTGATTCAGGTCAAGAGAACATTGTGATCTTATCCTTAAAAGACGTTAAACCTATGCTCAACCTATCTATGCTAGACGTTTAGAATGTTCTCATACTATCCACACAAGATCTTAAACCTACAAACTTTTCTACAAGATGTTAAACTCATTCCCTGATCTTGAATCCCTATCCTATGGAATAACTGTGGGATACAAGAGGTAAAAAACCTCATAAGACTTATTCCCATGGCATCAATTACTTTATGGTCGAAATGGGATGCATTGGGACCCACACTAAAGATGCCTCACACAAGATATTCCATCCAAAAGAAGAAGAATTTATAAGCTCCCAATATATCCAATTTCTATACATTCTTGAATGTTTCCAATGTGACTAATATCATGATCAAATGTTTCTACACTATTGGGATATAAGTAGCTTAATTAATTGGTGTCCACCTTGAGATGGTGTTGGGAATGAGTTACATGAACATGACTTAATATATGAGGGATGCCCATACTAGAAAATGAGTTTCAAGGAGGAATACATTAAAGGAGTAACTGAAATCAAATCATACCATTTCAATCAAGGATAATTCATCACTGATGAAATTTTTGGAACCCTCCCACCTTTGAAATATAGAAATAGGGTTGACAGATAGCATGCAACACACTAATGACCTTGTTGAACGAGTTAATAATAGAAATAGTGAACTCAATTTGAATCTATTCTCCTAAAAAATGGGGACTAGTATTGTCTAGGGAATCAATGGATTTTCATTTCACTGGATCGAGATATTAGGTTTCAGGTCCCACCAATAAAATAGTTAGCCTATTAGGATACTAACCAATGGATTGAGTTAGTTAATGTTCGGAATCCTTGGTCTATGACACCGTAACCATGGAACCTTCTCTTCTTCATAAATATAGGACAACATTCGGGAATTGGGAATTTCTGTTACTATAAATATAATGATGGATGTTTCCATATTCAATATAGTAATTAAGATGTAAGAAGCCATCAACCTCACACCAACCTATGTCGAGGTAGAGGAAACATTGATGTGGTGATCCCACACAATTACACCCCTTTCATGAATTATATAGTTCCTTAATCTATTGAGAGCCCATGCCCTATATCAACCAATGATATTATTTATAGGAGAGTGATCGACAATGTTGTGTGATGGGACAAGGAGGATGGGGTCATTCTATAATGGGACATGGCCCACTAGGACCTCAAGGAATCAATACGTCACTAACACTTCCACCCTTGAGGGTATAATAGGGGGAATCCAAACCCATTGTAATAGAAAACCACTTTAGGAGTCTCTCCCAAGGGTTCTGTAATGACTCACTCCCATAAGATGGAGAGGTAGGGGATGTTCGATGACTACCCATGATGACCACTGCTTGGGAGCAGCCTTGGAGGTCTGTCACAATGTTAGGTCGGTGCAAGAAATTATCGGTCCCGCATACCAAAAAATTATTTTATTTAGTCACTGATCCACTGGTCCCAATCCAAAGTACCCAATGTTGTAATCGAGGGAAGACCCACTATAGTGCCTAACATGGGACATCTTCTATGACTCATGTTCCCCTTCAATTTTTTGTGTATCATGCCGAATCCCTCCCATAGGTGAATAGGAATACATATTTTCCCACTAGGGATCAAGACCCTAGACACCACATAGGTAGGCTGGGTTGAATCTCCTTATCACTGGAACCACAACAATGTTATGAGCATTATCATGATCAAGATAATCAATGTGGAGGCCCTCCATGCTCCATTAACATCTAGTAGAGAGGTCCTAACCATGCCCATATCAACCACATCAAAGGTTATCCGAAATCCATAACTAGCCAGTATGGAGGTACTCCCCATTATCCCACCAACTAAAGTGGAGGTCCTCCCCACTCTATTAACAACCAGAACATAGGTCCTCTCTATTCTACAACCGTTAATAAAAGTGGAGATCCTCCCCTCATGTAAAATCCTTAGTTTTCTGATGAGGTATGGATCCTTTTAATTTTGGTTTTTATCTTTGGTTTCAGCCTAACTGGATTTCCTAATGAATTCATGGGAATATTGGGAGTGTCTATGGATCTTTCAGAGCCCAGAGGCCTTGTTTTTGGAAAATTTAGATGGGCCATATGGTTAGTAGATACCATTCAACCTAGGTCACCAAGTTTCAGTAAACCATAAGGGGCTTGATAGAGGGTAGAAGAAGGCCACACGATTTTAGGAAACCATGCATCCTGGGGAGAATTCCAATGTAAGGAACCTTCAATTTTTAGTAGATCCAAAATGAACATTTGGTGAATGGGTTTTCAAACAGTGTTCCATGAAAACGAGAGGGTGGTTCTTGAACAGAGAAGTGTGCATTGTTGGATCCCTATTTGGAAAATTGTGCAACCAAACCATGTGACCCAGTTCAAATGTGGAAAATGAAAAATTTTACCTTAATTTCTATTAAAACATAATATATTTTTCTATTCATTCCACTAGACTACCTCTTGAGTCTTGGGAGATTCATTTGAAGTTAAATTATAGGATTAGTACCTAATTCTCCGACAGGACTCGGATTCGAACACCATTTGTATTATTGGATCAACACCAGAAATTTATACATTCATATTGTGACATTATTTATTTTTATTCATATAGATAGAGTTATTTAGGTTCAAGATAATATTCCCTATTTCATGTTTTTTTGCTTATTCTTCATTTTACAACTAATCTGAAATTAATCAAGGGTTAATACTAGATTAATGTTCCACCACATTAATATGGTAGATGGTTTGTAAATTTTCCATTACGATTTGGTTATTTAATATATTATAATAGTTTTTCCACAAATCATAAATTTTGACATTTCCCTTAAAATTAGATGAACATCTTGATTTAATTGTTAGGAATCTGTTAGTTTTCCCACATAGTAGCTTTTTTATCATTAGTGGTTGTTATCCCAAACCAGGGCCACCCATGGGGTGTTCGACAGTATCTTCTCCATGTTATACCACCCCATTGGGTGTGTGTGTACTTTCAAATTTTTGTAATTGTCTTAATGGGAATTTAATGGGATGTTTATAGTTGTAAAAACCTTGTTTTATCTGTTAATTGTTAATTGAATGAAATGAATTGAATTAAATTGTAAGGAGAAGGTTATTCCTCCTTTTCTTTTGATGAAATATGAATTAAATGGTAAAATTTATTTTTTTTTAAATTGTGTAAATGAGTTTTGTAACAGAATAATTTTTAATTATTATTTATTTAGTTGATGAGATGATTATAGTAGTGGAATCCTTGGATGAGCCCCTTGGATCATGATTCCATTGGATGCCATGGAAATATCTATTCCATGGATTCGTATTGATTATGTTATTGGATACCTTGTGAATTTACAATCCTTGGACCCTAAATCCATAGGAGTCCATGGGATTCGCTACCCCATAGATTCATATGGATTGGACTCACACTAGACATGCTCTGTTGACTTTCTCCTTAGACTCCACCAAATTCTTTAACATGTTTCCATTGTGATTATCCTATTACTTGATAAGGATTACATGGCCTTTTATAACATGGATCCAACACTTCATGGTTTGAAACTTTTTTATATGGTGTGTCCATTTTGGTTATTATACACTTTGTTACAAGGATAAGCCATTTTGGATATTTTTGTATGATTATAGATAGCAATATGATGCATTTTTGTATACAGTTGATAGACTGGGAGGAATCAAACCTATTTTATTTATTATTTACAGTTTCCCTTATTTATGGATACTTGAATAGTTTTCATAGTAATCCATTTTTTGCTTGATAGGATAATATTTGTTTTGACACTTTATTTACATTACTATTATACCTGTGACGTAATGTACATTACTTCTGTTTATATTAAACATACTTGACATGTTATAAAAACCATTGGTGGTGGAAAACTAAGTGTTATCTCAAACCCTATTCAGTATTCTATTTGGTACCCGGAAAGACTTCATGGATGATGGTAGGGACTGTGGAAAGCACCTAGTATAAGATGCTTGATTTGATCATTTATTTGGATTAGGGGATAACTAGATTGAGAAATGCTGATGATTCTAGCTAAAGATAGTATTTTTGGTGTTTTTGTATTTTGATAAATGTATTATATTGGATGAATATTTATATATATTTACTACATTTTTATAGATACATGACATGATCACCATTTTATATATGAAATATATGGTTATTTAATATAATAGTGTTGATGATGTTTATCTTCTATCTTCTATTCAGTTACCCGATCTTCTTGTGCCACATGAATGTTATGATTATTACTGTTTTGCTAAACTCTAATATAAGGGAATAATATCCCCATATACACAACCTAGGACATCACTACTAGTCAGAAACATCTAGCATACAGGTAGGCGCACCTGAGGAAATGTGACCCACCTGCTCAAGGAACCGTTTAGTGGTTCCTGAGTCAAGATGATTCAATATGGTATTAAAGGAATTTGTTTTGTGAATTTACTATTTTAAGAAAATATATAGAGTATTAGAGAGTTATTTGAATTTTTTATTGATTTGTTCATAGAATTATCTATCCCATGTATTGGAAAAATCCAAATTGCATTGAATGGGAATTGGTATTTTCGAGATTTTTCTTATTACAATTTATTTAATTCAATAGATGAGTGACAAACTATATGTTTTATATTTACCATGATAATATATTTTTATACTTTACCTAATTAGATGTGGAAATTCCATCTCAGGCATCATTTTGGGCACTAACTATAATTCACACGCCATCCATTTTTCCATTCCATGTAGGATGCATTTTTTGGTTTCTTGGGGTTATTATGTGTTACAATAGTGATATAGTCATTGTTTGAGAAATTATTTTCTCTAGAAATTGAGAAAAATGATTGGAACTCATAGTACCTTCCATAACCTAAACAATACTTTTCCTTCAAAGTCTACAAAAAACACCCTATGCATCAAATTATGGAATGTTGACTCATGGACCATAGGCCATAGGGACTAGAACATGTTATGGTATAGATTATGTGGACACAAAATTTTAGTTTATATGGTGTATGGGTTATTATGGATTTGAATTGGTAAACCATTTGGTTCAAACATTTAAATAAAAATTTATATTATTATGAATATGAAATTACATAAAATCATGAAACTGAGAACCTAACCATGACCCAACTTTAAAGATGGTAGGAGGAAGTGTATCTGGTGCCTTTTACAGTTGTTTCTCTTACCCAGCCCTAAATTTAGGAGTAGGAAGAGTGGTGTGGCTTTTTTTATAGGTTTTCTTCGACCTATCCTATTATTTTATCTATGACATTCTTGTTTTCAATCATCTATAAGGCATGTGTTTGGTATTGTATATATATTCCACCATGAAGAGATGAAATCATGTTCATAGAGGGAGGAGTCAACCATAATATGGCAGTGATGGGCCCTGGGATACCAATAGAACCAATATCAGTTCACTTTTGGCACCACTCGTTTTTCTTGATATGGGTGGTCATTCTTTGTTCTGGTAGAGATTAATGTGATTTATGAATACTGTTGTGGGATCCCCAAATCCAAACTTGTTTATAGGGGAGTTGGTGTGTGTGTTCCAATAGTAGAAACCTCCCACATTTTTGGGGGATGGAGGTCCAATGGTTGTTGAGATATGACTAGATATTATCTTTCTTATATTTGAGAATCTGGAGACATATCCTTAGAATAGAGTGGATCTTGTGACATACATTCTTTATGGAGAATCTAAGAGATGGGGGAATGTTTTGAATAAGGATGATGTGCTTCAAGATATGGATTTATGGGATTTGTAATCTAGGTTTTTATGATTACAGATTTTATTATACCTTGAGATATATGGAGAAGTGTTCTATGACTATTATGGTGTATTAATAATTGTTTACAAATATTTATAATTTTCACTGATATATCTTTTAAATGATGCATCTTGGATGAGAATCTTTGAGGAAGGTATCAAGCTTGTATTTAGATCACTGGTCAATGTGTTTTGGTTGAATAAAATTACAAAGATAGTGAATTGGACACATATTACAAAAAAGAACCTAGAGGAAGCTGGAGGTGAAAATAAGGGAGGTTCAGTTATAGTTAGAAGGAAGCACCATTTTGAGTCTTCACTTGAGGGGAGTACCATCCAAGATATTATTTATGATAGTGGTACCATCTATCATATGTGGGGTAGAGATGGAAATATGATGAACCAATGTGATAAAGATCCATTCGATTATTGTGCAAGAGGAAGGATGGCCCATGTACAATGTTTCTCCCGGACATTCCCTCCATCATTCAATAGAAGGGGATCAACTCTGACTCTATGTTTAGGAGTATGATTCACATCTTGGACTCGTGATAGAATATGGAGTAGTTCCTGTCATTCAGGTCGATGTTATGGTCATGGATGAGGCATACATACACAATATTTTCTATGACAATAGAGTGGGCTTGCTCTAGGTAGTGATATTACTTAATAAGGATACTGTTTAGGCCAGATATATTTTACTCCCTACACCCGATTAGAAGAGTGTCAAGACATATATAGTTAAAGGTATGATATTAGTAGCTTCTACTTTAATATATTCTCTTTTTGATACAGGTGAATCACATAGCTTCATACCTATATCTACTATGGAGATCCTTGGGATCATTTTTCAGTTTTATGGTGGCATTATGACACTTAAAACTCTATAGGGAATCAAAACAGAGGGTGTGAGGTAGTGGAGTGAGTGTCCCCTTGAGATAGGTGGTTAACAGTTAGTATGGGATCTTTTTTTCCCTCATAATGATAGGATTTTACATCATACATGGGATGGAATGGTTGGTTTCATATGATGACCATGTTGATTTCTAGCATTGGAGGGTGACCTCCACATCAATATAGGGATGTGTTTTTATCTAAAAGGATGAATGGGATATTCAAGTAGGTAGAGATAGGCCAGAGCATCTTGGGTTGGGTGGGATGTAAGCCCATATTGCTTGTTTATATTAGAATGATCATGGAGTATGTTAGGAAGAATTTCCTCTAGTGGATGATTGTTTCACGAATGAATTCAAAGATGAATTTTATAGTTTACCTCCCGAGAGATATATGTGGAGTTATCTATTCAGAAATTGACATGAGCTTCACCAAAATCCAATCCTCCTTATAGGATGGATACATTAGAGTTGTAGGAGATCAAGAGGTAACTAGAGGACATAGAAGCAAAGGGGATTATATGACCTAGTACTTCTCTATGGGGTTCACTAGTACTTTTTGAGATAAAGGAGGACAGTAACCTCATGATAAGGGTGGATTAATTAATATTGAACCAATTTAAGGTTAACAACTGGTATCCCCTACCGCAGATAGATGATCTCTTCGACCACCTCCAAGGAGCTCGAGTTTTCTTAAAGAATTATTTGAGGTAAGTTTATCACCATGTATGTGGTTGAGATGTAGACATACCTCATATATATTTTCATAGCAGGTATGGTCTATATGAGTATATAGTTATACTTTGGGTCTCATGAACATGCTAGAAGTTTTCATAGTGTTGATGAATTGATTTTTCTATCCATATATGGATTCTTTTTTGGTGGTATTTATGGATGATAACGTGGTGTATTCTTACAATCGACACACCCATGAAAAAAATATAGAGAACATTTTAGATACTTCGATATAGTATCAATTATATTCTAATTTCAAAAATTTCCATCTATGTATTGATAGGATTCAATTCATGAGTTATATAATCTCATAAACAGGAGTATCAGTTAACCTAGAGAAGGTGAGAGTTGTGGTTTCCTTGGAGGATTCCATGAACGTATTTGACATATGATGTTTCCTAGGGATATATAGATATTACAAGAGTTTCATATGGAAATTCTCATACTTAGAAACACCTATCACATGTTTGAAGAAGAAGGGTTTTAAATTTTTATGGTCTCATATGGAAATTCTCATACTTAGAAACACCTATCACTGGTCCTCATTCTTTTAGATCTAAGAAGAATCTACACTACGTACTGTGATGATTCGAGTATTTTTCTATGAAAATTTTTGATCCAGTAAGAGTTTTTTTGTGGCTTATGGGTTTTGATAGTAAAGTACAAATGAGAGGAAATACACGACAGATGATCTCAAGTTAGCTGCTGTTGTAAATGACTTACATTGTTGGAGGCATTTCTTAATGGGAGAGCATTTTGGATTGTACACGGACCAAAAAATCCTAAAGTAATTTTCTTATACAGTGTGTGTTTTATTTTAGTAAACAAAGGTGGGTGTAATACATATAATATTTTTACTTCAAGCATTCACACATTATCAGAAAGGGAAATACAGTTTCTAATGCACTGAATAGAAATACTCAAATAAATGAAGCTCAAGAGGCCAGTAACGAGTGGAAGCTTTTGACCTTATTCAACAATAGAAACTTAGAGGTGAAGGATGGTCAGTGATATAATTTTATCTCATCCTTAGCAATGAATTACACTCTTATGGATTGAGTGTAGAGGAGACATTTATTTGTTGTTGAGTACCTAGTACTATGGGAGAGTGAGGATCTGCCTCCTAGTTAGTCTTTGGTAAAATATGAAATTATGAATATTCATAGATGCATTTGAGTTCTTGTATATGTAAAGAAGGATTTGATTTGAGAGTTTGATGCCTCAACATGGGAATTACACCCCAGTTATTCAAAGAATTATTGTGAGATGCGGTATTAATACTAGTGGTTGAGGATAAAATAAGAGGTTGTTGGTTTTATCATGAGGTTTTCAACCTATCATCAAGTGAAGGTGTAACACTAAAGAACATATAGTATTTTACAAAAGATAACAATTCCCATTTTGAAATGGGAGGATGTTGTTATGGATTTTGTGACCAGATTACCGAGGTCGCATCGAGGTAGTGATTCTATATGGGTTGTTGTGAATAGGATCATGAAGGTCACCCATTTTGTGCCAATCTGGTGGACCTTATTTGTAGATGATCTTGGGATACATTATGTCCATGAAATTTTGCACCATCATAGGGTTCCACAAACATTTTATTATATTGGGACTCTCGGTTCACATCTCACTTTTGGAAATTCATAGAGAGGGTTTTGGGTACAAATGTGGTTTAAACACATCATACCTACCTTAGACTAATAGCCTATTTGAGCGCACAATATATGTTCTAGAGGAAATTACGAGAGTATGAATCCATGATTTAGGGGTCTCTTGGGAGAGAAAAATACATATAGTAAAATTCTTCTAAAACAATAACTATCAGAAGAATATACAGATGGAACCGTATGAGGAATTTTATGGTAGGCCATGCTGATCACCCCTGTAATGGTTAGAGGTAGAAGAGGTAGTGATTTATAGACCACATCTTGTAAAAAAGAATTCAGAGCTAGTATAGTTGACCAGAAAGTGGATGGATACTACACAGTTAAGTAAAAAATCTTATATAGATCTCCAACAAAGAACTCAAGAGTTTGAGGTCTGGAATTATTCCTTCTTATGTATCACACTAAGGTTGGGGAGTAAAAGGATTAGGACACATGATAATCTTTCATTACGATATGTCATGATATTTGATATTCTAGAGAGAGTTGGGTTAATATCCTATCAGTTGATGTTACCTCCTAGGTACCAATATATTCCCAGTTCCTTCCATGTATCTCACTTGTACCATTATCATTCAAACCCATCTCACACCCTATAACCGGTTGAGGTGGTGTTATAGGTAGATGCATCCTTAAAGGATCATCCTATACATATCATTGACAAGAGCATGACGGCTCTCTGAGGCTAGTGAGTTACTCTAGTATGGTTGCTATGTATGCATGGCTATTTACAGGACGAGACTTGGGAGTGGTAGGATGACAAATGTTCTCAATGGTCTAAGTTTTTCTTAGGAAATTATTGACCGCCTATGGAATGGAAATTAAGGGATGAATTTATTTAAGGGGGAAGAGTATATGATGCTTAGTTTCCCTATGAGGTGAATATATTTTTAATTTTAGTTTAAATGCATAGTTTTGACCTAATGGGAGTGAATAATGAGATCACATAAGTTTATGGGGGGAATCTACGTCTTGTTTTAATCCCAGAGTCTCAGTTTTTGGAAAAGACAAAAGGGGTGAATGGTTAGTGGAAACTGTGTGAACTAGGCCACCAATTTTGTGGAAACCATGCAGGGATGGACGTAGGGATGTATGAGGCCACACAGTTTTAGGAAACCATGAAGATAAGGGAACACACCCTTGTGAGGGACCTTAATTTTTTAGTCGATACAAAATACATAGTCGAAACACATATTTTCAAACCATGATCCATGACTATGTGAGGGTGGTTCTTGGATAGAGAAGAGTACATAGTTGGCTAATTGTTTAGACAACTATGTGGCCAAACCAAGAATCCTAGTCAAAATATGAGATGCGATATCTCATATTTTCCATGTTTTATTTTTAAATATTATATGGAATTATTATGAAACCAAGCGCAGAGACGACATGTCATTCTGTGACCTAATGAGCCTAGAATGGTGGTTTGAACTTTTTTTAGCTAAGTAAGTTGGTGGTTATGCGCAGTTGTGGCGGTTTCCAAACAGATGCCCAGAATAAAAATATAGAGGCACTATTGCATTCAGGATGATGAATTTATCTAAGAATAGGCCTAACCTTGACCAATGCGAGTTGAGAGAAAAATTTAATTTTAATATGTTTTTAGTAAAATAAAATAAAATAAAATAATTTGAAAGGTTTATTTTAATTTATTTTATTTAGAAACATCCATTGCTGATAGTGATGGGGAAACTATTTTGATAATTAATACCATGCCATAATGACTCAAAAAAAACAACGCTAACTCATTAATGCCACCATGAAACAGGACATAGAATCGTTTTTCTTCCTTTTAATGGGTTAATCGAATGTTGGTCGTTGGTAGATGATTGTGAGAAAGCCTTTGTGAATTATTATAACTTTGAAGAGAACAATCGATGATGATGACAGTTCAATCCCTTCATTAGAAATCAATCCCACCTTGCTATAGAGGTTATGTTTTAGAGTTGTTTTTCTTCCCCATCCTATGAATTTAACGGTGAACGTGGATCAACCCATGAACTGTTTGATCTGTGCATCGTCGTTTTTGCGGGAGGGATTCTTTGGGTTCATTCCAGGGAGATTTTTTTCCATGTTTTATTCTTTTAATTTACCCCCATTTAAAACCTTCTAATGGTATCAGATTAACACTGTGAGGAATGACGATGAGGTTCATTCCACTTTTGTTATTGGATTTTCTTCTCCTTTTCTTCATGTTCTTCGTGTTCTTCGTGGGGCGATGAAAAACCGATCAATATGTGTCCATTTCGCAATGCAACAATCCAAAACTGGAGACCTGACATTGCGATGACTCAACATAGGTGCGACGACAATGGTGGATGATGAATCCGCTTAGATCGTGGGAGAGCATTCTTTGAGCATTCTTCACATGGGTGGATCGATACACATTTTTGGGGTCGATTGGAGGCCCTAAAACAATGAAGATGACTTTGGGATGTTGGGGTGACCTTAATCTTGATGTTTAGTAGAAAACCAATGGTCGGATCAAATATTAGAGCTCCACCCGAGGTGCGATGATGGAGGTTCTTGATTTTAAAAAATTATAGAACACATGGCGTGTATCCAGAAGAACATGGAATATAGTCCCAGCTAGGTAGCAGCTAGGGTTCTATGGTGGGTGAAGCAATGACACTACACATTCTCCAAATAACACAGTGTGCGTGTCCTTACATGGGACTCGACATGTATCCAGGGGATACACAGACACGGGGTGGGGTACACGGTCGTGTACTCCACCACACGACCAGACCAGGCCGACTGCATGGGTTACCCTGTGTACCTGATACAGAAGTTGTAACACACGGGATGAACCCATGTATGGGAACATGTCTAGCATACAAGGAGTACTCCCCTGATAGATAATCACATTGTGTCACTCTCTTACATTCCATGTATACCTTATTCTACATGACCAATCTTACAACACGAGCTGTTGTGCATGGGTAGTACCTGGGGTCAGAAGACACAATGTGTGACACTTCTACACGCCATGTAATTCTCAGTACATGGATTTATCTTCTTGTCCACCATATATTGGACATGTTTCATTTAGGTTAGTGCCCAATTTTCTCATTCCACAAAAGGTAAGATATCGTTTCCTTTTTTAGGAGTATGATCCCTTTAGCAGGACATTCCAATATAGAGTCAGGTAACCCTCCGAGAGTCTTGGAGTGAGATCCTCTATCCAATATTGACCCTAGGTAGAGTTAGGTATCGACATGTCTATTCCCATAGGGTGACAATCCTCTACTTATCTGGTGAATTCAGAAGAGTCGCAGTATCCGCCAAGGTCTAGAATGTGATCCTAATCTGTGTATCATGGTCTTTCCCCACTCAAGAGTGTGTTCTCCGATAATGAGTGTATATATCTCCCATGACATTTCCCAATGAAAAGTACTTCTTGAAATGACATTATTAGAGCCATTTGACTCATGGATTGAGTTCTCCTAGATGAGTGCTTCGTGGAATCTTCAAACCGAATCTGTAGCATGGGGGGGGGGGGTATGTAGTTGTGTGACTTGTCCATAGACTACGGGTCTATGTTTTTAGTATATCTAGATTGTTTTCACCTATTATATGTTCAGTAGACATATATTGTGTAGGGAAGACTGTACCTTTCCTTTTTGTATTGATTTGTTTTTTGGGGGGTCCCCTACTGAGTATTTTTATACTCACCCCTACACGGGATTTTCCCGCATATGTCATGTATTGTGTAGACAATTAGAATTTTGATAGAGTCCATGGAGGACCATGAAAATAACAAGATTTCTAAGTTCCCTACAGTCCGAGGTGTTTATACGACTATGAGCAGCAGTCCCAATACCTCTTTTTTTTGTTTTTAGGTAAGACTTTGTTGTTTTCAGACTCTTATTTTTTTTGGTGGGATTGTAATCTATCATAGTTTACTTTTAGTACTATACTTCCTTTCATACTCTGTTGGTTAGGTTTAGATGTATGCATGCATTTTACCCCTTAGTGTTTTTTTACGTTTCAAAATTTGTGGGCTTGGAGATGTGTGTGTGTGTACTGGTACTAAGGAAATTCCTCCCATGTTAGTATTATGCCTACTCAGTGTTAGTCACGAGATCCTACCCTATTAGAGGTGGGCTTGGAGAGTAACGACTTTGGCCCCACTGGGACGGGTCTTGACAGAGTTGTATTAGAGGTGGCCAGTTCTTCCTTAGAACCAAGGGTCTCTGAGATTGGTTTGGATACACAATTTTTAGTGTTTCGAGCTCGGCTTTCAGGACAGAGACTCCAGTGTTGGTGTGGGTGACTTATGTATCCATACACCAGGACTCCGATAACATTCCTTTCGACTCAGTACATTAAAACATTAGTTTTGGGGAAATAAGATATTGGTACATGCATCATATAGGAATGGGTTGTGACTTCCATGTCCTTTGTGTCAGATATCCAGATATACTCTTGTTCATGGGGCGTCTTGTTCCTTACATGATGCGTCCATGATGCATACACTCTAGGATTCAGCAGCGCGATCATGAGGATGACCCCCTCAGTGATAAGGCTTCGATACATGGACCAGTTCCCCAGGCATTGCCTCTAGGTGGTTCACCTATTATACCACCTCCAGTGGAGCAACCTGTGATTCCTATAGTACCAATAGACGATGGGCCTTGGCTGAGTGCACTCTATGAGTTCCAGAGATAGAGAGCCCTCAGGTTCCGAGGAGAGCCCGACCCTCAGGTGGCTATGGACCGGCTTGAGGCGGTGAGTAGAGTTTTCCGTATCGTGAGGACACCAACGGACCAGATGGTGATCCATGGAGCGAGCCATCTTCAGGGTTTGATGGGACGATGGTGGTATCTAAAACACAGAATCACGACGAGGAGACTCTTTTGTGGTTTTATTTTGATCATATCCATAGGGATGAGTTCTCACCATTTATGCTGAGATCAGTGCGTATCCAGGAGGTTCTTCAGCTGAAATAGGGTAGTTGGACGGTGGCTGACTATTCATCGAGGTTCACCAACCTCACTAGGTACTCGATGGATATGGTAAGGGATTAGTACTTCAGATATCAAAACTTTGAGCGAGGTCTACAATGGGACATCCAAGATAGGGTTGTAACTACTTTCATGCCAACTTATGCCGGAGTGCTCGAAAGAGCCTCAGTTATCGGGAGATTCATGGTGGAGCAGAGACAACTGACGATAGTCAGCTGCAGGCAGACAGATGCAGAGACCTCGGTTGTAGGGAGCCGACATTAGACGTAGGGATCATGACATGGTAGACATTACAGGAGTACCTAGTACATGGGTTTGGCAGTCCAGTCTCAGGCTGGATTTAGTTAGCATAGGTAAGGGCGATGCTACTCATGTGACCGTAGGGGATATCTTGCTAGATATTGTCTGACCTGTCGAGCTGGTGATAGGGAGGTGGTGTATGGACCATTGAGGAAAAGGTTGAGAGTGAAGATGACAGACCCGTCGGGCGGTGGATGTGGCATATGAGTTGGGAGAGCTAAAGGTGGTGGAAGACGCTTCGATCTACTTCCACCACCCCCTAGGAGGTCCTCACTAGGTTCAGGGAGCTGGGGGACAGGGGTGAGGACATCTACATGCATTTATGGCATAGGACCCAGGGACTCCAGGGATGATGTGAGGTAAGATCTGTGTCTTCTATACCTTAGGTGTTGTACTTAAAGACCTAGGTTCCAGTCATTCCTTCCTAGCCCCATGTCTTGTGTGAAACCTTGAGATTTCGGTAGAGCCGTTGACTCGATCCTTATGCTTTTAGAAACCTATGAGAGGAGACTCGATGATCACGAACCTTTGAAGATAGTGTGATATTACCCTTGGAGGTGAGAGTTTCGGTTGGAACCTCTTGGTGGTAGTGTCGAGGCCTTAAGATGTCATTCTCGGTATGGATTGTTTATCCTTGGTCCATTCCCAGATTGAATCCTTTAGGCAAAGAGTGTTGTGTGTTAAAAATTATGGGATGAGGTTTTCCATTGTTGATGAAAGGAAGATTAAGGCACCACAGGATGATATCAAGCATAGGAGGGTACAACCGATCACTCAGGAGTTGGATAGACTTTCCCTTGGAGCAGTAGATGTTATGAGCTTCCAGTTCATAGTAGTGGTGGTGGATTATGAGGATGTCTTTCCTAAAGACATTCTAGGACAACCTCCCTACTGGAAAATCAAATTCTGCATTGACTTACACCCGAGGACAACACCGATTTCTTCATCAACATATTAGATGGCTCCCATAGAGCTTCACGAGTTGAGGGTGTAGTTAGAGGAGTTGGAGAGAAAGGGTTTCGTGAGACCTATAATTTCACCCTAGGTGGCCATAGTTTTGTTTTTGATGAAGGAAGATGGGTGTTTGAGGTTGTGCGTGGATTACCGAAAACTGAACCAGGTGATGGTGAAGAACACGTATTCACTACCGAGGATCGATGACCTCTTCAACCTGCTAAGAGGGAAAAATGGATCTTGAAGGTTGAACTTCAGTTAGGTTACCCCCAGTTATGAGTATGGGATGAGGATATATTGAATACGGCTTGAAGATGCTGCTACAATCACTATAAGTACTTGGTGATGCCTTTTGTCATAAAAAACTCCAACGTAGTGTTCGTGTGACTAATAAACCGGATCTTCTAGCCATTCTTGGACCAGTTTGTAGTAGTCTTCATTGGAGACATCCTTGTGTACTCGATGTTGGAGGGGGGGCACGTGAGACACTTATGGATGGTTTTGGACGTAATATGAGTGAAAAAACATTATGTTAAGCTCTCGAAGTGCCAATTCTAGATTCGGGAGGTCCACTTTCCAGGACATGTCATTTCAGCAGATGGAGTAGCTGTGGACGCAGCCATGGTGGAGGTAGTGTTAGAATGAGAGACACCTTAGAGCGTGACAGAGGTATGGAGATTCCTTGGGTTGGTAGGATATTATAGGAGATTTATTCCTGATTTCACTTACATATCAGAACCAATGACATCCATGACTAGAAAAGGGAAACCCTTCATGTGGATAGAGAAGTTCCAATAGGATTTCGAGCAGTTCAGTCAGAATTTGACAAACGCCCTAGTCTTGAGATTACAGGAGGAGGGTGTCGGTTTTTAGCGATGCATTGGGGATCGAGCAGGGTTGTGTCCTGATGCAGAGATAGACTGTGATTTCTTATGGTTCGCACCAGCTTTGTCCACATGAGTAGAACTATGCGACCCATGATCTCAAGTTGGTAATAGTAGTCTTCACGTTGAAGATGTGGAGACACTACCCTATGGGTGAGCGGTTTGTTGCCTACTCTGACCACAAGAGCCTCACGTACATCTTCTCACAGAAGGATATTAATCTAAGATACAGGTGTTGGATAGAGTTCCTCCGAGACAATGATTTCAAGAACATATATACTCTTGGGAAGGGGAACAAGGTGGTAGATTCCCTTAGCAGGTGATTGTGCTCACATTTACTGAGTGAGGTGACAGAATAGTTGGCCTTGTTATAGTTATCCTTCGTGGACAAAGAGGATGCAACTTACCTTCAGTCAATGGTTGTCACCTCTCCACTCTTATAATGAGTTAGGGAGGCACATCTTGGGAATATCGACTGTGAGGATTTACATGCTTAGTTATCCACATGAGATTCTCTTGATGGATATTCTCAAGGTGGGGGCACATACTTATTTTCAGAGGATGCACTGTTGTACCAGTGGAGTTGCAGGAGGAGGTATTGAGGGAGTTTCATACACCCCCCTTGGTGGTACATCATGGAGTGGAGAAGATGTACTTGGATCTCTGATAATAGTTCTGGTGGTCAGGAATGAAGAAGGCAGTAGCAGAGTTTATTTCTCTATGCCATACGTGCCAGTAGGTGAAGGCTGAGCACCAGGTTCCATTGGGATTAGATCACCCCTGGATATTCCATATTGGAAGTGGTATGTAATATCGATGAACTTCATGATGGGCTTACCCCCGACGTCCAAGGATCATGATTCCATCTGGGTGATCGTTGAACAAGTCACCAAATTAACCCACTTCCTAGCTAGTAGGGAGCAGTGTTCCGTAAAGAGCATGAGACGCCTCTATGTGAAGAAGATAGTTCGGCTTAATGGAATCCCTTCGACAATAGTCGTGGATCGATATTCCCCCTGCAAATATAGGTTTTTTAAGGGATTGAAGGAGTATTTTGGGACTCAACTACACTTGATCATGGAATTCCATCCCCTGACCGATGGTCAGACGGAGATGAACATTCAGGTTCTGGAGGATATATTGTGGGCTTGTATCATGGACTTGGTTATAGTTGGGAGGACCATCTACCACAAGTGGAGTTTGTGTATAATAATATCTACCACTCGCCCATTAGTATGGTACCATTTGAGGTTTTATATGGGAGACTCTGCAGTTCACCACTTCGGTGGATTGACCCCAGAGAGTTAGCACTCATGGGTCCAGAGTTAGTGCGAACAACCACCGAGAAGGTGCATATCATCTAGGACCAGATGAAGACATCAAAAAGCTGGTAGAAGTCTTATGATGACAAATGACAGATACCTCTAGAGTTTGGGGAGGGAGACCACAACTTACTTCAGGTTTCACCTCGAAGAGGGTTTTCGAGATTATTCTAGAGCGGTAAGCTATCTATGAAATTCATCGGACCTTTCCAGATTCTGCACAGAGTTGGCGTAGTGGAATACCACCTAGCTCTGCCACCACAATTGAATCATGTACATGATGTCTTCCACGTGTCACAGCTGAGGAGGTACGTGCATGACCAATCACATATCATCGACTGGGGCGAGATGGAAATCAAGGATGGAGGGACCATTGTTGAGTACCCAGTGGAGATCGAGGATCAGTAGGAGAGGATCCTCTGTGGGTGATCGATTCCCTTGGTGTGCATCTGATAGCATCACTAGAATCTTCATAAGAGCACATTGGAGTGGGAGGCTCAAATCTGTGCCCTATACTCACATCTATTTTAGTAGCATTTGTTTTAGATTTTCGGGGACACAAAGCCCCAATGTGGGGAGAATGCAATGTATCAAATTTTGCATGTATTATTTTTAAATATTATATGAAATTTTTATGAGACCATGTGTGGAGATGAAACATCATTCCAAGGCTCGATGAGCCCGAAATGGTGGTTTGAACTTTTTTTAGCTAAGTAAGTTGGCAGGTGTGCGCGGTTGTGGATGTTTCCAAACGGATTCCTGAAATTAAAATCTGAGGTCACCGTTGCATCTGGGACGATGGATTTACCTTAGAACATGCCTAACCTCGACCCACACGAGTTGAGGAAAAAAGTTAATTTTCAGAAGTTTTTAGTAAAATAAAATAAAATAAAGTAATTAGAAACGTTTATTATTTTTTTTTGGAAACACCTGCAAAAGCTTAGTGATGGGGAAACTATTTCGATAATTAATACCATGACATAATGACTTAGAAACAACAACACTGACGCATTAATTCCGCCACACAACAAGAATAAGAAATGTGTTTCCTCTTTTTAAAGGGTTAATCGAATGTTGGTCGCTGACAGACGACTGTGAGAAACTCTTATGAATTCTTAAATATTTGGAGAGAAATCTCGACGACGACGACAACACAATCACTTTTTCAGAGATCGATCCCACCTCAAGGTATGGGTTATGTTTTAAATTTGTTTTTCTTCCCCATCCTTTGAAGTTAATGAAGAACATAGATCAGCCCACCAATTGGTTGATTTGCGCATCGTCGTTTTTGTGGGAGAGCTTCTTTGGGTTCATTCCTAGGAGATTTTTATTCCATGTTTTATGATTTTAATTTAATTCCATTAAAATGCTTCTAACAAGACTTGATTAATGCCATGAAAAATGAAGATGAGGTTCATTCCTATTTTATTATTGGATTTTCTTCCTCTTTTGTTTGTGTTCTTCATGTTCTTCATGTGGAGATGAACAACATATTGTTGCACATCTGTTTTTCAATGCAATGATCCAAAACGGGAGACCTGACATCACAACGACTCAATGGAGGTGCGCAGTAATGATGGATGATGAATCAACTCAGATTGGGGGAGACTGTTCTTTGATTGTTATTCACACGGGTGGATCAATGCACATTTTCAAGGCCTATTGGAGGCCTAAAAACAACATAGATGACTTCGGGACATCGAGGCGACCTTAATCTTCAAGTTTCGGGAAAATGGATGGCCAGATCAAAGATTGGATCTCTAAATGAGGCACAACTATGGAAATTCGTGATTATCAAAATTTACAGAACACACGATGTGTATCCTGGAGAACATGGTATGTAGTCCCAGATAAGCGGTGAAATGGGTTCCGAGGTGTGTGATGAAATGAAACATTGTGTTCTCTAAAGAACACGACGTGTTGGTCCTTACACAGGACTCGGCATGTATCCAGGGGATACATGAACATGTGGTGGAGAACACGACCGTGTACTCCACCACAAGGCCAGACCAGGCTGACTGCATGGGTTACCTCGTGTACCTGATACACTAGTTGTAACACATGGGTTGAAGCCATGTACGAGCACATGGCCAGTTTACACGGAGTCCTCCCCAGATAGAGAAACATGAAGTGTCACTCCCCTACACACCATGTATACCTTCTTCTACAAAACCAACTTTACAATATGTGTCATTGTACACGGGCAGTACTCGGGGTCAGATGACATGGCGTGTAATACTTCTACATGCCCTGTACTTTTCAGTACATGGCTTGATCTTCCTTTCCACAGTATCTTGTACATGTATCGTTTGGGTTAGTGCCCCTTTTCAGATTCCCTTGAAGTTTAGGTATTTTTTTCTTTTCCAGAAGTATGATCCCTTTAGTAGGACATTCTGAGATAGAGTCAGGTATCCCTACAAGATTCCCGGAGTGAGATCCTCTATCCATTCATGGCCCTAGGTAGAGTCAGGTATCGACATGGCTATTCCCACAGGGCTCCAATCCTCTACCTTGCAGGTGAATTCGGTTGAGTCGTGGTATCCTCCAAGGCCCTAACAGTGATCCTAATCTGTGTATCGCGATCTTTCCCCACTCAGGAGTGTGTTATCCCAAAATGAGTGTATCAATCTCTCATGAATTTTTACGACGGATAATACTTCTCGAATAGACGTCATCAGAGCCATCAGACTTGTGGAGTGAGTTCTCCTGGATGAGTGGTTTATGGAATCATCAAATTTAATCCCTAGAGGGGGAGGGTGGGGGGGTATCCGGTTGGGTGACTTGTCCCTAGACTACGGTTTTGGGTTTTTTTATATCTGGATTGTGTTCACCTATTATATGTTATGTAGACATATACTATGTAGAGATGATTTTACCTTTCATTTGTGTATTACTTTGTGGTTTTTGGGGTCCTCTACTGAGTATTTTTATACTCACCCTTGTATGGAATTTTCCCACACATGTCTTTTCTTGTGCAGATGGGCAACCTTTTGACAGAGTCTAGGGTGGACCAGGACAAGACTGAGCTTTCTAAGTTCCCTATATGCTGAGGTGTTCCTACGACTATGAGTAGTAGTCCTAGTACCTCTTTGTGTTACAGGTTGGACTTTGTAGTTTTTAGACTCTTGTTTTTTTGGTGGGCTTGTATTCTGGCCCATTTTACTTTCAGCACTTTACTTCCTGTCGTACTCTATTGGTTGGGTTTAGATGTATGCATGAATTTTTTCCCTTAGTGGGTTTCTTACATTTCATTATTTGTTGTCTTGAAGATGTGTGTGTGTACAAGTACTTAGGAAATGCCTCCCATGTTAGTATTATGCCTACTCGGTGCTAGTCACTAACCCCTGGCCTATTGGAGTTGGGCTTGGGGAGTCGTGGTGTGAGCCCCACTAGGATGGGTCATGACGTGAGAAATGGGAAATTTTAACTTAAATTATCTTAAGACCTAATTTTCACATCTCCTCATTCAACTGAATAGCACCTTGAGTCTTGGGATCTCCCTTGAAAGTTCAATTGTAGGCTTGGGTCTCGATTCTCTATAAAGGATTGGAATCAAACATTGTTTGTCTCATCGGATCCACAAAGGTATGTTCTACATTCCTCTTATTAAATTATTTGTTTTTCTTCATATTGATAGATTTATTTAGGTGAAAGTTAATTTTCCCTATTTCTAGTATTTTCATCTATTCTTCATTTTTATCCTAATATATACAGAAGCACAATTCGATACTTGATGAGTGTTCTACCATGTGTATAGGATATGTGGTCTATACTTTTTCCATTATGGTTTGGTAGTTTTATATATTTTCTCAGTTTTAATGCATGTTAGAACTTCCGGTGTTGCACCTAAAATTTAATGAACATCTTAATATAATTGTTAGGAACCCATTAAGTTTCCCACATAGCTCTTTTGTTATCATTGGAGGATGTTAGCCCCAACCAATGACACCCATGGATTTTTCCCTTTTATATTCCTTATGTTATACCACCCCCTTGGGGATGTGTGAGATCACATATTTTAGTGGTATCCTTAATTATAATTTAATGGATTTTGATATGCTGTTAAAACCTTGTTTTCTATTGACTTGTAATTGATAGGAATGAAATGCTTTTAATTGTTTGGATAAGGTTAGGCCTCCTTTTCATTTGATGAAATATGAATTAAACAAGTAAATTTATTATTTGGAAATTGTTGAAATGATTTGTTTCAATCATGAATTTTTAATGGGAAATGAATTGGTATATGAGATGATATTCTAGTGGTTTCCTTGTATGAGATCCATGGATCCCGATTCCACTGGATTCCATTGAAATTTATAAAAAATAGATCCATATTGATTATGTATGTGAATGCATTATACATTCTACTCCATGGATCTATATTTCATAGGTTTTTAAGGGCCTTACTACCCCTTGGATTCTTATTTCTTAAAATAAATTTGGGAATGCACTGTTGATAATATCCCTGGTCTCCACCCAAGTATTTACTAACTTTCCATCATGATTATCCCAAAGCTTGATGTGGATGCCTTGGTATTCTATAAATTGTATTCATCCATTCATGGTTTGACATTGGATTACACGGTGTGTCCATTGTGGATGTTATACACTGGATTAAAAGGTGAGTCTATTTTGGATATTTTACTATGCCTACAAATAGCCCTAGTATGGGTATTTATTTATAGTTGTCAGACTGGATGAAATCACACAAGTCTTATTTATTCTTTATGGGTTCCCTTGTTTAGGATAACGTTACTATTGTTCATAGTGATCCATATTTGGCTGGACTAGATCCAATAATCTTTAAAACTGTATTTACATTACTTGTATACCTGTGACATACTACACACTTATTCTATTTATATGATATATACTGAGATTGTTATAGAGACCATTAGTGGTGGCCTACTAAGTGATATGTCACACCACGTTATGATCACTATTGTGTACACAAACATACTTCATGGATTATAGAAGGGATTCGGTCAAGAAACCAATATACGATACTTGATTTGATTATTTGTTAGGAGCACATGAGCATGGGATGATATATGCTCGCAATGCAAGCTATGGATAATATTTTTTGGTTTTATTTTATATTTTGATACATGTAATTTTCTAGATGCCTGTTATCATTTGTTGACAGAAATTTTTCACAGATACCTAATATGATTATCATATTATATATGAAAGCATTAGTTATTTAGTATTACAGTCTTCCAGATGCTTATTTTATGTCTGTTGTTCAGTTAAAATATCTACTTATGCTATTTGATTGTTATGATTATTACTGTTGTGATATAATTTTACATGAGGGCATAGTCTCTTGACATACACACATTAGTACCTCAATGCAAGTAGAAATCCTATAACATACAGGGATCCACACCAAAGTACATGTGAACCATTGGATTGAGGCTCTCTTTAGTGAATCTAGATTGAGTTTGTTACACCAAACCTCCATCAAAATTCACATAGATCCTCCCCATGCTTTCAAATATTGAAGTAGAGGTCCTACCCACTCCATCAAAAACCATTTAAAAGGTCCTCCCTATGATGAAGGCATAACCTTCCATGAAGAATTGTCCTGGTGTAAGAGGGTGAACACTCACTATCGAAGGTAGAGCCTTGGGAAGTGTCACATCATCATTGACCTCTCAGGGTCTAAAGTGATAGATGAATCAATGAGGGAAATTTTACCCTGAATACCAAAGTCTTGGGTAGAATCTTGGAAATTTAGGCTTACCATTCCATTAAATTACATCGATAGGATCCCTGATTCCCTCCGTAGGTACTTGAGGTTTGAGGATGTTTTGGACCCCTTTTAGGGTCTTACGGTGCAATCGTCTCTGTTACCACTAGTTTTTCACCACTTCGACTCTAGAAAATAATTCATAGAGATGTATGGGTCAAGGATTAAACCATTTAATGATGTTGAGAACTCCGATGATCGGTAGATGAATGCTTCCACCTTATCACATGATGTAGTGGTGGACACCCTATCCTACATGGACATGCCTTTGAAGCTAGCTATGCCTCTAAGAGACATCCTTATGTGTAGACACTATTTTAACCATAAAACACTTAATATTCTAGTATAGAATCCTAAAATAAGGACTATGTTGGATGCTCCATCCATATATTGGCATGCACTAATCAAGGCTTGGGGAAACCAAGGGTATGACCCTTCATCTGAGAAAAGGGGCTTGTTGGAGCTTCTAGCTGCCAATTAGCTATCAATGGTGTTATGGCCACCTAAAATTCCATAAATATTTATCCCAAAGTATCTTATAGAGGAAAAAGTAGTTTCTTTCGATCAGAGAATCTGGAAAATGTATCATCGCCTTCGTGATCATCAAATAACCTATCTAGGGATCCATATACAACTCGATGCCATCAATCAGTAGTATAGAAAGGTTGAGTTTGCATAGATCCCAGTAGTTCATTGGTCTAATTTTTGTGGTTATAATAATAATATCCATTATAACTTCATCAAGAGCCCCCTGGCGATCCACCAATTCATGGAAGAGATATCTCTTCTTGTATAGATCAGATGCGGACGATAATATGCTGCACTCCATTTCATCCTTATCTTGTGATAGTTTTGCCTATACGCTGGTGATTAAATTCCCACTCTGGTGACTAACATGGTAATATATTCATCCATGAACCACTAGAGGATCATAGGAATAAAGGCACTAATGTATGGAATGATATGGAAGATCCACGTCAAGGGATAACATGGTACGAGGTAGACCCTCCGACATGCGTTCTCACTCATCAGTAGAGATGGGAATTGGGCCTCCAGAGTCACCCAAATGAGTTACTACAACTGAAATATTGATGTGTCAATAAGGGAAAGGAAAATGTATAACCCTCTGACCCCTATGATGTTTCACAAAAAATGAAGACAGAACCCATGGTGGCTTCCTTTCTCTAATAACTTGAGAAATACAAAATTCCTACCACCAATCTAATTGCTGAGAGGAGAACAAACTTCATAAATTCCCTAAGGTACCCCATCTATCAACTAATGGGAAAAATAATCCTTATTGGAGAAACAATATAGTTTAAACTTGGTGGATGCATGCAAATAATCTGGGCATATTCTAGAAGATATGGAAATCAACCAAGGTATGATTCACCCACCCCACATGAGTGATGAGAGTATCATGATTATCTACCTCCGGACCAGGTCCATGATTATCCTAAAGTTGATGATCCTTTCATCTTGTTGGTTTCCAAATACCCTCACCTATATGATGTAATATCCACTCTCACTTATCCCCTTTAGGCTCTGGAAACATGGGGGGTGGTGATCCTGCTTGAAGGAAACTCATACCCAGTGTGGGATGAAAATTTCTAATCACCCCAAGTGTTATGTAACTATAGTATAACCCCATTTAATGTAATGGGTAACCCATTACATCATCTATCCCAAATTTCCTCAAGGTTTTTCCCAATGTTGGGGACTCTAGAACAATAGGACTCCAAGCTCTGATAATTTATTCACAACCTGGAAGGGATTTCTTTTTTATGGTAAAACCAGCTTCCCATAAGGTATATTGTTGGTTGTTAGGATATTATAGGATAGTTACTATACTAGTTAATCTCCACCACATGCAAGATGAGTTTCTTAAACCTATTTCAATGAAAACAGAGGCCTGATGAGTCGGTCATTGACATCATCTTCTGATGGAGGGGACTCACGTACTCACATGACATGCCACTATCCTAGGATAAACTACTTACAATGTTAATTGGGAATGTCAAGAATTTATTGATTACGACCATTATTTCCCCCAATCTACCCAGGTGGAATCTGAGAATTATCTAAAAAGGATTATCATATGGAAGAATCCTTAGAGTAAACTAGACAATAGTCATGCACAATGAACCCTCTAGTGTCTACAAGGATTCCTTTGAAAATAGAGACTACTCCCACCATACACATAGTGGTTCTTAATATTTTTCACATTCTAACCCCTTTTTCAGAAGATCCAAACTATGTGTATCCCTATAAAGAACAACTTCTCCCCAAATAGAACAATTAGGAACTTCCTTACCATGTGTATCTACCTCAATGAGAGAATGTGGATATAGGCCCTTATCAATTCTAAGATCCTAGAAAACCTTTATCATATAAAATAAACCACACCTATTTCTTCAAGGATTCACACATCCCATGGTACTTCATGTATTCCATGGAGAAGAGGATTTGAAAATTATTGCAGTGCTATAGATCCCAAAAGGTTGGACTCACTGGTCGTACTGACCATTGAATGTACCACTAGATCCTCAAACACAACATCAATGAATTCTTTGTATTTAATTATTGGATCCAAGAACAAGTATATCATGGATTAGTTATATTGGGTGATATTAAAATGTAGGATACACATGAATTTGTTAACAACCAAAATGATAGTAAAGGATCTGAAAAATGGAAATAGGAAACTAGTAATGGGTAAAAGAAGTATGATGACTGGTTGGATCAAAAAGTGGACTCTCACACTCATAGTGTTATCCTTTCCCACTTTAGAGAGAAAGAAACTCATTTGGTATGTGTGCCTCATCCAACATCTTCCACCACAACTGCATTGTAGCCTTACATATCTTGGAATGACATGCACCAATGGCGTAAGGGAAATTAAATCCCCCTAGAATTGCTTAAGATATATCACACTCTCATCAACTTTATACCTTTGGAGTTTTGAGATGTGATCAGGGTATTCCTAACCCATGACCATTCCACTAATGACGAGTAGGAGTACACATATATGAATTCCATCAAGCTAGTAGACCACATCACAATGATAGATAATGTGGGACACCATGTGAATCCCTCGGGTGCCTTCATAAGACGTCATCAAAGGAACATTAGAGGGAACATCAACAAGAAGAATGTTTAGGATAGTGATTAAAATGAGGATATTCAAGCTATTGAGACATTGAATTAGGACTTTCACATAGATCAACAAGAATTTTACTCCCAGTACACTCTGCTAGGTACACCCACATAACTTAAAGTGTTAGTTGAATATGAAGCTCAACTGCAACCACTCCATGATCAACCACATCCTACTAGAGCTAGGCCTCAGTGGACTAAAATTAAGTCCATAGTTTCCCAGTACAAGATATCTAGCCAATATTAGAGCATTTCTAACACTATTATGGCCTTAGTTGTTCATCTAGTAGCATAAAATACACCCCTATCCCAAGATAGTCCCTTTGTTGGATGGGGTATGTCGCAAGAATAGAATTATGATATGCTAAAACACCTATTTAGAATACCTGTAAGGCTTTAGATCCTCATGGATCTCTAATAGTTGAATGAAATTCATAGGTAACTTAATGAATCTTTAAATTACATCTATATCTTAGATCTTAAGTATCTACCACTGAGGCCTACTTTGAAGAATAGGCTGATAAATAGGACTTTCAAGAAATCATCTCATTTTTTTGAGATGACGATGGTGTCACCATTCTAGGGAACATACACCCGATATACATCAAAGTGCAGTTAAATGGAATAGAGATATACCAATTTATAGTAGATACTAGTTCTGAGATCAATCTCATACTAACCCAGACACTCCACATGTTTGGACGAACAAAGGTAGATCTGACACCCTCTAACTTGAAGAATCATGGTTATGATATGAGAGAGAATAAACCATATAGAAAGGGTTATATGAAGACCCAGTTGAGTGGTATGGTATTAAGAAATGAATTCATAGTATTCTCATAGGACACCACCTACAACACAATGCTGGGAATGACCTGGATTCATTTTTATGTGGTGGTCCTTTCTTTATATCATTAGTGCCTCAAATACTACCTCAATGGCCAAGTAGGGTAACTCCATTATGATTCATCACCATTTCACTATTGTGAAGACTACTATATAGATGAAGGATACTATAAGAGAGATAGGATTTAGGTTCCAACCAATGGAGTTGAGTACATAAATGCTCCCAATGATCCAGCGACGATTGCAGGTAGTCCATGGGAACACTCAA
Organism: Viscum album; assembly: GCA_963277665.1. NCBI lineage: Eukaryota > Viridiplantae > Streptophyta > Magnoliopsida > Santalales > Viscaceae > Viscum > Viscum album. The sequence goes on from OY728163.1 coordinate 224,818,938, forward strand.
ATGATGGTATTTTTCTCATAATTAATTAGTTAGAGCCCACAACACCATATCATGAAGTCTGTTTCATTTTCATTAAGAAAAAAGGATTTAAAATCCATAGGAAAACGGATAACCCAAAGATTACCTCTTACTCCTATATCAGGAAGACCTGACTAATATCAGAAGACCCTACCATAGTGAAGTACAAAGATATTCACCATATGACACCTAATTCATGGAATTCCCTCATGTTACACAACGTAGTTATGAATTGAAAAAATCTAACTCATCACCATTACTTTGACATAAAAAACAATTCTTATAGCCATAGGCTAAATGGAATTGGCTCAACAGCTTCTGTCGCCACAGTTTTAGCTGAATGGGAACCTCTTAGAGAGGGTTTTGTTTCTTCCCAAATAGGCACTGATTCTTCCTGTGAGTCGGCTAGCCTAGAAGAGAAACCTCATTATTATTATCATTTTATATGTTATAATTAAGGGGATTCAGAAGAATCCCCTCTAGAATTTTAATAGGATTTATCCACCACCATTTATGAGTTAACCCATGTGAATCTCGGAAAGGAGGAACATTCGAGGCTGAAGATGATCAGTTCAATCAAGTCTCCAGAGGTGATGCATCAACATATGTACTTATTGGAACAACACCATGATGTATTCACCTGAAGTTATGAGGATATGTCATGGATGAACCCTTAGGTTGTTGTTCACTTCATGGGCCTCCTAGTAAGTAATCAAAAATTCAAGAATCCTCCTATAAAGATTCCCCACTATCGCGATGCTATGATTGATGAAGAATTTGAAAGTTTTATCAGAGAAAACTTCATCATAGAGGTTGAAAGAGAAAAATTAATTGAATAATTTTTTTTAGTTTTCAATTATTTTAAGTATTTTTCAATGAATTAATCCATAGGTTTCAGTGTTTTAATAAATATTGATAATTTTTAATTATGGAATGAATGTGGTTTTAATTGGATAAAACGTTGGTGAATTTTAAAGTTGAAATTTTATTCATGAATCTAATTATATTTTATAACATATTATAATGTGATTTATATAAAAAATTAAGCCATGATAGTGAGACCTCAAACATCAGGACCACCAAATCATGCCATCAAAAAATCAGACTGATAGACCATAGTGGACCAGTGGGAAGGCCAACAGAGAAGGAAGTTAATGGGGTGAATCAGGCCTATGCATAGGGGCCCGTTGGCGGTGAATACCCAAATCGTGCCATCTAAAAGTAGACTGATAGACCATAGTGGACCAGTGGGAAGGCTAGAAGAGAAGGCGGTTAATGGGGGAGAATTAGGCATATGAATAGTGGCCCATTGGTGGTGAATACCCAAATCATGCCATCCTAAAGTAGACTGATAGACCATAGTGGACCAGTGGGAAGTCCAACAAAAAATGTGGTTAATGGGGGAATCATGCCTATGAATAGAAGCCAATTACTGGTGAATACCCATGGGAGTATAGATAACTGAAGTAAAGAGTAATGATGCATAGGAAATCTTCTAACGGTACGGGGAGGAGGGCCTTACTAGTTAGCACGAGACAATGTGCAAGGACTTCCTGAGTCATCCAACACCTAGTCCAACTTCATTACCCCCATGAATCCATGATCATGATTATAAGAGCTCTCATCCCAAACATTTTTTTCGATGTGGGATTGATGTTCTTCCGTGATTCCCCATGCTCCGCTGCTCTCGGATGTGCTCTGCTGTGCTCTACTGTGCTCCGCTGCTCGGCCTCCGTTCTCTGCCTCAGCTGGTCACCTCCTACAACTAGACATCACCAGATGCCCCTACTAACACCAAGGAACACCATTATTGAAACCGAATGATCTGGATTGAGCTCCATCACCACTTCTGAATCCCCTCACTACCTTTGATCATATCATGGGACTCAACCGACACTAGTGACACCAACTTGAGCATCATCCTACCTTTGAAGTGGCCGAATGAAGGAGGTACAATTCCTCTACCAAACTCTACCATAGACAGACACCATGATCTTATCTCAAACTCCATATTAACTATAGAAACTATCCATAACCATGTATCCACTCATGCACCTTTAATGATCCCCATGATGAAATTTTGATTCTTCCTCCAACCACTGTGAAGGTTGGAGGAAAGAGGAGCTCTTAATGCTATGTAGCACTACCACAACCACTGACAAGATTCACCTCCCACATATAACATCCCGTGATGATCCCCCACATCCAATTCCATTTAAACGATGTTTCCATTTGATCTCAATCGCTACCCCATGTGGGTTTATTCCATGAAAAGGGGGATACAAAAGGTTTATACGGCAGTTTACCATTTTGAGTAGTGAGTCTCGAGTTATTAATTTTTTTGAATATTTAAAGATTCCCAAGTATTGGGGCATCATTGATTTTGGGGGAGGATAAGGATTTTGAATTATTTATATAAAATAAGGGATTCATCTATGCTGAATAGGATCACTCAACCATCACCCATGAAATGATCCCACCAAGGGGACAAGTGGAGCGGTTTCACCAGTTTTTCATTGTTTTTTTTTTAATTTCATTTTTTGATTTAGTTTTTATTCAAATTTTAATTTTATTTTTTTTAATAAAATAATAATTCCTTCATTTTTATTATTTTGTGTCTTCCTCCCAATTCATCCATTCTTATTATTTTTCCTTCTTATTCTTCTCCTCCTTTTAATTCTTCTTCTTATTTTATTATTTTTATTGTTATAAAATTATTATTTGGATTATATTTTATTTTCTTAATTTATTATTTTTTGACACTCCTATCTGTCATAGAGTCTAATGAATTGAAAAGGGAAATACCTTGAACCCAAAGTGATTCATCCTTTGAAGAAACATCAAAAAGTGACAAAGACATGAACAAAGATTCAAAGGCACTTGGGTCATGCAAGTTCTACCCAGGTCGCGCAAGTATACTAGCCCACCGCCCATTGGTCGCGTAGGTGACTTTTGCGCCCTCTTTGAAATTCGCCCAGGGTCTTCTGCAGCCTAGAAATATCCCTGGTGGGCCCCCCATTTCAAGAAAAAAAATTCCAAAAACTCAAATTTGAGCTCCCTATGCCCTAGTCTCTTCTCGAAGCTTCCGAACACTTCTAAGGTAATTTCTTACATAGAACGGAAGATCTAAAGAGAGGGAGTAAGGTCTAAGTGTTGAAACTCATCAACACTTGCACGCCTAAGTGTCCAGCCCTTAAGGGAAATGGCCACACTTGCGTGCCGCCATACCCCTTCAACAGAACTTGCTCGCCTCTTTTCTGGAAGCATCTAGGGTTTGTAATAAAGTCTTGAGCCAAGCCTCGCCGAAGTATTACCTTAAGGGTGGACTGCCGAGCAAGTACCCATGTGTCGTGCAGGTATACCTGCGCGACCAGCACTTGTGCGCCCACGCAGGACTTGCACACCCCCTTTTTTTGGGTTCCCTTCCTGCCCATTTCACCTCTCTTATGCCTATCCACCTCTCTTATTCAATATTCAGCCTTAAGAACCTTCTTCAAGGCCATTTTCTTCGGAATGGTTTCCTTGTTGGCCTCCTTATCTGAAAGTAATTATATGGAACATCCCTCAAAACCTAGTGATTTACACATCTTTATATCACTAAGGATAGATATTTCATTCATTTAACCTCATCCTTTAAGATGAGAGAATCCTTAACATGGGATTCCTTTTTAGGAGTAAGCCCCAGTCCAAGTCCTTATTAATTTGGGAATCCTCTGTAGGAATAAGCCCCATGTCCCCTAATTTGGGCATCCTCCTTATGAGTAATCCCTAGTCATAATTTCCAAAATATGGGCTTCCTTTTCAGGAGTAAGCCCCAGTCTTAAAGTTCCCAAATATGGGCATCCTCCTCAGGAGTAATCCCCAACGATAATTCCCTTAACATGGGCTTCCTTTTCCAGAATAAGCCCCAGTGTCAAAATCTACAAATGTGGGCATCCTCATTAAGAGTAAGCCCCAAGTCCCTTAATTCTAAAATTCCCTTAACCTGGGCCTCCTCCTTAGGAGTAATCCCCAGTCTTCAAATCCCTTTATCTTGGGCCACCTTGTCAGGAGTATGCCCCAGTCTTAATTTATCTGAATCATTCTTAATTTACTTTTGATTTGTGCTTCCTTCTCAGGAAAAAAACCCAATCATAAGTCCCCTCCTAATTTGGGCATCTTCCACAAGATTAATCCCCAAGTTAGAGTATCCAAATCTCCATAAAGTACATATACATTTATGGACCATGTTCCCGAACTTATTCTTTGATATAAGTCCCAATCTCTATCTATTTGGGTAGTCATTCATACATAATCCCCACATTATTTTCTATGATTTCATCTTTCATGGAACAATTGTCTAGTTTTACCAATACCTCTTGTTTCTCACACCGAGCATGACTCACGTGATCTTAGAGAATAAAAGTAATTATGATATCTTTCTTTGAGCCATCAATCATACATAAACATCATACTCCCTTAATCAAAATACGTGGTTTCTGATTCCTTTTCTAGATAAAGGATACGTAGGAAGCCCATCTGGGGGTACGATCCCAACTCTGAAATAATCCATGTCCTTATGAATGACAATAAACATCAAGTGCCCCACTGAGTGGCTTTAAAACCAGTATGGTCATCATAATGACCAAGATACTTTTATATAATGTATAAAAGGATACCATTGACAAATAATCTCTAACAAATACAGATGATTCTCTATAGATGAAGAACCTTGAATACATATAATAAATTCTCTAAATTTCCTACATATCAATCATTGATTGTCATATCTAAAGGAAAGATCATTTTATACATGGTAATTTAATAAGGATTCATGAACATAACTTAAATCTACAAAGAGAGTCCCAGAGTAGACAATAATTCCCATAAAAAATGTGTGTTGAGTCCGACCTACCATCCTCTCGACCAATGAAAATTCTTAAGTCTCATCGGTCCATAACTAATGAGCACCTACCTCTGTAAAGTAGGTCCAAATGGATATAGATACATTGGATGTTTCTGGTTCTACGAACAAACCCTTTAGAAACCGCTTGGAATTTTTGAACCTTAAATCAACGAGGTCATCCCCAATTGCAGAGGAAACAAAAATTGGTGAACCCGACGTGAATCGTTAACCATGTTAAAGTTATGTTTTACCTATTTCTTAGGTCCTTATTTAAACTCACTGAGAGGGCCAACAAGACAATCAATAACATATGTTGTTATATAAAAGATGTTGTGGTCGTACTTATCTTGATTACATCTGTTATATCAAATAGGAACTCTTTTCCAAGATCTTCTACATTACAGAAAGGTCTTCTCTTATGTTCACACCCGTGAATACTTCTGTTGTGAATACTTATGTTGGGAAGGCCTCTGCTGCTACTCCTTCTGGATTATCATCCGCTCTGAGGATGACATCACCTACTCAGCGTCTTCAACGCTCAGTATCAAATGAACTGGTTAAGGAGTATCATCAAAACGACACTATTCTGACTCTGGAGGCTGCTCGAGAAGCCCTCCATGTCAATAATTCACCCTGGTCGTCAGGACAGTGACAACCAGCGATCAAGAAGCAGGTAGTTCCAACCACTGTCTCCAACCATTTCGGGTCATTTTCCCTAGAACACAATCACCATTTACTCTCATATTATGTGGTGGTGAATGAGTAGGTCCCCCAGAGCCTTAATTCAAAGAGACAGGATTCCTTCCCGAGGGCTCCCATAAACAATTGCCGCCAGACTCGTGCGACAGTGCGCCCACAACATGATAAGGGTATGATCTCCAGGCATTCAGATTAGGTTCCTCGAACGCGAGCATGCAAGACGAACCGCCAGAGATGAAATCTGGTCAACAAAGAGTAGGTTATCATCTCTTCCATCTCCAGAGAAGTCCACCAACCTAACTTGGTGGAAAGCAACGAGCAGGAACACACACCCATCCATTTTAATTCTGTTGTCCATCAGACTCGTCTGGAAGAAGTATGGAAATTCAGCTAGGAAATTGTGGTGGAGTACTATAGACTAGAACATACACCTGTTTATAAATCATCATCTAGTCAGTAGGCTTGTCTGACTACATACGATGAATCCCACCAACCCAATGTGTTGACAACTGGTAAATAGGCACATACACCTTCTTACACTCATAAATCCTGCTAGCAGCCTTGTCTTTCATAATTGAAGGAATCTCGTCAGCCACTTTCGGTGGAGTACAGTCAGCAGGAACATACACCTACTAGTATTGATCAAGCCTACCAACAGTCTCATTTGGTAGCACTAAGATAAGTTAGTCGAAAAGCTTCAACGACAAACAGGAGGCAGACTCAACTCTCTTCCCCCACACTTGAGTACTGTCAAGATTCATTGATAGGAAAAGGAGGACAGGAGCAAGAACACACACCTACTCCAAGAATGGAATGGATGTATATCCCTGTTCCGGCAGCTAAAGTCACCAATCACATTCTGTCAATGGTGAAAGAGCAGAAGCAAATCCCTGCTCATATTCTGGATGCTTTCCAGAATATTATAACAGCTTCAGCAGCATCTCAGGGAAAGACACATAAACCTATCATTACCAGTGGAGTAACACATCAACAGTTCACTTCGGAACAGACACATACCTATGTTCCAGTACAAGAGGGTGGTGGGGCGTACTCCCCCATATCATATGGACAGCCAAGTCAGGCACATACACCAGATTTGAGTGGAGATAATCATCCTAACCTGATCATTTCTCCTGAGCAGGCACATAAACCAGCCCATAATGACCACTTTCTTCAACAAGTGGTTCCTAATGTGAGTAAGAAGGCGTCTAAGAAGAATACCCACCCAAAATCGTCAAGAAATCAAGATCCAATCTATAATAAGGCCTTGCTCGATGCTGGAGTTCTGAAATCCCTCAGACAATTATCTGTTGGAAATCAAGATTCTACTCCCTCATTTACCAATAGTGGGAACATTAATTATGAAATTCTTCATCAGACACTTCCTCATGAAGGCTTGCTTCATGACAGTTCATTCGATCTCGAAGTTTCATCTTCAGATGATAGCCACATGAACCCTCTGTGTCGCAAGATGACCAAGGAGAAAAATGTTTCATCTTTTACTATATCCCACTATGGTGGTCCTCCCCATGATGATGAATTTCACAGCGAAAGTCCTCTCCACATTAGTAATACACATTTCCTGGAAAATGATCTAATGGAAAATGTAGTGATGAGAAAGCCCTCTTATCTTGAGGAACTTACAAATGCGAAGCCAGTCATGTCTGATGCTTCACTACTACCAGGTGAAATACTTTATCAATCAGAAGATAGCCTGGGGTGTAGGTCATTCTCCGAACCACCCCTGGGTCATTCATCTTCTAGTTTTATCAGTGAATTCTCTACCGATCTTGTTGAATATGATGAAGCAACAAGGAAGCACTAACTCTGGTCTAATCAGGTTGAATAATCTTCATCAAATGATAAAGAGGAAGTACTGAATATGAGAAAACAGCTGAAAAAATGTGAAGTTCCATTCATGATTTGGCCTCTGGAAGACTCTTAGTATGACATTCCAGAGATGTTGATGGAAGAAGGAATTCATGATATTCGTCTTAACATATGGAAAACTCTTTCTTAGTTAAAAAAGAAAATATTATCTTATGATGAATTTGAAAATCATATCAAGATAATAGAAGGGTTACAACGCCAAATTGACTTGGAATCTCTCTCAGTTTCTCGATATCCGAAGGCTGAAAAAAAGAAGAGAACCCTTCAGCGTTCATGCCTTGGAACACTAAGAAGATTACACCATTTAATTTCCAATGCCCCATCTGGTATTCATATCAGGGGATGGGGTGTTCATGGAGCACTAATTTTCACTATACTCTCCAGTCAGCAATGCCCGCCGAAAAGGGTCTCATGCAATGTTATTGCCCATGGCCGGCCATAGTCAATTGGATTTGTTTGTAATCAAAGGCTTTCCCAAGAACAGGTCTCAACTAGTTCTTCTCAAAATCAATCATACATGGAACAAGTTGTTGAATTACTCCAACTTCAAGAAAATGAGAATATTGAATAGGGCTCTCATTTGGAGCAATCACATCATCAAGTGACAGAAGTGTTAGAAATCATCCAACAGTCTTTTGAGTCAGGTGATAAAAGTGGATGCAAGTTGATGAATCCAGCCAATTTCCAGACTAATGTCTGCAAGATCAAGAGAGAATTCAAGAAAGTCTTAGATATAGAATGTCAAGAACCACCCCAGCTTGCTAGAATGGGGACTCTTTTAATCCAACCCTCGGAATCAACAAATAGGATCTGAGGAGTTGAGCAGGAACAGCCCCAGTCCAGTGGACTGTGGACTTTTTCAAATCCTAAATCTCTTCCTCAACGAAAGTTAGTATTCTCTCGATTAGGGAAGAAGCCCAAAGAAAAATGAAGATCCAAATTATCAGGATATTCCCTCCAAATTACGGTTCTCCAATAAGTTCCTGAGGGATCAAATCGACAAAAATCAATGTCTCATCAGAGACATGGAAGAAGAAAATATCGTAGAAATGCCGATAGAAGGGATGAAATTCATTATGCATCAATTAACGTCATCAATTCTATTGCTGTTGATCCACCAGATGAGGCTCATTTAGAGGGATCAGATGAATAGGTTCCTGCTCAAGAAGTTGTACGCACAGACACAAATGAAGAAGGTGTGCGTACACGAAATCAAAGGCTTACCCAGAATTTGGGTGTCCCTTCAAGTAACCCACTTCCCCCTCTCTGAAAGGGATCCAACAAGGGGAAAGAAAATAATCAGGTTACATATCCTTTCTCTAGATAAGGCCAATCGCTCTCACTAGAGAAAAGATTTTCACAAGAGGAGGAAGAAATGAAGGAATTGAGGAGGTTGAATGAAGAACCACTTCAGGGTCATCTTCCTCCTAAGCGTGCTGGAGTCAGTCAGCCAAGGGAATTGGTTCAAGCAATGAAGATGGATCAAGAATATCCTCTTTTGTTAGTACACCCTCACATGTTTAATCCTACAGGTCATGTGCAACAACAATCGGCAGTGCTACCATCGATTGCAGTACCAGCTGCCACATCTGCCCAAGCTCCAGTCATTGCACCCATTCAGGTGCAAGCTCAACCAGATTTTTCTCAAAAGTTAATAACTACTATTGAGTCATTAACAGCTCGGTTGGAAGCTATGAAGGGAATGCGTGCTCAAATTCAACCACAAAAGAGAGCTTATCCTAAATGGGTTGATGAGATTCCTCCCTCATAAAAATTTTCAAGTACCACATTCCCAATCTTTAATGGTTCGGGAGACCCAGAGAAAAACATAACACATTTTGTTTATCGTTGCGATCCTATGATGGGAACCCTTCAGCAACAAGAAGAAGTTAAGATCAGGTGTTTTGTACAGTCATTACAAGGGACTGCCTTTTTCTGGTACACAAGCTTGCAATCCCGGCCAATTAACGGATGGGAGGATCTTCGGAAAAAATTCCTTTTTCAGTTCAGCTCAACGTTGCCAAAGAAAATAGGTTTTGATATTAAAAACTATAAGCAAAGGTATAATGAATGGGTTTCAGATTTCATTTCTCACTAGAAAGGATTAACATATTCCCTGAGCATAGCACTCCCTCAAGAAAAATTGTTGCCAATATGTGCGGCAAATCTACGTGAGGAGTTACGCATGCCTTTGATCCCTGTGAAATACACAGGGGGGTTTTGAGACCTTACTTCAATCACTCAACAAATTGAATATTCTCTTATGAAGACTAAAGACAAAACTCGTGTAATTCCATCAGCTCTAGGAAGAAGAATGGGTAGAGAATAGACTGTTATAGTTATGCTTAAACAAGAACCAGTACCTGATTCTACTTAAAAACCTTCATCTTCTCGAAGGTATCCACCTCCTGAGCATCAACAACAGAGTCCATTTCGTCAAAATGATCAAAGAGATCAAAGACAAAAATATATTGAGGATTTGAAAAGTAACGTTTACTCTTTCCAAAATGAACAAGTTCCGGGTTACTTCATTTCTGCTCTAGAAAATAATTTGGTTCAATTGCTGATGTTATTAATATTTTCATGACTTATTATATTCTTTCTTTACTGATTTTATATGAAATTTGCATAATTTGTGTGAAATATTAATGTTTTAATATTAAGTATAATTTTTGACCATTTTTAGAAGTAGTCCAATTGAGTGAGTTTAATGTTTTAATAATAACTATCACTATAATGATTTACATTGCGTGGTTATTGTTTCTTAGGACTCTACATTCAATATATAACATTTCATTAGAAGGTGACATGATCCAATGCTTCCATTTGGAGGGTCATATGGACCCCACAAGAAGGCCCAAGGAAACTGTGAAGAAACTGGACCATATATGAAGGTTGAATTACTGGGCTCAATCTAGAAGTCTAAATACCTTAATTCTCCCCCCACATTTTGACGACATTTAAATGGGTCTATGATAAAAATTTCAGAACCCAATCACAAATACAAGGGGCCCACGTGATGCATTGAAGTCCAGACCACCATTCTAGTTGGGAATTAACAATAGCACAATAATATTGAAATTTATCCTGATGTAGACATCTATTCGATCTGAACTTTTGCAGTGGGAAAGAGGAGATTCGGCCGGCCAGATTTTTTGAAAAAATGATTTTTATTTGAGGGCATCTTCCTATTCAAAAACCGATTCACATTATGGACTTTGAAAAAGTATGTATTGAAATGGACAGATCAGAATTATTTACTAAAACTGTCATAACGTTGGCTCAATATGTCCAATGGCCGCCAAAGATTCATAGTAGACAGAAGACCACTTTATCTACAACTTCGAAGAAGGATATTTCTCAAGATTTGGGTGTCTGGATGTACATATCGGCGAGCCAAATGGAGGGGTATTTCTGGAATGTAAACAGTCAACCACCATGGGCTATAAATACATCCCCTCCACTCCTTTCAAAAGGGTTGGCACTTCAGCACTTAAGGAGGAGGTTTGTCATTACTATATCCTTGAAAAGGTTCTAGGAGGATATGATTTGATCTTGTTTCAACAAGAGATACCTCTCCTCCAGTTCTCTTTCACGTTTGTTTATGTTTGCGTTCAATTGTAATTGTGTAACTTTGTTTTCATTTCAATCAAATTTTAGTGCTTCTTTCTTCTTCAATACCTCTTATTATTCTCCACCTTCTGTAGTATAATATTAATGGTCTTAAAATAGTTTGAATCATTTTAAATTATAGTCCCTTATTTTGCTTCCCCATTCAATCGAAATTCCATTTTTGATTCTCAAAATATTTCGTGTGTGTGTTCGGCACACTACTCTTTTCTTGTCCCTTTCTTTTTATAATCTTTTTAAATCATCACCATAAAAATTAAACCCAGATTATAAAAAATACTAATGGATGGGTAAATCTCTCATTGGGGTGAGTTTTAATTTTGGTATGTTAAGCGATTGAGAGCTTTCGCTCGATGAGTATTCGTTGAATTAACATTGTGTATGTTGGACTTAGCATGTCATGGATTAATGACTTGTTTTGTTTAACGTGTGGTTTCCATGGATTATTGGAACCATAAATACACTACCATAATCAAGATATGATTAAGATTAGAACCCTAAGTTAAGTTAAGGCTTGGATTAAAGCCTTAACACTTGGGAATTCAAATCAACGTCAACTTGTAAAATGGGTGTTAATTTAAATGCAATATAAAGCAAAGCTCAAGGATATCACAAGCTTAAATAACTTAATGATGAACTCACCCAAATCTTTATCAAACGGTTAAATTAAACATCATCCACTAGTCATTTCAATTAATCTCTGCAATAAAAAACCCCCAATCAGAATACAATTAACTAAAAACAAATGACTATTACAAAGTATCATCGCCGAGGATTCAACCCGAGTGCTGCTATACACATTGGCAGAGCACCAGAACTTTGACCAGTCGATAGGTGACAATCAGCCGCGCGTTTCAAATGGAACCATTTCTAGGGATGGTGCTTTAAGTAGTCATTAGTTTCTGGTTATTGTCAAAAAAACCAAAAAAAAACAAAAATTAAAAAAAAATTGAAAAAAAATCACAAAGAAAAACCCGTCTTCCTCTTAAAAATCAAAAACTGAAAAAAATACAAAGAAAAACCCGTCTTCCTCTTTCTTCCAAAATCTCTCTGAATGCCCCGTATCCTTCTAAAAAATCTCTCGGATTTGTTTGACCCTGAAATTGAGCGAACACTTCGCCAACTTAGGAGGAACATAAGAGATAATCAACTCATTCAAGAACCAGTCCTCATCCAACAAATTGAATTTGAAATGGCCAATCATAGGGAACAAACCCTAAGGGAACTCGCTTCCCCTGATATGAATTACCAACCTCTTGGTATTCAATATCCAAACATAGAAGCTGACTTCGAACTCAAATCAAGTTTGATTCATCTTCTCCCTCATTTTCACGGGCTAGACGGTGAGGATCCAAATCTCCAACTTAAAGAGTTCCAAGTGGTGTGCTCTACCATGAAGCCTCAAGGGGTTTCTGAAGAACAAATCAAACTTCGAGCATTCCCTTTCTCCCTAGCTGACACTACTAATTCATGGCTCTACTACCTTCCTCCTGGTTCCATAACCACCTGTAATTACATGAATCGACTCTTCTTAGAAAAATTCTTTCCTGCTTCTCGTACCGCTTCCATCCGAAAGGAAATAAGCGGTATCCATCAATTCCCAAATGAATCACTCCATGAGTACTGGGAGAGGTTCAAAAATCTTGTTGAAACCTGCCCACATCATCAAATCCCTAACCAACTCTTGATCCAATACTTCTATGAGGGATTATTGGCTATGGAGCGAACCCTCATTGATGCCGCAAGTGGCGGTGCTCTTGTTGATAAAACTCCTGCAGTTGCAAGAGACCTCATAAGTATCATGGCTGCAAACACACAACAATTCCATACTCGAGCACATGATCAAGTCAAACAAGCCCAAGATAATCAATCAATTGAGCTGAAAAAAATGACCGAGTGGATGAGTGAACTTACAGGTCTTGTGCGACAGCTAGCTGTGGCCACCAAATCCCCAACCTCATCTTCTACGCAATCAATGTTTCCTGGACCAATCAAAAACTGTGGAATCTGCAACTCTCCATCTCATCCAACTGACACTTGTCCACAACTTCAAGAGGATCAATCCGATTCATCTGGACCAATGGAGATCAATGCAGTATATGCTCAGCGGAACACCAATCCTCAACTATCAGGTCAGTTTGTTAGAAACTTCAACCAACCTCACTCTAAGCCCTTATCCTCTAACTTTAACCAAGGATTGAGGTATGGTAACCCCGTCTCTCATCCCCCTCAATTACCTACTCAAAACCCAAACCAATTCCAATATGATCAAGGTGGTGGTAACTTCCATCAACCTTATCCTTTTTTTCCTCAATCTCAAAGGAACAATCCTCCTCTTGGATTCCACTATCCAAATGAGCCTTCCCAATTCCCAACCCAATACAATCGCTTTCCCAAGAACCAAAATCAAGGTAATCCCAATCCGGTACAAGACTCTTATTCCAAGAAACCATGGGAAAGTGCAGTGGAAGATCTTGGCTCCTTCACCCGTTCTAGCCTTAAATACATTGAAACTCAAATAGGACAACTTGCATCCCACCTTAGCCAACAACAACAATCAAATTCTTCCCAACTCCCAGCTCAACCATTACCCAACCCCAAGGGTAATGTAAGTGAAATTGCACTTAGATCGGGAAAGAAAATTGTTGTGCCTCAAGATAAATCCTCAAACCCTCCTTTGAATGTTGACCTAGAAAATGAAAAGAAAAAGAAACTTGAAAAAGAACCTAAATCCATTCCTTCACCTCCTTCCATTCCACTTAAGAATCCAATTCCTTTTCTACAAGCTGTTTCTAAACCAAGGAAGTCCTTTGAACCTGATCCTGAAATGCTCGACATGTTTAGACGTGTTGAAGTCAACATTCCCCTCTTAGATGCCATAAAAAAAATTCCTAAGTACGCCAAGTTTCTCAAGGAGTTGTGTACCCACAAGAGGCAACTTAGGACCTACGAAAATGTTTCCACCCAGTAGTCTATTCCCATAATGTGAAAAGATCCAAGGACCTTTACGGTTCCATGCAAAATCGAATGTTCGAACTTTGATGATGCACTCATAGACCTAGGAGCCTCAATTAATGTCATGCCCAAATCCATATTCTCTAACCTTGGTCTAGGTACCTTACATCCAATAGGTGTTGTCATTCAGTTAGCAAATCAAAGCACAACCAGTCCTGAGGGAATAATTGAGGATGTCCTTGTCCGAGTCAATGATCTTATCTTCCCTGCTGATTTCTATGTCCTTGACATGGAAGGTGAGACGAAATCTTCTCGATCTCCCCTAATTATAGGAATACCATTCCTCATGACTGTGAGAACCAATATTGATGTCCATTCAGGAATACTATCAATGGAATTCGGTGACCAACTGGTCAAGTTCAACATTTTCCAAGACATGCGATACCCATCTGAGGATCACTCTGCATTCTCAATCCATGCTTCTCAGGACACTTCTAAGAGTCAATCGAACCCCAATCCACCATGTTCTTCATGTTCTAATGATAAAGGATCTTGTGAAATCTGGACCATGATTAACAAATTCATAAATGGTGAAGTTGATGTGGACCTCTAATTCAAAGACTCCATCAATCTAGAGGAACTTGAAAACTCTCTTGAATCCCACACCAACTCTGATCTCTATTGCTCCAACTTGGACAGTATTAAGGAAAATGAATCTGAAGCAACTGAAGTCCCTGCATCCATTTCTGAGATGTATAAACCACAAATGAGAGATGATACTGATCTAAAACCTCTTCCTGAACACCTTAAATATGCATTCCTCTTCCATGATCACTCATATCCTGTCATTATCTCTGCCACATTTACAGAAACCAAGGAGTAAAAACATGTTCAAGTGTTAGAGGAAAACAAAAAGGCCTTAGGTTGGACCCTAGATGACATACCAGGAATCAACCCTTCTCTTTGCATGCATCACATCCATCTTGAGGAATCATACAAACCAATTAGACAACCACAAAAAAGACTCAATCCACTCATCCTTGAGGTAGTTAGGGGAGAGATCACTAATCTTCTTCAAGCTGGTATTATCTACCCAATTTCTGATAGTGAATGGGTTAGCCCAATTCAAGTTGTACCTAAGAAGGATGGGATAACTGTTGTCACAAATGAACATGGAGAGGTAGTCATAACTCGATTGAAGAACAAATGGAGTGTGTGCATCAACTATAGGAAATTGAATGTTGAAACCCGAAAAGATCACTACCCTCTTCTATTCCTTGATCAAATGCTAGAAATATTGGCCGGAAAGTCACAGTATTGCTTTCTTGATGGATACACCAGGTACTTCCAAATCCCAATCGCACCTCAGGACCAAGAAATGACTACTTTCACATGCCCCTTTAGAACATATGCATATAGAAGAATTCCTTTTGGCCTTTTTAATTATCCTGCAACATTCCAGAGGTGTATGATGAGTATCTTTTCAGAATTCATAGAACACTGCATGGAAGTCTTCATGGATGACTTTACCATTTATGGCGAGTCATTTGAGTCATTCTTGCATTCACTCTCTCTAGTCCTTCAAAAGTGTGTCAAGTGTATCTTTACGTTAA
The DNA here is from genome assembly GCA_963277665.1 of Viscum album. NCBI lineage: Eukaryota > Viridiplantae > Streptophyta > Magnoliopsida > Santalales > Viscaceae > Viscum > Viscum album. Next base: position 224,834,628 of record OY728163.1, read on the forward strand.
ATTTTGAAAAATGTCAATTCATGGTTGCTAATGGGATTGTTCTAGGGAACATAGTTTCAAAAGATGGTATTGAAGTCGATCCTGCCAAAATTGAAGTGATCCAATCACATCCTGAAACCAACTCTATTCGAAACATCCATTCATTTATCGGTCATGCTGGTTTCTATCAGAGATTCATCCATAACTTCAGTAAAATTTCCCTCCCGCTCACTCGTTTTCTCTAAAATGATGTCACTTTCCATTTTGATGAGGTTTTCAAGAGAGCCTTCATTGAACTCAAAACTGCTCTTACCTCTGCCCCGATAATCCAACCCCCAGATTGGTCATTACACTTTGAGTTGATGTGTGATTCTTCTGATAGAGCCGTTGGGGCTGTTCTTGGTCAAAGAAGAGAAAAAATCCCTCATGTCATCTATTATGCCTCAAAAATGTTGGATGAAACTCAATCTCACTAAAATGTGACTGAAAAGGAACTTCTAGCAGTGGTTTTTGCCTTAGATAAATTCCGGTCCTATCTCTTAGGTGCCAAAATCATCATCTTCACAGACCATTCTGCTATTAAGTTCTTACTCAAGAAAAGTGATTCCAAACTAAGGCTAATAAGATGGATCCTAATGCTCCAACCGTTTGACCTTGAAATCAAAGATAGACCTGGAAAAGAAAACCCTATGGCTGATCACTTGAGTATAATTTCTAATTCCTCTCATTTAGAAATCATCGATCCTGAATTCCCTACTGAGCACCTTTCATCTATCACTCCAAAATTACCATGGTATGCCCCAATTGTAAATTACTTGGTTTCTAGTGTTTTTCCTAAAACTTTTTCAAATGAACCAAAAATGAAGTTGAAAAGTGATTCAAAATACTATTTTTGGGATGAAAATAAACTTTGGAAAACTAGGGAAGACATGGTAATTAGGAGATGTGTTGAAGAAAATGAGCATTCTTCCGTCTTAGAATTCTGTCACTCACTTCCCAGAGGTGGCCACTTTGGACCACAAAGGACCTCCCGAAAAGTCCTAGACTCTAGATTCTTTTGGACTTCACTCTTCAAGGACTCACATGAGTTTTTTCAATCATGTCCCACTTGCCAAAAGTTTGGCACAATTTCAATGAGAAATGAAATGCCCCAAAAGGATTTAATCTTTTGTGAAATCTTCGATGTTTGGGGCATCGATTTCATGGGACCATTTCCTCCTTCCAATGGATTCTCATACATCCTTCTGGAAGTTGATTATGTTTCAAGGTGGTTTGAGGCCAAACCCACTAGAAAGGATGATTCACACACTATTAGTGAGTTCCTAAAGACACACATCTTCCATAGATTTGGCACACCTCGTGCTTTGATAAGTGACTTAGGAACCCATTTTTGTAATAAAACCATGGAATCTCTTTTGAAAAATAATGGGGTTGTTTATAAAACTTCAACTGCATATCACCCCCAAACAAATGGTATGGATGAACTTTATAATAGAGAAGTGAAAAGAGTGCTTGAGAGAATTGTAAAACCCACCAGAAAAGACTGGCCTAAAAGACTTGGTGAAGCACTTTGGGCTTATCGAAATACCTATAAAAAACCCATTGGGATGTCTCCTTTTCGACTTGTTTTTGGTAAAGCATGTCACTTACCAGTTGAAATACAACATAAGTCATTTTAGGTAGTTAAAAAATGTAATTTTGATCTTGAAAAATCTGGTGAACAAATATTGTTGCAATTGGATGAACTGGAGGAGCTTTGACTTGAATCTTATGAGAATTTCAATCTGTACAAAGAGAAGGCTAAGGTACTCCATGATAGACACATTCTGAGAAAGGTATTTCATGAAGGTGAAATGGTAATGCTCTTCAATTTTTGATTCCGAATTCATCCATGTACGGTTAATTCCCGTTGGGAAGGTCCTTTTATTATCACTAATGTTTACCCATTTGGTGCAGTGCAAGTCCAAGACCCCTCCTCCAAAAGGACATTTATAGTAAATGGACATCGGTTGAAACATCACCATGAGAGGACATGCAATCCTGGAACAACATCAACTTCCACTGGATCCCCAACTTCTCTAGCTGACCTACCCCTTGATGGAGAAGGCGACCCACCAAATCTAAACTAGGGGGCACCTCTTTACCTTTAACTCTCTCTATCTCTTCCTCTCTCTACCTTTTTCTTCTTCTTCCTCTCTCTTTCATTTTTTTCCACTTTATTCACCAAACCCTTTCTTTTTCTCTTTCTTGTGTGGGTGTGTATTTTATAAAAAACTTAAAAACTAAAAAAACCAAAAAAACACAATCACTTAAAAAATTTCAAAAAACGAGTCATGCTTACTCACCATCGAGTTTTGAAATTTTGTCCAACCATTTTGGGGATTTCACATGCATTTTTTCATCTTAAAAATTTTGTATTTTCATCATGACATTGGATAAAATATTTTGTGTCAAAATTAACAAATTTTGTATGCTCAATTTTTGATTTGGAAAATGAATTTCTGAATTGTGAGGAACAACATTTTCTTTCATGCCAAGGCCACCTATGGCCATCTTTTCAAAATGTGTGTTTTCACCCCCATTTGTGAGTATTGAGTTTGTGGACATTCGAGCTGAATTTCCTGCCATAGTGTGCATTAATATGATAGAGGCATTTTTTGAACCACCTGAGAATCAAAATAGCCAAATAGCCTCTCATTACCCTTACGTTTATCCTACTTTTGAAATCCCCTTCAAGCCTATGAAAACCTTTTCTTTGATATCCACATTACAAGCCCAATACCTTATCCCACCCAATATCAACATGGATTTTCCTTGCATAAGTTTTTGAAATTTAAGTGTGTGGGGGGGATGGATTTCATTTTTGGGTATCATTTCTTTAATTTATGGTGTGTTATCATATGCTTGAGGGAAAGCATCCATTTTAGTGTGGGGGATAGGTTGTAATTCAGTGGTATTTGGGAATTTACTGTACAAATGATTTTGAAAAGTGTTCAAAAAAAATAAAAATCAAAATCAAAAATAAAAATCAAAAAATCAAAAAAATTGGTTTTGTCTTGGGTAGGTCAAAAATAACTCTTCCTCAACCTTTTATCTTATAATAACTATTACAATTAGTGTTGTGATGAGATCAAACATGGGTTGGGATATGAGTGTGAGATTTGTTTCAAGGTCAACTTTCGAAAAAACAAAGAAAAAAAAGGAAAAGAAAAAAAAAAGAACACTTGCATTATATTATTATTGGGAGATGTTTTTGGTTTTGTAAATATTACATCTTCTCATTACCTTCATATTTTCTTCTTCTATTGTGTCTTTCTTCACACAATCATTCCCTTGTAAATATGTGTTTTCATTTCCTTCCATGTTTCATTTCAAAAAAATGTGCATTGGTTGTTCTATGTTGGTATTTTAACCCTCTTCTTCTCTCTCTTGGACATTATATTCCTACCGTCCCATAGCCACAAAAAAACCCCATTAAAAATACCTCTTGATTATTGTTCACTTTGGATAGAGATTGTAAGTTGAGAGCTATTTTCAAACTCTAAGATTTTCACTTTTGGTTGGTGAAAGAGTGAACCTCCACAAATAAATTTTATCATCTTGAGAGGTGTGAGTTTTGAGTGTCCACATTTTCCATTTCTAAATTTGAGAATGGAAAAATGAATTATTTTTGGAACACTTTTTCTGTAACAACTTGTGTTGGATTTCAAAATGGATGAGTGAAATAGTCTAAACCTCCCATGATTTGAGAAAACAAAATTTTCAAATCTGTTGGTGGGTAAACATGATTTTGTCATGTTTTTATATTTGTTGCACATGAGGACATGCATAAAGATAAGTGTGGTGGAGTTGATGTTATTAATATTTTCATGACTTATTATATTCCATGTTTACTTATTTTATATGAAATGTGCATAATTTGTGTGAAATATTAATGTTTTAATATTAAGTATAATTTTTGAGCATTTTTAGAAGTAGTCCAATTGAGGCAGTTTAATGTTTTAATACTAAATATCTGTATACTAATCTACATTGTGTGGTTCTAATTTTTTAGGACTCAACTTTCAATATACAACATTTCATTAGAATGTGATATGATCCAATTCTTCCATTTGGAGGGTCATATGGACCCCACAAGAAGGCCCAAGGAAACTGTAAAGAAACTGGACCATATATTAAGGTTGAATTACTGGGCTCAATCCAGAAGTCCAAATACCTTAATTCTCCTCCCACGTTCGGAGGACCTTTAAAGGAGTCCATGATAGAAATTTCAGAACCCAATCACAAATACAAGGGCCCAACTAATGAATTGAAGTCCATTTCCACCATTCTGGCCGGGAATTGAAAATATCACACTAATATTGAAATTTCTCCTGATGTAGACATCTATTAGAGATGAACATTTTCAATGTGAAAGAAGAGATTCGTCCAGCCAACTTTTTTCAAGAAATGATCCTTATTTGAGGGCATCTTCCTATTCAAAAACTGATTCACATTATGGACTACGAAAACGTATGTATTGAAATGGACAGATCATAATTATTTACTAAAACCACCATAACTTTAGATCAATAAGTCCAATGGCCTCTAAAGTTTCAAAGTAGATAGAGGACCTCTTTATATACAACTTTGAAGCAAGATATTTGTAAAGATTCGGCTGTCTAGATGTACATATCTGCGAGACAAGTGGAGGGGTATTTCTGGAATGTAAACAGTCCACCACATTGGGCTATAAATACATCCCCTCCACTCCTTTCAAAAGGGTTGGCACTTCAGCACTTAAAGAGGAGGTTTGGCATTACTAGAGCCTTGAAAAGGTTCTGGGAGGATATGATTTGATCTTATTTCAACAATAGAGGCCTCTCCTCCACTTCTCTTTCACGTTTGTTTATGTTTGTGTTCAATTGTAATTGTGTAACTTTGTTTTCATTTCAATCAAATTTTAGTGCTTGTTTCTTCTTCAATACCTCTTATTATTCTACACCTTCTATAGTATAATATTTTTGGTCTTAAAATAGTTTGAATCATTTTAAATTACAGTCCCTTATTTTGCTTCCTCATTCAATCGAAATTCCATTTTTGATTCTCAAAATATTTCGTGTGTGTGTTTGCACACTACTCTTTTCTTGTCCCTTTATTTTTATAATCTTTTTAAATCGTAACCATAAAAATTAAAGCCAGATTATAAACAATCCAAATGGCTGATTAAATCTCTCATTGGGGTGAGTTTTAATTTAGTTATGTTAAGAGATTGAGAGCTTTCGCTCGATGAGTATTCGTTGAATTAACATTGTGTATGTTGGACTTAGCATGTCATGGATTAATGACTTGTTTTGTTTAATGTGTGGTTTCCATAGATTATTGGAACCATAAATACACTACCATAAACAAGATATGATTAATATTAGAACCCTAAGTTAATTTAAGGCTTGGATTAAAGCTTTAACACTTGGGAATTCAAATCAGCGTCAACTTGTGACATGGGTGTTAATTTAAATGCAATATAAAGCAAAGCTCAAGGATATCACAAGCTTAAATAACCTAATGATAAACTCACCCCAATATTTATAAACTTGTTAAATTAAACATCATCCATTAACCATTTCAATTAATCTCTACAATCAAAACCCCCCAATCATAATAGAATCAACTAAAAACAAACGACTATTACAAAGTATCATCGTCGAGGATTCGACCTGAGTGCTGCTATACACATTAGCAGAGGACCGGAACTTTGACCGGTCGATAGGCGACAATTGGCCGTGTGTTTCAATTGCCATGCCCAAAAATCCAAACAAGGAAGGATATGAACATCGTCCCAAATATTTCCCCTTTCATTAGATACTGGGGCATCCCATTCAGAAGTATTTTCTCTTCAAGGACCTCCTGTAATAAATGATCGACTCGGGACAAGTCAAGTTGAAAGGTTCTTCAGCTCATGTAGCATGTGTTACTGCTACAAATCCAGAGGAAGAAGGAAATTGGCAGGAAGTTAAAAGAAAAAATGCGCAGAAATATGATGATTGGATGGTCAGAAAAATGATCAACCGAACTCATGCCATTTTGCAAACGCAATTGAAGAAACCAATTGTGTCTTCAGCTATGAATGCCATAGCAAAACCCTCTTCATCAGAGGGAAAATCCTCAAAGAAATGGCATAATTCAAAGAAAGAGGGAGAATCAGAAGAAGATGAGTATGTGTCAAAGCCCAAATTGTCTTTGACTCTGGCAGATTTTATGCAATCTACTTCAAAGCCACGGGCACCGTCCCACCAAACGGCACGACAAATATTGGCTAGTCAGGGAGAGTCTTCATCAGATAAAGAGTTGATCTTCGGTTCTGTTAATATGATTCACTTAACAGATCCTTATGCCAGTCACAGTTTTGATTTTGATGAGCCTGGGTTCCCTATATCAAACAGAGGAATCAGAGAGAGTTACAGAGGCTCAGGATATAGGGGAATACATGAATATTTTAGAGGCCACTATTCCAATTCTACCCCTACTAGAACTGTGTATGCGGAAGAAACTCATTGGCAGAGCCCTTCAACGAGCTCAACAAGAACAAGAAAGTTCTTCCACACAAGTCAAATTTAGTCCTGGCATAGTTATTCTGGAGGATTGGTTGGAAGTTACACCTTTTTCCTCTCAGCAGGTAAATAGACCTATTCGGTAAAACCTTCCAAAGCCAGGAGTATTAACAACTCCTACCCCGATACAAGATGCATCAACTTCCAAGGCACCTACTAAACCACATGTTACTGTTGGGAAACACAGAACTTTGGATCAAAAGTATGATGTATTGGAACACCTGGCCCAAGTTCCAGCCAATTTATCAATTTTGGATGCCTTGAATTTATCAACGGATATTCAGGAGGCACTCATTGAGGCTTTGTCAAGTCCTCGGGAGTTTGAAACTGAAATTACTGCAGCTGAAGCCTACCATGTTGAGAATAATCTTGCAGAATGCCATGCAGTGATATCTTTCATAGATAAAGATGAAGATGATGTCGTGCATGTACATATTAGACCTTTGTACTTATCTGGAAAGTTCAATGGTGTAGACATCCAAAGAGCTTTCATTGATAATGGTTCAGGAGTCAAGCTCATGACCATTCGTACACTTCGTCGATTAGGCCTCACAGAATCTGATTTATCTCCTTCTAATATGACGTTACAAGGATCTAATAAAAATTAACAAGAACCACTGGGTGAGATTACACTTAGAACTCAGTTTGGATATCTTTTATCCAATTCAGATTTCATGGATATTGATCATGACTCATCCTTCAACATCTTTCTTGGAAGACCCTGGCTACATCATCATGCAGCTATCCCTTCACCATACCTTGAATGTCTCAAGTATTGTTTTGATGGTCATGTTGGGACATTGTATGGTGATAATGCCCCATTCAAGACATGTGAATCTCAATACATTGAGGTGGAATTCTATCAAATGAAGGGAAAAGAGAAATCCACAACAGAGATTACCAAAGTTAATTCTCTATATGGTTTGGAAAAGATTCCAGTAAATCCATTTACACATGTGAGTATAGATTATGTGTTGCCTATCAGTCAAATTGATAGGATAGACCAAAATCAAAATACTCTTATGTAACCTTCCATAATTTCAATTACAGCAATCAAGCCAGATAGCATGGGAGAAATTGGTGATTCACCAAGCAATAATGAAAGCTCAAATGGGGATGTCTTCATTTCATCTGCTGAAATCCAGCAAGTCTATACTTCACCATCATGACATAAGAAGTTATAGCAATGTCAGAGGTGAATGATTATGTCGATTATCAATCAATCATCTCCTCTTTAATACCTAGGAAAGACCCTTCATCATCAATCGGGTTAGAAATTGAAGCTTTTTCCTCAAGATGTTCAAATTTTAACATCTCTTATGATCATGAAAATTCTACTTCATCACCTACTACGAAAGTAGAAATAGAAAAAGTAACACATGTTGAAGAATAATAGGATGATCTCAGGGATGTTCCTCCAGCATTTCAAGAGGGTATCTCTACTACCGTGGATGAACTCAGAGAAATAGATCTGGGTACAAAAGAAGATCAACACCCTACTTTAATTAGTGCATCCATGACTCTTGAAGAGAAATAAATGTTTATATCAATTTTGAAGAAAAATAGAGATATATTTTCTTGGAACTATACAAAGATGCCAGGACTTAATCCTGATGTTGCTACTCATCATTTGGGTTTTCCAGAAGAACATCGAGGATTCAAGCATGCTGACAGACGAACACACACAACTTATGCTTCCAATATTGAAGCTGAAGTGGATAAGATTATCAAAGCTAACTTCATCAGAGAAGTTCAATATCCTAAATGGTTGGATAATATTGTCCCTATGAAGAAGAAGAATGGACAAATTAGAGTTTTCATTGATTTCAGAGATCTTAATCGGCATTTTTACAAGGATGATTTTCCAATTCCAATCACAGAACTGTTAATTGATGCAACAGCTCGTTATGAAGCACTTTCCTTAATGGATGGATATTCCGGGTATAATCAAATCTGAATGGCTCCAGAAGATGATGAATCTATAGCCTTCATAGCCCCTCAGGGTGTGTTCTACTATCGGGTAATTCCCTTCGGCCTAAATAATGTAGGCGCAACATATCAGCGTGCCATGCATCGTATCTTCAAACCCTTTTAGGGAATTTTTTTTAATGTTATGTGGAAGATTTGGTGGTTAAATCCAAACAACGTTCTAATCAATTGGCTGATTTGGAAATCATATTCCACAAACTTCGACAACATAATTTGAAGATGAACCCCTTAAAACGTGCTTTTGGGGTAACCTCAGGAAAATTTCTCAGCTTTGTTGTACACCATCGTGGCATCGAAGTCGATCATGAAATGACAATGTCAATCCTTGGTATGTCACCTCCTCAAAATTTGAAATAATTGAGAGGGCTTCAAGGACACTTGGCCTATATTCGCCGTTTCATCACCAATTTGGTAGGAAAAAGTTTACCCTTCACCAAATTGATGAAGAAGGGAGTGACTTACCAGTGGACTAAAGAATGTCAAGAAGCATTAGATATTCTCAAGAAATACCTATTGATTCCATCGGTAATTATGCTATCTGTTGAAGGAATACCACTTATCCTTTATGTGATAGCTTTGGAGAGATCACTCAGTGTCTTTTTTACTCAGAATAATGATTCTTGGAATGAAAACAGCCTCTACTATCTCAGTCGGACTATGCTTGAAGCAGAAACCTGATACTCAAGTATTAAGAAGGGCTGTCTAGAATTAATTTTTGCAGTTCTTAAGTTGAGACACTACCTGCAACATCATGAGTTCCAATTGGTATCTCGCAATAATACGCTCAAATTCATCCTTAGTCATCCAATTCTTACAGGATTTCTAGCAAGGTGGGCAGTTATATTGCAGCAAATTGATATCCAATATGTGTATCAAATGGAAATAAAGGGACAAGCTCTAGCTGATTTCCTTTCTGAAAACCCTTCAGAAGAAGATACATCTATATATATTGATCTTCTTGATGAAGAAGTCTTCTTTATTCAAGATAGTCTTCAAACATGGGAAATGTACTTTGATGGAGATTTTAGAAGCCCAACAGGGAGGAAAATGGAAAATCCTAAATTCAACAAAGTAGGGCTCGGAATTGTGCTCATTTCTCCAGAAAAGGCAGTGTTCCCCAATTCCTTCAAGCACAAGTGAATCACGTAAAGGTGAAAGGTGATTCAGACATCGTAATCAAACAAGTCAATGTTGATTATTCCATCATAAAAGAAGAATGAATCCCTTTGTATGGTTACTTCAGAGAGTGAATGGCAGAATTTCCTATGGAACCGAAATTTTCTTATGTCTTATGGTAACAAAATGACCAAGCTGATGCACTGGATAATATAGCCACAACTCTGGATGATCGAAATCGGGACAAGACAAGCATCATTATTTCCCACCGTCATACAATTTCACCATATGTTCAAACCAGAATAGAGGAAATCAATGAATTGGTCCCATTCTGGAACCATATGGTCATACTACAGGATGGATGACACCTATCAGGGAATACCTTGAAAATGGAACACTTCCACCTAATAGATCCGGGAAAGAACAAATCCGGTGACGTGTAGTAAATTTTACTCTTTATGACATTCCAGATCACATAGAGAAAATTCTCTACAAGCGTGGTTTTGATGGAGTTCTCTTTAGATGCATTTATGGTGAAGAGACCATGGCTGTCATGAAAGAAGTGCATGAATGAGTCTGTGGTGCCCACCAATCTTGACATAGACTGTCTGATCAAATTCGACGGCTTGGATACTTTTGGCCTTCAATGATAGAAGATTGTGTTGATTTCACAAAGAAGTGTCATTCATGCCAAGTACATTCCAACTTTATTCATCAGCCCCCAGAGTTTCTTCATACAACTAAATAATCGTGGCCATTTTCCACATGGGGAATGGATGTGGTGGAACCTTTCCCTACAGCTACAGCCCAGCAGTTTAAGTATATTATTACTACTACTAACTTCTTTTCCAAATGGGAATAGGCAATACCAATCAAAGAAGTTAGTTATAAAAGCATTGTTAGCTTCATCAATTCTAACATCACTACCAGATTTGGTGTCCCTCATACCATATTGACAGACAATGGCACCAACTTCTGTTCATCTGAGGTGAAGAAGTTGTATCAAGAATACAACATCAAATGCAATCATTCATCTCAGTATCATGAAGTGTCCAATGGACAGATAGAATCCTTCAACAAGAATCTTTCAAACATACTGCAAATGATGATGGATAAAGATAAGAAGTCATGGCCTGATAAACTCTTTCATGCTTTATGGGCTTATCAGAACACCAACTGCACTACAACACAGTTAACTCCATATTCATTGGTATATGGAATGGAAGCAGTCTTGCCAATTGAGGTTCAATGAACTTCTCTTAGAGTAGCCATTTGTGATCAATCATCTACAGATGAACAATCTCAAAAGTGATTGGATGAATTGGAATGGTTAGATGAGAAAAGATTGTGTACCCTGCATCACTTGGAACTCTATCAGAATCAAATAGCATGGGATTTCAATAAAAAAGTTCTTCTTCGTTCATTCATTCATTGAGAATTGGTATTGGTTCTCAGAACTCTAATGATAATAGGAAAGAAACCTCCCAAGCATGAACCAAAATGGGAAGGACCTTACTCAATACATAAGGTCTATTCTAATGGAGCTTATTCTTTAATCTCAATGGATTGAGAACTAATAACTACTCCAACTAATGCTATATTTTTGAAGAAATATTTTTTATAAACATAAAATACACCATTTATGGTCCATGCATATGACCTTGAACTATTTTCATGCTTTATGTCCAACAAGATTTTAAACTCCACCATCTACGGTCCATGCATATGACCATAAACTATTCGCACTTTCATACAACATGACGTCAAACTGTGTCCCCTTCATCGTCCTTGCTATATGACGTTAAACTATACAGAAATAGTCCATGCATATGAACATGAACTATTTTCATGCCTCATGTCTAGCAAAACATTAAACTGCACCATTAGGGTCTATGCATTTGACCTTAAACTATTCTCACTTTCATCCAACATGACGTTAAACCGTATCATCTCTTTTCCATCTTCCAACATGATGTTAAATTGTGAAAAAAATTCCTAATACATCCAACTTGACATTAAACTGTGTCTTCTTTTGTCCTTACTGCATGATATTAAACTACACAGTCCCCATTTTGTCCAATATGACATTAAACTATATTGTCCCCATCGTCCTAACTACGTGATGCTAAACTATACAAAAATCCCTTAATACGTCCTACATGATGTTAAACAGTATTTTCTCCATGTTACATGACACTAAAATGTGCAGCACCAACAGTCCTCACTCTAAGACTTTAAACTACATAGACCCTTCATATGTCCTACATGACATTAAACTGTGCATTGTTAGAGTTTCTTATACCTCTTGTTTCTCACACCGAGTATGACTCATGTGATCTTTGAGTAAACTTCAACCATAAGTCACTCTCTAGGCTGCTAACCATGCTTAAGTCCCAACACCATTTTTTTAGGTCGTTGTCCCCAAGAACAACTTGATCACTAATTCATTTTTTAATTGAACTACGCGGACTTTGATCCTCACCTTCTAGGCTGGGTACGTAGGCAACCTCCCAAGGTTCAAGCCCAAAACTAAACTCTTCACATCAGTTCACCTCCATCTCATACGATGTTGATTTTTGAAACCACCTCTAGAATCAATATCTTTACGTTGGTTCACCATCATCCTTGCTATACGACGTAAAACTGTACAACACCTTTTTTCTTGTACGAAATTAAACTAAAACATTATTTGATACCCTCATCGGTGAGGGAATCATTATTTACATTGATTTAAAATCTTGTTACATTCCAAAGACTACATGCATACATGGAAATGCCCGAACCTTTTATCTTGGGTCAAACCATCATTTCACTAAAGTCCCCTTTCACCCTTCACATGTACGCACCAAATATGTACAAAGGGTATTTCTAGAACTACGTGGGCTTGATTCCCTTCCTTATGGGATATGTAGGAACGTTCAGGTGTCCGTCGAATCCAGCCCCAAGTCTTTGGGCCTAACCCCAAATTACACTTTTAGTCCCCTGGCTGAAAGTCCCTATGAAAACACACACTGTGTATTCATTATAATGGTCCGAGCTCTATGAACCTAAACTAAGATCTCCCATACTTTCGTCCCACATGACGTTAAAATGTATTATAAGAACTACGTATGGCTTGATTCTCATCCTTATGGGATATGTAGTGAATTCCAATATTTTAATTCAGGACCCAGCCGCAATATGATTATGGTTAGCATTGATCTCTGTATCTCTATATGCATTGAAAAAATGACCATTTTTTATGTGTCATAATCCTAACCTTAAATATTTTCAAATCTCCATACCCTTTTTCTCGACTTCTAGTCACAAAATGTCCGAAACCCGAGAGTTCTTTTTCTTGACTATGTAGCACATTCCCTTAGGCGGCCTTGCATAAGTAGTCTACATAACAGACCTGTCCACCAAAAGATAGAATTATTTGACTATGCAACCAATTCCCTTAGGTTTCCCTACATAATTCAACCCCATAACGGGTTTTTTAAATAATGGTAACTTCATTCATGGGAATAAAACCACTTTTGTCCTTAGTTGTCTTAACGAAAATATGTAGCGATCCGCAAAAATAGCCATCATTAATATATTTGTCTCATACTCTTTTTCATGATCTGAAAGTATTCAAGTCTATGGATTATACTTATCTTCCCTAAACTTGTTTCAGACCTTCGTAGGAGTGACATTCATCTATTTATTAGATAACCTTGTTTGGAAATGTCTTCTCCATATTCAAGTACCTCTCTCTATACAGAAAACTCTATGCTTTGAAAATTTTGAATCCCCATAAAATTTCACTGGCTATTTAGCAGTAGAAAAGTAAATTTCTGAGAGTTATTTTGCTGGAATATGCAGTATGTTCCCTTAGGTGGCCTTGCATAAGTAGTCTACATAACAGAACTGTCAGCCAAAAGATACTATTATTTGACTATGCAGCCAATGCCCTTAGGTGGCCCTATATAATTCACCCATTTAATGGGTTTGTTAAATAATGGTAACTTCATTGTTGGGAACTACTTCTTCTAATTCCTTTTAGCCCTTTTTCATATCATTCCTCAGATTCAAAATTTCTGAAGTCATAGTTTACATATTTTCCCTCATACTTGAGTGTGGTAATATGTTTTCAGACAAATTATCAAGGAATTGAGTCAATTTTAATCCATTCGTTCAATGATATTTTGACCTTAAACATTATCACTTTTATATGTGATGTGCATGACTTTAAACTGCCCACAAAAGGCAAGGGAACCTTGAATAAAAGTCAAGTTTCATCTCACTAAACATACATTTTGTATGATTCTAGGTAATATTGAGCAATAAAAAAGTTTCAAAAGTTTGTAGGGTTATTTATAATAATCCTAGAAAAAATAAAACTTTGATTACTAGGCTCATTGTCTTAGGAAAAATTTAAAGCAGGTAGCAAAGGAAAATGTGTGCACAAATGATTAAAGATGAAATCATTCTTTCCATTTGATGCACAAAATTTAGAAGGACATCCATAGATTGGAGGCTCTTCTCTTTTCCAAGAAATTAAAAGAGGCTGTCAATAGAAGTCTTCACTTGATGTATAGCATCCCAAGCTTCATCAGAGGATAGTTGAAGCTCATGCACTCGACCAACTTCACTCTTTTCAGCTTGATGGAGTGCTTTTATGGCATCTGCGATGACTTTCATACCATTCGTTTGAGATCCCACCAGTGCATTATTGAGTTGTTCAAGTTCCCCAGTAACAGCATCTAACTGTTGCTGAAGGTGCATCTGCTGGACGACTTTATCTTTGATCTTATGCTTTAGCTCGTTCATCTTGGTAGAATAATCGGCCTCATCTCAGTATACCACAGCCTCAAATTCGCTGATATTGGATGACAGCTTCATCCTGATCAAATCTTAACAAAACTATTGCTCCTTCTCCCTTCTTAAGATGACTTGCTTCACTACGGCATGGATCATTTGATATCCAAAACTTCCAAGTCCTAACATGACGAACAGAGATGACTGTCATGGGATCTTCGATGATATCTCTTCAATAGGAACTTCAGATATGATCTTCCATATGTTTTTCCATGCCTTGCGTCGGAAATATTCGAGTGCCTTTTTTACTTCTGGATCCGACTCTGCATCACTGTCACAGGGGGGAATATAATCCGGGATTAATGCAATTAGGGAAGGGCTGTATTCTGCTCCTTCCCCCCTGACCTTTTCTTCTTCACATTCAATTCCCGTTAGGGCAGAGGCTGATGCTTCACCTCCAGATCTAGCCACTAAAATTGATGGCCCTGCATAATCAATTGAAATCTTTGGATAGTTTCAATGAATAAGAAAAGTTGATTGACTGTCTTTCAAATTAAGTATAGTCGCAAAATTTTTTATCCCATACCCAACGATAGATCAATAACTTGAGAAGGCTCCTCCACATCTTTCCTAGCTTCAACAGGATTTCCAGGGTGAGTTTGAGGAAGCTCTACGGGGTTCAGCTCCACCTGGGCTAATGAATCTACAATAGTAGGGTTTTCTATACCCCCTTCAGGAATTGGTAGTTCAGCATCTTGCTCAGATAGAACTGCACATTTCAACCGATCATGATTAGACATGTAATAAGAAGTCATTTTTTTAATAGGATGAAGGATAACACTCACGTCCATAATATTCTAAATTACATGGTAATTTAACATGATCTAAAAAATATTCAAAAGATACTTCAAGTCCCATCATTTCATCCAATGTAATCTCATAATCCTGGTTAATCTCACCTGTGGGAGCATTCGATATATCTTTTTGGTGACCTTTATCCTACAGTCTCTGACCCTAGACAACATCTTCAGATAAAGTGGTGGTGTCAGTTGCAATGGCCACCAAAATCTCTAATGCAGGGGTTAAACCTAAAGTATCATAGAATGGAAGTCAGTCGATGTTTCATTCAACATTTTATGGATAATTGTTAACTTACCAGACACAGGTTCTTATCTTCTTACAACAACATTAGGAGGGATACTGGGAACAGATGCTTGCTCTTCTCCAAGAGCAGCCAAGTCAGCTTGAACTTGTAATTGTTCACCAATACCCTCCATGGTCCTCAAAGGAGGGTCAATCCTCTCCCTCAGAGGGGAAATTGAAGAAGCCCCTACAATCCCAAGAAGTATGAGAAACCTTTTTATGGGTTAAGACTCATGACTATCTGAAGGAATTACCACTACTGATGAAGTGTTTAGTTGTGGACTTCTTTCTTCGATGCCTCTGTCTCTCTTGATTTTTGGGAGTGTTGACAGTCTCCCTTACAGGTAAATGAATTGGAGAATAGATGTCCATGTCCAACTCCTCATCCATGGCATGATGGCCTGGAGATATCTCGCCCGACTCGTGATGAGATTTAGCAGCAGCCCCAATGGCAGTACCACCAGGGCTATACTATGGAGAAGGAACCTCAGCAGTTCCTTTCTTTTCAAGCTGCAGGATAAAAAAAAATTTATTAAGTAATAAAGCATTGACTGAAATCAAGTTTCAAAGAAAATAAGTAAAGAAAATTACATCTTCAGGAGCCACGTAATCGTGCCACTCCTCATCTCTGGAACCACCAGTCCCCTTAGTGGCGGCACGATCAATCATTTCCTTCACCTGATGGGTTACAAGAATGGAATCATCAGTGTAATATATGAGCATTTCCAGATCTCTGATGTAATCCCCCACTTCATCGGAGTTATACTTGAAACAAATATCTATAGAAGCCAGAAGATTCCCTATTCTAGGGAGGTGTGTCCCCACGTACAAATCCAGACAAGCAGTTTCAGCATCGTAGTATAAAATCTGCCATGTATGGACAACCTCTGGTCATAGATATTCAGTATGTGTATCAGACGGCTGTGAGGAGGGTCCTAGAACCATAGAATTCATCTTCTTTCTAGCTGATGCAACTATAGATAGAGAATAAGAAAATAATACATGTTTCTCTATAAAGTAATGGTGATTAATTTTCCACAATGAAGTAACTCACTAGGAGTTGAGAGAGTGGGTCTTTTGATTCTAACAGGAGGATTATATCGGGCATGAGGCCTCTTTGCCGCTTGTTGTACCTCATCATCCCCATATTGGGAATCCGGTGAGTCAGTCCTAGATGAGGAATCCGACGAATCTGCTTCAGGTGGGGAAGCATCAACTTCCTGAGGAAGGGTTTCTTTCTCTACAGTTCTCTTCCTTTTCCCCACCGGATAAACCGGGTGATTCCGCACCCCTCTAGGGTATGATGCTATCTAGTTCTCGGCATACCATGTAGTCAAGTTATTTTCCGCTTTATCAACTGGTAGATCAAAGACTACCCTGGTCTTCTCCCTAGATGTCAGCAACCATAGTTTCCAGGAAACCATCATATGTTTCTCTGACCTGACATGCACGGGGGGGGGGGGGAGAGATACAGCAGTCTGCTGCAAACACTTGAATTGACATGAAAATATATATGGATAATAGTCCTCACATATAATTTATCCTTCAATCCTGGCGACCAGTACACCATCTCTGCAGGCCAGCATGTATGCCCTTAATTCCAGACTGGCTGTTCTACCATCAACAAACTTCCTGGTTGGCAGATTTACATAAGGAAAGAAGTTGAATTCCTAATGCCTGCTTAGCCTCACCTTAATGTCATAACAATTGAGAGATATTGGAGAAATTCCAGATATTTCCTACACTGATGGCCTGAAAAAACTTTTAGGGATCTGTACTCCATTCTGTACATTATACGTCCTAAAGTTAGTGGCGATCCATCCCCACAAAACTTGGAATGGTCACTCTATGCTCAAAGGAGACTTACCCATGAAGACATGGAGTAAAATCCGGTGAATATTTGGTAAAATGGGGGTATCCAACCCAACCATTTTCCCATCAGCCAACTTGGATGAAATAACAAAGGTCCCCGGCCTGACGCCTCCCTTCGAGTCCCTGACTGGAAAAAGATAAACCCTGAGCCACAAGGCCAAGAAGCCCGCCAGACGAGTCTTCATTGGGATTCTCTGATTCACTTCTTATCCCCACATCTTAAATTCTCCTGCTTCTAGGGTCAGCCAGAATGTCCCAGGAGCACCCCTATTCTCTGTTTTGGGGTAGGTGGTAGGACGAGTGGGACTCTTCTCCTTGGTCCCCTTCTTGTCAGATCCCTTCTCCTTCGGCTCCTTCTCCTGCTTCTCGATAAGAAATAGATTCATCCACTCCTCTGGATGAATATACTTTCTAGAATGAGTTAAGGAGGTCTCTGAACTCTTGATCTTGTGGAAGATTGTCAATAATTTCTGAGCTAAAGTTGGAGACTTCTCCAAGTCATTCCAAGTCACCTTGGGAGGAATGAATTCATCATACATATCACCCAAAATTGGAGCCCCTGAGATCTTGTGGACATCCCACAGATTGATGCCTACTTCTCCATGAGTCATATGGAAAGAATTAGTTTCTGGGATCCAATGGCAGAGTATCTCTGGCATAAAGTTATCATGCCTGTAAACATATGTTTACCCAGACCAGACGACTTCATATATCGTAACCCCTT
Source organism: Viscum album (assembly GCA_963277665.1). Taxonomy (NCBI): domain Eukaryota; kingdom Viridiplantae; phylum Streptophyta; class Magnoliopsida; order Santalales; family Viscaceae; genus Viscum; species Viscum album. The sequence goes on from OY728163.1 coordinate 224,852,823, forward strand.
TCAAATCCTCGACAAACACTGCATAGGTTTTTCGCACCTAGTATGCCCACATCCAAGTTGGCTTCACACCTCCTCCAGGATGAAAGTCCCAAATTCTCTTCCAGCCTTCGGATTGATCAATCTAAGAGTTTTGGAAAATTGAGGGATAATAATGTGGTTGAAGATCGGGCTTATGAGGTTTCAGATCTAGTGTACAAGGTCTATGATGCATCATATGGGCCTTCTCCACTATTCCAACATTTATAAATACTCCTCCACATTAGATATTTGCTGAAGCAAATTGGTGTAATTCTGAAACTAAGAAATTGGGAGATAGTTCTTTTCCTCTGGAATGGTAACTTCTCGTAGATAACCATAGCCATACAAAGGCAGATAAATACTCTTGGGGAAGTCACGATGATACTTCTTCAAATACTTAGCCAAATACAGGAGAGTGCTGTCACAGATGGTATAGTAATCATGGCCAATGATTCTCATCATATCATCAATTCGCTCTCTAGCCAGTTCATCAGCCGTTCTGATTCTCTTGAAAGCCATTGAATCTGTATAAAAGTTGAATAAATTAACTCTTAAATGGGTTTATTTTTCATAAAATCTGTGAAGAAATTCAAAAAATGGCTAAGTCATTAAGGTGCAAAAGTCTAAAACATTGCGTGCAAGTATGAATGTGTCGCGCAAGTATGGATGTGTCGCCCAAGTATTTTGGCACGTAGGTATCACCGCGCAAGTCCAAATACCTCTACAGTAGCGCGATAGAAAAGAAACAGCAAAAAACAGAGAAACCTATGCGGAGAAGGTAACTTGCGCAATGAGAGCTCAAAAATTTGAAATTCGGGTACTTTACACGAGAATGGACACATATATATAGGCCATGCCTCAACCCTGCATGCCTAAAAGCCATTGTTCTCTAAAGCTAGCATGATCAACACCTGCGCGACACAATCTGCATGCTCAACACTTGCGCGCTGAAGTTTCCTTGGTTTTCATATTTCCTCATAGTTAAATCCTCATTTCTTTCGTATCCAACTCTAAGGGGGGGGGGGGGCTTTTGTTGACACCCCTTTCCATCACAGAGTCTAAAAAATTGAAAAAGAAAATACCTTGAACCCAAGGTGATTCATCCTTTGAAGAAACATAAAAAATTGACAAAGGCATGAACAAAGATTCAAATGCACTTGGGTCACGCAAGTTCTACCCAGGTGGAACAAGTATACTTGCGCACTGCCCATTGGTTGCGCATGTGACTTGCACGCCCTCTTTGAAATTCACCCAAGGTCTTCTCCATCCTATAAATACCCCCTGTGGGTCCCCCATTTCAAGAGGAAAAATTCTAGATACTCAGATTTGAGCTCTCAATGCCCCAGTCTCTTCTCGAAGCTTCCAAACACTTTTAAGGTAATTTTTTCCCTAGAACGAAAGATCTAAAGAGAGGGAGTAAGGCCTAAGTGTTGAAACTCATCAACAATTGCGTGCCTAAGTGGCCATCCCTTAAAAGAAATGGCCAAACTTGCACACTGCCTTACCCCTTCAATAGAACTTGCATGCCTCTTTTCTGGAAGCCTCTAGGGATTTTACTAAAGGCTTGAGACATGCCTCACCCAAGTATTACCTTATCGGTGGACCGCCGCATAAGTACACATGTGTCGCGCAGGTATACCTGCATGACCAGCACTTGCACGCCCACACAGGACTTGAGCACCCCCATCTTTTTGGGTGCCCTTCCTGCCCATTTCACCTCTCCTATGCATCTCCACCTCTCATATTCAAGATTCAGCCTTCAGAAACCTCTTCAAAGCCATTTTGTTTAGCATGGTTCCCTTGTTGGCCTCCTTATCTGAATGGAATTATGTAGAACATCTCTCAAAACATAGTGATTTAAACATCTTTATGTCACTATGGTTAGAGATTTCATTCATTTAACCTCATCCTTTAAGATGAGATAATCCTTAACCTAGGATTCCTTTTCAGGAGTAATACCCAGTCCAAGTCCTCATTAATTTGGACATCCTCCTTAGGAATAATCCTCAAGTCCCCTAATTTGGGAATCCTCCTTAGGAGTAATCCCCACTCATAATTTCCCAAATATGGGCTTCCTTTTCAGGAGTAATCCCCAGTCTTAATGTTCCCAAATATGGGCATCCTCCTCAGGAGTAAGCCCCAACCATAATTCTCTTAACCTGGGCTTCCTTTTCAGAAGTAAGCCCCAGTCTCAAAATCTACAAATGGTGGCATCCTCCTTAGGAGTAAGCCCCAAGTCCCTTAATTCTAAAATTCCCTTAACTTGGGTCCCCTCCATTGGAGTAAGCCCCAGTCTTCAAATCCCTTTAACCTCGGCCTCTTTGTCAGGAGTAAGACGCAGTCTTAATTTGTCTTAACCAGTCTTAATTTAATTTTGATTTGGGATTCCTTCTCATGAATAAAACCCAATCATAAGTCCCCTCTTAATTTGGGCATCTTCTACAGGAGTAAGCCCCAAGATAGAGTATCCAAATCTCCATAAAATACATATACCTTTATGAACCCTGTTCTCGGAATTATTCTTTAAAATAAGTCCCAATCTCTATCTATTTGGGTAGTCATACATACATAAGCCCCATATCATTTTCTATGATTGCATCTTTCATGGCACAATTGTCTGGTTTTACCAATACCTTTTGTTTCTCACACCGAGCATGACTCACGTGAGCTTAGTGCATAAAAGTAACTATGACATATTTCTTTGAGCCATCAATCATACATAAACATCATACTCCCTTACTGGAACTACGTGGGTTCTGATTCCATTTCTAAATATAGGATACATAGGCATCCCATCTGTGGGTACAATTCCAACTCTGAAATAATCCACGTCCTTCTAAATGAAAATAAACTTCATGTACCCCACTGAGTGGCTTTAAAACCAGTATGGTCATCATAATGACAAAGAGAATTTTATATAATGTATTAAAGGATACCATTGACAAAGAATGTTTAACAAATATAGATGATTCTCTATCTATGAAGAACCTCGAATACTTATAAAATATTCTCTAAATTTCCTAAATATCAATCATTGATTTTTAGATCTAAAGTAAAGCTCTTTTTATACTTGGTAATTTAATAAGGATTCACGAACATAACTTAAATCTATAAAGAGAGTCCCAGAGTAGACAATAATTCCCCTAAAAAATGTTTGATGAGTTCGATCTCCTATCCTCTCGACTAATGTAAATTCTTACGTCTCATCGGTCCATAACTAATGAGCCCCTACCTTTGGAAAGTTGGTCCAAATGGATATAGAATCATTGGATGTTTCCGTTTCTAGGAAAAAACCCTTTAGAAACCGCATGGAATGTTTGAAACATAAATCAATGAGGTCATCCCCAATTCTAGAGGAAACAATATTATCTTATTATTATTAATACTAAATTTTATTTAAATTAATTCCCTCTCTCTCTCTATCATCCCAATTCTTTTTTATTCATTTTATTTTTATTTTACTCATGCACCATTCATCATTATTATTTTTAATTTTAATCACATTTTTATTATTTTATTTTAGTCATTATTATCTTATTTCATCATTCCACCGATGTGATCTATTAATTAGGATAATGGAAGGATGACCTGATGATTTTTATAGGGATGTCTTGGTGTTCATGAGTTTTAATTAAATTGTATTTTCATTTTTGCGGTAGATATGAGTAGCATGCATGGGTGAGAAGAATTCCCATGATGTGGTCAATGTACCCTATGACATGCAACTCAATATAATTTTATTCTTTTGTATTAACACTATTACCTCTCTTCATTTGTTACATATTTAAATGATGGAGTGAAGTGAATCAATGGATGAAACAACTTCGATAGAGTTGGTTATTAGAAGATGGAACACCCTGGACAATGGTGTGTCATCAAACTAAATTATAGGGGGAGGTGGAATTGAGATTTCCTAGGAATTCAAGATTACAGAATTTACAAATAAATGGAATGGTAATTCATCATGAGATTTCAGGATTGTATTATCAACTAGAATAAAACAAATAAATTAGAATTATGATTGAACCCAAAACCAAACCCAAAACCAAGTTCCTTATTTCTAATTTATTTATATTTTTAATTGAATGGTAGTTTAAGTTAGAATTTATATTCATCATGTCATTTAGTTTTATTAGAAAAGTTATCATAAACCCAAATTGATTTACCATTATTTTCATAAAATAAATAAAATTAAAAAATTAAGTTTTTTATGTGATTTAGATTAAGTTGACGAACAATAGAGAAAGCCCCTCAAGTGAGACAACCCTGATCAGCCACTATGCTGCACAAGGAAAATAATCTTCTTTTCCCACGCCCTACAAAATGTGTATGTCAGAGGTCTTGAACCACATGTGGCTATTAAAAATCATCCCAATTAGTATGATTAATGGGAAGATCAGAGATTGTATTGAATTATAGGATCTGTACTATCACTATCTGAAGGATGATTTTCCCCTTCAAGTGATAGAGATATTGACTAATGTTATAACAGAGATGCATGCCCCCTTCTTCATGGATGGATAATCTGGGTATAATTAGATCTGGATGTCCCTAGAGGGTGATAATTCCATCACATTTATTGCTCCCCAAGGGACTTTTTTCTACCAAGTGATTCACTTTGGTTTAAAAACTTTGGAGCCACTGATTAGCAGGCCATGAACCAAATCATAAAAATAATTCTGAATACGTTAGTGGAATTCTCAATGGATGATTTTTTGGTCAAATAACATCATCATAAAGTCCATCTGAAGGATCTTGATAAAGTTTATAGCTTCCTCTGATCCCAAAATATGAAGATGAACCCCTTGAAGTGTTCATTAAGGGTTACATCTGAGAAGTTTCTCACTTTTATCATAATTTAATGAGGTATTGAGATTGAATTAGATAAGATCAAGGACATCAATCAAATTCCTCCCTCAAGAATCCTTTGAGTTTCATAGTCTATAAAGTTACTTAGCCTAAATATGCTGGTTTAATGAAGATATATATGACAATTGTAAGACCTTACCATGGATCATAAAGAAAGGAACCATTTACTAGTGGGAAAAGGAGTACCAGAATACATTCAATGATATTAAGAAATACATATAAAAACCTTCAGTTCTGATGCTTATTATTTTAATAAATCCTTTGGTCATTTATATAACCATCCTGGATTGGCCCCTCAGAGCCTTTTTTACAAGAAAAACAAAGAGGGAAGGTAAAAAACATATACTATCTCACAATATAGAGTTATCATGCGTGGATTCTCACAATGAAGATGTTGTGACATTATCTACATCATCATGAGATACATTTGGCATCCTTTGTTGACCTGATAAAATATATCCTCAATCACCCCAAGTTGAAGGGATGTTTAACATGCGGGGTTGTGATCCCCCAACAGCTCAACATTAGGTTAGTCCAACATAATTCCATCAAAGGTTAGGTTTTAGTAGACTTTGAGGTTACACATCCAACCCTTAAATAAATACAATTGGATATAGATTTTTATGATGAATAAATCCTTATAGTTAATCATGCTATTTTGTGTTGGAAGATGCATTTTTATGGTTCCCCATGGAGATTGACCGATATAAGGATAATAAACCCTAATCAAAATTGGACGGGCTTTGGGGGCATATTAATCACCCCAACACAATTTGTCTTTATATGCTCGATCCTATTGATAGAAGGATACACCGACAATGAGAACGAGTGCCATGATCTCATTATTATTCTCCTATTGGATCTTGAGATTGATTTCCCCTACTTGCATGTGAAGGGAGACTCCAAGTTATTTATCAAACAGATCAAAGGTGACTAACTATTTAGAAATAAAGAGCTCGTTCCCCTTCTAGAACATTCTCATTAGCTAATGACCCATTTACCTTTCCATTGAGAAGTGAATCATGTCCATATGTCATAAAATGGTCAAGTCAAAGCCTTGTAATATTTAGATGAATCTCTTTGAGTTCCAGTATAGAATGATCTGATTATTCATGTAGCACAATGGAGGGTCATCGCCCTTGAAACATCAGATGATGAAAGGAAATAGGTTAAACAACTAGATAATTGTAATTCTTTTTTGGGGAAATTAGGTTCCGTAATAATTGAATAAATTCTTGATTGGACCACTCCCTTATTTGAGTACATCCAGTGTGGAATTCTCCCACTAGACTGATTCGAGTACAAGAAAATCCAGAAATGTATAGTAAAATTTACCCTTCAAACTGGGACTAACCTTGAGAAAATTTTCTATAGGCATGGGTTTTTTGGAATTATACCATGTTTCATCCAATGAGATGAGACCCCTCAAGTTATGCAGGAATTCCATGCTAGTGCCTGTGACACCCATCAGACAATATTTATGTTCTCCCATCCTATAAGGACGTCCATATAATTTTGACCCACCTTGTTCCATGAATACATCATGTTCAACAAGAGGTGTCATGCATGTCTGATCCAGGAAAACATTGGTAATCAACCCCCAAATATTATCTATACCCCCAAGTATTATTGGATCTTTTCATTTTCTCTAAATTGGAAGAAGCAGTTCACATCAATAAAGTCAAACCCTAGTCTGTATCAAGGTTGTGAGATCCCACATAATCCAGATATTTTTATTTACTGATGGTATTTTCAACTGAAATTACACTAACTTGTCGGCTACTGATTTGAATAATTTGTATTCCAAATTCAATATCTGGTCTAACCATATTTCTCACCACCACATATAGGAAAATGAGAGATTGAGTCGTTAAAAAATTCCCTCTCTAATATCCTGTAGAAAAAGGTGGGTTGGAATGAAAATAGTTGACCATTAAATCGCCCCAAATAGCATAGGTCCTATCAAAATACAACTCAGAGTTCCACCCAGGTGACCCCATATGCCCTAGTATATGGACCAGAGGAAGTTCTTATCATCAATGTTTAGTTTCCATCGATCTAAATAGCTATTTATGACTAGTAGAAGCTAGAAAAAATTTCATAAGTTTATATATTAGAGTTATAAGACCTCAAACATAATAGGTTCCAAGACATGAGAAATCTATAGAGGCACTAGAACATGGTGAAAATTGGAATTAACAAAAATTTTCACCCTCTCCCCTTCATCAAGGGTGACATGGTGTTGGCTATTAGAATGTCGATGATACCCGGGAAAATCCCCCATGGTTGGAGCCAAAATGGGGAGGACCTTGCATCATAAATAATTTCTATTGAAATGGGTAATACTCTTTGATATAAATGGATAGAGAGTGTATCATACCTCCTAAAAACACTATATTTATAAAGTATTACTTTGTGTATGGAGTGCCTTTGTCCAATAATCATGAACATAAAATATTTTCCATGTTCAAGGAAGTTCCAACTCAAACTATTATTAGATGTTCCAAATTCTATAACCTTAATCTAGCTATAGTCCCATGGTCTCGGCTGTATAACAAAAAACTATTTTCATTTGGTCAAAGCTATGCTAACATAAACTATAGAAATAATTTTCAGAACTCTAGGACCTTAAAATAGGAGCCACGATCAAAGAATTATGACCCTAAACTATTTGTATCCCTTGTAGTTCATGCATTATGAAGTTAATCTAGAAGAATCCATAGTTAGAGTTTTATGACATTAAACTATAAAGCATAAATTCCTAAACACATGACGTTATACTACAATCCTACCCCATATAAAATCTGGATTCCTCATAAAATAAGTAAGGGATAAAACATTACCACATATAAATCTAGGAATCCACATATGATATGACATGAACCAAAAAAATTACCATAGAACATGAAATTATTGTTTTTCCTTACCCCATGTTTCAATCATGGGATTCCCCATGAAAACAGTGGGATACCTCTCGACCCTCACTATAGAAGGTTCCCCCAACATTTGGTGTTGGTATTCTGCCATGTCATATCTCTAGAACTACATGTGGATTTATTCCCATTACCAGGGGAAACATAGTGATGCTAAGACCTTCTATTTTGGTGCCTAACTAAAAATTTACAAACTTACTTTTTTCTTTTATCCGCACCCTGACCCAAGCCTTATGAACCTAAATTATTTTTAGTTTATATCAATATATTTATTTGGTACACATGCCTATATAACCTCCTTGAATGTTATGTTTTACCTCTACCTTTTAACATAGATACCCTTGAGACAAGCATCTTCATTATCTAAACATCATAACATTAAAATATTTTTTCATTTTCCATGGTCCTAGAATTATGACCTTAAACTAGACTCCATTTATTCTGAGGTATTTATGTTTTATATGGGATTGAATTACCTCATTTTACATCAGTTTCTATATCATTCGGGCCCCATAAATAGCCTAAAAAACATTTTCCAAATTCCAAGCATTATTACTTTAATGTGTTAACCAATAGATCAAGCATCTTGACTTTAAATGTATTTACAATAGTCAATGACTCATTAATCTAATCTATTTTCCATGTTCAAGGCCTTAAAACCCTAAAAACATGACACTGGATTCAATATTACTTAATGTGGGGAAAAAATTTATTTTATCCTTTCATGTCAGGTTTAAACTCTTTCTCACCACATGAACATCCTTTAAACACCCACCCTAGTCAAATCATTATGACCTCAAAATATGTGAATATGACTTTATTGGACTGACATTCACATAGTTTTATTAATACGTGATGTTTTAGAAAGTCTATGCCCAACCTCATTCTATAACTACGAGTGTCTTGATTCCCATTTCCATGGGATGTGTAGTGACATGTAGACTATCTCTCTTTGGGTCCAACTATGGATTTATGAAAAATTCATTTGTTACCTATAGGTCTATAATCCCAAAATGATCCCATGGGATTCTCCTCCATGTACAAACCCCATTTGTATTCCTGGACCCATAGTGGGTTGAGATGCCCTCAAGACCCAACACAAGGATGAAAAAATGGGAATCTTGTTGCAAAAGTCCCACCAACATCCTCAGTATACAATCTTAAACCATTGGAAATGCCCTGTATAAAATGGGATGACTCATATTATAAATATTATATGATCACAATCCAATATTCCCAACCCATGATTCTATATTGTATCTTTACCCTATATAAAATTGGTATGCATCCTAAAATGAGATGATATGATATCCTATCCTCAAAGGATGTAACCCCTAGGACATTGGTATCCTAAGGTAATGAATTCTACAACTACGTGTGTCTTCCTTCCCATCCTCATAAGATACAAAGTGAAGACCAGATATTTAATTATAGGTCCTGCCCCACTATAGAATCATTTCATTGCCTTTCCCCTCCATGTCAATCTTTATTCTCACCTTTTGGAATGATCTTATAGCATGTTTGAGATGATTAATGAATGGATTGTAGGGCACTTAGTGTTCCCTTGGGTACATTCCCTATTTCCACTTCCATGCTCCACTCTTTCTCTGATTTGGTTAATCATCATCCTCCCGATCTGAACAGTATCCCTAATGGAAATGGTCACATGCCATACTAGCTCACTTACCATCCTAGGATCCTTACTTGAATGATCTTTGGAGAAACAATTATAGCTGTTGTTTTTCAAACTCAGTCAACAGTCGATCCCACAATTTTTTACCCCATCCTAAGCTGATTCAGGTATAGAAACCATGTTTCAAACATGGTTAAATGATGTTCCCTTATCATTGACAAGAAACTTTTTACTATCGAAGACTAGAAAATTCACAATCTCCTTACATGATTTGTCAATCTCTTCCAACCACTATTGTGTTATACTCTACATGAAGTGAGAACAACATACCCATTATTTTTTCTTGAATTGATAATTTCTCACACGGGATAAGGATTTGGGAGAATGTTTTCCTCAAATAAAGGTTGAGAAGAATGTGTTTACCTAATGTTTTAAGAATCATGACCTCAAATGGTGTGCATGTTTCCCCAAGAATATGTTGTGTAGTGTCGGACCTTCTTGGCCCCCAATTCATGTCGTATTGACAATCTTCTGCATTGAACATGTCCCTTTGTGGTATTCAATCCATGGTCCTATCTATACAACCATAAAATATGAGCCTTGATCAAAGAATCATGACCTTAAACTATGTCCATGTTGTATTTGGGATGTTTTGTGTGGCATCGAAGATCCTTTTTGTCGCATTTCATGTAGGTTAATCATTATTTAATGTCTCACTAGTTCATCTAAGATCAAAGCCCCTATGGTCTAACAATTCTGACCCTAAATTATTTTCAATTGGTTTGAATTGTACAAATTGAAACTATGATACCCAATTCTAAGCATCACGACTTTTAACTATGTGTGAGTCACCCTAGGAAAGTTTTGTATGGAATCTGGTAATCAATATTCCATGAAATGGATTTCCTTTTGGTATATTCACACCATGGTTTGAACTCTACAACCATAAACAAGGATCCCAAGTCTAGGACTCATGAAATTAAAGTTTCTTCAAGTTCGTCCCAGGATATTCAATGTGGAAGAGTCTCTTAGTCTCCCCCTTCATATCGGGTTACCTATCCCCTATTCTACAGATATCCCCTTTGAGACACTAAAGTCTTCCAAAGTCTATAACCTTAAACCAAGCGCCCGAAATCCTAGTCACAAAACGTTAAACTGTACAACTAAGAAACCCAATCACACAACATTAAATCTTTCAATATATCCACCTCACCAGATGATGTTAAATTGCATATCCTTCATCCTCAATGCATGTCATTAAAATGTGATCCATATTAGGCCCTAGCCTAAGAATCCAATTTCCCTTCTTGATGTCTTTCATCTACCACATCATTCATGTTATTTTAACATCACTCGTCATTTGAAATGACACACCCCTGGAGAGATGAATCTGACCATTCTTCAAACTAATACACCTACCCAATCAAATCAAATCCTAGTGGCATTATTTCAAGAGTGTTTAACTCCATTAAAATTTCCCATCACATCATCTCCATGCTTCATGCGTCTCATTATTTGTATGCTCATTCTCAACCACATCTGAGAGGCCCCCTTCATGGAAATGGTCTTTGGCTGCACTCACTCAACTCTATATCCTAATAAAAATGAAAATGGGTATTTTTCATTGAATGTGGTCAAACATTATCCTCCATCATCACACCACATTACTTTGGTTCCAAATACTAGGAATCTCAATTCATGCCCTCTGTTTCTGTTTTTTTGAATAGAATTGAACACCCATGGATTTACCCCATTCATCCACTAACGCATGTTGGAAAAGAATGTTGAATTTTTAGAGGCCCCCATCGTCCAACCATATCCTTTATCGACCAGGAAACTCCCATTATCTGACTAATAAATTCATAGTATGAGTGTTATAAAATCTCCACATTCTCTCTTATGAATGAGTAATCAAATGGATATATCTCATTTCTCATTTTGAGTAAACTCACATGGGATTAGGGATTGGTAGTTGGTTGTCTCATCAGTGTTCTTAAAGAATGAAAATAATGTCTGGTGAGAGAAACATATCCTTGTATATGAGAAGTAAAATAAAATAAACTTCAATTGTTTGTGTGGGTCATACACATGGAGTTACCTCTTTTTCATTTTATATAAAATGCCCCTATAGATCCACCATAGTAATTGAGTACTCCAAACCAGCTATCCTCTAGTATATGGACTTGAGGACCTACTGCAGATTAATGTTATGAGATTCCTACTCCTTAGCCATTGGCTGAAGCTGATCTTCACTGATCCACACCCCATACTTCTTATCCTAGTACATAGCTATCTGAGATACTGATTCCCATGCTAGAGCCTCATATATTTCTAGTTTATCCTTTAACTGATTGATAATATCCACTTGGGTGTTGATGAAGGTTGCACACTCATTCAATTAATCCTTTAGGTAATGAATTTCTTGATATACCTCTTAGAGCCTTGTAGTTCAATTAGATTTATCTTTGTGTCAGGAAACATCAAAATGTTAACTCTGTATGCACCCTCTTTATAAGAAAATTATAAGTAGCACATTGAGAGTATGATCATCCCCACTTTGGTGACCAGGTTTCAAAACCAATGTAAATGTGAGAACATAGTGTGAGTGATAAAGATTCATATAGTCCTGCACTCCCTTCATTGAAAAATAAAATTATCTTCAGTAATTTCATACCTAGAGTATTCTAGTTGGGAATTATAGGCTCGTATTTTGAAATGGACAGAAGGAAAGCAGTGGAAGGATCCTGCTCTGAGATTTTTTGAGTTAGGTCAGGCTCCATGTCGAGAGGGGACTGTCTTCACCCAATAATTGATCAATTGATTCACTTCTTCTGGCCTCAAACTCTCTCCCTCTAGTGGCATCGCTTGCTACTACAACATATGTCCATTTTCGGATACAGGATGAATCATATTGGCATATTGGATCCTCATGCAATTCCTCGACCCCAGTTACCCAGAGTCGGTTCATTATTTTAATACATTGGAATATTTATAAAGAATCATGTCCTAAAAGACCGATCAGTTTAGTAGTCTTGGAAAATAGATTATATACATGGATGTTACATTACACTTTAGAAAATAAAACAAAAAAAAAATGATCCTTTGATAATGCCATTAATCCCCTAGATTAACCCTTCTTATCAATCATAATACACTTCTCATAATCCTGAGAAAATTAAAACATAGAAATGGGTGAGCTAAGATGCTCATTAAGGATAACAATATAGCGGAAACTTTCATAAATAAGAATAAACATTTAAGGCAATGTATAACTAAAACAAAAGCCTTTTAAACTTGAAATTTAGTATAACATGGAAAAAACAAAATGAAATAATTCAATTTAATTATTCACATGGATATTATACTAATCGAATAATCACATGCAATATCAATAACAAATATCATAAGGGTGGAATGCATAATTCCAGACTATCATAACCACATAGTCATGGCCTTGCGCCGAGACTACAAATAAGATTTTGTCAAGGCCTTGTTCCAAGAAACCCGTTTGTCTCATGATACCTACCGATGCATCGAGGAGTTACAGCAGGATCCACCCATCACTTAATAAGTCCAATGCATTCCTCATATGAAGAGGTTTAAGCATAACATAAACATTGGTATTAAAACTAGCATACAAAATGTCAATACTTTCTCAAAAAACCATGAATGGTAAAAAATAACACATCCACAGTCAAAGATATCACAAAAATATCAATACAATATGGATGTCTTGAATCATAATAAATCAACTTCAAATAAGCTTAAAATCCATCAAAGGATGTTGACATAGATGAAATCAAAACTATTTCAGAGAAATATGTCTTTTTTTGAAATCATTGAAAAGTTACACATTTATAAAGGAAGTAATTTAAAAGATATTATTGAATCAAAGTGTACCATACCACTTTGAAACATTTGAAAAGAAATATCATTTCAAAACATTCATGTTCATATAAATAAATCCTTAAAATAATCTTGAAAACATGGACATCGATTAAAAAGATTTAGAAAGATAAATCTTTAAAATATTTAAAATTCTGATCTTGATAAAGAGTACCTTTCAAAAATCCTTAAAATATTCATTTTTGAAATCATTTTTATGAAAAATGGACATGGATGATAAAAATGTCCCAGTAGATACTTACACATAAACAATCTTGGATAATAATGAGATTGAGGAATTAAAACTTACCTTGCACTTTCATTTGGTTGAGGGTATGTTTAACCTCATGTATGAAGATCATAGTATGTTATAAAATTATTTCAAAACCATATTAATATTTATGATATCTTAAATGATTCATTTATGACTTTATACTACCCATTTAATAATAATTTCTATGTTAAATTAACATTTCGGATAATAATCGCTTTATTTATCATCGTGTTTTAACTTGTTACTCATGATTGTATCACTTTTAAAAAGATTTAAATACTTCCAGAATATAAAACTTGATTCATATATCATATATTTTTAGAATATAAATATGTATAATAGATATATATATGAAATTAAAAACACCATTTATGGAGACGGTAGTCCGTACGTACGCATAAACGTTGTTTCCGTTTTCATATCGTGTTGAACGGAACTAAGTGAATAAGATATATGTAAGTATATATATATATATAAATATATATATCTCCAATAGCATTATTATTTCATATATTACATACTTATTAGTAATATATATTTTTATAATTTTCGGTGAATGGTGCACGTGGAAATGAATCTCATCGCATCGTGGAGACGGTAATCCGTACGTTCGCATGAGCGACAATATAATTTCCTTAATGGTGTGGAATTGGATGGTATATTAATTTTACAGAGAAATTAGCATGATATTTTGATTATTTATATACAGATTACTCATCATTATATCCATCCAAATAACATAGTGTTGAATAACAAATTACACCACGACATAGAGACGGTAAGCCATACGTACGCACGCATGGTGACATTATCATTCATAAGATGGATATAATAATGAATAAAGTTGTGACATATTTATAATAACATCATAGTATATAGAATATAATGGATTTATTATTTTAGAATGGAAATAAGAAATAAAGAAGAAGTGGATGAAGAGAAGAACTTGAAAGAGGGTGGTGAAATTATTACCTCTTCTTCGGGTTCTTCCTTTTGATTTGAAAAAGGGGATCCTTAAGTTGGATTTATGACTAAAGGAGGGCCTCTAAGATATAGGTAGGATAGGTGAAAGAGTATTTGGGAAGATTTTCACCGAGCGAAAAGGCTTTGAATGTGTGAATTAGAGAGAAGGGGGAGTGCCCTTTTATAAGAGGTGTGAGGGGCACCTTAGGAAAAACATAAAATATTATATTATAATTAATTCATATTCGGTTTATAATAGATCAAAAGTTACTTATTTCTAGGAAAGGGTGGGTATGGGTCAAAATACTCTCAACTAATAGGTTTTAGACAAGTTTAGGTTACCATTTTAACCTTATCATTTAGATTTAACTCTAAGTTAAACAATTTAACTTTTACTGTGTCTTCTTGTATTCTTACACTATATGGTTAATAAACATTCTATAAACTTCCAATCGAACCCCAATTGGTTCATTAATGTCATATATATTATTACATAAGTCTTTTTTTCTAAACCTAATATTTTCAGGACCATTATATCAATTAATAATATAACATTTAAAAAAAAAACTATTTTATGTCAATTTTGACACTCTTTGGTATTTTTTTCGATAAAATAATAACCACAGGATTAATTAAAAAAAATACATTGAATCAATCCTAACATTTCATATTCCCCCTTCAAGTGTTGGTGGGGATGTAGATGCAGTTCAGAATGTTGAGCAGCCTGGTGATTTACTTCAGGTACATCAAGATAAAGAATGTTCTGATGATGTCTCAAATGATTTTATCCTCCCATCCATTGGTGGTGATAATGAAAGAGCAGATCAGAATTTTGGACAACAGCTTGTACAATTACTTCTGGTACATCCCGATAAGGTTGGGAATAGAAGACTCCCTAGAACATTGCTTTCTCCTGTTGAATCCATGAACAGATTCTCATCACTCATCCCTGAGACTTCTTTCAAAGATAGTGACGAAATATCAACATTGATCCAAGATTCATGGGATCTTACCCATGCTGAACTGGACACTGATACACTTACTGAAAGTTTAAAAAATAATGATTGTGGGCCTAGTACTAGGCTTAGATCAAAAAATGAAGATCTTATTTTGGGATTGCCAAGGGATTGGGAATTCTCCCACGGTCAAGTCCCTTAGGCACCTCATCTTGACCAATAAGCCTCTTTGGATTGGTATTGTTGAGCCAAGAATGAAATTTGAAAGCTGTTCCTTTTTTTAGTGGTCCCCGTTGGGATATTCTTATGTTTCTAGTAATAAAGTGGGTGATAATGCTGAATAGTTATGGGTTCTGAAGCATCATAGTGTTCTTGTGAGCTCCTTCATTATTGACGTGAAACTTAAACTGTTTCAACTTCTTTGTTAATTTTGTTTATTCTTTTAATATGTATACAAGGAGAAGAACTTTGTGGATGAATCTTGAGGATCTCTATGAAAATATCAATAATAATTGGATTATTCTTGGATATTTTAACACAGTTTTGAGTCCAGATGAAAATACAAGAGAGAAGTTTTGTTGTGATTCAGCCTCTGAGTTTTCTGGTTGAATTGAAAAATGTGGTTTGGTCCAGGTTCCTGTGTTTGGAGCTGATTTTACATGAAGCAGGTATACCAGAAATGGAAGACAAGAAAGTAAACTGGATAGATGTTTTGTACAAGTGGACAAGGGAACTAGTTCAATGGATGTGTCTAGAATTTCTTTGCCCAGAATACACTCTGACCATAATACTATTCTTGTTGAGGTCTGTGATATCAGAATAAGGTCATCTCTGATCCCCTTTAGATTCAATAATGCCTGGATAGTCATGCTTGGTTGCAGGGAGATCGTTTTAGATGTTTGGAACTCTCACTTCTTGGGAAGCCCCTCTCATGTTGTCTATTATAAGTTAAAAGAAGTCAAATCCAGATTAAGGAAATGTAGAAAAGCATTGTTTTCCTCCCTTGATAATGAAATTAAGCAGTCAGAATTTTGTTTTCTGAATCATAAGAAGGATAATATCCTTTATGATGTCCCTTCTCTGGAGGAGAATCAAGCTGCTTCAAATCTTGACAACCTCTTGACTCTTAAGGAGAGATTAGATCAGAATCAATTAAATGTGAGATGGTTAAAGGAGGTTGATATGAATTCTAAGTTTTTTCATTTTTTACATAAGGAAAAGACAGAAAAAAGGAGTCTCAATGACATTTCTATTTATGGAAATATTTATTCTTCCAAAAGTGAAAATTTTGAAGCTGTCATGGGCTACTTTGAGAAACATTACTATGATAATGGAGTTGATCACTCTGACAAAACTATATACTACTTTGAATCTTCTAATTCTGATATACAGAATAATAGGCTCACTGAAATTCCCAATTCTAAGGAGATTTATGATGCTCTTTTATCATTAAATATTGATAGTGTGGTTGGTCCTGATGGCTTCACCATCAAGTTTTTTATGTTCTACTGAGATGTGGTAAACTAGGATGTTGTTAATGCAGTATGAGAGTTCTATAGGTCCTATTATATGCATTTTGGGGTGAATTCTAATTTTATTTCCCTAATTACTAAGAAAGAAGGTGCCCTTGATATTAAAGACTTCTGACCAGTGGTGGTTGGGAACACTATACCTAAGATTATTAGTAAGATCATGACCCAGAGACTGGGTGAAATCACTAAGGGGCTTATTTATAGTAATTAGTTTGGTTTTGTGCCAAGAAGGAACATTCCAAATTGTCTTTTCAATGCTTCTAAATGTGTCAACTCGATGAAGGGGTGGTAAAAGGATGGTGACATGTATTTGAATATTGATATCCCCAAGGCTTTCGACACTCTTAGGTGGAGTTTTCTTTTCACTATTTTTAAAATGCATGGGTTTTTGCAGAGATTTATTGGGCTTATTGGATCTATCCTGGGAAGTGTGAGACTTTCTGTACTTATTAATGGATCCCCTAGAGGTTTCTTTCAGTTTACACGAGGGGTAAGGCTAGGAAACCCCTCTCTGGTCTGATTTTTGCGATTGCTGAGGATTACTTGAGCTGGTGTCTCAAGGATCTTGCTAGTTTTGGTTGGTTTCAATAGATAAATATTGGAAGGAACCTTCTTGCTCCCTCTCACTTGTTATATGCAGATGACATTCTGCTTTTTGGAAAGGTGGAGAAAGGGACCATTTCCGGTATCAAAGGTATATTTTCACATTATGAGGAGGTTTTAAGTTAGGTTATTAATTGGCATAAGTCTTCGGTTATGTTTGGGGAAGGTGTCACCATATCTAGATAGAATAGAATTTTGCTGAATCTTGGCTTGAAGAGGGGAAATCTACCCTTTAAATATCTCAGTGTACCTCTGTTTTGGGGAAGAGTGAGGCGGTGCTATTTTGAAGCATTGCTGTGCAAATTTCTAATCAATTGGAAAACTAGAAAGGGAAGAATATGTCTCAAGCTGGAAGAATTTTCTTGGTTAATTTAGTAATCACCTCAATGTTTGTCTATTCCTTCTCTCTTTACCGATGGCCAATGACACTTTCTAAAGATTTGATGAGCAATATTAGAAATTTCATTTGGACTGGATCAATAAATGAAATAAATCTCATCACAATGAGTGGGAATGATTTTTTTAAACCGATCCAAATGGGGGGAATGGGGGTGAAGGACCTGAGGGTCTTTAAGGATTCCTTGATTAAAAAGTTTTATAGAACCTGCAGTCTAGATCTGATCCCTTTGCAGATTTCCTCTATTCCAGGTTTGTTGACAAGATAAAACATGGGTATGGGTATTACATGACTTCCTCTATTTGGCCTACCATTAATCATGCCTATAATGGTTTGATGGAAAATTCAAGATGGCTGGTTTGTGAGAACTCCTCTCGTAATCTTTGGAAAACTCCTTGGTTGTCTCAACCCATCGGTAATGATATTTCTGTTCCTGCGTCCCTGATGGACTATGCTATTGCTGATAACCATGATATTATCAATATGAATGATCTTTTACCTAATCACCTCAGTCTGCAGATTGCATGATACAATTATGTTGACTCTGACACTATTGTCTGGATGCCTAATCTGAACGGAACTTTCTCCACTAAGGAGTGCTATGAGCTGTCTTGTGGTCCTCCCCTGAATCCACCCTTTTGGATTAAAGGAGTTTTTTCTACCTTTATTCCACCTACAACAGCACTTCTCATCTAGAAAATCTGAAAATAGCACCTTCTAGTCCAACATTTGCTGCAGCACATCAGACTGCAACTGGCTCTTACTTGCTGCCTTTTCCTTGATGCTGCTGAAACACATCAGCATCTATTTATCTCATGAAAATTCACAATCAGATTCTGGATTTATCTTCAGGATATTTTCAGATATTGCTTTGATCATCAATCTTTGGAGGATCTTCTGGAGTCTATTTGCATGAAAAATTGCAGTGAGAAAGTTTTTTCCCTCGGGTTGGCCACTACGGTGAGTGTTTTCTCCTTCATCTAGAAAGCAAGGAATGATTTAGCATTCAATATCATTAAACCAATCTTCCATAATGGTGTTTTGTGCATTCATCGTGAAATTCGGATGGCCTCCCTCATACAAACAGGTTCTATGAATAATGATGTTACTGATCTTGTGATTTTGAGTTCGCTTGGTGTGCATGGTAGGTCTAAGAAACCATTAATGATGAAGTATGTATCGTGGATACCACCCATCCCCAATTGGATCAAAGTCAATGTTGATGGAGTGGCCTCAGGTGACCTAGGTCCGGCTGGATGCGGTGGTGTTTTCCGAACCTCCCGTTGATTTGTGAAAGGATGCTTCTTACATTTTATTGGCAACAGTCTTGCAATTGAAGCAGAACTTTGGGCTATAATTAAAGCAATCAGATATGTTGTTCACTTTAATTGGCACCAATTGTGGTTGGAGTCTGACTCGACTACTGCTGTTCAAATTTTTCATGCTTGATCCAGAAATGTACCATGGAAGATCTTTCCGGACTGGATCGAATGTCTGTGGCTGGAGGAGCTACTCTCTCTTGAAGTAATGCATGTTTATCGTGAGGCCAATCGGGTTTCTGACACTCTATTCAAGAGAGTAATTTTTGAAGTTAGTTTGAATTGGTCCTACGTCACGCCTGATTTTTTCAATGATCTTGTCTAGGCTGATATTTGTGGTGAGGTTTATACCCATCTTTCTTGATCAATTTCATGACTTTTTTCTCCTCTGTACTTTTACTTTTGTTTAATATATTTTTTTAGGAGCAGGTTTTCGCCTGTCTCCTGACTTTTTGGGTAATAATAAATGACCTAATCTAATCCAAGTGGGCCTAAAGGGTCATATTCTATTCCTAAGGTTGTTTTTGGTCGAATTATATTTATTCAATATAATTTGGACATGTGTTAGGGTAATAATAATACATTTTTACCCTTAATTACCCTATTTACATTTAACCGTGGTAAATAAAAGTAAAAATTTACTCTTCACCAAAAATTATTTTTATCTTATTGAACCACATTTTAATCCTTGATATTAACCATTTCTCTTGGATTTTAGAAATTCAACTCACAAAATAGGTAAAATTATTTTTTATGTAAATTTTCAAATGCTCCCAAGAGGTGGGTAAAATAAGGTAAAACAATCGATAAAATTTTAATATATATAAAATTATTTTAAACTGACTCCAATGAATTAAATTGAACTTATATAGGTATTATGTATCTTTATTGACCTAAAATAAATTTAAGTAAAATATTTATTTAAATAAAAAGTCAATTTTATCCAATAACTTAGTGTTTTCACTATTCATCAAAAATTGATGTTTCTCAGAAAAATAACAAAACATCATCCTAATCTATATTTGATATTCCAATTTCAAAAATGATGTCTATTTTACAAAGTTCAAAACATATAAGTTGAATTAATTAATTTAAAATTAATTCTTGTTGTCAAAACCCAAAGGCGTAATTTTAAGGAACAATATCTATCAAAAGCTCGATACTTGTTAATGTCCAATATCAAAGTGAAATTACTTACAATGACCAGCATTGAATTAAATGGTAAAAATATAATCTATCTGTACTTCCAAACCATTAAAATATAAAATTTATCACTATAAATTATTTTGATTAAAAAAGTTGTTTTCAGTTAAAATATAGTATTTTTCACTATTCACTCAAATATAAAAGTTATCTAAAAACACCAAAAATTTATTAAAACTAAATTTTTATGTCCCGATTCTAAAAAGAAGTATATTTTTTCAAATTTAATATATAAAAGTTTCAAATATTGTATTTAAAAAAGGTTCACCAATAAAAGGCGGTAAAAGTGTATTTTTTGAAAAACACTTCTTTTATATAAAAAAATGAATTAGTTCTTAAATTATGTCTAAGAAACTCATAATATGGATTCTAAAATTATAAGGATTATATATAGTTAAAAATTCAGTTAATACTATTCATAAACGCTTTTGAACGACTCGTATTGTAAGTTATGGTGCGCTTGAACTCAGTGTTACGTGTAGTGCAAGTTATTGAATTACTTTGAAGAAATAACGTTCTAATGAATCTTGGGGTGTTACATTATTCCATCCATTAATAAATTGCGTCCTCTCAATTTTAAATTGTTCTTGAATTAAAAAATAAAAGTTTGAAAATATAAAATACCTTTGTGGGAAAACCCACATCAGAAATTGGGTTAATAAAATTAAGTCCTAATAAGAGGAAAAGGGAAATGAAAAAGTCACCACCAAATTATGATCTCGATTAGGAGAATATTGGTGGCAAATAGAGTCACATAATTGGATGAAAAATGTAAATATTTATAGGGAGTGATTAAGGTCATCAATAACAAACAATTGTAGAATTGTGGGTCTCAAAGCCACCAATCTATGATGATTTAAAATACCATCAGTTTAACAAAACGTAAGGTATTAGGATAATTTTATTTTGAAGATTCCTTACCTAATGTTTAAGAATTTATTTCTTCATATAATTAGTGAAGAAAAAAATTTTATACTTGTCATGTAGAGTTCCATCCTCTAACTAATTTCTACCACAAACTCATCTTTTACTCTAAAAGATAAAAGAACTTAAAAAAATATTCTATTTATCCTATTCGTATAGGGTTTCAAAAAAATGAATTTATAATTCATCTACTAGAACTTTTAAAAAAACTACATTATTCAATCAAGGACATCACATGGGTTAGTGGTTGGTGATACACCGTTGTTGCCCTTCTGTTGTGGGTTTAAGTCTCGCGACCTTGCTGGATGCGACAGGTTGCAGCCTGACCTCCGAGTTGTCCTTTTAATGGAAATCCAAAAATAATCTAAAACTAGACTTATCCAAAATTATTCTGTCCAAACTCACAATAAAAAATTTATAGGGAAGTTAAACATAATGAAGATCCTTTTTTCCACGTAATAACATGTGAACACCTTCATCATGTATTCTTTTAAAACATTGCAAAATCCCGAATTACCATAAAACCTTATTGATTGCATTCATGATCACTTATTGATTATAGAATATTGGATATACTCCTTCTATCCAAAAATGTTGTAAAATCAAAAAATGATGGAATGTACAAATCATTAATCACTTTCATGGTAGTCAAGAATATATTATTTATCCAAATCAATCATGTATTATTCCAAAATCACTACCTCGGTATCATAACCATATTATTGTTTATCTTTCTCTCAACCATATATTTTCCAAAAATTTAACCTGCTATTGAGTCACTTTTCTTAGTTAAACACAATCTCAAGTTATTAATTAAATAATACTACTGTACAATCCTTAAACACTCCATAATTATTGTAACTAGTACATCGTTGATACAACACTCAAATGACATAATTCTTTAATAATAAAATAAGAACTCTAACCATTCCTCCTCAACTGTGGTAGTATCATAACGTGATTATTATCCAATATAATCATTTAGGGCATACTCTGATGATTTGGACATTGGTACACATAGGGTCTCAACACCTTGCAGATGAAGTATTTTACATTTGAAAACTTTTTCTTACCCTTTCAATCACGTACTTGGTGTACTTTTTCTCCAAACATATAACAAAATCCCGTTTCCTTCAAGCAGTAACCAAGGTGATTATTTTAACATTTATCACATATGGGAAAAATCCTTCTTTCCCCTACTCCCTTTAGCCATCTTTCTCTCTAACATCCTTTTCTTCTCTTGCTTCCCTTCAAAGCTATTGGACTCACCGAGTTCTTTACTTATCTTAGCAACACATGATATTATTACTTCATATGTTGAGAATACATGGGAGACTATTTCACTTATAAATGTTAGCTTAATACCATGAATGATATGACCCTTATTACTCTTTGGATCATACTTATTGCTGGGGTTATCATCCCTTCTATTGGGCCCCATTTCTAAACAATGGCATACACTAGGTCAGTTTATGAATTGAAATTCATAATTCCAAACATGTGAATTACCTAACATAAACTGAATAGTTTATGGATATAATCCATAATCACAAAAATGTTTTCATTGAGGAGATATATACTCATAAACCCTTCATAGTGGTTTGTAAAGAAAACCAGAATTATCCTAATCATATCCACCAAGAGTGTCGTAACCAAGAGTGAAGCAAGGCCCGTTGTCATGCACCAGTTCCCATTTGAGTCTAGCTCAAAGCGGTGTTTTTTGGGTTTTACCCCTAGGTACATCTATGCCAGATCCACCTCTACCTGCTCATATCCAGACAAGAATGTATTTGCTTGGAAAACTCACAAAATTTCTACATTACCAAAATTCTAGGGTTTTCTTCTATTCTAATCCTTAAAGTCTATCTTAAGGTAATTTTCTATAATCAGAGTTTATCTAAATCTAGTTTCCAAGGTTATTTCTAAACTTTCTCTAATACCAACTGTAACACCCTTACCCCAGTTACCCAGAGTCGCTGCCTTATTTTAATACATTGGAATAATTATAAGGAATCAAGTCCTGAAAGACCGATCAATTTACCTGTCTTGGAAAATAGATTGCATACGTGGACGTTACATTACACTTTAGAAAATAAAACACAACATAAGTGATCCTTTGAGAACACCAATAATCCCCTAGATTATCCCTTCTTATCAATCATAATACACTGCTCGGAATCCTTAGAAAATTAAAACATTGAAAGAGGTGAGCTCAGATGATCAGTTAGGATAACCATATAGAAGAAACTTTCATATATAAGCATAAACATTTAATGCAAAGTATAAGTAAAACAAAAGCCTTTTAAACATGAACTTCAGCATAAAATGGAAAAAAAAATTAAATAATTCCATTTACTTATTCACATCGATATTCTTCTAGTTGAATAATCACATGCAATATCAATAACTAATTTCATAACGATGGAATGCATAATTCCATACAATCATAACAACATAGTCAAGGCCTTGTGCCAAGACTACAAATACGATTTTTTCAAGTCCTTCTTCCAAGACACTAGTTTGTCTCATGAGACCTACCGATGCATCGATGAGCTATAGCGGGCTCCACCCTTCACTTACTAAGTCCAATTCATTCCTCAAATGAACAGGTTTAAACATAACATAAACATTCATATTAAAACTAGCATTCGAAATTTCAATACTTTCTCCAAAAACCATGAATGGTATAATAATAACACATCCACAGTCAAACATATCACAGAACTTTCAATACAAGATGGATGATTTGTATCATAATAAATAAACTTCAAATAATCTTAAAATACATCAAAGGATGTTGAGATAGATGAAATCAAAACTATTTGAGAAAAATGTCTATTTTTTTGAAATCATTGAAAAGTAACACATTTATATAGGAAGTAATTTAAAATATATTTTTGAATCAAAGTTTCCCATTCCACTTTGAAACTTTTGAAAATACATATCATTTCAAAACATTCATGTCCATATAAATAAATCCTTAAAATCATTTTGAAAACATGGACATTAATTAAAAATATTTAGAAAGATAAATCTTTAAAAAATTTAAAATTATGATCTTCATAAAAATTAACTTTTAAAAATCCTTAAAATATTCATCTTAAAATCATTTTTATGAAAAATATACATGGATGAAAAAAATTTCCCAGTAGATACTTACACATAAACGATCTCAGATAATAATGAGATTGAGGAATTAACCCTTACCTTGACTTTTCTTTGGTCGAGGGAACGTTTATCCTTCTGTATGAAGATCGTAGTATGTTATTAAATTTTATCATAACCATATTAATATTAATGATATCTTACATGACTCATTTATGAATTTATACTACCCATTTAATAATAATTTCTATGTTAAATTAATATTTCAGATAATAATCGCTTTCTTTATCATACATGTTTTAATATTTTACTCTTGATTGTATCACTTAGAAAAAGATTTAAATACTTCCATAATATAAAACATGATTTATATATCATATATTTTTAGAATATAAATATGTATAATATACATATATATGAAATTAAAAACACCGTTTATGGAGACGTTAGTCCGTACATATACATAAACTCTGTTTCTTTTTTCATATCATGTTGAACGGAACTAAGTGAATAAGCTATATGTAAGTATATATATATAAATATATATATATATATCTCCAGTAGCATTGTAATGTCATATATTACATACTTATTAGTAATATATATATTTTTATAATTGTCGGTGAATGGTGCACATGGAAATGAATCTCATCACATCTTGGAGACGGTAATCCGTACTTACGCACGAGCAACAATATCATTTCCTTAAAGGTTTGGAATTGAATGGTATATTAATTTTACAGAGACATTAGAATTTTATTTTGATTATTTATATACATATTAATCATCACTATATCCATCCAAATAACATAGTGTTGACTAACAAATTACACCATGGTGTGGAGACGGTAAGTCGTATGTACGCACGCATGGTGACATTATCATTCATAAGATGGATATAATAATGAATAAAGTTATTAAATATTTATAATAACATCAAAGTATATATAAGATACTGGAGTTATTATTTTATAATGGAAATAAGATATAATGAAGAAGTGTAAGAAGAGAAGAACTTGAAAGAGGGTGGTGAAATTATTACGTATTCTTCTGGTTCTTCCTTTTGATTTGACAAAAGGGCTCTTTAAGTTGAATTTATGACTAAAGTATGGCCTCTAGGATGTATGGATAATAGTTGAAAGAGTATTTGGGCAGAGTTTTTCCCATCCAAAAGGATTTCAAGGTGTGAATTAGAGAGAATTGGGAGTGCCCTTTTATAAGAGGGGGTGAGGGGCACCTTAGAAAAAACATAAAATATTATCTTATAATAAATTTTTATTCTATTTATAATGGCTCCAAAGTGGATTATTTCTAGGATAGGGTTGGGATGGGTCTAAATCCTCTCAACCAATCGGTTTTAGACAAGTTTAGGTTACCATTTTAACCTTATCAGTTAGATTTAACTCTAAGTTAAATAATTTAACTTTTACGGTGTCTTCTTGTATTCTTACACTATATGGTTAATAAACTTACTATAAAATTCCACTCGAACCCCAATTAGTTCATTAATGTAATATATATAATTATTTAAGTCTATTGGACGAACATTATAATTTTAGGACCATAATATCAATTAATAATATAATATTTGTTTTAAAAACTATTTTATGTCAATTTTGACACTCTTTGGATTTTTGTTTTTTTGATAAAATAATAACAGCCCGATTACTTCAAAAAAAAAACAAATTGATTAAATACTAAAATGTAATATTCACCTATAAATTTCGTGGATGTCATAAGATATATTATATTATATTTATTTTAATATTTATAATTCCATTTATTTGATTCTTTTATTAATAAGGTAATTACTGTATCATTAATAAATTTAATTTTTTAAAATCTAAAAATTATAAATAAAATACTATTATGTTTGAAATATTTTTATCTTTCTAATGAATATTTATAATCTAATTTATCTTATGTATAACCCTATATTAAAAATGTTTTAGTTATTAAACATTGATTTTCACCCTTTTAACTCTTCTTTGAAATAAACAATAATAAATGTCCTAATCTAATCCAAGTGGATGTAAAGGGTCATATTTTATTCCTAAGGTTGTTTTTGGTCGAATTTCACTAATAAAATAGAATTAGGACTTGTTTTAGGGTAATAATAATATCATTTTTACCCTTAATTACCCTATTTAATTTTAACCGTGGTAAATAAAATTAAAAATTTACTATTCACCAAAAATTATTTTTATCTTATTGAACCACATTTTACTCCTTGATATTAACTGTATCTCTCAGATTTTTTAAATTCAACTCACAGAAGTGGTAAAATTATGTTTTATGTAAATTTGTAAATGCTCTTAGGAGGTGGGTAAAAGACGGTAAAAAGTTCGATAAAATTTTAATATATCTAAAATTATTTTAAACTGACTCTAATGAATTAAATTGAAATTATATAGGTATTATGTATCTTTTTGGACTTAAAATAAATTTAAATAAATTAATTATTTAAATAAAAAGTCTGTTTTAACCAATAACTCATTGTTTTCACTATTCATCAAAAATTGATGTTTCTCAGAAAATACCAAAACTTTAGCCTAAGCTATATTTGATAGTCTGAATTCAAAAATGATGCCTATTTTACCAAATTAAATACATATAAGTCTAATTAATTAATTAAATATTAATTCCCGTTTTCAAAACCAAAAGAAGTATTTTTAAGAAACAATATCCATCAAAAGATCGATACTTGTTTATGTCCAATCTCAAAGTGAAATTACTTAAAATGACCAGAATTGGATTAAATGGTAAAAATATAATCTATTTATACTTAAAAACCATTAAAATTTACAATTTAAAACTATAAATTATTTTGATTAAGAAAGTTTTTTTCAGTTAAAATATAGTATTTTTCACTATTCACCCAAATATGAAAGTTATCAGAAAAACACCAAAAATTTATTGAAACTAAATTATTATGTCCTGATTCTAAAATAAAGATTATTATATCAAATTTAATATATAAAAGTTTCAAATATTGGATTTAAAAATGGTTCACCATTAAAAGGTGGTAAAAGTGTATTTTTTGAAAAATACTTCTTTTATCTGAAAAAAATGAATCAGTTCTTACATTATGTCTAAGAAACTCATAATATGGATTCTAAAATTATAAGGATTATATATAGTTTAAAATTCAGTTAATACTATTCATAACTGCTTTTGAACGGCTAGTTTGGTAAGTTATGGTGTGCTTGAACTTGGTGTTGCGTGTGATGAAAGTTGTTGAATTAGTTTTAAGAAACAACATTCTATGAAATCTTGGGGTGTTACACTTCAATATATGGAATATCCTTTGTGGAGGTGTCTCAGATTCCTTAGCCATTTCTTCTTGTTAGTAGGTCTCCCTCTTGAGAACTTCTGGAAAAAATATCATAATAGTTAGTTTGATTAATGATCTCGAGGAGGGAAAACATAGCTCATTTAATGATGAGATACTAGAAGAGGGAAAGAGTTTGGGTGAGGCTTGGTCCTAGAAATTTGAAAGTGAGTTCCACTACAGAATAACCCTTGACATCTATCAACACTTTGATGGCTATCACCAGGCCCCACTAATGTTTGATTAGGAGATCCATGAGAAAAAACAAACACATTGACATGTTTAACTAGTTAGTTCCATGAATTTTTGAAAAGAGTTCAAGGATGATTATGATTCCTTCCTATCTTGAGGAAGAGGTATCTCGATAATGAGCCCTCCCTAGTGACCTAAATTTTCAACATCAGTTTCTATTATTAGAATGACAGGGTATAGTCTCCCGCAAATGATAGTGAGGACCAGGGATTCTAAGACAATCATTCTTCTCCCATAAATGGCCTTCTAGTTATATTAACCTTAGGTATATATTCTGAGGCATGCCCACCGATACCTAATGGAGAACCCTCATCCCCTTTGACAAGGAACCCATGATCATCCTTAGCTTGCTTTTATATAAGGTTAATCCCATTTATATCCTATAAAAAATTATAGGGAAGGAATTTAAGAAAAAAGGGGCCTAACAAATTTGGATTACCTTTATAATCTCATTTATGTTGGTATCATCGACAGGGGTACATCACCACTCTCTCAGGGACTCACCTGATGACCACCCAACCCCTAGGATTCTTCATCACTAGATACCTACACATTGTTACCATCTAATGACTCCTCTGATGATTAATTGATATATTTTATCTGCCTAGGACCTGATTTTTCACCAAATATCACCTACACTGGAACATTGGGGAGGTCAGGTTCCCCACATTGATGAGAAAATGTGTTTATAAATTCTAGGTTCATAAACCTGGTGTAGAAGTGTAATGTGGTAGGGATCCTAGAGAGTCCAGCCTATGGAAGTTCAATATTGTCTCTAGTCAGCATCCACTATAGATTCTCTACCTCTATGTTCATTTTCAAAATTCTTCAATACTTAAAAAATGTAGGGAAAACGAATCAGAGGATGTCTCTAAGAGATACTACCACTTCTTGCTCAGGGCGTCCCTTGATTTTCTAGTTCTAGCACGGGAGCCCTCTTCTCACTCCCATGACCAATTTTGGGGAAGGACATATCCTCTAGGAGGTGAGGGTGATATAGTTCACTGTTCCACCCCACTGTATCTTCAAATTTATATACCCTTGATGGTTGGAATGATCCTCAAAGAGTAGCCCATATGTCACCCAACTTCTTGGTACCTCGCTTGTTAGTGTGATTACCCTCGTGCACTATTAAGAAATTTTCACATAGGTATTACACTACCTAGTTGCAAACATATTCCTTGGAGAGGACAAAATTGAAATTTGTTTGCATAATTTATCCCCTATTCCTTCACCTATGAACATACATTATAGATGATGAAGGTTACAAAGATTCCAGTTTTCAAAAAACCTCCATGTACACTCTCTTCATCGGCTGCTGGAGGCATAAGTTCTTATAGGTGAATCAAGATATAGTATATGGATTGAAATATGTGTTTCCATCAATCCTAGAAATAGGTAATCTACCTCAGAAGGTCTATTGGTTCTCTGGATGCTCCATCAGCCCATTTGAGTTATTCACCATCTCACGGACTGGGGTTGCAAATGGGTGGATGTTGGAATTCACAAATTTTCAAATGCCAATTGTGACCCATAGTTTACTAACAATACCTTCCAAACCCTGAAAAGGGTGAGAAATAATGGATGAAATCTAGTTTTTGGTGGAGTGATGGTTTTCAGAAACTCGTATCCCTCCTAAGTGAACTGCAAACCAGCAATGTAAAAATTGGAATGGTTTGAAGATCCACATTAGCATACCCCCCCTCACCACATGGATTAAATAAAGGTAGATCCGAGGTTGCACTTTTACACCTAGATTTACCCATTTAACTACTTCCCGGATCGCTTCCACCACAAGTATTATTGGGATTAGGTCTACGCATGTATCTCTAACCAGAAGCAACCAGTCACTGAGGAAAGTGACCCAGAATGAAGTGTAGAAAACTATTGGTAGTTACGCCTCCACGAGGCTATAGCTCCACTACTCATATTTCACCCCTTTTAGGATTAACTAGTATAACCTCTAAATGTTTCCATTCTAGACTTCTAATCACTACTTTGGATTCCCTGGTATTTTCATAGTTGGATCCATATTTAGGAATATTTCCATCCATTCCATGAATAGAATTTCCTAGTGGAATGGGGGAGAATGACCCAACACTTTCTTCAGTGAATTCATAAGAATCTGCAAAATGATAGTGTTCTATACCCTATCACCCTACGTGTTCAGTATTAGAGGGAACTCATCATTCTAGAACTTAGTCAATGAGATACCTCTAATGTAGTTTAGGTCCCACCAGATGAATCCCACCTCCCTGTGGTGGGGGATGAAAATATAGGTGTCTAGGGTCTATTGGTTGGGGATATTTAGTAGTATATCATATTAACAATATAAATAGAACTACTCAGTACACACTACCTTATATAGTCTGATATGAAACATATCAACCCTATACTTCTAGCATGTGAAGCATACCCAGAGTGCTGATTCCCACTCATCGGTAAAGATTCCCCTACCCCTATACCCCAATCCTTGTACCAACCCTTACTATTGTCTTGGATGATGGACTAGTACATCCTTGCATAATGATTTAGGAACTTATCATTCAATGGTTTCTCCCTAGTAACAATTTTAATCCATCAACATAGGGTTTAGATAGTAGTTTCTTCATACTCCCTTCTTGGATGGTCTCAAATTGTGATATTCTAATGTTATAGCTCATCATGGAGACTAATCATGAAGCATGGCATGTCCACTTCAATGGATGATATTGAATCCTCTTATATCAACTTTCTAATTGTATAGCAGTATATGATTAATCAAAATATAATTTCACTGGGCTTCATTCAGCAAGACTATGATAGCATGGTTATCATAGAAAACTATCCTATCCAAAAGAATCACTTGGTCCCCTTTTATCTCAGCCCTCCTGGATGCAGCATTAAAAAAATAGTTCTTTGATTGGTTCACTTGGTTGGAAATTTCTTCATGATCGATGAGTTCTAATTATGAATCATGAAATTATAGTGTATAGCCACACAAAGTAGGTCACATCACAAAAATTTGGGAAAGCTCATGCAAAAGTTTTGTTGATTCATGCAAATAGGTTTGCGAAGGAAATAGTTGCATGAAAGTCATATTCGAAGATTAGGATTTAATGAAAAGGATGAGTTCAGCACATGAGATAGGTATTATCATGTGAGGAAGTCAAAGTACTATACGAGGGTCACCTTCCCTAATTATATAACCTGCCTACTGTTTTGTGTGAAGTGCACAACATACTTCCATAGACATACAGAAATGATCCACTCTATTTGAAATTTCCCTTGGAACCCAAACTTCCTATACAGTATCAGCTCCGATTCCATGGTGGTATTTTTCAGTGCTAAAAACTTGTATCACACTCAGAATAATCATTTTTGAGGAACCCAAAATGCTACCCTCCTTGAAGTAATAATTCAGTTTCAATGAGGTTGATGCGTGCAAGATTCTATGGATTCTTACAAATATGGGTTCCTCAGGAAAAGAACATGTGAACTCAAAGGATTCTAAGTTATTCGGACAACATGAATTCGAAAATTATTTCCAAGGAAAGAATGTGTAAAGGAGGACTATGCACAATAATTTATATTTCACACCAAATAGTTTCATGTGAAAGGCAAGGAGACATCCAAAAGGTTGCACAAAGTAGTCCCCATCTTCTAAGGAAGTTTCATTCCAAATATAAGCATTTCATAAAAACCTTCACACAACCATTAAGTTGTGATATAAAGTTGATGTTGAACCAATTATTTTGTGTAGCCTATCCCGGTTGGATAAGGAAGGAGAAGATCAGAAATCAATTATGTTCCTAGTGAAGTTTCATGACCAAATCTAACTATATCAGCTATAAATGGAACCTCCATCAAACATTGGTAGAGGATATATGGAAGAAGAAATGTTTCTCTTATTCATGAAACTTCCCTTTTTCCATGAAAATATGAGATAACAGAGATCATAGACCCCCCAAATGTAGATAACTTGCACGAAAGACTTCCTATAGGCCCAAATATGACTTGGAATATAGCTGAGTGATCCTTGTACAACTAATCCTTAGGATATTCATGTTTCCGTAATGTGAAGTTGTATTCACACAACCCTAATCTGTGTAAAACTCAAAATATTGTGTGCAACTATTGCCTTATAATCCTTGTGTAATCCTTATGTTAGATCCCCTTTCTTTCAAAAATCTTATGAGAAACAAAAAAATGTTGAATGCAACAACATTATGGTCCTCCTAAACTATATTCCCTATGATTATAGTACTCCCATTATCCCACCTATTACTCCTATGCATTGGCACCCTAATGCCTATTTATCTTAATCATAGGTACGTTAACATTAGGCCTCATAATTTGTAATCCCTCTTGATTGTTCCAACAACATGTCCCACCTATAGGCGCATAAGTGATGGTTATATAATCCATATAGGTGGAAAATTCGAGGGAAAATATGTAACATTATTGTTGGGGATTCATTAGAAATAATATTTCTCCTACCTTGACATGACCACGCTCAAGGAGTTACCCCATCCATGTATTATATACATTATCTAAAACTACCTATCTCCAAATCCTAGTTGTACGAGATTAAAATGCCAAAAAAATTCATCATCACAAGACCTAAAACATTATCCATGCCCTGTGTAATGAAAATAGGATGGACTGTTTACAATCATCTTTGGATTCCACTCTCATTCCCCCATGTGGGACGATCCTCCACCCTTGTGAGGCTTGCATGCATAAGCCCCACACTTTCCTTCCACTATGTGGGATGATCCGAGACCCATTAAAAGCTTCCACGCATAATCCCCATAATTTTCCCCAAAGAATGATCATATTACAGAGGTAATATTCGATGCATAATCCCTACACCATCCCTTGTTGACGCTCCTTCCGCAACATGAGAAACTATACTGCATGATGCTAAAATTCATGGACCGGTCCTGTTACACGACCATAAACTAAAACATTGAACTATGTGTGTTTTTATCTTTATATTTTAAATAGGGTATGTAGGACACCTCGATGAGGATCAATCCCACATCATCCAAGTGTGAAATCTTCTCTCATAGAGACATGCTATCAAATCGAATTTTTGAAATTCTTCCCCCATGGGGACACACGTTACCACCTGATCCACCTCTACAAGACATTCTGATCTATCTATAAAAGATAGAAATTGTGTTTCATAATCAATATCAATAGGATGTTCTGATTATATCCCCACAATATGTTAAACATATATCCAACCTAGCACTACAATATTTTAAAACTACACCCACCCCATTCCCACAAGACGTTAAATTTTCACCCGTATCAATAAGACTCTAAAATCATTCCCTATTCTATAATAACTACCCAATAAAATAAGAATGGGATTCCTATGTTTAAATACATATAATAATTACTCCCTTAGTGTCAATTACCTCATGGTAGATACCTGATTCATATGGTTATGTTCTTAAAATTCCCCACAAATGCGATTCTCTAAAAAGAGGAAGAACGTATAGTTTTTGAGAGTGACCACTATCCAAACAAGCCTGGATATACCCAACATGACTAATCTCTTGAATGGAGGATGATACCTTTTTGGGACATAATTAACATAATTAATTAGTGTCCACATCAAGATGGCATGGGGAATGAGTTCCACAAACATTACTTAATCTATTAGTGAGACACAAACTAAGAAATGAGTTCCAATGAGGAATCCATGGAAGGAATAACCAACATCCCATCATACCATTTCAATTAAGGATAATACATATTTAATGAGTGTGATGGAGGCCTCCCAACTTTGGAAAGTTGGAATGTGAGGAAACAAATAGTGCATGACTTGATGGAGGCCCCAATAAATTCATCCAAAACAATGGGTTCCAGCTATTCATCATTCCTCAAACTTTAAAAACCTAAACCATTTTGCTTTTTTGAATCATATAATCACTATAAAAATAAAAATCAATAAAAAATTATAGAGGGTCATTATATCATATGCATAATATTGCATCTATTGATCAATTCATGTATCAGATGATCAACTTAATTGCTTCCTAGTGCTCCTTCCTTGGGTTAAAAATGAAATTTATTTCTACTCTCACTGCAAAAGAAATATTTGGATACATTTATATCATCACATAAATCCTGATTCTAAAATATGAATAATACATTACTTTTCTCATGTACCAGACCTCATATTATTTTGACAGTACCTCTGCCATAGATAACTTAGAGGGTCCAATAAGGGGAGTTCTGACAGATGTACATCCAGTAATTTGAAACCTTTCAATGATCTTTTAGATATATTACTTCTTAGATAACACTAGAGTACCATATTTCTATTCCATATTAGTCCTTATCCTTAAAAGTTTCTTGGATTTACTATAAACCTTAATTTCGAATATTCTAAACAAATTACTCTTTAGAAAGTTACTCTGTTGAATTTATGGTCTGACCAAAAAAATTTAATCCATATAGAGAAGTATAATTATGTAAGTTATATCATTTTAGGAATTTCAATAGAAACAGTGAATGGAGTAACTCCTTGTGAAACACACTTCATTCATGAAAGCATCGAACTCCTAGTTCAACTATTAAGGTGCATATTTCAATCCATATAGTATTCTCTTTAGTTTATAAACATGGTCATACATTTTATGGTCTTAAAACCCATTGGGAGTATCATATGAATCTCCATATCTAAATCATCATGAATAAAGGAACCTTAATATCTATCTAAACTAAGGGTAAACTATTACGTAAAACAATTCTTAGTATGGTTTAGATTATAATTTGCATCACCACTAGTGAAAATATTTCTGAGAAATTGATTCCTAACTTCTTTAAGAATCAATTGACTTCCAACTATTACTTATATATTCTACTTATTTTACCATATTATACAAAATCATAGACCCATTTTTTCTTATCTTCTTAATTTCTATTTTTAATTTTCTGTCAGATCCTAAGATCTTTTGAAGTTAGAGGGATTAATCTCTCCATCCATGGATGAATCCCATAGCTTCAAGTCACTAAGTAATACTGCAACTTCTAGAAATTTGGGTTCCCCCAAATCCATTATAGGTAATATGTTTTTATCAACCCTGTACCACTAGACTGGTCATCTGACTCTAGAAGATATACTTAGGGATTTTTTAAAATTAGATGGAACTTTGGTTTCTATAACTTGAACTTTTGGTGATCCTTATGTATATTTATATACTACTAGATATTTTACATATATTTATAGTTCTTGATAATTATATAACATATTTCATTATTAAAAATTCATGTGTATCCGTACAAACTTTTAGAATCATCAATATTTTTTAATTTTCAGGGTTTTTTTTATTTTCACTAACTTATACATTAGTAGTTTGCTTCTTTTCCTATTATTCTAATTCAACCATGTTCAGAAACATTCATAGTACCTTCTCATTTAAGATTACATCTCAAATTATGATGATTTTCAATTAATCATCACTCCACAATTGGTATCTAAATTATTTATTCCCATTTCCTATTAAATACAATGATTTTAAATTTTCCTCTATCTGATATTTCTAAATCGTTTCAAGAAGGGTACACAAAATGAAATAAAATATTTTTTGGTGTGAATATTTTGGTAGGTTGTCATTAAAAATTTATTTAGGGATAATTTTTCCTATTTTATAGTTCATACTTCTATGCTTCCATGTTAATTTATTCTACTAATATGATATTAGGTATAACGATGTTCAAAGAAAATCATATAGAATTCTTGATCAAAGACAAGTTAATACTCCTGAAAAATCTATCTTTTTTTTGATTTATAGGTATTATTATCTCAAGAATGTTCCCCATATTCTTATAAAATTTACATAAGTTTCAACCATTATATTCACCATAATTATCAGATATTAAGAACTTTAATTTCTAATAAATTTCCAACTCCTTTATTTCTCTAGTATAAAGGAATCAAATACATCATATTTATTTTTGAGGAAATAATCACATACCTTCCACATGATATAATCAATGAATATAAAAAATTATAATTACCCTCTATGATATTAAACTAGATTAGGTCCCCTGACATCTGTGTGAACTAGATCCTTCTTTTGGGTTCTATGCTTCCGACCATTCAGATATAATGAGACCCTATTCTTCTTTCCGAGAATATAGTTCTAAATGTTTTTTGATACTAGTATAATTAATATTTAAATTTACTATCCCTATTAAAACCTTAATGTTATTATCACTAACAAAACATAGTTATAAATGCAAGACCTATAGAATTTTAGAGGCTGATATTCCAGTGATGTCACCATATCTGATCTTCTAGTTAGATAAAGGGATTCAATTTAAATCCTCATTCCATAATAATGGATACCCAGGAAATTTTATAAACTCAATTATTTAAAGTCATAATGAATCCTTCATCATTTAATTTCCCCACTGAGATGAGTTTCCCCTTGAGATCTGGTACATGTTACACTCCTTTCAATTAAAGAATACTCGAATTCTACATCCAATAATTTTCATCGCCCTTTACAAATGATTTAAATGCTTTATGATCTTATAGAAAAACTTCTCCAAATATTTTATATAAATATATTTCAATGAATTCAGGATTATCTTTTGAGTGTAATTATTCAAAAGATTCAATCACTCATGACTCCATCAGATTATGTTCGGTGAGTATTAGATCACAATGATATTTTATTTCACTAATGGATTTTGAACTTATGGAAGATATTTTTATGGGCATCCCTTGAAATTTATATAATTTTGTTGAATATTCTTTTATTTACTAAAATTAAAACTTATAATCTATAGAAAAATTGACTTTCCATGAATATTATCTATACTATTTTTATTCGATTATCATTGATTTTTCTAATGATGTGAGAGTCCCATTCTGTTAGTATTAAACAAAATACTGGAAGGTTTATATACCTATCTTCTCTTGAAATCCTCATTAAAGATTAAATTTCATAAATCAGAATACATAGTATTGGTCTTACTATATAAACAACTTATTTATGTAACCATTCTACCTCATGATTTAGGTAAAGATGAAAGAAATATAATAATGCATGCATCATCTATAAATGTTAAACTTACAAACTTAAGATGACATATTATCATGTCAAAATCATAGACATGTTATACCATTTATAATCCCTCTAATTACATAATTTAAAATAAATGACTCATCAAGAACACTTTGTTTAAGGTTATCAGTTTTTCATAAATCTCCAATACGGATGAAGTCAGTACAAGTTCAGTTTTATTCTCCTAAATACTGATGTCCATGTTCTATAAAAATGACTTCTGAACCAAGCCTAATGATTTTCTGTATTAAATTTCACATTATATTTTCTCCATCTTTTCATGTTACTCACCTACCAAGTAGTGAAGATCCTTCCAAACATGATAGTCCTTTATCTACATATTCTAGAATAAAAAGATTGTTCTACTAAAATGACCGATCTAAACATTTTCTTCATTCACTTCTATATCTTTTGACGTTAGTATAACCAACTAAAATTCAATATGACTAAGTGGAATGTGACAATTTTACTTATTTTTTGATTGAGTCCAAACTGAATTACCCACTAATAATAATTCTCGAGAAAAAATATTCCTAAAAATAAAATACATTCACTGGATGATTGTACCTTAGGTTCAACTGAAATTTATATTCACTAATATTTTTGCATAGTGGAATTTAATATGTTGGATATTCAAATTCTGTCTTTGTACTCCAGAATTTAGAAGTCAAGATCCAACCTAATCACCATCCAAAAGACAAATTATACACACCAACAAGCACACAAAGAACAAGGAAATAAATAAGGAACACTGATTTTCTATGGTTATTACTTTCATATTACATCAATGTGACAACAACAAAAAACTCTTTATATTAGATAATGTAAAAGGTTCAAAAACATTATGACTTTTTAAGAAAGTGATATAGTTTTAGTAATAAAAAATTGTAATATACTCTACAACTAGGCCACTTTCTTTTATAGAGGTTCATTTCCTATGAAACATGTAACATCTACCTTTGATATTTGTGTACATCCACCTATTGAATTATATATTTTGATGAGGATTACACCAAACCAACTCGCCCAACCAGTAAACTATTCAAGACACCAAAATAATCTTGCATGAAAATCATTTATCATTTATTTTTGAAATTCTAGTGGTCTGAATCATATACTTATGGTTTCTACTTCCACTACTATGATAAGATAGAAGTGAGCTACTAGAGGAAAACCTCAGGTGGGCGACCATTCAGATACTTCAAGAAATATTTCATGATCCAAACATGAATGTATAATTTATCTTTCTATATGTAGACATGATTTAACAAACAATGTATGTTTTTTTGAAATATTTTATGAAGACCATAAGGAATAAAATATGGAAATAGTTAATAGGAATATAATATATGTTAAAGGAACAACTAACCACTAATTGTTTCTATCATAGTAAAAAATCATTTTATTTTTCATCTAAATATATTATGAAACTATAAGTTAAGGTAAAATCACCATGAGTTAAAATATATTATTACACATTCATGGAAAAATATTGGTTTCATGGATTTTAAATAAGAAAAATTCTTGTAGTTCCCAGATGATATATTCATTTATTTTAAAGAAGAAACATTTAATTTATTTATAAAATGTTGAGGGAAAGCATATTTATATATGTTTTTATTATACAATAACTATTTGGAAAATGAAAAATATTTTTGATTTTGGGATTTATTATGATAGAATTATAATTATATATTAATACCCAAGAATCATATTCAATATTTTAGGAGTAATAATTCAAAGGTGACACATCATTTTATATGAGATCTTGTGTAGAAATGATATATTTCTTGGAATTAACTCCCATTGAATATCAACTGGTATATATTTTCAATTATCCATTAATATAATCTAAGGAAAATGTTTTCAAGATTATTCTTAGAATGCTGGAAAAATAATTAATAATCATTAATGATCTATATATTTGAAAAGTTTAAGTTCTGTATATGTTTGAAATAATGTCAGAATATTTTGAAATCTTTATATATTATGCATCAAGCTTCATCATCAATAGAACATAAGAATGTGATATTTAGTGTACTTTAAATGTGTTTAAAATAAAAAAGGATTTATATTACAGTGATATCATCATAAATATTCTCTCTAGTTAAAACTTTTAACATTGTGCACATGAAATAGAGATATAATGAATATTTATCAAAGTTAGATGTGTTATGATCACAAGGAAGCATAAAATTACCAACACAACCTTTGTGGACTAAGATACATGAGTTAAAATACCAATTCAATATGGAATCAGTATTATATCTGTCTCAAAATGGGAATATATTCCTAATGTAATCTAATGATTTAACACAAAACCAATTAACTCTTGGAAAACTAATGTGGAATGTGTCAACCCATGGAGTCATATTATGTTACAATAAAAATTATGATAGCTAGGTAACTCAAGTTAGGGTTATAATTTATAATAAATCAATTCTTATGAAACTACCCTAAATAATATTGAAAGCTATGTTATCTTTTCAACATATCCTCAACATTAAATTATGACTTCATATATAGACCTTCAAATTTTATATACTGTTTAACATTTAATGTGAAGGTAATTTTTTTCTTTAATTTTATTATAGAACCATTTGAAGTTGATTTTTTTGATATGTATCTTGATTTAGAATTCTTTACTCAAATGTTAAGATATTATTACTCTCATTCACTATTATTTTCTTTTGAGTAATTTAGATAAAATAATTGAAAATCATTATAGCATTAGGTAATCATATTATTGTTTCACTATGGTATTCTATCTAATTTCTATCTTAATGGGTCCAAAAAGTAAAATGATTTTATTTCCACGATTCTTCTATGGAAAAATCACAATGACTCCAGTAGGTAAGGTTGAGGTGATGGTAGATGTAGCTTTGACTAAAAGTAAATGTTGTATAAGGAATAAATATTCATCTAAATATCCAATGAAAGCTTTTATTTTGTGATAAATGTTTTATGATAAATAGATAAAAGAGAAATAATATTTCATTTAAGATCACTGTTATGAAGCTCAAATATTAAAATCTTATCTTATAATATATTTTAATTCCTTTAAAATTTCTTGACATTTTTAGATGTATTTATAAGGAATTAGTCTTTATTTTCAATTTAAAATAACTTAATGAAATTTTTAAAATAACATACAAGATAGTCCACAACATCATCTCTTAAAAAGAAAACAGAGATAACACCACTTTGACATCAATTATTGTTATTGAGATGTTTTGGATGGAGTATGTTAGTAATTTTTTGGTAATTTTTAAATCATTTATCCACAATAATTGTAATATCTCAAACATTGTGGAGGTATAAATTTGTTTAAATTTTAGATTAAAACAATTTATTTTGGATAATGAAATGGTTACTAGGGGTATAATGTCGTTCAAGGGTTCTATGGGGGTTTAGGACATGAAAAAAAGGTAAATGTCAAACCTGTTGGTGTTTCATGGTGGGCACATAATCCGAGATAACTGTGTGTGTAAAATATACTCTCTAGAGGAGGGACACAAAGTTAAGTAGACCGTCCATGGGGGAATTCCAAACCAGGATGACTTGAATAAAGGCACTCCACATGATTACCACATGATTTTTCAAATTCTGTAGGCCTCCCTAGTTAACCATTTGACCCAACCCCTTTTGGATAGTGGCTGATGCATGGTTTATGAATGGTTTGAAAAAATATGAGGCCAAACAGTGTGCCCCATTAAAAAGTGATAATTTATGAAACTACCCCTTGGGAATTTATGTTTCTTACACTATTTCTTCTCATCTCAACTATAGTGTTGAACCATTTCATCGTAAGCTTCCAACAAACCATTCTCCTAGGATCCTAAGCTGTTTGGGGTGCCGTTGGTTGTGAATCAATGGTTCAGGTGAGTCTAATCCTTCCCTTACATATATTTTCTAGATTAGGGATTTCAGATTTTTAATTATTCTTATAAAACCCTAAAACCCTAATTTCTAGTGGATGTTATGTTGGGTCTTCAAAGTGTTCTTGAATCTGAATATAAGGACAAGGTTAACGGTGTGTTCATCTTTAGATTCTAGGTAGGTTATCTACAAGTCATATCCCATAGTGTTTTTGTATATTTGTGAATGTGTAGTTGTGATATTGCGTCCCCCATGATGTTTATTGTATGAATTTAGTACGATTCAGTAAAATGGTCATCTAAATGATTATTTCGACCCCTCATGACTCCCATGATATGCGTTGAGGATCATTTTAAGGACTTAGGGCCACCCATGGGGTGTGCCAACCTTCCTGAACATGGTAAATGAAAATTTTAATAATATAGATTTCTTATATTGAAATATAGCCTTTGATAAGTGTGTGCATTTTGTTAGTTTGAATTAAAAATGACACTAATAGTGGAGGTGTATGGTTCTTGCTATTGGGATAAGGGATTGTTTGAAAAAAATGTGAAATAAGGGTTAAATTGTTTAAAGAGAATGTATCAAATTAATTATGAAATTGTAATGGAATTGGGTAAGTGTCTTAGGACATATGAATTTATTAATGTTAAAATCTTTCAATGCTTGGGGAGCTGATTGATAAATTATATAGTCTAATGTATGGTAGTTTGATATTGTGGGTTAATACATGAGAACCATTGAATATACATATTAGGTTATGGAATGAGAAATGGAAATTGATTAAATGGGCTTTGCTAAATAAATGGTAAATGTGCTAATGTGTTAAGACATGATGATGCCTGACATGATGAATGAAATCTGAATTTGAAATTTCATGTGTACTATTTGTGAATGGTTTGTGATATGATATATTTGGTTAATGAATAAATAAGTATGTGGACATGGATAGGTGGTGTGGAATAAAGTACTGGGGCTCCTCCCACAGGTCAGGTAAGACATGTTCTCTAAATCCCACCCTAGAATGCACGGGTTGGGTAGTCAAAATGATTCTCTAAGAACCTAACAGTTTCATTGGATGATACTATTTTAACTGATGCTCCACTATAAGTGTGTTGTGATTATTTATATAATATTTATCCCTTGTGAGACATGGAACTTGATTCATTCACCTTATTCAAGGTAATTGACCGGTTTATGCCATTGTGTAAATGGTGTAAATGCTTAACCCTTAGAAACTATGTTGTGAATAAACTTATTAATGAGGATGTCATAAATGATTAAAATGGAATTGATTTTGAAAATTGTTTAAGTAAATATAAATAGCTAATGGAAACTGAGTTTTCTCTTTGTTTACATTTCTATTTATTTCATACTTTCATGCACTATCTATTTAGACTAGATATTTTGTAGACACTATTGGTGGTGGCCTACTGAGTTGTACTCACACTTTTCCTGGTCTAACATTGGGTTCCTGAGATGATTTCATGGTTGCAGGTCAAGACAAGGGAAAAGGTCCAACTCAAGGTACTTGAGTTCGGCTAGGG
This sequence comes from Viscum album, assembly GCA_963277665.1. Lineage (NCBI taxonomy): Eukaryota > Viridiplantae > Streptophyta > Magnoliopsida > Santalales > Viscaceae > Viscum > Viscum album. Next base: position 224,895,520 of record OY728163.1, read on the forward strand.
ATTTGCATAGAGAAGGATGTAGAGTTGGATTTTGGACCCGTTTTGGGGATTTTTTTGTTTAAATTTATTTTGGGTTTTATTAACTTTTGGCACTAGTTGCATGACATGACATGACATGTTTACAATTTGGGTGTGATTTTACCCTATTTGGAAATGGTTTGAAATTTATGTTCATGTTTTGTTTTTTATTTTTCTTATATTTTTATGTTATATACTGTCGATTACTCTGGTAATGAGGGTATATTATCCCCAACTGACTTACTAGACCCTCATTTCTTTTTAGAATCCTCTGGAATATGGGGAGGTGTGATTGAGTTCAGTGGACACTTGTATTGGGGAACCAGTTTACTAGATTTTAGATTGGGGATGTTACAAAGTGGTATCAGAGAATGAATTTTCTATGACTTACTATTTGGAATGGTAGAAGGGATATTTGGATGTGATAGGAAATGGAAATGAGATCATTCATGGAGTATCTAACCAATTAATGGGGGAAAAACCAAGACCCATGGTATGTAATTAATTTTCTTGAAGTGTGTTGTTACTGTTGAATGATATTTCACTATTGGGCGATGCAATTACTACGTGGTGTGACATTTTTATGATATTTTTCTCATGGAGAGAATGTAACGAGGCTGTGCATTAATGAATCATTTAAAAAAAAGTTATATAGGTATCATGTATTATTATAGGCACACATGTGATGGGTGTGTGAGTCATAAATCGTAAAATTCATTTCACTTCCATGAAAATTTGAAGAAAACTGTGTCTAAAAATGATGATATAAGGGCTGAATAAAAATAATGTTAAACAATAGTTAAATAATTTTGTTCAATGAAGTGTGTAAATGATTTAAAAATATTGATCGTAATAAGTTTTGAATTATAAAATTCACTTAAGAGGAAATATTTTTGTTGTAAAAGAAGAAATGATTTAAAGAGGTGGCTAATTAAAAGCTTTTTAGTTGTAATTTGGTTTACCCCATGTTAACGCAAGACCCACAATAAGAATATATGGGGGTAGTGATGGAGATGTGGTTGTATCCATTTATTTAGTGTATGTCTGATGAGTTCTTTATGGGTAGTATAGATAATTATTTTTTGAAATTGTGGATGCTTTATGTTTTGTGTTTTGATATGTGTGCTTGGAATTTTAGGAAGATGCCACCATGATTTCATGTGTTAGTTTTATGAAAAGAGGACATCACTGAGAACTCTCCTCCGAAGGTGGAGTAAGGGAACCCAGTGAATTGGGGTAACATTGGAGAAGAGAAGTTTTGTGATAAATTTTCCGATTTTATATTAATGGTGGAATAGGAATTATGGTGGGTGGCACCATGTATGTTTGAGATGATTAGGGAATTCCATCTAGAAAACCCTCCAACTTTTCCTAGATGGGGTGGAACAGATGTAACCAAGGTCTAGATGGATTCTTCCAGGCAATTATTGTTTACTTAGAGACTCCTCCTGAGAATAGGTTCAAGACGAAATATTATATGCTATAAGGATATTTGAAGTGCTAGTGGGATATTATGGTTTAGAACATGAAAGTTGAAACTATGGAATTGAAATATTTTCAAGAAATGTTTCTGGAAAATTTCTATCTCGTGTTGTTGAGGCAGGAAAAAGTTGTAGAATTTATTAGATTGAACTAGGGATCTATGTTAGTGATGGAGTATGAAAGAATCTTCACAGATATCAACGATTTATTCACATGTTGGTAAGTGATGGGGTAGCTATGAAAATACATATCTAGGATGAACTTATGCATGATATGTAGTCCCAGTTGAATATTTTCCATTTAAAGCTTTTTAATGGGGTAATGGATCTGTCCCTCATTTCAGAGGGAAATATCAAGGTAGATTCTAGTGGTGGGAATGTATCTCCTGTTTTTTCGACAGAGTGGCATGACTTTTGATGGTAGGAATCACCGTTTTAAGACTTTACCCTAGGGAAGAAGTGGATAGGTTAGTCAGAAGAAAGAACCCGCCTATCAGAGTAGTGCCCAAATTTTCTGTTATTAGTGTGGTAGGACAAGGCACATGCACATTCAGTTCCCTTGAACACTAGTTGAGTGCCATGAATATAGATGGATGGGGAATTTGTAGAGGTTTTGTAGGAACCCTCATCAGGTGGGTAATGAGTGGGGACAAAGGCTAATCTAGAGTACTAGAAGGGGGTTGGGTACCCTATATTTTTCAAGTAGTTAGAGCTCCACTGGACATGCTGATGGATGTGAGAGATGCGATATATGGAATAATGAGAATTTATACCATCTGGGTAGTGGATCTCTAGTAGTTTAAGATAGAGCCTAGGGTAGAGAGGTAGGTCAACTCAACGCAGTTCAATCTACACATAGAGGTGGAGAGTCTAGACCATCAACTATTCAAGGTAAGATTATTATTTCATCCACACTTTCTAGTTCTTTGTTCAATATTGGTGCTTCAAATTAATTATATTTCTCCCTAGTTTTTGGTTGTATTGGGTTTATCAGTTGAATGCATGCATGGGGATATGTTGATTGATACACCATTAGGAGTGCAAGTAGAAAATATCTAGTAGTGTAAGGGATGTGCTCTTGGGGATGGTGGGTACCATATTTTGTGGGAATTATTTGTGCTTGAGATATAAATTTTTTATTTAATTTTAGGTATCAACTAGATAATGTTATAACAAGACCATATCAACTGTTACTACTATAGTTTAACATTCATGAATCTTGGGGGAGACAAATATGTTCATCTTGGTGATTGGGATGTTCTGATAGGCCATGAGGGCCAGTTTTTCCATAGTTGGGTGAACTCAAAGCCTAAATGGATTGTATCAATCTTGAAAATGAGGGAGTAGAGAAGTCAATATTTCATTTGGTGGTGAATTAGTTTTAGGATGTATTTCTTGAAGACTTCTTGGGGATGCTGCTTGAGAGATATGTTGAGTTCATTATGGAGTTTCTTCCAGGAGAAAAACTTTTTTCCATTTCTCCATATATAATGGAACTAGTATTTCGACAAGTCTAAGACTTAGTTGGAGGAGTTATATAAAAAAGGTTTTGTCTATCCTAGTATGTCACCTTAGGGATCTCCGGGGTTATTTACCAAGAAGGCTGATAGATCATTGTACTTATTTTATAATTATAGGAATGTGCATTAGATGATGATTAGGAACCGATACCCTCTTCTGAGAATTGATGATATGTTTGACTAGCTGATAGGTAATTCAATGTTTTCCAAAATTTATCAAATATCGGGGTATCATTAGATAAGGGTGAGGCCTTTCGATATACCATGGATAAGCTTTAGAAGAAGGTATGAGTTGTATTAGTTTTTTGTGATGTCTTTTGTGTTGACTAATGTGCCGATAATGTTTAAATACCCAATGAACCGAATATTTCACCCATAAATGGATTAGTTTTAATTTGTATTTATTGATGAAATCTTAGTGAACTCAAAGACTCTCAAAGATTATTACAAACATCTTGATATCACCCTTAGTACACTAAGATATAATCTACTATATTCCATGATAACCAAGTGACATTTCTAGACTGATAAGGTTCATTTCTTAGGAAACATGGTCTTAGAGGAAGGTGTGTCTATAGACCTTGAGAATTTGAAGGAAGTGGTATCTTGGGAGTATCCCAAGAATGTTTTTGATTGATGTTATCTGGGTTTTGTAAACTATTATCAAATGTTTCTCAATGATTTCCCTGATTCGACTGTAATACTTTCAGGACTTGCTAGTAAGGGAATCAAGTTTGAATGTATTGTGGCATGTGAGAATTTGTTCGAAGAGTTGAAGAGGTTGTTAAACACAACACTAATCCTTACCTTTTATAATCCATGTAAGAAGTATTATTTGTTTTTTTGATGTGTCTAGTGTTGTTATTGGGGCAGTGTTGAGGTTGGATGACCGGGTTGTGACGTATGGGTCATAATAGTGGAGACGTCATGAAAGAATGTACCCCACTCATGATCTTGCGTTAGTAGGAGTGGTGTATGACTTAAAGTGTCAGTATTAATACTTTTTAGGGGAATGGATTATTGTTTATACTGATCATAAAATCTTGAAGTAAATCATCTCCCATCATGATTTTAATCTTCATATATAAATATGGGTTGAGTACTGGAATTATTTTGACATTGAGATGGTTTACACAATGGGAAAGGGAAACATTTTCACAAATTCCATGAGTCAGAAGACTCAAAATCAGGTGCTCCAGGAATCAAGTTTAGAATGAATGATGATGTAATCTTTGTATTAGATGCATCTGATGTACAAGATGGCCAATGTTTGTTGAACTTTGCATAATTGACAGTTGATTAATCACTTCTAAGATAGATCATGGAGTGTAAATATGAGGACCCAAATTTTTTATCTTTCAAGGAATGTCTTAAATGTGGGGATCCCCCTTCTAATCCGACCATTGGAGATCATGAGATTATTTATGTTTATGGCTATGTGGTTGTTTCAGCGTATATGTGAGAAGGGTTGATGCAAGAGTTTCAAAAATCAATGTAGGAAGTGCATCCTAGTTTGATAAAAATGTATCAAAATCTTCATATGCAGTACTGGTGTCCATGGATGAAGAAATAGGATACATGATTTTTGGAATGTTTCTTTACCAACTAGTAGGTAAAGGCTGATCATTAACGACCATGTAGTTAATTGTAGTCACTACCCATTCTGGAATAGAAATTTGATAACATGAGGATGTATTTTTTTGAAGGTATTATGAGGAAACCATAAAAGTGTGATGGAATTTTGGTAGTGTTAGATCAGTTATCTATGGTGGATCATTTAATAGCAATTTGGGAGACTTTCACCGCATACAATTTGGGTGAGTTATATGTGCGGGATATAATATAGTTGCATGAGGTGCTTCCTATGATAGTTTTAGATTGGGATACACATTTTAAATCACAATTATAGAAGGTATTACAAATGGATCTTCATACCCAGGTGTTTTTGAGTACAAGTTTGATCTAGCTGGCAAATGGGAAGTCAGTGAGTACTATTCATGTCACACCTGGATTTTTTTTCTTTTCATGTCATGGTTTTGATCCTGTTCATTGAAAATCCAAATCCTTTTCTTGGGTGTTGGGTGAGATTAATTTTCAGTTTTTAACTTCCATATATGTCTAATCACCCTAACTTGGGTTCCCCATATATTGTTTAGGAGTTTTTGGAGAGAGGGTGGTTATTTTTGATTTTGCCTAACCATGAGCCCATTTCCAATTTTAAAAACCAAATTGGTTTCTTATTGGGCCAAACCACGGATCCACTTCCAATTTAAAAATAATAATTTGTTTCTTTTATATCATTTACATTTTTTAATATTTGTTTAGGGCGAAAGTTAATTGGTTTCCTCAAATATTCCAGAATAAGGAAGGTAAATTGTTTCATATATAAATCATCCAGTTATTACTATTTTTCTAATTAATATTATTTCCCTAGTTCTTCCAGACCTTATACGTCTCTCCAAGAAGTTTCAGGCCTTTAAAGTCTATCTATGGGTGAATATCGAATAGAATACGAAGAGTTTCTAGTTGAAAAGGTGAGTTTCCTTCTCCTTTATCCTCCCTCTTCTTCCTCCTTTCATTATTTATTGGTTTTATAATCTCCTCTAGTCATGATATACCTAGGGTTCTATAATCCCATGATTTTTGATAGGGTTTTTATTCTTTTGGGTATATTCTTCATAGGTTTAGGGTTTGTATGCCCTCAGATGGTGATTTTGGGTGTGTGTTTCCATTTCGCCAAGGATTTGAGGTAGGATATTCCATGAAAAAGCCATTATAATTTAAGTCTCATCATTATAATGCAGTTATAACATTCTTTATATGATATTTGATACTTATAAACCTTGTTTTTAAACATGTTTTGTGGAAAATCTATTTTATGACTTATTTTGTTAACAATATAGTTGTTTTGGTATAAATGTGCACTCCTCTTATTTTATAAGTCATTCCATGAGATTTTGCACTTGGTTTATGGTATTTTGAATATGTTTCAGGATGTTGAATAATTTTATGTCTTCAAAATATTATTTTATCCCTTTTTTAGTGCTTAACATAAGTTGTTTTTGTTAAAGATTGCATTCCATGTGTTCGGAAAATTGCCCGGTTGGCTTTTATGTGTCTTGTGCAATTTAAAATGATTTGTTTGGATTTGTAAATACATTTTAAGAATGTAAAAAATTATTTTGTTATCCTTTTATGGGTTTCCAATTTTCATTTTGTTTTTCAAACAAATGGGTTTTGATTTTCATCATTTTTTGGCCTGAGTTTCTGGAAAATGGCATTTTTTACATTCTTTTGAAAATCGTTGTGTTTTGAATATGCAACCTGAGTGTTTTAACGGATTTATGAATGTGTTTCGATACTATAAATTGTGTGTATACACCTCCTAAATAAAATTTAAATTCATAACTTTTAAAATTGTTAATTTTGAGTAAATGTTTAAATCCCCATTTAGCCTTTCCTAAAAATGATGAATGAGTTTTTGACTTGTATATACCATGTTGTGTCAATTGGGATTGTTTTATGGTTCATGAAATGATTTTATTAAGTTTTTTTAGTTCTGAAAAATTTGGGTGGGTATGTTTTTGTAGTGTGTTTATAATTAAATTAGTGTTTTTGAATGAGTGTTATGTGTAAAGCCTCAATACACACCTTGAAATTATTTTATGAAACTTTTCAGTGGTTTAATTATTTTTGAAAGAAATGTGAAGAATGTTTGTGAGATTTTTGGGTGTTTATGGTATAGGAATGGAATTTTGATTTGAAATGTGTATTTGATAATATGTGTAAATTGATTGAGTACGAAAGGGAATCCCGGGTATCTAGGTAGGCGGACATGTACTAGTATGCTAGTGATCCTGTGGGGTTTGGCCCCTGTTTCACATAGAAAGTTTGATGATGAGAACAATAACTAAACTACTATTATGATGATGTTGTGGGACCACTATGTTTTGTGTATTCTCCATACTAGTGGATCGTGTGCATGAGAACATATATTTATTATGGTTACTTTTACTGAGATATGAGGTACCTAAGGCTCACAACTAACTAGTGCCAAGGGGTGTTCCCATGAATTGTGCTCATTGGCTATTTTGTAATCACTATTGGAATACAGTGTGTTTGGTTGGTAAATTAAGAAATTTTGGTGATTTATTTAAAAGTGTAAATTCTTTAAGGAATCCCTCTTGCAACCTTTTTCCATATTTAAGTTGCACCTATTTGAAAATTGTTACTAGCATTCTTGTTTATGAAACGTGCAATTTTTTGTCTCGTAAAATTTTTATAGCATGTGACCTCATTAAAAAAAATAACTTTAAATTTGTATTTAAACGTTAAATTGATGTTTCTTTTATTTTAAAGGAAGTTCATTGGGAATAGAATATCAGGGTAACCTACAGAGTTTTAATACTCACGCCTATAGTTTTCTTATGTTTTTAGCCTTTGTGTAGGTTTCTGCTTGATTTTGATCACCTTGGGTGACATGTGATCATTTTTTGGGAGAGTGACTAGTGGGGTCACATGAAGTAAGTTGGTTATTGGGTTTGGTAAGTTGAGTTTTTGGTTTAGTTTTACTTTTAGTTTCTTGTACAAAAAATGTTCAGTTCAATTTTTATATAAATGTATTTTGGGCTGCCCATTTCTTTCGGCTCTTTGTTTGATTGTTCATATATGAGATAAATCATTCCCTTTTGTACCCTATTTATTCCCTTGGTGCTTTTCGCCTTCCCAGGAGGATCGGGAACTCCTCTCGGGACTTGTCGTGGGCTGGCTTGGGTGACCGGTTCAGGGTCCACTCGGGCTGGTTCGTGACAAAATGGTATCAGAGGAGGTCATCTCTTAGCAGATCTTTCTTGTTAGAGCACCCTTGTTATTTGGGGGATGTCATGGTAGATAGAGTAGGATTTTTGTGACATGAGGGGTAAGTGTGGTAAGATCATAGTGAACTCCTTCTTGTTCTAATCCTCGGGTTTCCATGGTAGGTCTGGTTTTATTAGCGTCTTTTGTTCTTGTTGATTGTTTGGTGTTGGCATATGACAAGGGGAGTTTGACTAATGACCTCTGTCAGCTGGAAGGGCCTAACAATCCATGTGGATCTAGGGAATGTACCTAATAATTCTCTCTGTATTGGTGTTGTGTTTGACCTATGGCCACCAACCATATGGTCAAGTCACCCACCGTCATTAGTTCCCTTTTGTGGGTTTCTTGGACCTTTCTTGAATTCTGATTTTTTGTTTTGAAAATCCCTGTGTAAGAATTATTGAAATGGGTTTTAAAGGAAGGATAGGAATTTTAAAAGTGTAAAAGGGGTTTTCAAAATTTAAATATTAGAATGGTTTTGGGAAGGTTGTGTTTTTTTTAAAAAAAAATTGGGAAGGAAGTGGAAATGATTTAACGGGATTGAATTTTCCCTAATCTAAACTTGTGGTTTGTTGACCTAAAATGTTTTGAAAGCGTGGATCATTTTAAATTAATTCTGAAACTTTTTTTAAAATGGTGTGTTTTCAGCTATTGAAAAGTGTGTGAATCTGATGAATTGGTTTTTGAAATTTGGTTTTGAGTGGCTGGTGTTTTTCTGGAAAGGATTTTTGGCCTTTATGGTTGTCAGATTATGAAAAGAGACCTTGATGATTTTTTTAAAATTTTAAAGGGATATTTGGAATAGAATGGTTGTTTTTTAAAGTTCTATTAAATGAAATGGATTGTTTCTTAATCAAATGGTTCTTACTGAAGTGCGGCTTGTGTTGTGAAATCTGAAAATGGTTTTTGATTTGGTGGTTAATGTGCCTTTGGAAGGTACATGATTATTTTTTTAATGAAGATGTTTTGTTTTGGGATTCGGTGTTTTCATGGGTTCTCACATGCAATGTTTTCTGGATATATGGATGAATGGCTGGTATGGAATGGTATTTGAGTTCCTGGAGTTGCCTGTAAATGTTCATGTGAGTGAGACTTGATGAAACACCATGGGTAAATGTGAGAATCCACAAAGATAGTTTATTTTTTAAAAAGTGTTTTCTGATGAAATATTGTGGTGTTTGTTTTGAACCGATAGTTTTGTGGATGGTTTATCCTTTGTCTTATAAGTGTAGTCTATTCAATATGCTTTCCTTATGATCTAGAAGTCCCACACTTGTTTTATCTTGAGATGAGATCTTGTTGGTGGATCTATTTTTGGGTAATGTTCAATGGGTTTCTAAATATGTGTTGGATGTTGTGATGTGTCCATGGATGGTTCTCCATTGGTAAGCATTCCAGTTTATCATCCTAGGAATTTGTTTCAAATGTTAAATCCACCTCATAGAATGATACCTCAACCCATTTGTTGAAATAGATATTTGTTTTGGATCAATTTAAATTTCCTTCCCTTTATGGTGATTCTCTCGGTTGTAGTCATTGTGCTCAATGATGTTTAGTTGGTGTTTTTTGTGCCTTGTTCATTCTTCTCCCTGTTCGGAGTGAGGGAAAATAGTATTGTGTATCTCCATGTTCTTGTTTGGGTAAAAAAGTGTTGTTGAATAAGAGTGTTTCATGGTGTCTCTTGATTTGTTTAGTCTTACTCGGAGTGTTATGTGGTACTGTGTGGAACTAAGGGATGTAGTACAAGTTAGGGATTATCAAAGCTTGGCTGTAAGGCAAAAAATTCTTCATCCATCAGAGCTCTAGCCATAAGATTCAGAGCGAATCTGACACATAGTCAGATATCCTAGGATTGTGGGTAGTATTGATAATCTCATTCCTATACCATTTCATTATGGTAGTTCCATTGTTTCTTTTGTGGTTTAAATGGTCAAACTATTATGTCACCTTCCCTCCACTCCTTAATTGGTGGGTGTTTGGATCTGTGTAGAGAGTGTTGGCCTAGTTCTTTCCGCCTCTAATCGAGAGTGGGTTTCTTGAATTTTCATGCTATGTTCCTATCAACTACGGGTTTTATGTTGTTTTTTGGAGAGTTTTGGTGTTCCTATGTAGGTGATTACCAATTCTAGTTCAATTTGAATTCTTTTTTTGTTCATTTCTAGTTGGTCTCTAATGGAAGGGAGACCCACTGCGGGTCTCAAAGATCATTATTTAGGATTTGTCGTATGGTAGTTGTGATTTAATGGTTGGGAGAACATTCCAGTCTCCACCCCAAGTAATTGGATTATTTGAGTGAACTATGGTTTGGGGTGATCATTGGGTTCATTGGGAGAATGCCCAACAATATAGTTCTTGGCCTGGTTGTGGAGGTTGTGGTTTGGTCTTTTTGTTGATTCTCCGAAAGTGGTTGTGAGTTGGTGTTTTGTTTGGGAAAGAGTATTAAATTAAATTGTTGGTGAATGATATTTACTTATCTTTAGAGGCCGAATTATGTTGATAAGGAATCCTTAGGTGTTGTTATATTAGGTTAAAAGAATTATGGATTTATGAGGGCGGATAGCTTTAATGGTGGGGAGAATTGTCACACATAGAATTTTTTTGTTTCATGTCATGGTTTTGATCCGGTTCATTGAAAATCCAAATCCTTTTCTTGGGAGTTTATTGAGATTAATTTTTGTTTATTAACTTCTATATATGTCTAATCACCCAATGTTGGGTTCCCCAATGCTTGTTTCAGAGGTTTTGGAGAGAGGATGGTTACTTTATGATTTGGGGCAACCATGAGCCCATTTCCAGTTTTAAAAACCAAATTTGTTTCTTTTATAACTCCTTTGTTTTTAAATATTGTTCACCCATTCCACTTCATACTTTTCATACAATGACATATTAAAACCATAATAACATTTTTTACCCCTTAATAATTCATAATCATGGTGAATTTGGGTTACTTAATTTGGTATTGGGCCAAACCATGGGCCCACTTCCAGTTTTAAAAAAATAATTTGTTTCTTTTATATATTTTTCAATTTTTAAAATTTTTCGGTTCATCCACATCCCACTCTAAGAAAAAATACCTATCCCCACTACCATTATCTAATTTACCTTTTTGGAGCTCATTGGTAGTGATTATTTGGGCGAATGTTATCAGGTTTCCTCAAAATCATCCAGTATCGAGAAGGTAAATTGTTTAATACATATATCATTCAATTTTTACTATGTTTCCCATAAATATTCTTTCAATGGTTCTTATATACCTTAGGAGTCTCTACAAGAAGTTTCAACACTTTCTTGATTCTCAAAGGGTGTAGATCTAACGGAATACGAAGAGTTTTATAGTTGAAAAGGTGAGATTCCTTCTCCTTTATCCTCCCTCTTCATCCTCCATTCATTATTTATTGGTTTTATAATCTCCCCTAGTCATGATATACCTAGGTTTCTATTATACCATGATTTAGGATGGTGTTTTTGTTCTTTTGGGGTCGGTCTTCATAGGTTTAGGGTTTGTAAACCCTCCGATGGTGATTTTGGGTGTGTGTTTCCATTACGCGAAGGATTCGAGGTAGGATATCCATTGCACAAGCTATTATCATTTAAGTATTATCATTATCAGGATGTTGTAAACTTATTTATATGATATGTTCTACTATGAAAACGTAGTTTTAAATGTTTTTTGAAAATTATATTTTATTATTTATTTTGTTAAAAATATAGTTGTTTTGGTATAAATGTGCACTCCTCTTGTTTGATAAATTATTCCATGAGATTTCGCACTTGGTTTACAGTATTTTGAAGATGTTTCGATATCTTGAATAAATTTATGATATGAAAATGGTATTTTATCCCCTTTTAAGTGGTTAACAAAAGTAGTTTTGTTAAAGAGGGAATTCCATGTGTTTGTTAAATTGTCGGGTTGGCTTTTATGTGTCTAGGGAAATTTAAAATGATTTTTTTGGTTTTATAAATACATTGGAAGCATGTAAAAAATTATTTTGGGATCCTTTTAGGGCTTTCCAATTTGTATTTGGTTTTACAAACAAATGGGTTTTGTTTTACAACATGTTTTGGCCCGAGTTGCCGGAAAATGGCCCGTTTTACATTCTTTTGAATATGGTTGTGTTTTGAATATGTAGTCTGAGTGTTTTAAGTGATTTATTATTGTAGTTTGGTGATTTAAGTGGTGTTTATACATATTCTTAATAAAATTTAAATGTATAACTTTGTCAAATGTTAGTATTGATAAAATGTTTAAAGGCCCATTTGACCTTTCCTAAAAAAGAAGAATGAGTGTTTTAATTGTATATACAATGTTGTGTGAATTGGGATTTTTTATGGTCTATGAAATGATTTTATTAAATATTTTTTGGGCTTAAAAATGTGGTTGGGTATTGTTTTGTTGTGTTTTTATAATTAAACGACTATTTTTGAATGAGTTTTATGTGAAAATCCCCAATACACTCCTTGAAATTATTTTACAAAATATTTTAGTGGTTTATTGATTCGTGAATGAAATGTGAAGAATGTTTTTGGTATATTTGTGTGTTTATGGTTTTGGAATGTAATTTTTATGTGAAATTTGTATTTTATAATATGTGTAACCTGATTGAGCAATAAAGGGAATCCCGGGTATCTTGGTGGGCGGACGTGTGCTAGAATGCTAGTGATCCGATGGGGTTTGGCCCCTCTTTCATGTAGAAAGTTTGATGATGACAACACTAACTAAACTATGATGACGATGATGTTGGGTGTCCACTAGGTTATGGTTATTCTCCCTATTAGTGTCTTGTGTACACGAGAACATATATTTATTATGGTTACTTTCACCGAGATACGAGGTATCTGGGGATCACAACTAACTAGTGCCGAGGGGTATTCTTGTGACTAGTGCTCATTTGCTATTTTGTACTCACTGTCGACATACGGTGTGTTTGGTTGGTAAATTCTTTATTTTGGGTGATTAATTTTAAAGTTTATATTATTTAAATCATCCCTCTTTAAAACCTTTTCCATTTTTAAGTTGCACCTCTTTGAAAATTGTTACTAGCATTCTTGTTTATAAAACATGTAGGTTTTTTCCTAGTAAATTTTTTAAAGCAAGTGACCTCATTTGGAAAACATAGAATTATATTTGTATTTAAAACTTGAAATTTATGTTTCTTTTATTTTAATGGATGTGAATTGGGATTATAATATTAGGCTAACCTACTGTGTTTCAATACTCACACCTACAGTTTTCTTATGTTTTTATCCCTTGTTAAGGTTTCAGGTTGAGTTTGATCACCTTGGGTGACGTGTGATTATTTATTTGGAGAGTTACCAGTAGGGTCACATGGATTTACTTGGTTATCAAGTTTTGTCCCTTGAATTTTTGGTTTAGTTGTACTTTTAGTTTCTTGTAAAAATAATGTTCTGTTCAATTTTTAAATATATTTATTTTGGGCTATCCATTTATTTCTACTATTTGTTTGATTGTTTATATATGGGAAAAATCGTTCCCTTTTTTACTCTATTGATGACCTTGGTTCTTGTCTCTATCCTGGGAGGATCGGTAAGGCCTCTTGATACTTGTTCTAGGCAGGCCCGGGTTACCGGTTCAGGGTCCACTCGGGATGGTTCGTGACAATTCAAGTACTAGAGGACAAATCGAGGGATTGTGTCCTAGAATTTTGTGTGCCGCTAAAAAATCATTTGGCACCCATTTAGTTTTTTACAATAGTAGTTATTAGGATACAGTTTATATGGAACTATTTGAGTCACTTTATGATAAACCATATAGATCCCCATTATGCGGGTTAGAGGCTGGGGAAATAGAGTTGTTGAGACTGAGTCTTTTTTAGGAGAAATAGAAATTGAATTAGTTGACTCAGAAATGAATAAATAAAAAAGAGTACGATGAAGCCATATGAAGATCATCATTAGTGAGCTCTTTGTTTTGTGGTGGGTGGTCTTGTGTTTCTTGAAGTTTCACCAAGGTTTAATCACTATTAGATTTTAAAATAAGGTATATTAGCACCTAGGTAATGAGACTATTTGAGATTGTGGAGAGAATTAGTCTATTGTCATACCGACTAGCTCTTCCACAATGATATAGTGGTATGGAAAATGTCTTTCACATGTAACAAATTCAGAAGTTCAACCATGACCTAGCTCATGTGGTCGATGTTGAGGATGTTGGGATTTAGGATGATGCATCCTTTGAGGAGAATCCTATTTTCATGATGGACCGCAATGAGAAATTTACGTGGGGAAAGATTATTCCCTTCGTTAAAGTTTTATATAAATATTTTATTTTTCAATAGGAATCATGGGAAAGGGATTCAGATGTGCGACCATAGTGGCATGACCTTCTTTTTCAGAAGCTCAATGATGCTTGGAAGCATAGATCAATGATGAGCCATTATAAGGTGTGGAAGTTGTAAGATCCTGGAATCGTGACTGTATGTACTTGTTTAAATTTTTATTGAAACCTCTTGATTTTGGTTAATGGAATGGTTACAAAGTTTTTGGGGTGGTTTGGGGGTGTTTTGGGGTATTGGGACATATAAAAAGGGAGAATAGACATCCCGTGCTTGTTGCATGGTTGGAGAATGGTTGTAGACAATCATGTTCCCAAACCTTGCTAGCCCAGAAGAGGGGAGAATAATTAAGTAAACAATGCAAGGGGGAATGGAAAACCATGTAACTTTGGATAGTGTAATTTTGCATAGTTCGTTCATAGTTTTTCAAAATCTGTGGGCCTTCCTAATTAAACGTATAACCCAACACATTTTGAATAGTGTTAGGTTCATGGTTTGGGCAGAGTTTAGAAAAACATGCATCCAAACCATGGACCCAATTAAAAAGTGTTAATTTATGAAACTACCACCTCAGTATTTTGTTTCTTACCCAATTTATTCTCCATTTATTATCCTCTCATCTCTAGTTAAAAACAATTTTTACCCACTATTACAAGGGACCGTTCTCCTTCGATCCAAATCCATTTGGAGCATTATTTGTTGCAAATCGACGCTCTGGGCGAATATAATCCTTCCCTTATAGCTATTTTTCAGATTGGTGATTGTAGATTTGTTCTTCTTCTTCCAAAACCCTAAAACCTACTTTTCCAATGGATCTTATGTTGGGTCTTGAAATGGTTCTTTATTCAGGATCTAATGTTAATGTTATGGGTTCATTCATCTTCATATTTTAGGTAGGGGGTCTACAAGTTATATCCCATTGTTTTTTTAGACTTGTGCATATTTAGTTGTGATATTTCTCCCCCTTGATGTTTATTTGATGTCGTTTGAAGGATTTAGTAAAATGGTATTCTAAAGAAGGATTTAGACCCTCATGATTCTTGTGGGATGCATTTAGGATGATTTTACTAATTTAGGGCCACCCTTGGGTTTCACAAAACTTCTTGAACATGGTAAATGGAAATGTTTAACATAGAGTTGGCTTATATTAAAATAGAGCCCTTGATAAATGTTTTTATATGTTAGTTTGAATTATAAATGACACTAATAGTGGAGAGGTCTAGTTGTTTTTAATGGAATAAAGGATTGTTTGAAAAAATGTGAAAAAATTTTGATGGTTTAAATAGAACATGTGAGATGGATTATGAAATTTGAATGGAAATGGGTAAGTGGGTTAGGAAATAAGAATTTAATAATGAAAAAAGGGTTAATTCATGGTGAGTTGATGGATATGTTAAATTGGTTAATGAATGGTAATTAATAATTGGGGGTTAATTTATGACACCATTGAATATAATTATTGGGTAAATGAATGATAAAGGGAAATAGATTAAATGTGCTATGCTAAGTTAATGGTAAATTTCCTAATGAGATAAGACTTGATAATGCGTGACATGTTTAATGTAATGTGAATTTTAAATGTTATGTGTATTGTTTGTAACTATTTTTTTTGATATGATATATTTGGTTAATCGATAAATAAAATGTGAACATGGCTTGGTGGTGTTGGATAAATAACTGAGGCTCCTCCTGTGGGTTGGGTTGGACTAATGTTCTAAACCCCATCCTAGAATTCATTGGTTAGGGAGTAGAATTGATGCTCTATTACCCTAATAGTTCCATTGAATGAGACTAAATAAATAATTCTCTATGGTTAGTTTGTTATTAATCACTTATAGAATGTTTATCCCTGGTGAGATAAGGAACTTGAATCATCCCCCTTATGCATGGTAATTGATTGAATTATGATATTGTGTAAAGGATGCAAATTCTTAACCCTTGGAAATTGTGTTGTGAATGAAATTAGTAAAGAGGATAACATAAATGATGAAAATGGAATTGATGTTTAATATCCATGAAGTTAATATTAATAACTAAGGCCACCTGAGTTGTCTCTTGGTCTATATTGTCATTTATTACATACTCTTATTTATACTGGATATTTTTTAGACCTCTTTGGTGGCATCTTACTTACTTGTACTCACACATTTATCATGCTACCATTGGGATCCTGAGAAAATTTTATGTTTGTAGGTCCAGACAAGGGGAAATACCCAGTGCATGGGAGTTGAGTTGGGATAAGGATACACATGTAAAGGATCTATACTTGGTGTCCAGACTCATTTTGGGGATTTTTCTATTTGGATTTATTTTGTGTTTTCTTCACTGTTGGAATTGGTATCATGAAATAACATTTTTACTATTTGGGTGTGATTGTACCTTGTTTTAGAATGGTTAGTAATGAATTTTTCTATTCTATTGTTTATTGTTTCTATTATATATTATGTTTACTACTGTGAATTACAATTTTATAGAGGGTATAATATCCCCAAGTGACTTATTATACCCTCACTACATGTCGACAACCTCTGGCGTATGTGGTGTGCTTGTGGTCATGTGACAACTCTGCTCGAGGAACTAGTTTAATGGGTTTTGGTTTGGGGACATTACAAGAATGAATTTTTTAAGGAATCTATTAATGTTTTTTTTCATTTAGTCAAATTTTGATGGGACTGAGATGTTTTTGTTAAATTCTAAGAACTAGTTTCATGAGAAATTTATTCAACTTGTTAAAGCATAAAGGTTAGTTGACTATGATAACATAAAGATATAAGATATATATTTGTTTAATTTTATACTATTAAATAATATTTTCTAATATTCAAGGTTTAAAATAATGTTTACATATTCTATATTATAAAAGAAATAATGATAAAACTTTTCACTGATACATAGAAGGTTTATATGATGTCTTATTAATAGGATACATATTCTAATATATGAAAATATAAGTAAATAAGAGAATAAAACTACATTATAGAGGTTAAAATAGGCAATATACTAATTTAATAATAAATTTTAAACAATGATTATATTAATTACCCTCATGTTTTGTTCTAGGAAAATAATATCAGAGATCATCTTGAGGTTCGTATAGTATAAATAATCTCAAATTTTCTCATGGAAAAGATTAATTGGAAGTAGTGGTGCCTTCACTAGATTTTTAAGAAGAATTATGAATAATAATTAGAAGAAGTAAGACCTAAAAAATTTAATAATTTCATTTATAAGTATTCATTTGTAATAAAAATTAATTAGGTGAAATTGGAAGTGAAAAATTTAACGAATAAACCAATTAACAACATGAAAATTTTGATATTTCTTACATTTGACCAATATGACCATCTATAAAACACTGAACATGATTAGGTTGATCATAAAGGATTTGTTGAGATTTTTTTATAGTTAAATAAATTCACAGTATAGATATAAAATTTCATTAATTTTAAGCATGAAATAGTTCAATTAAGTAATTTTATTATCCATTTTAGGAATGATGCATTAAAAATTATATATTTTAGAAAGTTACATACCTTTGAGGAATTTGTGAAGGAATTGTTCAAGTAATATCAATGAAAAGAAATGTAATCATAGAAGATATATGAGGAATTTCAGAAGTCATCTAAACCATCAATGATGGTAAGTACTTTAAGGAAGGAGAAAACTTATGATCCATCATAATTTAGTCTTAATAAATATATTTTTTTCACTAAATAAGTTAATAATATCATTGATAATATTAAATAGATGGACAAAATAGAAAATTTGGCGGTGGTCAATGTTAATAAAGGGATGCATACTGAGGAAGGATCCCAATTAGAGAATGGTTTAGTAAGTAAAAGATGAAGTTCAAGGGTGAATCTACCTATTATAAAGAATAAGTGGAGTATTTATTTAATTATTGATGATGATGTAGATGAAGATTTTACCATTTATATTATACTAGAATAAAATATTCGGATCACATCATTTCCATTAAATGATACTATTCTAGTTAAAGAATATATTTTTAAATTTCCTCCATTAAATCCACAAATTTTGTCTGCAATTCATATTAGAGGGGAAAAACATTTTATGGAAACTTTTCTTAAAAATAAAATGAATGAAATATAAAGTAATATATCATAATATATTATTAAGTAATTTGATATCTTAGTTACCTTGGATTTAGGAATAGAAAAAATTATCCATAAAGTGGCCTCATGTTTTTATGTTCAAGGAAAAACCGTTGACAAAATAATAATAATTAAAGAAGTTGTAGTGTATATTGTAGAAGTATTTATTAAATGGGCTGAAAAATATAATTTAGAATCTTAGATGAAATATGAGTCTATTAGAAATTATGAATAATATATAATCTTTTTTTGTTTTAAATTTTATTCTATAATATTGTATTTATACTACTTATATATTTCTTAATATGATATAAATTTATCTCATGCATCAAACCATTTAATTACACTATTTTTTTGGATAAATTTGAAGGGTGTGAAGATATTTGTTGGAATGGATGTTATTTTTTTAGTGTGTTTGAAGAATAATCAGGTGACATATTTTATCAGTTATTTTCTTAATATACAATTTTGATAGTTTTATATTAATATTATATATATTGTTAGGATATGAGCTATTTTTGTTTCCATTTTAAAAAACTTCATGATTATTGGATAAATGATATAATAATATCATTATTTTTATAATTTTAATATTCTTTGTTTATTTAAAATTTTAAGAATTTTTTTATTTGATTTTATTTTTTTTTGTAAATTTGAAAAGTATATTACGAAATAAGTTTGAAATCCCTAACCATTAGACACTACTATAATGATGAATTGAATGGATTATATGTGGGAACATCACATAAAGAAAATATGAGTAAAATTTACTTCAGAGTCTAAGATAATAATTAGAGATGAACATACTGAGTATTCCAATACAATATTTTCAATTATTCACTCTGATTTTTTTATTTATTTGACAAACTAAACTCAATTACATCCCTTTTTATTTCTTCTTTGTGTATGTTGTAATTCAAAAAATATTTTGAAACTCTATTGACTTCTATAGAATCTTAAATATTTTTAAAAATATGATGTTAGTCTAATATATTATGTTTAAGGCCAATGTTGTGTCATGAATTATTATAAGATAAAGATAACCCAATTAATCTTATATTATATTTCTTTAATTAAGTTTAGATATAAATTTGTGGAAAATAGTGTAAAAAATAAATAAATAAAGAGAATATGTAAATTTTATAAAAATAAGTCAATATGCACTATATCCAAGTGGAAATACTAAGCTTAGATGTTTCAAAAAACTACATAATTTATCTAACATATTTTTGAGGAATAATAAAGGTTATGGTGGATAAAAAAATTATCATTTTCGTCCATGTGACTAACATATAAAATCCCACTCACTGTTTTGAAATTTCACATGATAGTGTCATATGAAGAATAATCTATCAATAATTAATGAATATAACATTGAATAGAAAATTCACTATCAGGTAATGATTATAATAGTTAACTAATCTAACACATTATTATGTATTTTTCATAAAACATCATCAAAAAATAAAAATATAAAAATTTGAATATGTAGAAAATGAGAACCCAGTTATTAACCAATGGGAAATTTATATTTTGAAAACCACTAGACCAAACCATTGATCGTGATCTTGAAAACCTTCTACATTTTGATGGAGAGATTTATCACGGTAAATTTTATGAATAGATATTTATGAGAAAAACATGAGTACATATTATGAAGATCGATTCACTACTATCTTACAAAATATTTCCATTTTATACTACTAATATTTTTTTAGTGTGATCTTGATTCTATAATTCTTCTCATATTCATAATTTAAAAATTGATTTTGTTTATGTTGAGTTGTAATTCATATATTTATTTTATAGTGATATATCATGGTATATAGTTGATGATTTTCATATAAAATCATTTTTCTTGACCATTTTATAATTCCATTTAAAAGGTATATGTCTATATTTGGGTTTACTTCCTAATGAAAAATAAGAAGTGTTTTAGTTGTGCCTACATTAGGGGAGGAAGGGATTAAATGGGTTGTATCCCACATAAAAATCTCAATTTCCCACCATAAGTAAAATTTGGAATCAATTAATCCAAAATCTTAAAATCACTAATGATCATTTGGAAATTATTAACTTTGGTGTTGATAATATATGTGTTTATATTATCTTTTAATATTCATAATCCCCAAAATAAAAGACTGGTGGCTGATTAAAATTTATATTTTCAAGAGTTACTAATGTAATATTCACTTGTGTAACTAAATTTTCCCTATTTATGGAATAAACCTAAATAACATTAATCCATCAACGACATCCAAATTCATATTCCTAGATGTTCTTTGATTCTAACCCTCTGTGGAATGTAAATAAAAACCCTGATCCTGACATAATATGTTCAAAGGTAAAACCAATTTGATAAGAATATTGTATTCACCAAGATCTTATCCCTAGATATCTTTTGACCACCATGATTGGCTATAAAAAGTTAATATCACAGAAAATCATAGACCAGCAAGGATTAGTAGATTAAAACCAATTACAATATAAAATTGTTTCCATTAATCATAAATTTTTATGGAATGAAGGCAATAA
The DNA here is from genome assembly GCA_963277665.1 of Viscum album. NCBI lineage: Eukaryota > Viridiplantae > Streptophyta > Magnoliopsida > Santalales > Viscaceae > Viscum > Viscum album. Next base: position 224,916,339 of record OY728163.1, read on the forward strand.
GAAAATAACTAAAAGTAAAAAAATTGAACTCGAATCTGACATACTAAATAATTCAGTCCATGATTTTTAGTTTAACAAATATACAAAGGGTTGATCGTTTGTCTATATTTACATAAAATCAAGGAATTTAATGTTGTAAAAAATTCTCTAGGATTCTTGGATTCTAGCAACCCTCTAAAAACCTCATTAGTTGTTACTATAATATCAAAGATGATCCAAAAAATATTACTTCTATTTATTCATTCTTGGTTGGGAATTTTAGATGTTCTCATATCAGGATAGTTTATAGGCTTTCAAATTAATAATGAATCTCAAAATCCCATATGGAAGGATTCAATAAACCATTACTAATAAAAACATTTAAAAAATATAATAATAGTTTAAGTGTACTCTGATTTATTCAAACAAGGGCATGGGTGACTTCATTTATAAAATTATACAATAATAATAAGTGTTTTTTTATTAGCAAGAACACTAATAAAAATTATAACTAAAAACATACACACACAAACATAGATATATATTGATTAATAAAAGTATTGACAAAATGTTTGTTTCTCCACATATTAGATAATAATAAATTATAGGAATATTCAGTACATGTTGAGGTAAAAATATGAAAAATAATGACATATTTTATATTTTGAATATAGAAAACATAGTTAAATTTTAGGTGCATGGTGATATATCAAATATTATAATAAATAAATAAATTTTATATACTTTTTAAAATGAATAACGATACATCTATTTTCTTTCGTGTGTTATTAGTTATTTTATTATTAAATATATAATAATAGAAAAATTAATGTTTTTAAATAAAAAATATTATATATATGGGAATATAAATAGATATGTTACATTAAATATAGTTATTTTTTGAAAGTATAAATGATTACTCAAATATTTAGAAACAATTAGAGGATTTAGATTGACATATGTCTTCTGAATAGTTTAAAATTATGAAATTTTTGATATTGATACTTCATTAATATAAATATGGAAGTTGGGTTGTGTGGGAAAATGGGAAATTGCAATCAAATGTTTGAAAAAAATTAAAATTTTGGATTGACTAATACTGAGTACAAAATTCCCTTTCACATCTCTATCATAACATTAATATTGGGTGGTCATGAATAGTAATAATAAATTTTTTTGTTCAGTTCACTTAAAAAAGAACTCAAATATGAAAAAATATTTGAAAGAAAAATTGATTGTATTGGTGTTTTCCACAAGTAAATTAGTATTTGAAAATAGAAAAAAAACATTTAAACCTATTGATTTCCCAAGAATTTTACTATCGTTTTTTAAGACTAAAAGGTTAGAAAATGTTTTTCTTAATATCTAATTATTTAAAAAAATGTTATATTATAACCTAAAATATTTCATATAAAATATACCTCAAAGTAATTTATCTTTTTATATAACCCTATTTTCTTATTGTGATATTTATGTTTTGTAAATAATATTGATTTTTGAATAAGGAAAGACTAAAATATATGTGAGTAGATATTTAATGAAGTGCATTATATGTATACATTGTATATTATTTTTCTGATTTTAGTATAAATTTTATATTAAAATTAATATTATTTTGGTAGTTTTAGAATGATTGTAAATATTATAATAAATTAATAAACTATTTTAATTGATGATTTTCTTTATATTTTTAGTGTATGTTTTCTATTGGTACATATACTTTTACAAACCAATAATTTTTTTAATAATTATATTCAATACATATTTTAAATAAATATATTTGAAAAAGTATACGTAATATGGTGTATACTATTTAAATTATAATATTATTAAAATGAAATAAAATTAATATTTATTAAATAATATGATAAAATTGTTAATTTATTTTCAATAATATTATCATTATCATTATATTAATTGTTATTATATAATATTTACTGTAATATAATATTAATTTCATATAGTTAATATTATTACAACATTAAAGGTATGAAACATTAATTTAAAAGTTATAATAATGGAATTTAATTTAAAATATTCCATTCATTTTAAAATTTTGAGATATTTTGGTGGGTGAATGATTTACATAACTTTTAAATTTTATTTATATAATAATAACATATATGTTATTATATTTAAATAATATAATAAATATAATTAACAAATTGTCCAATTATCAATAAAATATATTAATATAAATAAATTTTTATTTAAATTGAATTATATTATTATCATATAGTTAGAATCATAAATATTTAATAAAGAATAGTAATAATAATAATAATAATAATACTATATATATACACATATTTATTTATTTTATATTTTTTATTTATAATATCATATAATTTTTTAATAGTACTAATTAATTATTATTTTATAGTTTTAGGTTTTATGATGGAGATAAAAACATCAATTCCAGAGATATAGGATGTATAAGAACATGAATGGGGAGAGGGAAAAGAATGAAAATGAAATTATATATTCAAAGTAGCAAGTTAGAATGTGGGTTGAACAACCCTAGACTATTTGGGTATAAGCATGTGTAATTTTACCTAAACCAAAGCATTAAATCCCTTTGATAAAGGATGAAATGTCCATTGAAGTTATAATATCACATTCATAAGTATTTTTTGTGAGTCATACCCTACTGGGGGGAGGGGTTAATGTGGTTGTAAATCATTATAGAACCCAACCTAAATCACTAGTTAGAAGCTGATGTTCCACATGCCCTCATTCTTATCTCCCCATACACAAGAGGCTTCTCACTAGTGATGACAGTGTAGATATTTTGTGGGGAGACTATACTCTTGATAATAATATAAATACACTGAAATATAAAAACATATACATAAGTTAACTAAACATTATAGTACAAAATAACATAAATAAGAGGTTGTTAAAGATTTCAAATCAAGCCACACTATTTCAAATGAAACAGACCCCAAATGTGGCATGTTAATATGAGTATGTGGTACAAGATGAAAATAAATAAAATATATTACAATATCTATCCAATTTTTTTTCCTAATTTTTGATCCAAATAAAACTCTAATATCCTCAACATCCCATTATTACACCCTTTCCCTTCTCTAGATCCCTGATTATGATGTTTTCATGTGCATTGAGATTCCCATGATGGGTGTTAGTTTAAACTCATTAGGACACCACCAATTCATCCTTAACACAAGTTCACATTTATATATTGGTGTATTTCATTATGGATAGTATTTTTGTAAAATACCAAGTTTATAAAATGAAACTTTGATTGATAATATATAAAACATGCAACATTAAGCTTAAATGAAGTATGAAATATTATTATTTAATTATTATAGTTATTACATAATCATTACATTTGTAGGTATAAATACTATTAACCGCACTATGAAATATTTATATAGTTCTAAATAAAAAAAATTTAATGATAAATTATTAAAAACTAAAAACTCAATTTTTCTGAAAAGTAATTTTATGCTTTAAAAATAAGTTTCCATAAAAAAGTAAATTTTATTGTTTTTTGTAAGTAAATATTATATTTAATCTCTACCGTTTGTATAAAATGTACATAATAAAATAATTTTATTTTTTGAATAACCATATCAAAATTATCTTAGGGAAAATTTTTGGTATTTTTAAGAAATGATTGATTTGTTAATGAATAGTGAAAAATACCATTTTTGTAAACCTATATTTTCATTTCATTTAAAAGAATCATTATGATTAGAATTTTATGTTATACTAAAAAATTAATCATTTGTTATATAAAATCTAGTTCATTATATATGAATCATAATTATACATTATTTTGCTATAAGTTCATTTTGTGCTTAAAAACACATTCCTTAAAACAATAAATTTTTATGTGCACACTATGTTTTCATCTAAATTAATTAAATAAATCACTACTAATAAATTATTATGTTATCCCAACCAAGTTAAATATCTTGATGGGGGGGGGGGGGGTAGGGGTTGTGGTGATTTAGGGAATTAAAGATCAAAATAAATTCCCCTCTGGTTCTTGTTTCATAGTTAAACAAATCACTTTTCTCTCTATTTCCAATAGAAATGTATGAAGAAAACAAAAGTATGCACAAGAAAAAAAAATTTAATTAGTTCAACAACACTGGGATAATTCCAAGGATAATACAAAGGATATGTTTCTATGTACCAAAACTACTAAGGTTAACTCCTATTACAATGTTTAGAGTTGACTCACTACCCCTATTGGTTTATAACCAATCACAATGAGAAAGTTCACTACTATCTCAACTGAAATGTTCCCACAACTCCTTCAGAAGAATGTTTTTTTGAAAAATAAAATAAATATAATTTACACAAAATTGGTTAATCACTAAGTTTCACTTTTAACCACTTGATGAATACCTATTTACCAAATATTTACTAGGAAATCCATTCTGGTTTACATGGGATTTACTTTTAGAGATCCCTCTTTCCACCCTTTATGAAAATGTCCAATTATTCACAAAAATATCCTTATTTCATGATTCCACATACTTTTTTGAGTCTCACTACATTCATTATACTCACACATCCTTCATAAAGCTCACTCCTTTAATGAAGAGAACTTATCCTTCATGATGCTGATAAATTTCACGATGGTTAATGATTTTGTGACGTTTAAAGAGACTTTATAAACACTATTTCCCCATTAAGAAAACAATATTATGAAAAACTTCATTCAAGAAAAAAAATCATTTTCAAACCACCTTTACAAAATAACTTCATGGACTACCTTTTCAAATTCAAAACCTTTAGATTTTCATTAAGCCTTTTTTATTTCAAATAAAGGGGTAGCCGCCTTTTTATAGGAACTTCCTAAATTTTACGAAGCTTCTTACATCACAACTATAATTTTACAATGACCTCTCCTATTTTTTGTGACGCTCCTTGACTTCTGGTAATATTCAGTGAAATTTGCTATTCACAAAGCTTCTCATACATGAAACCTTACTATCATTCCTTCTTGCTAAGCCAATTTTCTTTAAGCTTTACACCCTCATGAAGCACTGATATTTTGGGAAGGAAAAACGTTCAAAAACCCCAAACCTTCATGAAATTCATTACTTTTCCATACTTTTTTAGGCATTCTTGGAAATCCAACTTTCACAAATCATGATTCATCCTCCAAAATTTGGACCCAATTTTTTTAAAAACATTGGAAAATGGTGCCCCCATGTATACAAAATTTCATGTACCACCTATTGATTATCCATTACTTTGTCTTGGATATTTCTCAACATACATTGTCAATAATCTCTTTGAAATTCCCCCATTGAATTTGGAAACCTTCTTTGTCAACAAACACAATCATCTCAACAACTCTCCTAAGCTACAACGAGGGATTTTTTCTAATTGATTATAATTAAATGTATATACAATGTCTTCATTATATTATATTCAAATTTTCGTATTTACATGCATTAAATAATAATAAGTATATTTTTATAAAAAAATATCCATTTTATTAAATAATAGTTTTTATTTTGTTTTGTGGGTTAAATTTAAAATTAACTTCTTCTAATTCTTTAAATAGAATTTGAAAAAATGGATTCCATATTCAGAATCTTTATAATTAATATTATTTAATAATTTTACCATAATTTTTTTTATAAATATTATCTATAGAAAATATTTGTCATCATTGTAAGGGAGAAAGAGGTAAAACATTGTAAAAACTATGGGGTAAAGATTTATAATCAATCTAACAAATGATTTATCTTCTTTTATGAGTTACGTTTAAAAAACTATACATTTAAGGAGATAAATAATGAATTTCAAAAAATTATTTTTAATTCTAGATCCCAATATTGTCTTTTGAGAAGTTCTGTTATATCAGATTCAAATTAAAAACTATTTTTTAGTTTCTGCATTTAATGGATTGTTTAGAAGATTCTTTTTTATTTTGGACTGTTCAAAAAATATAAAAATATGTTTTCTTATTATTTTACTAAAAACATTTATTGAAATAAATTTATTAATTTATTTCATGGAAAAATTAATTTTATGATTTAAGCATATATTTTCTAAAAAATTAATTTTCATGCGTTTTCTATATTTATAATAGTTGTAAATTTTACCACATATAGATATTTAGTCTAAAAATATGGAACCAAAATTTTGAATAATCATTTCTGAATTTTTTAGTAATTTAATTTTTATTTTTTTATTATAATTAAGTTATCATGGTATAAATCTATGTTATCAAGGTTAAGGATAAATTGCGTTTAAAGTGGTTTAATTATGAGATGAGGTTTTAAATGTTTGCAAAACATTTATAAATATTTTTGGTTTATTTTATTTAATACTATAAAATCATTAATTCTTTATTAATCCAATTTAAAACCAATTTTACATGAGTGATAATTTATAATATTTCAACAATTTAAAAAATTATAAAATTTCCCCTCCCCTCACTTAATAGGGAAACCCATATCCTCTCATAAACACACTTCAAGATATATTGTTTTCTTTGATATACCTACATGAATAACTTCTTAAAATAACTATACATATTATGAATGTATTATTTTGGTATAATACCAACCTTAGGGGGCCTAATGTGTAAAGAAAAGGATTTTGTATGAAGAAGAGGTATAAATTTTAAATGAGTGGATTAGATTTTTTTATTTTTATACCTCCTCAAAATCATATTAAAACATGATAAAATAATAAAAATAGTATATTACATATATTTAAATGTTATTATATAAATTTTATAACCTATAACCATCTCATATTTCATCCAATTGGAATGAAAACCTCCATTTGTTTGTGTGACAAAGTACCACATCACGAACCGACGAAACTCATTTTCCATAAAATCATGTCAATGATGGTTATAATTAGGGATTTTATGTATATGAATAACATAATTATTACTTTTGGAATATAGAATATATTATATATTTCTCACATTTCCATCCATTGAGAAATGAAAATGATATTCATGCGTACGTGTGGATTAGCTCCTCCATGAAATGATGTGACTCATCTTTCATAATCACATAACATGGATAAATATATCAGCTTATTAAAGTAAAATATATTATGTTTAAAATATAATATTTATTCTACCATGATAAAATAATAATACCCATCATGTTTGTGGAAAAATAGAAACGTTACTCATGTGTTCGTATAACCTACCATCTCCCAGATTGCAACAAAGTCCATTATTCATAACCATATATCATGGTTTGTTTTAAAATAATTTTTGACATATTAAAATAAAAATTGTATCATTATTATTATTCTGGATACTATGGAATGATTTTCATTTTTACCATAGTCTACCTATCGATGTCATTTTGGATATCTAAGATGAATATCGTTAAAACATTCAACGCAAACTAAATTGATTATATAAATATATATAATATGGTAATAAGTTGAATAATGTAAATAATAAACATGAGTAAGTATCTTAAGAAAGTAAATTATTGAAATAATTTTATTATTTGTTATGATAAATAATGTATGAGATAATTCCAACATGTGGTAGGAGGCCCATTACCATATAAATTGATTTTAAATGTTTTTAAAGATTTGTTTTTCTAAATATTTTATTATTTGGAAATATTCTAAAAATTATTTTTATGGAAGTATTTATATATAAATGAATGAAATATAAATTGAATTTACATCACTTATTTATTTATTTCAATGTTCTTAAAATGTAATATTTTGACATATTTAATTAGATAATGTCTTGACTTACTTTACCAAAGGGAAAAGGAAGGTTCTATTTTAAGGTATATTATGCAGATGAATTTTATTACCACTAAAAACATTATGTGATGTTTTGTTTCCTTTATAAGCTTCCATATTAACTTCAAATAAAAACCATCCTTCACTTTTTTGGGTATTTTTGTATTTAAAATGATTTTTAAAAGAAAAGGTTATTTTGATAACTGAAAGTGTCTTTCAAATGGGTTAAAAAACATTTATCAAGGGTTTTAGGAAGAAAATGATCCAAATTAAAAAATTTATTCATGATATTGTTCTTGGAAATTTATTATGACTAGATGAGTCTTGTAAATCTCTTAAATTCATTGAGTAATGATTATGTTATCTGAATAATCGTGATGAAAGTTGGTCATATTGGTTATTCTACATATAAAGGTTCTTGTAAGGGTTCCATGATGATGATATCCCAAGTCACCATCATGAAATTTCTATTGTTTCTAATGGGTTGTTTTATAAATCATTTTATTTAAAAAGTTAAGCAAATGATATTTTGTTTTAAATAAATTATTATTCTCTTTTATGGTAAAATGTATGTTTTTAAGAATTTTTTTCACGAGTTATCATGTTTTCTATGAAAACAACGAGATTAGGATTTTCCATTAGGTTTTCCTATATAATGTTTTATTAAAACAATTAAACAGTAAATATAACTTCATGTGTAAGTAAATTATTATTTGAGCTCAAATTATATTATATTAAAAGGAAAAATATCTTTTATGATCTCAGGGTTTTAAAATAGACTAACGAGTTTATCTTTTTTTATGTCCTTTACAAATATTTTTTTTCTCATTAAAAATTTTGAATTTATTTTCAATGGTTTTAATGTTGATTATGGAAAAATAATAATTTAGGTTGAAAATAATTATTACTTTTAATGAAAATAAAATGTTTTTATTTTAAAAGTATTAAATTGTGGAAAAATTGGATACTAAAAGGATGTTTCTAACTTGTAATGTAAGTGTTTTTTATTTAATATTTACGACCTAATTATAGGGAAAAATAAACATGAAAATATTTTTAAGAATGTTAGAAAACGAATTATTTATAAAAAAGTGAAATAATGGATTGACTATGGGCCAGGTCTTTACAATTGGGGTTAGAGAAAATATTTTGATAACTTTAGATGTTAGGATATTATTTGAGTATAATCCAAAAGTCATTAATAAAGAAATGATAGTGTTTTAGTGAGAATTATGATTATTTTTGGATAAATTTAAATAGTTGAATAAAATATGAAATGGTTAATGATACTTTTCTTATCCTTCTCATAATATGGTTTATTATGATACCCATAATGACATTTTTGTGTGTGAATTGATGGAACCGACAAGAAAAAAAGTTTCATTCAATTTTAAGAAAAAAAATTTAGTTAACTTAATGGTCAACTAAATTTAATGGTAGATTTAGGTAAAAACATTTGGTTTATTATTAACCATATATCATTAGTTATGATTTATAAACATAACCTAAGTGACTTTCCAAACTAACCAAATAACAAAAAATTACCATTCAATGGATATTTAGGTGATAAATAACATAAAGGTTAAAATATTAAACATCATAAGTGTAAAGAGTGTGTGAAGAAGAACCCAAGGAAATGTATTAAATTAATTAGAAGTTTTAATTTATTTAATAGAGGAAGGAATAGAACCTTAATATTCCAAGGCAAAAGTTTGAGTACAGTTCACACCATGATTGAGAATAAAGTTACTCCCAACGAATCAATTGAATGTTTTAAATTTATGGAGTACAGGTATAATGAAAATTTATTTATTATGGGTAAATATTAATAACTGAATTAGAAAGACAGAAAATACATATCCTTAGCAGTACCTACTGGTATTATAGTTTAAGATATGGATACTGAGAATGAAATATGAAAGGTATAAATTATATTTTAGATTTTTATTTTGAATAGATAAATCATAGTGAATGATTATGATTATTTATTATAAGAATAAAGTATTAAAGAATAGGATGGATAATTATGGTTAATGGATTGTAAAGAATATTGAATGATTGATGTTTTTACATAGAGGGTTTCAAGGGTTATGATGCAGTGTTACATTTAAGGATGATCATAAGTTTAAAAAATTAATACTATTTGGAAATTTTATGTGATGAGAGATCCATGGATGAATATTTTGAGTCTTAATAGATGTCTATGTTTTATATAACCCTTATGATTATCATTTTTGTAATGAATGAATATTTTAGGAATAATAATATTTTATTTTTTGAACATAAGTTGAATGATATTGATAAACTTTGGGGTCAATATGTTCTTTGATGTTGAGGTAATTATGGTTAACATAGAAAAAGGGTTATTAAATTTATTGAACTTATATTGTATAGATAACCATGTGATTGAAAAGTGATTTGTTGGTTATGTTATTAATGTCATTTTATATAATGATAACTATATTTTTATGGATCATTATATGATTATGTCAAACAATATATTATTAGGTGAAGTTGATTTTTTTATTAGTAAAGTGGAACTTATATTTTTGAATAATATTTGATTTTAATGTGGATTTATAGTGGAATATGCCATTTTTTGAATTTATTAGAATATTTTAGATATTACATGTTTAGCGAATATTTTTTATGATATATGACATTATGAGTTACCAATATTTATGGGATAGAAATGAAAAATTAATCTTGGAAGAAAATGTGATCAAATATATCCCATTTTTTTTATTCAAATATTTTCAGGAATATTTTAAAGGATTTTAAGGATATAAATTTTTCAAATGATCTAATTGTAACATTGTATGTAATTGTTGAATATTTTTAAATTAATATTGTTATTATTTATATAAAGGTTTATTCAATTTGGGAATTATCATACCATGTGCTAAACATTTTAGCTTTGGTTAGTATCCTAAGATCAGAGAAATAGTATTCCATAATATTATATATTATATGATACATTAGAAGATGATTTTAGTGCGTTAGGTATGAAATAAATTTACTCACGGATACTCTTGGTTGGGCGAAAAAGTTTAGATTTTGGTGGAAATAGATTGATGGAAGAAATTATAAATATAAATTAAGTATTTTTCCTTTTATTCTTATTCTACATGGTAAATAAATTCCTCATATCTATGAAAAATATATTTAAAAAAATTTATCCTATTACATTCATTTCTTATGAATCAATGTCCCTTTTCACAACTCATTTATTTTTGTTTATATGGTAATTTCTGACGACCATTCATTTCCTTGAGATAATTGTTCTCTCTCTCTCTCTCCATCATTATGTATTCATGAATATTTATCTCCATGACCATATTTTAAATTCCCACTATTTTTTTACAATTTTGAAACCTAGTATGGTTTATTAAATTTGACCTTTATATTTCCTATTACCTATTTTCAAAATGACTTTTACTAATCCTTTTTATAATTTGGGATTTAAATAACTATATTATCAAATGTAAAACCCTTGATTATAAAGCATGAGTTAAAATTATAAAACAAAATTTATTAAATGGGAGATAATGTAATGTATTTAGTTTTTAAAATAAGAGTATGTTTGATAGCATATACAACAGACAACATAAATCTCAATAGTACCATTAAAAGTTATTATTTAAGTGTTATAGTTATTAAGTAGATATTAAATTAGAAGGTATGAATGATTTTAACCATATCATGGAATATATATAAATTTTATAATAAATAAAAATGTATTGATTAATACTTCAAAAATAAGCATTCAATTTCTTAGTAAATCCATTTTATACTTCAAAAATATGTTTCCTTCAAAAAATGTTATTTATTTAATTTTCATTGAAAATATTATATTTAATTTATACCACTATTAAAAAATTTATCTGATAAAATAAAATTATTTTTTAAATTATTATAAATTTTTTTTGGGTAACATTTTGTTATTTCTATGAAAAGATAATATTTTAGTGAATAGTCAAAAATACATGTTTTTGTAAAAAATGTTCTTTTCAATTAAAAGTATCATTACAATTTCAATTTGATCAAAAATTAACATAATTATTCCTTAATTATATATAATATAATGAATTACATGGGAATTATAATTATACTTGAATTTGGAATAAGTTTATTTTTTTTAATGAAAAACAGATTTTTTTAAAAACTATTTTTGGTGAAATGTATTTTTGTCGTAATTAATTAAATAAATTATTATTTATTAAATAATATTAATATATATGTTTATTATATTAAATAAAAAAATTTACATTCATTTAATAGTTTTACTAGGCATGTAATAAGAATGAATACAATTTTTTGCTTAAAATGCATTTTGTAAAAATAGTTCTCAACACGTTTTGTGGGTTTACTTTTAATTTACACTCTGCCAATTTTTAAAATTTATTTTTATAGTATATATTCCCTATCTGGAATTATAATAATTAATATTTTTTTAATATGATTTGGTCTTTATTAATAGTAACCATAGTAAATATTTGTTACCACGGTAAGGTTAAAAGAGGTAAAACAAAGTTAAAACTAGAGAATAAAGCTTTAAAATATGTATAAAACATTATTTTACCCTATTATATGAGTTTTTTTTGGAAGAATACAATTTTATATAGTTAAATAATGTCTTTAAAAAATTATTTTGAAATTTGGAACCCAAGCATGAATTTTGAGAAGATAAGTTATATTTTATTAAAATTAATTGTTTTTTGGTATTTAGATTTAATATAATTGTTTGATGATTACATTTTTTTCATAGAAAAATATAAAACCCCCATTTTTTTTATTTAACCAAAAATATTAATGCAAAACCAATTTTTAATTTATTTCAAATTAAAATGTTTTCTACGCTTAAATTAGGTATTTTACTAAACATGTTTTATGCATTTTATTTTCTTATATTAAAAGAAATTTATAAATACCATAGAAATGTAGTTTGATAAAAATGATTCAATATTTATAATCTTCAGGTACAATTTTTTTAGAATTCATCTTATATTTTTGGTCTCATAATTATGTAATCATGGTAAGAATTATGTTGTCACAGATAAGGTTAAAATGAGTTTAACGTGGTTTAACTAGGATATAAGGATTAAAATGTGTCCCAAAATTATCTAAATATGATTGGTTGAGTTTATTTCAATCATATATCATCTTTTATTGTCTATTAATCCAGTTTGGAAACAATTTTCCATGAATTTGACTTTATAATATAATAATGTTCTAGAAAATTACAAGAGTGACCCTTCCCTCACTTATAAAAGTGAACATACCTATTCTCCTATAGACATATAATGAGAAATGTTTTTCAGAAGATACCTACAAAAAAACCTTAATAAAATCCAAAACCAAAATTTGGGAGGTATTGTTTTGGGAATAATTCCAACATTATAGGGATTTATGTGTAAATAAAACGTGGTTTTCTAAAGAAGATATATTAACTGAATGTGGTCATTTTATTTCTTATTTAACCCCCATAAAATTTTAATCTGACATACCAAAATAAAAATACAAATATATTACATAAAATGAGATTTCATTATATTAATGGAATAACATATATTCATTTTTTCGTCCATAAAATGGGAAACTTAACAGTCATTCCTGTGTATAGTGGACTCCGACCTCATGGAAGGGAAAATTCATTTTCCATAACCACCTCTCAATGATGGTTTTAATGATGGATATAATATATAAATATATGACATTTTTAAATAATTATCACATATTAAAGATAATATATCATCTATTGTATTACCATTCCATCCATTAAAAAATGATAATGTCATTTATATGTGCATATAGATTACCACCTCCGTGATCTGATGTGATTGATTTTTAATAACCACATCTCATAAAAGATATATATCAATGTATTTAATATAATTAAACTATTTTAATGATATAATAATCATTATGGAATGATAAATAATACTTACCTTCCTTCCTTCCCGTTCTTTAAAAAATTTTAATGTTACTCTTGAAAATTAAAAGTTATCATCACCATAATTTTTCATAAACTTAATTCATGGGTGGTTTTAAGAGTACAATTTATGAATAAAAATGATAAATATTCCATGATTACTATTCTGTATATTGTGTAATAATGAACCCTTTGACCATAGTCAACCCACTGAAGTCATTTTAGTCATATGTGCCGAATACTATGAAAATATAGGATGTGAACTTAACTGATTATGTAATCAAATATAACATGGTGATAAATAAAATAAAATTAACAATAATCATGATTTTTTAATAAAGTAAACAATTAACATAATATTATTATTCATGTTGTTAAATAATGCATGTGACGAGTAAGACTCGATTTAAGCGACACTTGACCGTAAAAACCCACATTACCATATTCTTAAAATTATTTTATGGAATTATTTATATAGACATAAATTAATTATAAAATAAATTTTATTTCACTTGGAAATTCCTTAAACGGTTTTATAAATTAATATTTTATGTCTTTTATTATGGAAATTTTGAATTTCTTTAAAAATGAAAAAAGTTCTATTTTAATGTATATGTTGTCAATGGATTTTACCACCATTGAAACCATTATTTGATATTTTGATTAATTTATAATATACCATGTTTTCCACAAAAAAAATTACCCTTTCCATACTTATTTTTAGTGTTTAAAATGGGGTTTTAAAAGAAAAGGGTATTTATATATCCTAAATTTTATTACACATGGGTTAAAAATATTATTTTAACGGATTTATGGTGAAAAGGTGAATTCATAAAATGATATATTCATGATATGGTCCTTTTATATTATTTATTATGGGATATTCCCAATATATCTCTGCAATTCCAAAGGTAAAATTATCCAAATAATGATGTTCGAAGTTGAGAGTATTGGTTATTCCACTTATAAGGGTTCATTTAAGGGTTCAATGAAGTAAATGTCCCAATTCGATTTAATGAATTTTATATGCTTTATAATGACTTTTCATGGAAATAATTGTATTTCAAAATTTAGGGAAATTATAATTTGTTTTAATGAAATGATTATTCCCCTTTAGGGTATAAGGTATATTTTTAGAAAAATGTTTTTCATAGGTTCTCATGTTTTCAAATAAACCCCCACTATTATGATTTTCCTTTATGTTTTCATATAAAGTGTTTTATGAAAATCCTTGGGTAGTGAATCTTATTCCATGAGTATGTAAATTATTATTGGAGCTAAAAGATTATTATGTTAAAAGAAAACTCTCTCTTATGATCTCATGCTTTTTAAATGGACTAAAGAGTTTCTTTCTTCACTTTTTAATGTCCATTATTGATATTTTTTTGAACATAACATGTTTTAAAATGTTTTACAAAAGTTTTAAGGATGAGTAGAAAAAAAGAGTAAGTGAAGTTGAAAATCATAAATTGTTTTATGAAAAGTCTTGTTTTATTTTTAAATACTTATATAGTGGAAATAATGGATACTAAGTGGAAATTTACAACTTGTAATGTTTGTATTGGTTATGTAAGAGTTATGACCAAATTCTCTAAAACACTAATCCTGAAAATATCTCATTAAATGGAATAAAGTTAATTCATGCTTAAAAATTAAATTATGGATTGAATAAGGGCCGAGTCCTTTCAAGACTCACATACAAGAATAAAACAAATCACATACATATTGATCAAGTGCTAAAAAGGCTTCCTCAAACCTTTATAGGACCTAATTTGATATAATTACATAATTTTTTCATAAGTTATCATCACATGAAATTTCTCAAGAAATGTGAATCTATCCATATTTAAGGACATTAAAAGTTCTAATTTTAAGGAACAATTCCATGAATTCCTTAAAATGAATCTAGGTACCATCCATTATATAATAATATGAATTAATAGCCTTACCTAATAATTATAACTCAACACATACATAAGGAAATTCCCCATTAACACATCATGTCATCCTATATACCCTATTTAAAAAACTTATAGCATTATACTACCATAGGCTAATCACATGCCATGAATTTTAACTTTCCACCATCTTCCTATAACTATAATCCATGAGTCATGTTGTCCAATATACCCCTCTAAGGAATATATAAATTTATCATACCCCCCTATAAACCTGCACACCTAGATAGAGGTTCCACCAACTATGAATAGGAACCACATGTAAGTAATGATGTAAAAATGAAACATATATCATAGTAAATATTACACTGACTATGAGATAATACCCAATAAATGTACAACACATAAACGAACAAAAATGTAATGTAAAACACAACTTAACTATTAAATTTCTTAATAGAATTTTTGAAATAGTAGGGAATACAAAATTCATTCTATGAAATGTCTTACATGCTACCCACAAATACGAATCATAACATATGATTCACGGGTCTCTACCCTAGGAAAACAAAAAATTAATGAAAAAAACACTATACAAAAGCCCACGATGTTTAGGAATTCCTATCTTTAGTGTGTTGATGATAATTTCCAAAATTCATTATGAGATGATACCCAGATCACACATGTGCACCCATGTTCACTTGGAGATGACCCAATACATCATTAATGATTCTTTATAATTAGTATTCAATGAAGTGATTATTCAAAGAGGCAGAGTCCACATCATCTTACCTAAAGATATCCAAAATCCAATGTTTATTTTAGATCATCCCAAGGAGGAGATGTTAATTCTCTAGATCATATTTCTATCCTAGATATCTAATTTTTCTCTTGAGAAAGATGTTCCATCAGCTGGTATGATGTGACAACTAGGAATTTCCTTGAATATGTGTAGATTTCTGTTTGTTCGAGCATGCCAATAATGAGGGATATAAGAGAAAATCATATATCCATGAGTAATTAGTATGTCTTTCCCTTAGGGAAGGTGTAGAGTTATTCTTTATGGAGGAATGATAATTGTACTTAAAGGAAGATGAAGATGCACAACATGAAATAAGTCATAAAATTACCACTAAGGACATTATCATCATATGATACCATTTTTAACACCAAGAAATTAATTAATGGGTCTAAGTCAATGTTCTACATGACCTCATTAATGATTCCCTATATACAATACGTTTTTGACTAGAAATGAGGGTCTATAAATTTCTCGGGAGACTATTCCATTGGTTACCAAAGCTATAAACTAGAATATAAGAACAATACACAATAAAAATAAAAATTACAATGAATATATAATAAATAATCTACTATAACATATGTCATTTTAAGACAGAAAATAATAAACCAAACAGATCTGCAATATCGTAGGTCAACAATTGTTATCAGTGCAAATAGAAGATAAAGAAATAAAAGTTACCGTGGGAGTTTTTTTGAGTATTTCCTGACCCTACATACATCTCTTTTATCTAATATTCTATTTGACCTACCATTGGGCCCTTTTTCTTATTTGGATACCAGATTAAATATTTGTATGTGGATAGAGATGCTTATGTAGGGTGTGAGTATATACAAAGGTACATGTGAAACGATACACAAAAAAATCATATAATATGTTATTGTGTGCAAACCAAGATTCCACAAACCCAGAATATAACTACTACAATGTTATATTATAAGAATATCATATGTGGCCTTCACATGACATAATTAATTGTATGTGACTCCATCAACATTTTGGGATGATACACATTCAACAATTAAGGAATTACTCCTTTTCAAACTTTGATGGAAAGTGACACTTATAACTCATGGCCACTGAATTTATTCTAATTGAATGCATGGTTGACATTCCTAAAATAGTAAAACTCCATACACACACAATGATGATTCCCATCTGCACATCATATATGTTTTTGACCATATTTTAATGGTGCATTAAATTCTCCCCCATGGTATAATTACATAATAATATATGGAGATATCCATCCTATATCTAGAGGCACAGCATATTGTTAATTTTGTCCAATATCCCACTCTTGGGAATTGACTAATTCTGTCAGTGAAACATTTAAACTAGGACACTAAAATAGAGATCCCACATTCTATACTCAAATATACATGTATGAATTTGAATGAAAAGGAATAATATATCATAAAAAATATTCCACATTCTTTCTAATATAACATAATCATGGTACAATATATCATGGACGAATCATGGAATATCAAATACTCAATGACTATGAAGTAACCACATATACGGTGAGACATACCAAAGAACCTAGAATCTTTAACAAAAAAGTTCTTATAGGATACCCACACATGAAAACAAGCCATATTAGGAAAGGGTATCAACATAAGAAATACACACACAAGCCAAGCATGAGAAAAAAGTTTATACAAAAGGATAATACTATTAGATCATCCAACATTTGTTTGGTTGATATTGAAATCAAATATCTATTGAGGGATGACTACTAGATGAAGTCCACACAATAATGTTTACTAGAACAAGACCCAATTTATCATTATAGAGTCTTTATAACCGAGATTCGAGGATGATATCACACTTGGAGATGTATTCCTTATCAAAATACTAAAAAAGATCTTTTATCAGTGGTGGTTGTAGATCTTTTGAAGGAAGAGATTCCAATTCTCTAGATCTGGCATCTACAAAAAAAACAAAAAATTACATATTATATTCTGAGAGAAACCAATGTTATACACAATATAGAATAGAAATTTGTCTCACCTCAATAAAAAAGGAGGATATCTGGTATAGACATGCCGTAATAAGAAGGAAATAACCCCTTACCTTGAATCTATATGAGTCAATACTCTAGATCCATAAAATTAGGTGTAAGGATGAAGAGGAACCACTAAGAATAAGTAGTTTTCCCATTGGTTCAAGAGACCTAGGAATTGGAGAAATAATTTGGAGTTTCTAATTGGTTTAATTTTAATATATAATTTTATAATTAATTAAAAAATCTTCCTTGGGTTGGTGACATGAATTGAAAATTTTTACACCAACCAGGTGATGATTTGTACCACATCTGGGCACCCACACAGTTAGTAAACAAAAGTATTTAAACCATGCACCAAATGTGATTTTCATATAATTCCCAAGAATAATGTTTTATGGGGAATGTTTTTATATTATATGTAACCATGAACCAAGAATTTTCCCACCACCACCCTTTTCTAAACAATATTAACAATTTCCTTGTTAGAACTACACATTTTACCCTACTTGCAAACCAGTTGTGCACCCCATAAAGGCCTATAAAACCCTGACCAAATAACTTAAATATACTCGAGATTTCACCCAAGAAAACTATAACTTCATCACACTTAATTAAAGGATAAAAGTGTTGTGTTAATACAAGAAAAATGATGGGTCTTTACAATCCCCCCTTTAAGTAATCATTATCATTGATTAGTGTCTCTTATGTTCCTTATAAAAAAAGTGATCCATTGAGATCATATATCTGACTCCCTATCTGAAGAATATTCTTTTATCCATTAATGATTCTATTTAACATTAATAAGTTGTATTGCATTATGTCTAAACAATTTATTGTATTATTCTATGTTTTGCATCAGGCGCTCCAAAAAAAATTTGTTCGGATCCAACTCAAATGTCTGCATAGGCATTTACATACACCAGATTGGGAATGTTCATTAAATGGCGTGATACATTTAACAAATCATGTATACCTTAATATAATGTAATAATTTATAAATATTAGTCTAATATCAGGATATTCTTAGTAATCTTGAATAACCATGTATGAGTTGAATTTCCATGGAAGCATTTCATCAGAGAGAAGTAGGTAGATATGAGTCAGTGGTGTGGCTTTCCATTAAAAGTGGGAGTGGAGTTGTTCCTTAATGGTGGATCATATATTTACCCTATAGGTATATTAATAAAAATATAATGTACTATGTCATGAAATTTCCACGATAGAGATTACGCTACAATCAAGGACCACATAGGGGAGATCTGGGAAGATCCCAGTACGGTGGAGCTAAACATGTAGATGTTAGAGACCCAAGCAGAGGATAATCTCATAAAGGTAGAAATTAAGAGTTATGATAATCTCTAAAACCTATATTACCAAATAAAAACTAGATATATGGTGGGTAAGTTGAAGATAAAATTCATGCTATAGAAGAGTATGACTGATAGGGGCCAAATTTGATTTGATGCATGATTTGTGTCTTCTTAAATTTTCCCAAACTTTGATAAAAACATGAACGATTCATTAAATTATCTATTTATCCACTGTATGTGACCATGAGATTCCTATAAAGATCTTAGAAAGTCTTATGTGGCTAGATACTCTACTCATGGAGGTCCCACCATCTCACACATCTTCCGACAGTGCGAGTTTGTGTTTAGTAGATAAAATCTTCCTTGGGATCTCTCTATATATATTATTAATCAATATAAATTCATCATTGGTATATAATAATTATTCATAGTCAACCATCAGATAGAAATCCACTACAAGAATGGATGATGAATATGATTGGATGGGATAAGATTATTTTTTATAGCTAAGGAGGGCATTCTTATAGAGAAACATGGCACCTGTGTATGAAATTATTGTCCATCTCTCATAAGTTGGTCTGATTGGATCATGGTTTGATAGATTCATCAAACACCTGATTTTCAGTGGTAGTAGTGGTATACATGGATGGATCTCCTAATGATAATTTGGGATTAACACCACATTAAAGGATCTTATTTTATGTTGACATGAACTGATGAATGAAATATATATCCTATGCGGTATTTAAAATGGACCCTTCAAAGATCAAAGATATAAGCTTACAGTAAGATAGACTTATAGGTAAAGGATCCCTCAGACCCAATGCATTCCCTAATGGTTCTATGGTATTATTTTCAAAGAAGTTGGATGAGATATTGAGGTTTTTTGTTGGTTATCAACGCCTAACTCAGGTGATGATCAAGAAAAATTACTCCATTATCTAGGAATAATGATTTATTCAAATGAATGCCATGATCAATTTGGTTCTCAAAGATTGACCTCAGGTTCATCTATCTCCAATTTCCTATTCATTAGGAGGATATCACAAGGAAAATATTCTAATTCCACCATGATATTTTTTATTTTAGGGTAACTCCATTTTTTGTGATGAATTCCCCTAATATATTCATAGTAATCATGAACCAAATCATCAAACCCTTCATGGAAATTTTCATACTATTATTTTTTGATGGAATTATCATCTACCTTGATTTAGTGGATGTGCATGTAAAGAACTTGATGATGGCCCTACAAAAATTCTAGGAGCACATATTATATGGAAATCTCTCAAATTTACAATTATTAGTTAAAGAAATTTGTAGAGAATCTAAATTTAGAGGCTGTAGTAGCTATGGACACCTTGAGGATAGATGTTATACTATATTGGGAACCACCAAAAAGTGGTAATGTGGTTCAAGGTTTTCCTGGAATGGAGGGATATCACTAGAGGTTTTTAGTAGAATTATATAATATATCACCCCATTGGATATACTAACATACAAAGGGATGACAATTAATCTTTACTGTGTAGTTCAAATGAGCTATTAAAGAGATGATACTAAGGAATTGGTTAGACTTCCTAATGGATTACAAATTTAAAATAGTAAATACTCCCAACAAGGTAAATGTTGTGGAATATTTCCTTAGTAGTAAATCATAGAATCATTTTGCGAAGGAGGTGGTGGTGCATGTGGACACTCTTCAATTGACCTAGGTATAAGGGAGAGGATTATTTTTTATTCTGTTGATTTTGGTGACTACATTGTTTATCCAATGTGTGAGGGATAACCATTTTGGATACATCAAATGTGATGTTTTCATTATTAGATATCAATAAGAGAAAAAAATTATTGTTTCTATGAATGTGGTTACCACTTCATCATTTTGTGAGGATGACTGATGGTTCTTGTGTCCAAATATGAGTAGGTGAAGATAGAGTTTCATGCCTCCCTTTTTATAGAACATCCTAACGTGGATAATATGTATGAGGATATTTAAAGGTAATTTTTATGTCAAAGTATGGAATAATAATTTTCTACGTTCATTTCCAAAGGCCTTAACTATCATTAGTTGAAGGAGGAGAAACAATCTCTAACGATATTGACTAATCCTCTTGAGGATCCCGAATGGATGTTGGATGACCTATCGATGAACATTGTTTACCATGGGAGGAAAACATGATCTCAATATAATGTGATTATAAAAGTAGATATCAATCCACTATATGTATGTCTTTATTCAAGAACTTTTAAGAGATACATTGGAGGTCAACCCTATGATGTGTAGAGATGTGAGTGACATAACTCATGGGCATAGAGCTAGTGAAGCTTGTAACACCCCAGGATTTCAGAGTGTGTTATTTCTTAAAAATAATTCAATAACTTGCACTACATGCAACACCAAGTTCAATCACACCATTAAAAGAGGTCATGAATAGTATTAACTACATTTTGAACTTTATATAATCCTTATAATTTTAGAATCCCTATTATGAGTTTCTTAGTCATAATGCAAGAACAGATTCATTTTCAGTATTTCACTTTTATCAACTTCTAATAGTGAAAACTATTTAAATACAATATTTTAAACTTTTTGACTATATGGGGACATCAAAAATTTAAAATGAAACACCCCAAGCTTCCAAAGTACGTTTCCCTTCGAATAATGCGATAGCGTGTGTTGTACGCAACCTCGAGTTCTAACACACACCACAACTAATTAAACTAGCCGTTGTGAATAGTAATACCTAATTTTTAAAATTATAAATATTTTATATTTCAAAATGGACTTCATTTTTGGATTAGGAATATCTAATTTAGCCTAAGGTGAAATTTTGGTACTTTTCGGATAACTTTCATATTTTGATGAATAGTGAACATTACTAAATTTTAATTAAAAACAACTTTTTTAATCAGAATAATTAATAGTGATAAATTATGAATTTTAGTAGTTTTAAAGTATATTTAGAATATAGTTTTACCATTTAATATAATTTTGGTCATTGGACATAATTTTACAATTAAACCAAACATAAACAAGTGTCAATCTTTTGATAGTTATTATCTCTTAAAAACACGCTTTTTGTTTTGACAGCGGGAATTAATTTTAAATTAATTTCTGCCACTTCTGTGTTTTGAATTTAGAAAAATGGATTCCATATTTGGAATCAGGATGTTCAAATTGTGTAAATAGGTAACTTTTATTTTGAGACATTTTGAATAATTACTGCGGTAAATATTTTATTTACCATGGTTAAGGGTAAATCCGGTAAATAAGGGTTAAACAAATAATATTATAATAATAATAAATTACCCTAAAACGTGTCTTAACCCTATTGGTTGATACATGGTAGACCATGGTCATCTTTGGGTCTATTTTGGGACCCCATGGATCCACTTGTAAGTGATAATGACACTTTATTTTAATTAAGTCAAAATGAATACAAAAATGACACAAGCATATATCTTTTAGAAAAACAATTGTTACATAGGGTTATATATGTTGGATTTTAGATTATAAATATTCATTAGAAATATAAAAATATTTCCTACATAATGAAATTTTATTTATAATTTTTAGACGTTAAATAATTTATTTTATTTATGACACAATGATGATGCAGTAATTACTATAATAGTGAAAAATTAAAATAATTGATATTATAAATACCCAAATAAATATAATATGAAACTTTTAATGAATTAAACTAATTTTCTAGGATAATATGATATATTAGTATTGATTTAATGTACTTTATTCGAAGTAATCAATCTGTTATAAGTTTCACAAAAATCAACTATTGAATAGTGTCAAAATTGACATAAAAGAGTTCTTAAAACAAATATTATATTATTAATTGATATTCAATTCCTAAAAATCTACGGTTCGGCCAAGAGACTTATATTATGATATTTTCATCATTAATGGACCACTTGGGGGTCGTTTGGATGTATATAGTAAGTTTATTAACCATATTATATAAAAATACAAAGAGACATTGTAAAAGTGAAACTAATTAACTTAGAGTTAATACTTAAAGATAAGGTTAATATAAGTACCCAAACCTGTCTAAATTCTATTGGTTGAGTTGTTTTCGACCCATACCCACCTTAACCTTTGAATATTCAACTTTGGAGCCATTGGAAACCGAATATGAATTTATTATAAACTAATATTTCTAGCTTTTCCAAAGGTGCCCCTCACCCCTCTTATAAAAGGGCACTCCTCCTTCCCATTTCTTCACACCTTCAAAGCCTTTTGGTTCGGCCAAACTCTGCCCAAATACTCTCCCAACATCCCTAACTACAACCTAGAGAACTTAGATTGATCAGAAAGACATCTTAAGGATCCCTTTTGATCAAATCAAAAGGAAGAACCCGAAGAAGAGGTAATGATTTCACCACCCTTTTCTAAGTTCATTTCTTCTTCCAATTCTTCTTCCTTTGTTGTTACCATTCTAAAATAATAAATCCAGTATCATATATATACTGTGATGTTATTATAAATATGGTACAACCATATTCAGTATTCTATCCACCCTTTGAATAACATGTCACCATACGTGCGTACGTACGGCTTACCGTCTCCACGTCGTGGTGTAATTGTTATTCAATATAATATTATTTGGATGGGTATAATAATGATGTGTAACTCATGTAAATAATAAATATAACATGTTAAGGATTCTGTATATATGATATACCATCCATTATATATTATTTTAATATCAAAAGAATGATATTGTCGCTCGTGCGTACGTACGGACTACCGTCTCCACAAACGTGACGAGATTCATTCCCCATCGTATCCATTCAAGTATAATTATCATTTGATGATTTAAAAAATGATGTTAAAGGACTTGATATCATTCTGGATATGAATAATATAAATCCTATCCTTTACAAACATGTCTTACGTAACAAAACATATAAAAGAAAACAAGTTAACACCCGAAACAACGATAATACTAAGATATTATTATCAAATCAATATTAAAAGATCATATATGATATCATATTAATGTATATGATTATTGCATAATTTAATAACAATTATTTCACCATTATACAGGAGGTTAACCTACCCCAACCAAGGAAAAGTACAAGGTAAGGATTTATTTCGCAATCTCTTCATTATCCGAGATTGTTTATACATAATTATCTACTGGGACCTTGTTATCATCCACGTCCATGTTTCTTCAAAATGTATTTCAAAACATTTCTAATATTTAAAAGAATATGGGTTAAAGTCATTTATACACTTGTTTGACTTTTTATAAGAGGTTTATAAGGGAATCTTTCCGTCGTTTTCCAAACAAGGTGCTTTTAACCTTTTCGACAGAATTAAGATAAGAATGTTTTTTTAACTTATACGGAGGGTGCGGTTATTTTATGCCGTTATAAAATCGTCAAAGCTTCCCTTATAAAACTTATAAGAGCATTTTCAAGAAAATGTTTTATTTTATATGGCTCTTAAATGGTTTCAAAAATAGAAAGAGATATTTCTCTAAAAAGTGTTTTGATTTCATCTATGTCAACATACTTTGACAGATTTTACGCTTATTTGAAGTTGATTTATTATGATACAAAACTTCCATATTGTAATAAAGTTTTGTGATATGTTTGACTGTGGATGTGCCATTTATATAGCATTCATGGTTTATGAGTAAAGTATTGACATTTCATATGCTAGTTCCAATAAGAATGTTTATGTTATATTTCAACCTTTACTTCATATGAATGTGTTGGACAAGTATGTTCCAGGTTGGGGACTGGTTAAAGTAAGCCCTCCAGGTTAGGGACTAGTAAAAGTAAGCCCTCCAGGTTAGGGACTGGTAAAAGTAAGCCCTCCGGTTTGGTATCTGGTTATTAGAAGGACTCCGGGTTGGTGTCTGGTTATTAGAGGCACTCCGGGTTGGTGTCCGGTTATTAGAGGCACTCCGGGTTGGGTTCCGGTTACAGTTAGCCCCAAGGTCTTGGGATGAGGCCTTGACAAAGAAATTAAAGTTCAGCATTATGCATTCCAACATTATGAAAGTGGTTATTGATTTTTTCATGTGATTATTCGATTAGTAGAATATCCATGTGAATAAGTAAATGGAATTATTTCATTTTATTTATGCCATACCATGTTAAAAGTTCATGTTTGAAAGGCTTTTGTTTTAGTTATACATTGCCTTAAATGTTTATTCTTATTTATGAATGTTTCCGCTATATTGTTATCATTACTGGGCATTTGAGCTCACCCCTTTTCTATGTTTTATTTTTCCCAGGAAGTGAAGAAGTAAATTATGAATGACCTGCAGGGATATTATATGGGGATATGAGTGTGGATTATAGATACATTATGTTGTTGTAGTAGTTTTTCATTTTATGATGTAATGTAAAACTTATGAATATATCTAGTGTTTCCAAGGCTACTAAACCAATCGGTCTTTCGAGATTTGATCTTTCTTGTGATCATGCCAATGTTTTGTAATAATGCACCGACTCTGGGTAACTAGGGTCGGGGCGTTACAGTTGGTATCAGAGGAAGTTTAGTACAAACCTTGGAAACTAGATTTAGATAAACTCTGATTAGAGCATGTAGACCTAAGATGAACTTTGATGATTAGTATAGAAGAACTTCCTAGAATTTTGGTATTGTAGATATTTTGTGAGTTTTCCGAGCAATACATCCCTGTCTGGATACGAGCAGGTAGAGGCGGCTCTGGCACAGATGTACCTAGGGGTAAAACCTGAAAACACCGCTTTGAGCTAGACTCGAACGAGAACTGGTGCACGACAACGGGCCTTGCTGCACTCTTGGTTACGACACTCCCGGGGGATATGCTTAGGATAACTCTCATTTTCTTTACAAATCATTATGAAGGGTTTATGAGTATATACTTCCTCAAAGAAAATATTTTTTTATGATTATGGATTATATCTATAAATAGTTCAATTTATGTTAAGTGTTTTATAAGTATGGGATTATGTATTTTGATTCATAAACTAATCTAGTGTATGCCATTGTTTAGAAATGGTGCCTAGTAGAAGGAATGAGAACTCCAGCAATGCACATGATCCAAAGAGAAGGAAGGATCATATATTTCATGGTCTTAAGCTAGAATTTATAAGAGAAATAGTCTCCCATGTATTATCATCATATGAAGAAATAATATCATGTGTTGATAAGATAAGTAAAGAGTTTACTGAGTCCTATAGATTTGAAGGGAAGCAAGAGAAGAAAAGGATGGAAGAGAGAAAGATGGATAAATGGAAGAGGGAAAAGAAGAATTTTCTCATATGTGGTAACTGTGGAAAGAAACACCCTGGAACTTTCCTGAAAGGAATGGGAGTTTTTTATAAGTGTGGAGGAAAAGGGCACAAATTACGTGACTGCAAGGGTAAGAAAATGGTTTCAAATGTACAATGCTTCATTTTCAAGGAGTTTGGACACTACGCGAACCTATGTCCCAGTCATCAGACTATGCCGCAAATGATGTTATTGGATAATAATCAAGTTATGATACTACCACAGATGAAGAGGAATGATTAGAGTTCTTATGTTGATTATGTCAATTGAGTGTTGTATCAACAATGTACTTGTTATAATAATTATGGAGTATAGAAGGATTGTACTGCAGTACTATTTCATTAAGGACTTGAGATTGTGTGGAACAAAGAAAAGTGACTCAATAGCAGGATAAATTTTTGGAAAATATATGGTTGAGAGAATGATAAATCATAATATAGTTCTGATACTGAGGTAGTGATTTTGGAATAATATGTGATTGTTTTGGATAAATTATATTGGATATTCTTGACTACCTTGGAACTGATTAATGATTTGTATATTCCATCATTGTTGGGGTTTAAAACATTTTTGGATTAATGAAGTATATCCAGCATTCTATATGGAATAAGGGAGCATGAATGTAATCAATAAGGAATATGGTAATACATGATGAAGGTATTCATATTCTATTACGGGGTAAAAAGGATCTATATTATGTTTAACTTCCTTATAAATGTTGGACTGTGAGTTTAGACAGAAGTATTTTGGATAGTTCTAGTTTGGATTATTTTGGATTGCCATAAAAGGACAACCCGGAGGTCGGGCGGCAACCCGTCGCATCCGGCAAGGCTGCGAGACTTGAACCCGCAACCGAAGGTCGACAAGGGTGTATCTCCTACCACTGTCCCACGAGATGTCTTGAATTAAATAATGTAGTTTTTTTTAAAGATCTGGTAGATGAATTATAAATTCATTTATTTTGGAACCCTGTACGAATAGTATAAATAGAAAAAAAAAATTACGTTCTATTATCTTTTAGAGTGAAAGATGAGTTTGTGGTAGAAATTTATTAATGGGTAAAATTCTAATTATAAAGTAAGTATATGTCCTTATTATCTTAGCCAATCTCATAAATAAATTCCTCAACATTAATAATAGAAACTTAGAACAAAAATGTTGTCCTAGATGGTACCTTAAATCATCACAAATTTATAGCTTTGGGATTGTTGGCCTTTTCATAGCCATGTTCTCTACCACTCTCCATCAGATAATTGATGGTTAGATTTCTCTTCCATATCCATATTTTCTTACATGGAACCCTAGTATGTGTTAATTTCGGTAATCTTCATACTTTCCACTCTTTATTTTAAATAGAGGCCTCATTAATTCATTTTTCGATGTGGGATTTCAACTAAGATATTTTGAAATGTCAAAAATGTGTTATCGCAATACCCTATATTTTTCTGAACCGACGGTACTTCAAATCATCATATATTGATGAGTTTAAGGACCTCAATTTTATACTTGTTTGTGATTGATGACCTCAATCACTACCTATAAATATTTACGTTTTCCCCCAATTATATGTCTCTAATTGCCACCAATGTTCTCCTAATCGAGATCATAATTTGGTGGTGACCCTTTCATTTCTCTTTTCCTCATATTAAGACTAAATTTTAGTAACCCAATTTCCGATGTGGGTTTTCGCACAAATATATTTTCTACTTTCAACCTTTTATTTTCGCAGAACAATTTCAAATTGCGAGGACGCAATTTATTGAAGGAGGAGAGAATGTAACACCCCAGGATTTCAGAGTGTGTTATTTCTTAAAAATAATTCAATGACTTGTACTACACGCAACACCGAGTTCAATCACACCATTAAAAGAGGTCATGAATAGTATAAACTACATTTTGAACTTTATATAATCCTTATAATTTTAGAATCCCTATTATGAGTTTCTTAGTCATAATGCAAGAACAGATTCAT
This sequence comes from Viscum album, assembly GCA_963277665.1. NCBI lineage: Eukaryota > Viridiplantae > Streptophyta > Magnoliopsida > Santalales > Viscaceae > Viscum > Viscum album. Next base: position 224,945,271 of record OY728163.1, read on the forward strand.
TTTCAGTATTTCACTATTATCAACTTCTAATAGTGAAAACTTTTTAAATACAATATTTTAAACTTTTTGACTAAATGGGGACATCAAAAATTTAAAATGAAACACCCCAAACTTCCACGGTACGTTTCCCTTCGAATAATGCGATAGCGTGTGTTGTACGCAACCTCGAGTTCTAACACACACCACAACTAATTAAACTAGCCGTTGTGAATAGTAATACCTACTTTTTAAAATTATATATATATTATATTTCAAAATGGACTTCATTTCTGGATTCGGAATATCTAATTTAGCCTATGGTGAAATTTTGGTACTTTTCGGATAACTTTCATATTTTGATGAATAGTGAAAATTACTAAATTTCAATTAAAAACAACTTTTTTAATCAGAATAATTAATAGTGTTAAATTATGCATTTTAGTAGTTTTAAAGTATATTTAGAATATATTTTTACCATTTAATATAATTTTGGTCATTGGATATAATTTTACAATTAAACCGAACATAAACAAGTGTCAATCTTTTGATAGTTATTATCTCTTAAAAACACGCTTTTTGTTTTGACAGGGGGAATTAATTTTAAATTAATTTCTGCCACTTATGTGTTATGAATTTAGAAAAATGGATTCCATATTTGGAATCAGGATGTTCAAATTGTGTAAATAGGTTACTTTTATTTTTAGACATTTTGAATAATTACTGCGGTAAATATTTTATTTACCATGGTTAAGGGTAAATCCGGTAAATAAGGGTTAAAAAAATAATATTATAATAATACTAAATTACCCTAAAACGTGTCTTAACACTATTGGTTGATACATGGTCGACCATGGGCATCTTTGGGTCTATTTTGGGACCCCATGGATCCACTTGTAAGTGATAATGACACTTTATTTTAATTAAGTCAAAATGAATACAAAAATGACACAAGCATATATCTTTTAGCAAAACAATTGTTACATAGGGTTATATATGTTTGCTTTTAGATTATAAATATTCATTAGAAAGATAAAAATATTTCCTACATAATTATATTTTATTTATAATTTTTAAAAATTAAATAATTTATTTTATTTATGACACAATGATGATGCAGTAATTACTATAATAGTGAAAAATTAAAATAATTGATATTATAAATACCCAAATAAATATAATATGAAACTTTTAATGAATTAAACTAATTTTATAGGATAATATGATATATTAGTATTGATTTAATTGACTTTATTCGAAGTAATCAATCTGTTATAAGTTTCACAAAAATCAACTATTGAATAGTGTCAAAATTGACATAAAAGAGTTCTTAAAACAAATATTATATTATTAATTGATATTAAATTCCTAAAAATCTAAGGTTCGGCCAAGAGAATTATATCATGATAGGTTCATCATTAATGGACCACTTGGCGGTCTTTTGGATGTATATAGTAAGTTTATTAACCATATTATATAAAAATACAAAGAGACATTGTAAAAGTGAAACTAATTAACTTAGAGTTAATACTTAAAGATAAGGTTAATATAAGTACCCAAACCTGTCTAAATTCTATTGGTTGAGTTGTTTTAGACCCATCCCCACCTTAACCTTTGAATATTCAACTTTGGAGCCATTGGAAACCGAATATGAATTTATTATAAACTAATATTTCTAGCTTTTCCAAAGGTTCCCCTCACCCCTCTTATAAAAGGGCACTCCTCCTTCCCATTTCTTCACACCTTCAAAGCCTTTTGGTTCGGCCAAACTCTGCCCAAATACTCTCCCAACATCCCTCACTACAACCTAGAGGCCTTAGTTTGATCAGAAAGCCATCTTAAGAAGCCCTTTTTATCAAATCAAAAGGAAGAACCCGAAGAAGAGGTAATGATTTCACCACCCTTTTCTAAGTACATTTCTTCTTCCACTTCTTCTTCCTTTGTTGTTACCATTCTAAAATAATAAATCCAGTATCATATATATACTGTGATGTTATTATAAATATGGTACAACCATATTCAGTATTCTATCCACCCTTTGAATAACATGTCACCATACGTGCGTACGTACGGCTTACCGTCTCCACGTCGTGGTGTAATTGTTATTCAATATAATATTATTTGGATGGGTATAATAATGATGTGTAACTCATGTAAATAATAAATATAACATGTTAAGGATTCTGTATATATGATATACCATCCATTATATATTATTTTAATATTAAAAGAATGATATTGTCGCTCGTGCGTACGTACGAACTACCGTCTCCACGAACGTGATGAGATTCATTCCCCATCGTATCCATTCAAGTATAATTATCATTTGATGATTTAAAAAATGATGTTTAAGGACTTGATATCATTCTGGATATGAATAATATAAAACCTATCCTTTACAAACATGTCTTACGTAACAAAACATATAAAAGAAAACAAGTAAGTTAACACCCGAAACAACGATAATACTAAGATATTATTATCAAATCAATATTAAAAGATCATATATGATATCATATTAATGTATATGATTATTGTATAATTTAATAACAATTATTTCACCATTATACAGGAGGTTAACCTACCCTACCCAAGGAAAAGTACAAGGTAAGGATTTATTTCGCAATCTCTTCATTATCCGAGATTGTTTATACATAATTATCTACTGGGACCTTGTTATCATCCACGTCCATGTTTCTTCAAAATATATTTCAAAACATTTCTAATATTTAAAAGAATATGGGTTAAAGTCATTTATACCATTGTTTGACTTTTTATAAGAGGTTTATAAGGGAATCTTTCCATCGTTTTCCAAACAAGGTGCTTTTAACCTTTTCGACGGAATTAAGATAAGAATGTTTTTTTTAACTTATACGGCGGGTGCAGTTATTTTCCGCCGTTATAAAATCGTCAAAGCTTCCCTTACAATATTATAAGAGCATTTTCAAGAAAATGTTTTATTTTATATGGCTCTTAAATGGTTTCAAAAATAGAAAGAGATATTTCTCTAAAAAGTGTTTTGATTTCATCTATGTCAACATCCTTTGACAGATTTTACGCTTATTTGAAGTTGATTTATTGTGATACAAAACTTACATATTGTAATAATGTTTTGTGATATGTTTGACTATGGATGTGCCATTTATATAGAATTCATGGTTTATGAGTAAAGTATTGACATTTCTTATGCTAGTTCCAATAAGAATGTTTATGTTATATTTCAACCTTTACTTCATATGAATGTGTTGGAAAAGTATGTTCCAGGTCGGGGACTGGTTAAAGTAAGCCCTCCAGGTTGGGGACTGGTAAAAGTAAGCCCTCCAGGTTAGGGACTGGTAAAAGTAAGCCCTCCGGTTTGGTCTCCGGTTATTAGAAGGACTCCGGGTTGGTGTCCGGTTATTAGAGGCACTCCGGGTTGGTGTCCGGTTATTAGAGGCACTCCGGGTTGGGTTCTGGTTACAGTTAGCCCCAAGGTCTTGGGATGAGGCCTTGACAAAGAAATTAAAGTTCAGCATTATGCATTCCAACATTATAAAAGTGGTTATTGATTTTTGCATGTGATTATTCGATTAGTAGAATATCCATGTGAATAAGTAAATGGAATTATTTCATTTTATTTATGCCATACCATGTTGAAAGTTCATGTTTGAAAGGATTTTTTTAGTTATACATTGCCTTAAATGTTTATTCTTATTTATGAAATTTTCCGCTATATTGTTATCCTTACTGGGCATTTGAGCTCACCCTTTTTCTATGTTTTATTTTTCCCAGGAAGTGAAGAAGTAAATTATGAATGACCTGCAGGGATATTATGTGGGGATATGAGTGTGGATTATGGATACATTATGTTGTTGTAGTAGTTTTTCATTTTATGATGTAATTTAAAACTTATGAATATATCTAGTGTTTCCAAGGCTACTAAACCAATCGGTCTTTCGAGATTTGATCTTTCTTGTGATCATGCCAATGTTATGTAATAATGCACCGACTCTGGGTAACTAGGGTCGGGGCGTTACAAAGCTGATGATGGGGAAGTTCTGGTGATCCAACCATTGATGGAGACCTCTCAAAGTTAGTAGGAATTTGATATAAACCAATTTTATAGGATCAGGGAGCATGAAAAAGGATTCTATGTGTATCTAAAGGCCCCATTATGATATAATTTATAGAGGTTTGGCTAGAGAAACATGATATCTGTAAGGTTCACCATACTATTCTGGATTCTATGTAGGGTTGGTGAGGTTACTTATGACCTAGACTTATTCCCACTGGGGTGAGCTAGATGTCAAGGATAGAGTCACCTTTTTAGTGTACCTGGTGAAGATAGGGGATCGATAGTGGAGTATCCTTCATTGGTAAGCCACCCTGCTAGTGTGATTTATTTGGAATCACATGAACATATTGAAGAACTCATGGGAGCATTAGGGAAAGATGTGGGAATATTACCCTTTACCCATAAATAATTATTTTAAATTTTTGGGTGAAAATAATTAAAGGTAGTCTGAGTGTAAAATCCTCAATTTTCATATATAAATCCTTAGAAAAGTTTAATTAATTGTGGTTGAATTTATTTTTTAGTCACTACAAGTTCGGGTGTTGTATAACCCTGATATCAATATAATAATGATATTAAGTATTTTTATATTATATCTAGGAGAAAATTTAAAATAAATTGAATTCCCATTGATTAGAACCTTAGATAAAAGACATGTTGTATTTAAATTTGTAGTGTGGTGTTTTCCAAATGTTCAACAAATGTTTTTCTGGCATCAGACATGCAATTTTAGGGTAGTTATTACTAGGTGAGTTAAATAAAGTAATTAGTGAAATAATTTAATTTATTCAATTCCAAAATATTTCCACTCTTCTATTAATTATCTATTATGGAAAATATATTGGGTTTCCCATATAACCCTGGAATATTTGAGTGGAGGAGGGGAGATAATTTGTTGGAATTTATGGATGAGATCAAGATCATAAATAGATGTCAAACAATCAAGTAGATTTATGGGAAAAGTTACAATCACAATGAGAACTTCCAAGACATACCTAGTAAACATGTTATTCACTGATGATTGATCCGTTCTCTAGGTAGGGAATTCTATTTTATTGATTATTTAACTATTTTTAATTTATATTATGGATTCAATTTATCTGATATGAAATTATAGTTTTCCTTCATCAAATAATAAATTATGATTATTGTTCTTAACTGTGCCAATTCTACTTCTATACTTTGGTTTCTATGATTATGATCATTGGTCAGGATCTTAGTATCGAACAATAATTTGAATTTGTTTTTATATCTTTTATTCTTCTTCCATTCACATTTTTCATCACTAGACTACATGATCAACGATTTAGCATTTCAAGAATAGTTCCAGCAAGATTAAACATTTATATTCATGATGGTTATTCGAATGATGTAGTGATCAATGAATTACCGATGGATTAAGGTATAAATATGGATTTTAGATGATGGATCCAAGGACTGAGATCTCATTTTGTTATGGGAGGTATAGAAAATAATTCATGGGTGAGTGAAATACTAGTATCCTAAAATCATAGGTTAGGAATTGATAGCCTAATTTGTTTCCCTCTAGTTTTGGTATCTTAGATGACGTAAATTCAACGATTTTCATTGAAATTAATTGATGTTAATTTATTCAGGGATAAGGTTAATGTTTCTATGATAAAAGAGACTACACTCTATATATCTAGGTTTAACACATTCCATGTATTGGATATATCATGGAGCTTAGGGATTTGGGTAATTATAAATATCACACACTCTGTGGAGGACTAATTTTTTTTTGAAATTCTCTATATTATAAAGCCATGTACTAAAATTACACACGTAGATAATATGTCTAACAAACATGTTGTGCAAGTCACCCACACCCCATGTACCCAACATGGCTAGACAACCCATGTATAGGGAATATATGACCAGTACCCTAGTTTTATATACACACCATGTCAACTAGATGACACAATATACTTAGACTTTTATATGATGATTGAGGTAGAAGGATATGACTAGGCATAGGTTTCAAAGTACATCCACTATACCTCATCAATAAATTACATGTATTTATTCCAATGAAATATACCTCCGACATATCCTTCCTTGGGACTCATTATTGTGCCTACGAGTAGTATATTCTTTGAATAATCCCATATACGACATAATAGTGGCCTTCGTTTTTACATTAGAGATATGAAATAAGGTGACATGAATAGTTCTCTTTTTTTATCATAAATAGATAAGGATGATACTCAAGGGTGATATAGTGACATCTGATTTTTCGATCCCCATGAAGTCAGACCAAAGTTAGGGAATAGGTGCCCCGTTTCCTGGTACATGTTGGACAGAACTACTTCATACAACCCGCAATGAATGGGTCTCCAATCTATAGCTTTTTACCCACATTCCATCGATCTCTAAATGTGTAGTGGTTCCTAAAACCTTATGGGGAGATCACCCCATATCACGAGGTTTCATCAAATTATCATGGTTCCTCTACTGATATAGTTTATATTATATTGGGATACTATCAATAGGGTAGCATATAAGACTAGAGTTGTGGGAAGACTTGGATTTGATACTATCTATGAAGATAGATATCCCTTATCTCTCTTAAACTAGGTTTTATTTGGGTATATTTACATATTGAGTAATATTCTACCCCCTTTTCCCTTGACTTTATATAGTCACCACTTTTACTATTTCCTTATATTGTTCTAGGAGCCCCACAAGGTATTTATATACTCACACATGGATGGTATTTTCCCACATGTGTCATATCCTACATAGATGGAAAGTTGAGAAATGAAGGTTTTTTTTGGACCTAGTGTTGATGGTTCATAGAAGTACCTAGTGGGAGTGACCATGCTCGGGGGTTGGTTTTTAGAGATCTTGATTTCATGTGTATCTTTATTTTTCCTTTTAAAATATTATTTTGTAAGAGTAATATTGTCATGCAAGGGTGTATTTTTTACTATTTTTTATGTTTTTCTTTATTATTATACATTAATATATACTTATAGGTCTTTTCTTGGATTTACTGACTCTAATTTATTTTAGTTTATTACTCTACTCCTCCATATAGAGATTGGTGAGGGTGTGTGTTTGTGTGTATAGGTAACTTAGGCTAATTTCACCCATATGCATGGTTTGCCAAATCGATACAACCCATTATCCCTTATCATCTTGGTGGTGGATTGGAGTGTCACTCCCATCTTAGTTCAAGTCTAAGGAGCCTAGTTTTACCATAGGATATACCAGAGGATGCACATAATCTTGCTCCCACACATTCTCCAGTGGTTTTGGATTCAAATCCACCTCCGGATGGATTCTTTTAGAATATGAATCTTCAGTTATGAAGGGTACAAATGATTATGGTTGAATATTACCAAAATTTACACCTCTAGAATCTTCCAACTTTACATGGAACTAGTGTTCCTCAGGATGCTAAGTACTTGATTTAAATCTTTAAAGGAGTCATTGATCTATTAGATATTCCTAAGGATAAGAGGGTGAATATAGTTTCCTTCATTCTTTAGGGGCCCTACGTGTGATGGGGGGTGTTATGTTACTATCCTGAAAGAAAAAGGCTCTTAAATGGGATTCCATCAAAGAGTTTTTCATTAAGGAGTTCTTTCCGTACTCGCTGAAACTGGAGCATAAGTTATTATAAATATTTAATATGGGAGAAGGCTAGTTTTCCTTAATCTTATAGTTTTTTGTTGTTTCTATGAATTTATCCTCTTTTGGATAGGAATGAGGCTTATTATAATAAAAACATTGTGAGTAGAATTCATCCATATCTTAGAAGTTAGGTTAGTGTCTTTGACCTGATAACACTACATTGGTTCTTTAAAAGGCCCAAAGTATTGATATGAGTCTAGATGAGGACATGCTTCTAGGAATTCATATATCTTTTATTCCTTTTAAGATAAGATCATATAGTGCTACAATGAGTTCCTCTTATGGTTGTAGGAATATAAAGATAGAGGAGGTACAACAAGGTGGAAAATAGGAAGATCATAGTAAATCTTCTTATACTCCCTCTATAGGAGGATGTTCTACTTTGTGATAAAAATATAAATTGAAAGTACATTTTAGTATATCATGTTTGAATTTTCCAATGTAATTTCACTGATAAGTAAATATTTGCCATATAGAATTATTTTGTTATAATGTGTCATGTCTAGATTTTAGGGAGTTAGGTTAGTGTGCAAGAATGGGTCCTCAGCAGCAATCTCAAGGACCACACGCCTAGAGACTCAGGAAATTTTGGCGCCATAGAGGTATTTTAAGACTTTATAGGGATGTAGGATTTATTAGATGGGTTATGTTCATGATATTAGTGGAGAGGGTCCTTCTACATTTAGTTGTATGGTTTTCATTAACTAGACACTGTCAAAATATTTCATTGATACATGATAATTCTATTATTTTATATCTAATCAAGTTGTTACAGGGATATATTTATCAGTTAAGTTATATTTGGAGTTGGTCTATCTTGAGATTTATTTGGGAAAGAATGTATACCATATTAAAATATGTTCTTATTGTCCAACTGTCTTTAGAGGATATATACACTCCTGGTACGTAACAATGTTAGAAATGAATAGTTTGGAAATGGTACTCGTAATGGATAGTTGACTAGTTATTGAGCTCATATAGACTTCTACAAGAAATGTGTATATTTCACCAAAAATAGATGATATAACATGAATGATGAGTTGGGTGATAGAGTTTGAAGGATGGGATCAGACCTGATCAAGATTCGAGTTATCACATAACGAGTTGGAAGCTTGATTTTACAGTAGAAGTAGCTTTATCCCATTCTATCTTCCCTCTAATCATGGATTGTTACCATTTTGTCTTCTTAGATGATTTTTAGGTCTTTCTATAGATAGAAGAATTTAATTTTAGATTCTTCTTATACCTAGGGCCTAAATTTTCTTAATTCCTCTTTATTTTATGGAATTAGTTTAGTATATAGAGTTGAAGGTTCAGTTAGTGTATTTGAAGGAGAAGGGATTTATAAGACATAGAAGATTTTTTGGGGTAATCCAGTGTTATTTCATAAGAAGGATGATGGTAGTCTATGAATATTTTAGTATTATAGGAATATAAATCAGGTAATTTTGATGAAAATGAATCATTAACCTAGTATTTATGATCTGTTTGATCAGTTATGGGGAGCCTGATGTTCAGAAAAAGATTTATCTTTATTCACGCTGCCACCAGCTGTGGGTCAGATAGGAGGAAATTCCCAGGAAATTGTTTAGAATTAGGTATAAATTGTATGTGTATATTTTCAATCCTTTTGGGTTGAAATTTTTTTCAGTAGTGTTCATAATTATCATGAACATGATTTTCCATCCATACAATAATTCCACCATTATTTTATTCTAGGAAGATATCCTATTAGTTTTGAGGATATATTATATCGTTTATATGAATCATGATACTGAACTGAGTTTACCTATATCAAAAAATATGTATACCATATTTTGAAAATTTAACTTCTATATTTATGAGTTTTGGATAAAAAACCATTTAATTCAATAGGTTGTAGTTTCAATGGACCTTGATAAAGTATAAGCTATGATGTATGTAGAATATCCAAAAAATTAATTTGATATTAAGAGATTAATTTGTATTTAAGGGTACCATCAATATTTTATCCAACGATTATCTCATTTTGAATAACCGGTTATAATGATGACCAAAAAATGGGTGAAGTTTGAGTGATATGATCACTTTAAATAGGCCATCTGAGAGCAGAAGAGGAGGTTAATGATAACTCCATTTTTGATTTTACTAGATTTTGGAATTGGTTTTATAGTCTACTGTGATTACTTCTGTGTTGTGTTGGGAGTTTTTTTGATGAAGTGGTATTAGGTAATTACTTATCATTCATGTCAACTATGACCCCACAAGTATAATTACTCGATGTATGAATTTGAGTTGGAGGTAATGATATATTCTCAGAATAGTTGAAAAAATTCTCTCATGAAAGGGATTATTTTCTGTAAAGAATAATTGATATTGTGATAAATATTATTTAATGAAGATCAAAATCTGGGGCATAGGACATGGTTGGAGTATCTATAGAATTCCAACCTTGAGGTGGATTATTCATTTGGAAATGGTAATGTTGTTGAAGATTATATTTGGAAGGAAGTTGTATAGACGTATGAATGTGGAGTGTGTCCTTTAAAAGAGGAATATAATCTAATGATATTGATGGTTGAGTGGATAATGGATGAATATAATGAAAACGGTGTTATTACTTATAAGACTATAGTTATAATTTCATCTTTAATGGACTTGGTAAAGGCCAACTAGTAATAAGATCTAGCGTACATAGTGACAAGGGATATCTTGGAGGGGTATGATTAAGTTCTAGGATAGTTCATAGATGATTGCGATTTGATCTATAATCATTGGTGGTTAGTAGTGATAATTTACATGAGGTATAAGTTAATGAGGGATGCTCATTCTTTGAAGTGGGTAGTGCATCTGGGATCGATGAAGATGTACCACAATATCTGGCATTAGTTTTAGTGTATTTGTTTAAAGAGGGACATCAAAAATTTTGTTTCTCAATTTCTATCAAACCATAGGGTAAAGGGCACAAACCATCTTTTTGATTGTTTTCTTTAGTCACTTCAGTTTCCTATGTGGGGTTGGGATGACCTAATGATGGACTTTGGGATAGGGTTATCCAGTATCTTAAAGAGTCATGATGCTATATTAGTGATAGTTGATCGGCTGATGAAAGTAACCAACTTCTGACTAATTTTAAAGTCCCTTTTAGTGGATTAGAGCCATAAATCAGCCTAGTTATTCTTTTAATAGAAAACACAATACATCCACAAAAAGTCTAAATGGGTGTTCCCAATCAACAGGGGATGGTGACAAGCACCTGATCCTCAACAACAATAAAATGGAGTTGATTTCAACCAACAAAAATAGACATAAATAAATAAATAAAATAAATAAAATATGAACATGTAATAATTTAAGAAATCCAATTATAAAAGAAAAAAAAATGTGTACAAAAAAATAGAAAAATAAGGCTGATGGATGATAGAACTAATAATAAGGAAATGAAAGATATAACAAGCCACAAACACCTCCATGTGAAACTGAGGAAACACCAAATGATACTCCACCATATACCAAAAGTATAAAAATATGAATATCTACTATATTGTGTGACCTTCAAAACCTGTAATATAGAAATGAGTGAGATAAAATACTTGTAATACACCACCCACCAATGTAGTCTATATCACTTTAAATGAAAATATAATTTATTATTTTATGAAAAAAATATTAAAATAGTTTTTATAATACCTTTCATTAAACTCATTATCAACTGGTTTACCTTTAAAATCACCCAATTTCTAAAAAAACCATGTTCCTTTTTGAATAAAATGTCAATTTATATTCATTAATCAAAATCATGTGTAAATTATAGTTCAAACATTTTAAGGAAACACAAAAGAAATGGGATATCATTTCCCAAATTACTAAACAACTACACCTTAGAAAATAAATACATTTTATCTTAATGTAATTTATTGTTCTAAATCAAAAAATTATCAATAAAAGATAATGTATTCATCAATGAATAAAATTCAACACACTGGAACAAAACTACACATCAATCAACCCCATCCAAAACACATGATCCCAACATTCCGACCCTAGACAAGGGGAAACATCCCATAGGATGACCTAAATCCCACGTTGGCCCACTATCCAGTGAATAATTGTAAACTAGTGCACATGTGTGCCTAGACTTATCACATAACAAACTTAGTCTTCCCATCACATTTGTAAAAGATGTGAGAATTTAAATGAAATATTCATTTCAAATAATCATATTTGGAAAAAACCACTCATCCATTTATCTCTCCCACACCTATGAATACCCACATAAGAACATACCATTTATATAAGAATAACAATACGAATCATCATCCCTTGATGTGGATAATTATCCCCAATATTAAAGAAAACATAATTTCTATAAAAACTAAATTGGAATTTCCTATGGGTTTTCATTTTCCAATGAATCCATATAATGTGCCAATCAGGATTTAAAATCAATCTTGAAGGATAAATTTATGAAATTACCATTAGAAAAACAAAAAAAAATTATGAATTCAATTTAAAAACTTTCAAAGAATTATAAAAAGGCCAAACCACCTGATCTATTTAAAAAACATTTACCAAAAATTTTAAAATTAACATCATAAACCATTTCATGAATAATTTTTAAAATCTAACTTGGTATTACCATTTCCAAAAATGAAGAATTATTCCATCAATATAGTTTTTAAATCTAATCATTAAACAAACCCCATTTTACCGGTTTTATAAAAATCTTAATAAAACGCCATTCTTTGATATATCTATGAGATATCAGAGGAAAACATTAGATACATTCAAATGCCATGATGAAGGAAAAATCAATCATATATTTAATTTTCAAGGGGTATCCAAGGGAAAGCATCCTCAAATAATTGGTAATTATTAAAATTCTTTGAGATCTATGCATAGATGGAGAAGTGAGTTTTAGGAATCAGGATATGATCTTAAACCTTGTATCTCATAAAAAATAATTACGATTCAATGATTTTAGTGTGAAAAATTATGAGAGAGAGACAACCTAATGTGGTATGTCAATTATTCACACAATGATTAACCAATATATAATGAATATCACATCTTTCAATGACTAATTTAAGAGAAATTTTGTTAGATCATATCTCGAAACCTAGATATAGCGACAAAATTCTAGATCAAACAATCCTTGTAAGGAAAATAAGAGGGATTTATAGAAACAATGAAGAATGAGATCACGTTTTGAGTTATCTAGGTATAATTCCTGAAGATCCATCATAATCTCTCTATATTCATAAAAAACATTAAGGTTTGGGATTGGATTTAAGATCCTAGATCATATAAGAAATAATGGGGATACCGAAACATGTTTTAAGTCATTAAAATAAATTTCAAAATATATAATTAACATTGCATGGTTTGGATGGATGGTTCAGTATACCATTGACTTACCACACACCGAGTTCTAGCATACTAGATATTTTTCATAGTTTGAGTAACCTTCTTCTAACCTTGAAAAATGCCTTTTCAAGAGTTTCATGATTTCAAGAGAAGCCTTTGTGGGTTTGATTTACCATGGACCAATTGTGCACCCTCCTATAGGACCCCAAAAAATAAGGGCATTTTTCTTAAAGATGGAACATACTATCCCATAACTGTGATCCAACCGCGAACCACAAAAAATACTCAATTTGTTTTCTAAAAATCCCCTTGTAAGGATATAAAAACAAAACAGACTCAAAAATATATAAAAAATAGTTTTAGATGTGTCCAAGATGTTCAATTTCTACCCAACATATGGATTTCATCCATAAAAACTTATCAAGGAAAATTATTGATCAATAGGAAAGGAAAATTAATAATTAAAGAGTATATATAAAAACAAGGCTACCCTACTAAATCCAAAAATCAAAGTGACATGAAAACTTTAACCATTTTGGAAGGGTATGTAAGTTTTCATGTTTTCTTATATCTCATATATAATGAAACTGTATTTTACTGTAGGGGAATTTCTGTAAAAGTTTTGGATTTATAATACAAAGTATGTTGAGATGTTAAAGGTTATGGGATTTGGGTGAATTAATAAAGAATTAATGGTATATTTGGTCACATGTCATTTATATACCTATTGTTTTCTATAATGTAGTTTTTTAATTAAAACGCTTATTTTGTTCATTTTTGGTGATATATATATATTCTATAATATTGTGATATATCTATGATAACATTAAATTGTTGAACTTCTGTATTATGTTATAATTTATTTACATTATTGTAACTAAAGTGTATGTATGGAGTCATAGGTTTGAGGCTTGGGTAGAACTAGGAGGATTATACTTATGTGGGGTTATCTCTTTTGATATGAATACTTATAGAAATACCATAGGTGTGCCTTGTAACTTCCTAAGTTAAACTCAAAATAATTTTTATAGGTGTTCATAATGGTCATTTGTTATTAAATAAAACTCACCCCTCATAGATGCATTATGAGACCACATATCAAGGCTAGATATACAGCTCAATCCAGGGAGGATGCACTAGTTCCACCACATGCTGTGTAGGAGGATACACATGTGCATACTCCCATACTCACTCTGATGGTTCTGGTGGTAAACTCACCCAAATATGGAGTTTTTTACCCTACTCCTACTCAGGGTAAAGGGACCTAAATGATGATGGTAGATTGTGAATGATATTTCTAGCTCAAGTATCCTCCTACCTTTTATAGCACTGGTTGTCTTGTGGATGCTAATATCAGGATTGAAATTACTGAGGGAATCCTTGTTCTAGTAGTTACTCTTGAGGATATTAGGGTAACGATGTCTTCTGTTATACTCCAATTACCTTTTAGAAGATGGTGCAGGTGTCATGAGTTATTAATTAAAACAAGAGGTTCTTACTTGAGATGCATTCAAGGATATTTTCTTAGAGGAGGTTTGGTATGGCTATAACTAGGCATTCCCTAGAGTAAAACCATGCACTACAAAACCCAATGAATCAAGTAAGTTATTCACCACAAATAAAATTTTCTTATCTAAAGGTATTTATAATGTATATAATGGAGGAGGTTCCAACCTTTAGTGGATATGAATATTTTGTAGTTAATGTACAATATTGATTACCTATAGGCTATATAATTCTTTGTTTGATATAATATTTTCCCATTATTTTAAATATAATCATTTTTTTGGTGGACTAGATTTATCAATGAATTTATACTTTGATTTTATCTCTCTATACATGATTTTGTAAAAGAAAATAGACAATCTCTAAAGATGTATTCAGTATGCGATAGTTGTTGATGGCTAAAGGCATCTGTGGGACTACATGATCATAGAAATGAATAATTTTGTTGTGATATATGGAATGTATTGGATTACTAATATCGATCTCATATCAACTACTACCTCATATTTTTATCTTTTAGAAGGACTGAAAGAGATAGGTTCCCATTGACAAGTGAGTGGGATATCATATTTGGGAATATTGGGCTAGAATTCAACCATATTGAAGATATCATGGAGCTAGTGGTAGGCCCCAATGAACTTGATGACAAGAAGAAAATAGAGTAAAAATATCACACATATGCGATTCATTATCCTAAGTTAACATTATCTGCTCTCACACACAAACACAAACAACACCACCACCAAACAACATGAAAATAAGTAAATCAATTTTACCAAAATAAAATAATGTATGTAAATGAATGAAAAAACATATAGGAATACATCTATTTAAAATAATCAATATAATTAGAAATAAATTTGAAAAACATATGCCCAATCATGAAAAGTGTCACAACTTAGCTGTTGTTGAAAAAGAAAAAATAATGAGAGAACCCCGCTCATGATATCTTACAACAAACCACCCAACACTATCATTTCTATAAGGTAATACTGTAGTCTATTAATATATGGTCCACCAAGTCAATCATATATTATCCTCTCATTAGTTTAAGACCTGACACATACAAGAATATCCTTCATAGTGGTGAGTATATACATACAAGGTAGGATTACCAAAATAATATAAATAAATAATACAATCAATGACAAGATCAACCCTTGACACAAGGAAATAATATAACTCAAGAGGCAGATATGATATTATAAATCCCATCATAGAGAGATAGGGGATATCCATATTCATATATAGTTCCAAAACTAATTATTACCACAAAACCATGACTCTATTATATCTTGCTACTAGTATCCCAATTTTTCTCTCACTAGATCCATAAGGGACCCATGTTGTGTTGGTGGCACATCATGGCTTAGGGGTGCTGACCCCAAAGGGGTGGATGACCCATGCCTCATCAAAATCTCAATTACAAGGTGATACCACTCTATATATAGGAGACCTGTGCTCCAAGGTGTGTATATAGGCGTTCCATCAAACAAATTATAGGAATTGGTGGATCCATGCTCTGACCTCTATGTGTTTTTGGGGGGGTTGAAAACCCCGATGATTCACCAGAGATCACACTCAAGTCTCACCCCTATCTTACGATGTTGAAAAAAATACAACTACTCATTCAACATCATTCCATATATAATATGTCACAAAAACAACCAAAATCATGTAGTATATGTAATTTTTCATATAATGGAATACTCATAGGTATAAATTTGAGTCCCAAATGAGAATATATGGGATTTAGAATAGATTGTTATAATTATATGATGGGTATTTATGTGGTACACAAGGTGTACATAGAAGTCAATGACTGTTTATATAATAAACACTCATATGGAATGTAAAATGTAATATACATGATGTTTTATACAATGAATCTAGAATGTATAGCTACTCGAGGTCCCAATCCTATTCTCTATATACATGGGTTTTCTATCCATGTAGGGTATACATGTGGCTAAGGGGAATAATGTTTGGGACACATACACTAAATGACAATGTACTTTAGGAATATGGATGGATTATACATCCAAAGCCACATGGCTTATGGGTCTCCCAAAAATCATGTGATATTTATAATGAGATAAAATCCTAGACTCCATAATAAAAACAATACAAGGAGAATATTTTTTGAAGTACACACCATGTAGATCAGAAATTTCCCCCCTTAACTGTCACATGATATAATGATTTTGATGAAAATACAACCATTCCCTTCATTTAAATCATTGAAATTTGGGTTAAATGACTTAATTCATTGATTCCCACCCTGAAGTGGATGGAAATTTGTATTTTTATCACTTGTGTATGATATTTCATGCCTCTCATCACAAAATGGGGTCTCGATCTCCAAAACCATAATATGAAATCCATTAATATTCCTCAATCCATCTGCAAGTCAGCAATGAAAACATCCTTTTGATAATTATTATGAATTTGGAGGTTATGTGGAACTCAAAATAGTCTGGAAGATTCGAATCATTTACACCATTGGAAAATAAAGAAGAAAATGAATAATAGAGGTGGGAGGGGTAAAAAAAGAAATTGGGATCATCATTTTCCAATGACAACCTGAAAAATCCTAATCATGGAAACCCAAAATGTTGAAATATAATTTTATCAATGAACAAATTCTTCTATATTTATAGTGTGGGGAAAGAGGAATAAGCATTTTTTTAAAATCAATTGAATATATTATAGAAATATAAAAATTGGTAATCCATAAAATTACGATCCCTACCACAAAAATAGATCGATCATTCTAAAGAATGTATTCAGAAGAAATTTTGTTTGAATTTTCACTAAATTCGCTGATCATCATGAAAATATTTTCAAATTTTTAACATTGATCCGTGATCCCATGCTTGTCTATTAGTTTCAACACAACTCAAGTATCCCTTCTCATCCTCTCTTATCACCCAAGGTAATGTGGTGAACCTTGGATATCTTCATAGTTGTAAATTTTTATGGAAAATATTAAGTTAAATTTATTTAATAAATTAAATAAAAATAATAAAAATTATTTAACACACCCAAAAATGATAGCACAATAATGGAATGTGTGACTTCAACAAGACTTACATAACATCGAGGGAAAACCCAGCATTCCAAACTCAACCAAAGTCTTAATTTTTTCATTTGAATTTCTAATAAATGGTTATTCCATTTATATCATAGTGAGATGCTCACATAGACAAAAAATATTAAAGTTTTTTATTTTATTGATACCATGGACTTATAACCCCCAAAACATCACAATGAATTTGAACTAAAATATAAGATAATTGACAAAAAATTCAAAGGTTTTATAAGTGAAAAACAGTGCTGTTGAACCCTCCACACCATTAAGGGGTTTCTACTCAATAGTATACCCATACCTGAAAAGATTAGAGTAGTATACTAGCATATATCTCATGATACCATGAGACCTCATGGATGTTATTATGACACGAATAAAAATGAAATGATTGTATGGATCACCCATTAAAGATCCTCTTATACTAAACCTTAAACACCACTGGGTACTTTGTAAATGTGTCTCCATCCATGATGTCCATATCACCCCAATCAATATCGTTTGATGGGTCGTTAAAGTATCTAATCAGATATGAAATTTAGAATACATAATGAAAATGATACATTTTTGGGTTTAAGGATAGTTGGTAGGAGACCTCTCCCACTCTAATTAGAATCTATAAGGATCTGATGAACTTAGGGGATATCTTATTACCCCTACCAAATCTCTTCAAACTTCACCATAGAGATACATTCAGGAAGAAATGGTCTCCCTCATCACACTACATGATCTATATTCATCTATTTATAATTGATCAAACCCCATGATTGATCAAAAATCCTTCACCACCAAACATAAGTGTGAGGTAGAATGTCTCCTTTATAAGGCTTCAAATGGATCCACACAGATAATAGAGTGACAACTATTGTTATAAGCACACTCAACTAATGGAAAGTGATTCCCCAAACTCTAACCAAAGCTTATCAATAATATATCAAATTTTTATTCTGGGATATCAATATGTTGAGTAATGACTAATGAAACCTAGTGATTTTCCTTCACGTCATGACATGTAAGGCATAAAAAATTAACTAGGTAATATTCCATTCCCTACATGGCCACCAAACAACTATTAATGATATTGGTACATATTATCCACTCTAGGTTGTACTACCAACAAGGTAGGTTTGGAATTCCATTCTCACCTCCTCATGATATGAATGTAATACCACTATCCATCCTAAAAAGAGGAAGATGTGCTCCCCAGCATCAAAGAAACCATCAGGCACATATTCTTTGGATATCAAGTCACCCGGAGATTTAATGTTCATGTCTCCTGACTGATGATCTCTCAAACATTGAATAATAAATGGATTCAACAACATATATTAAAGGAAATATGATTATCTATCATCCATAATAGTCATTATAAAATTGGCCTTTTGATCTTAATCCTTTTACAAACAAGACATTGATTTTATACTAAGGGCTTGTTTGAGAATGTTTCCCTTCCTGAGGGTATAAACTATTATGAAGTCATAATCATATAGTAATTCTATACAATTTCTCATTCATGATTCCTCAAAATATTCATATCAATTATAAACCATGATAAAAGGTCAATCTTTGAGTGTTAATACATTCAAATGGTCTAGTGATTAGATATGTTGGCCATAAACCTCCAATAGTACCCATCCAAGCCAAGAAAACACTACACCTAAATTAAACCCTTTTTATGGTTACCAATATTTATTTACATCTATCATCAGTGGGAACAATAAAATCTAACATTTGACACGAAATTCCCTAAAATGTGTAATTATTTAATACATAATTAGAACATTTATAGATTACCATATAACCAGTGACCACAAAGTATGTTCAATACCATCCTCACATTCTACCATTGTACCTCCTAGAAGTATAGTAGAATTGAATTTCACCAATAAATACAACATAAAACCAAACTAATAAGGGTTATAAGGATTAGTTTATGAGTCCCAATTACATGTATTGGGAACAAGATTACCTGGGAAGGGCTCATTCTTAGTGGTTTTCCTTACTTTTATTCTTCTTACCTCTCTTGAATTCTTGGATATAATATATTGTGTATACATAAATGTCTTGTGATGATAATAATGATAATATATGGTTTTTTTGTGTTAGGGAACAATATATAAGGTCAGTTTCAAGAGTTTTAAGAGGTTTGTTAATGAATTTGTGTCATCGTTCATTTTTTTCATATGGTTTCAAGGTAGGTGGATTCACTCTTGACTCATGTTAGGTAGAAAATAAAGGTTTTATTTGAAACTTATTGAGCTTATTGATTTAAATTTATAAATTGATGTGAAATGTTTAATTGAAAAACTCATTAGTGATGGTTCTTGAATTTTTTAAGATTTATTTTTGTTTTTTAGAAAGTAAAATTGGGTTCATGATTTTGAAATGATGATTTTAAAATAGTTTCTTGGTTTTTATGAATTGAAAATGACTTAAATAAAAGGTAGTTTTTTGAAATGGTGGTTCAAATGGTTTGGAATTGTTTATGTCATAAATGGTTGGTGTGTGTCTATGTGCATTGGTATAGATATAGGTATTATGTTACCCCATCAAAAGTGGGATAGATAAGGTCATGAACTTTCCCCCATAAAAATGGTTCACCAAGTGATGACTTAGTGAAAGCACGGATCCCCAATCATGTGTATATATATTTCCATGAATTAATTAATGTGTTAACAAAAGGAACGGAATTTATTATTCCAAATCTATTTTGGAAATTTTTAGTAAGACATGGATGGTTTATTTCCATTGAAAAGTATTTTTCTTAGAAATAGGTTTGGTGTTGATATAAACTGATTTAATTTTTTTAAATTGATTTATATAATTATGAAAACATGTTCTATCTATGTGCCTTGAGTAGTGAAGTCATTGGGGGAAATCCTTCTATGATTTATACTCACCCCCTTTTGGGGAAATGTTTTGAATTTTTTTGGATATCATATATCGGGACACAGGTAAAGAAATGGTATCAAAGTTCTCTTGTGATTCATCATGATACCCTTGACATGGATTGTTGAGTTGGATCTAGGAGAATGTTCATATTTCCTACAATATGTATTAGTTTTATTTGAGTTGTTGTTTTTGGTATCCTCTTTATACTACGATATGGATCATGTTTTCAGTTAGGTTTTGGAATTTTTTTGTTATACATTCAGTAGTATTAAATTCTACCCATAAATCATATAGTGTTTGTTGGGATATATTTATCTTTGTTTTATTATTTTATATTCAAACATAAAAGCATTCTTCAATATTTATGAATCACTTTTAATTTATTTTCAGCCTTTTGTGTCTTGGGGATGAAACCTATGACCCAATATCACCATCCGCCTATTTCTATGCTAGTGGGTGATGGGTGAGATGTTACAAATGGTGTCTGTCTTCATCAGTCCAAATATATTTTCTAACAAATTATATAAGTTTTTTCAGTCCGGAGGAAAAAATTAATTCTAGTCTAGTCATTGATTTGGAATGGTAGAAAAGAGTAGGAATGTCAAAAAATGAAATGAACAACATAAATATTCATAGCTATCAAATTTATGATAAACATCAAGTTACTAGGGATTTTGGTAAAATGAGTGTTTTGAGAAACATATAGGATTTTTCACCTCATCATCTTGGGTTTTTCTGATGATAAGAGAATGATATGCGTGGGTATAAAAGACATCCCACAAGGAGCACATATTTCAATTTGAGTAATGATATATGATTTGGTTTGAAAAGTGTTGATTATTGGAAAAGGCTAAAAATGGGCTTATTTTTAAATAACATGGTGGAATTTTGTAAAATGAGTTTAAAGGGGAAAAATGTTGATTTTTGGAAATCCTTGTTATGATATGTGTTATGTGGTAAATTTGAAATTTCAAAGACTTAAATTTATAGTGTGAGACTAAATGGATTTTCCATTTAATTATAGAAAATGACACTTGGTAGGCATATACGAAACTAACTAGAAGAGGTTTCTGAGAATGCAGTTTCACCTAATCCATTGGTGAACCTACATTTAATTCAGAGTATTTTCCAATATTTCAAAGTTATGGATAGTGGAAGTATAAGGGATCAACCATGTAAATTGAATCATTCCATTTAGTTCCAAAAGAAGTATCCACCTATATCATAGCATGATTTAAAACCAAAAAATATGATGTGTGGTTGAATAGGAATAATCTAATATTTAATTTCCATGGAACACGAACTGAGTTAATAGTTAAGTTTGTTTTATACATACTGGAGGATCTATCATGACAGTGGTGGGATTTAGCAGTTTACGATAAATTAGGCCAATAAATTTCATAGGAGGGTTTTGAATATTTTTAAATAGTTATATCCTCACAAATTCAGAATTTATTGAATGATAATATTTTTTAGGTTGAAGTATATGAATCACTCAGTGAAAGGGTACCCAACTAAATTCATTTTTAGTCCCCTTTTCACTGGATTTTTCTATATGTATGTTCTAAATGGAATTAATTTTTGAATCAGGGTTAAGGCCAAAGACTTTTTTTAAGATTTATATTGTTGGTATAATAGATTATATAGATATTATCAATAGAGAGAAGATGAAATAAAGAAAAATATTTGAAACTACAGGTGGAGGAAAAATGTTTATAACTACGGTAAATGGTGGTAACTATAATGTTATGAATAAGTAAAAGAGGGAAACCTATTTCCAGTGTTGTTTTAAGAAATGTAATTAGATAAATAGATCAGTGAATATTCCTTCATAACCTAGGAGTAATTTGGGATGTTTTTAGTAGGGTACATTTGATCACATGAAACAATATTGTAGGACACCACCTAGATCATGCCACAATTGGAACCAGATGGGGAATCTATAGTTTTATTGTCATAGTGCTCTAAGGTCTGGTGCTCAAGACATAGATCATGTTTAATAGGCATTGTAAGATTAGATGAGATGAGAGAGGAAGAATAATGCTCATTAGTAGAACCAATATTTCCATGGTGGTTCTAGGAATACCCTGACCCATCAACTAGGGAAATATTAATAGAGTAATGAAAAACAACGTGCAATGAGTAAGAAATTGTATGGAGATGAGAACGTTATTGTGGGTGATATATCAAGACCATCTGTAGTGAGTTGGATGATTATTTTTAATTTTACCCTTATTCCTATTTTCTTGATACAGATTCATCCCATTGATTATTTATTTTCATATTTTTGATCTTTTTTATTTTCATGTTGATATGACACCTTCTATTTTGAATATTCATATTCATCTTAGTCAAAGAGAATGTCAATAATTTATTTAGAGATTATTCTATATAACTATAAATAGGGATAAATTGTTATGGGATTTACCTATGCGTGAGATGGATTCAAATGATATAATCCTAGGTATGGTTATTTAAAAAAATTCAAATCTTAAAATGAATTTTATACCTAAAGGGTTATTTTTACAACTAATGATGGAATTAATAATATCATTAGAGGAGGATGAAATCTAAAATTAGGCACCACATGATTGCAGGAATCAGTAGTTTTAAATATCTAATACAAGTTGGAAAATTTGACCATGGAATTGTGGGATGAGATTGGGGATGGTGATTTTTTTAGAAATTATTATTAAATTTCCCAATGTTTATCTCAATAATTTCTTAGTGCTTCCACCGAAAAGATAAAAATATTTTATGATTGATCTATTTCAAGGGACTATTTCTATCATTATTTCATACTATTAGATGGAACCGATAGAATTAAGGGAATTTAATTTCATGTTGGATGATTTGGAAGGAAAATGGTTCATTTTTATGAGTATGTATCCACAGGAAGCACTGGTTTTTTTGTGAATAAGGAAGACATAACCCTTTGACTTTGTTTATTTTATTGTAATATTATCCACGTTTAAATAAAGAATCAATATTATCTTCCAAAAATTGATTTTTTTTTACTCAATTAAGGGGATTACATTGGTTCTCTAAAATTTAATTGCAATTAAGATACCACTAATTGTAGGTTTAGAAGGAGTTCATTTTGAAAACTTATTTTAGTAGTAGATATGGACATTATTAGTATGTGGTTATGACTTTAAACCTTAATAATGTACTAGATTTATTATGGAATTGATTAATCAATTATTCCCAAGTTATGTATATCATTTTGTTGTGGTTTTTATTGATAACATATTTTCTTATTCAAGGAGAAAGTCTCAGCACGAGCAACACTTGGTGACTATTTAAGGTATTTTTATATATCATTGTTTTTGTGCAATAATTTTAAAGTTTTATTTTTGGATACAAGAGGTATATTTCCTTATGAATTTTATCTCAAAAAAGGTATTTCTATGGATCTATAAAACATAAAGACTTTGATATCTTGTAAACCACCAAATAATTTCATTAAGATGCACGGTTTCCTTGGTCTAGATAGATATTTTTTATATTTGTTTCATGGATTTTCATGAATAGCTTCACCAATGATAGCTTTTGAAAAGGATAGTATTCCATTTAAATGGAATGAGGAATGTTAGAAGACTTTTCTAGAGATTAAAGTTCACTTTACATAAAAATTGATATTTATATTTCTAAAATCCTAACAAGGTTATGTAGTGTATTACGATGCTTTGGTATCCGGTTTGGGATGGTTTCTCACGTTGGAAGATCATGTTGTTTTTAGGGATCATGGAATTTATGTTTTCAAGAGATGAAAAAGCACACTATTGATTTGGATTTAGCTGTTGTTGTCCTTTCATTGAAGACTTTGCGTCATTACCTCTTTGGAGAGAAATTTAAGGTGTTTATGGATTATAAGAGATTGAAACACATTTTCTCACAAATAGATTAGAATCTAAGAAAAAACATTATAGATTATCTTTAAATGAATTATTTTTTACTTAATTTATAAACTGGGTAATGGAAATTTTGTGGTGGATGAATTAATAAGAAATTCATTTAGTTAGTTGGTGAGGAGGATTCTGATCAGTGGTAGTTTATTTTAGTGATTTCTGAGATGAACATAGATTGTGAAGTCAAAGGTAGCATTTCAATTTTTTTCCGGTTTCTTTTTTCCACATTTGGTTGAGAAGGTAAAAGAGGAATAATCAACCTATTTAGAATATATTTTTATGAGTTCAAAACTAAATATTAGTGAGACCATTGAGGGATAAAATCTTTCTAGGGGATCAATTTGGTGTTTTTAGATTAGAAGGACATACCTATGGATTTTTAGGAAAAAATTATACATGATTACCACCATTTGATATGGGATGTTCATCCTTGAATAGAAATTGTGTATAAGGCATTGAAAGCATAATTTTTGATGTCATGAATGAAAATAATTATTGATGAGTTTTTTATGAGATTTCTCACCTGTTAGTAGGTTAAGGAAAAGAACCAGTTACTAGTTTGTATGTTGTAGTATTCACCTATTATTATTTGGAAATGGGAGAATATATCCATGGATTTTCTAATAGATCACCAAGGAAGGTTTGGAAGCACTATTCTATATGTGTGACAATGGATCAACTCAAAATATTAGTCAATTTCATCCATATTTTGGAATTTTATACAGTGGATCAATTATCTAAAATATATATTTGAGAAGTGGAATATAGGAATGGCATACTTGATTTTATAGTATCAGATCAGGATTCATGGTTTATATGTGGATTTTGGAAATTAATAAAGAAATACCCTAGGGATTAGTTGATTATGATCATGTATTATCAGCTTCTAAAGAATGTAAAAAATGAAAGGATGATACATAAGTTGGAATACATTCTTTGGGATTGTGTAATGGATTTTGGTGGCTCATGGTAGGATCACATACCATGTGCAGAGTTCAAATATAACAACAATTTCCAAAAATTCATAGATATATATCATTTTGATGCATTTTATGGAAATTCGTGTCATTCTTCAGTTTGATGGTTGGAAATAGGTGAGACTTCACCAGTTGGAGAAAGCCTTGTGCAAGAGACACAGAAGAGGATTCAACTAATCTAGAAGAGAATGGAAAAATCTCATAGTTATCAAAAATCACATGTAGGTCATCATTTATGGCCACTTCCATTCATGGTGAGTGATTATGCTTTCTTGAGAATATTTCCAAGGCTTGGGCGTCATTATTTTGGGAAGAAGGAAAAGTTATCTCCTTGATACATAGGCCATTTTTGAGATACTTTCATGGGTTTATGAGGTATATTATTAGTTGGATTTTCCACCAAGGATGAGTTCAATGAATAATACATTCCATGAATCTCAATTTAAAGAGTATCAAACTGATCCTTACCATGTGGTTTCATTGGGTCACATTGACAAAGATCCAAATGCAATGTTGGTTCATGTGCTAGTGTGGACATGGATAATTAGGTGAATGTATTTCATGGGAAAAACATTGGTCTAGTGCGGGTTTTATTAAAACATGGTCATATTAAAGAATAAATATTATAAAATGGGAATTAAATGGTTGATCATTAACCCTAATGCTTTCAGGAAAATGATCATTTTCTATTTTCTAGGGATGTATATACCAATTATGGGGAGAATTTAGCACCACAGTTTTAGGTATGTAATGCTTTATTTATGTATTTTAAGTATGTAAAGAAGATGGGTTATTTTTTTCTTGACGTTTGGGAAGTTATAGAATTTATTTTGGGGTTTATGGAGGTGGAAAAATTTATAATGGTAAGTAGAAACCATGAAACACTTTTTTAGAAATTGTGAAATAGAAACCTACGACATTTTTTAGGTGAACAATTAGGTGCACAGTTTTTCTAAACCATGTTGCCTCCTAGAAGAAACCATGTGATGTTAGAAAGAGGGGTTTAACATGGTTGTAACATGGTTTGTCTAACCATGTTATCCAACCAAGTGAGATTTTTTTTGAGGTATTTTCTAACAAAAAGTTAGAAAATGGGTTTCCTAACTATGTTCCCTAACCAAGAAACATGAAAATTTTGAATCAAATTTGGTGGATCATTCTTTATTTTCAAAATTAATTTCTCGTTATCCCCTAATCCAACCGTAGCATGAATTTCAATCCTACTAGTGGATGGAGATACCCATAATCTTGATCTATATGTTTTCATTTGGATAATCTAAGTGCATCAAAGGACCATATTTCATGGTAATTTCTCATTCTTGGTGGGTTTCCTTAGTATTCTTCTTCTTACCTCTCTTCGATTCATTTATCTAATTAGTTGGGGGACAAATACATGTTGTGTGATACAATCATGATGATATATGTTTATGTTAATTATAGATAAAAATTTCAAATATTGGTCTGGGAGTTTCAATCGGGTTTGTTAAAGAATTTATTCCATTATTCATTCTCACATAAGGCTATGAGGTAGGTGCCTTCAATATTGACCCATATTATTTAGATATTTTTGTATTGATTTCGAATAGATTGAATTTATTTATTTATATTTATAAAATGATTTTCAATATTTGATAGAAACCATATTTTGTGATGGACTTTGAATTATATAGAAATTTGCTATTTTGTGGAAATTAAAATTGGTTACATGATTCTAAAATGATGATTTTGAAATGGTTGTCTTGTTTTAATACATGGAAAATATTTTCAATAAATGTATTATTTTATTTAACTGATTGATCAATTGGTTTGGAATGGTTTATAAAATTAATGGTTGGCATGTGCTCTTGTGCGTTGGGATGAATATGGGTATGGAGTTTCCCCCATCAAAAGTGGGACACATAAGTGTATGAAATTTCATCATTTAAAATGGTTCACTAAGTAATGAATTAGAGAAATGATGAATCAACACTCATGAGTATAAGGAGGAACATTGTTTCATGCATGTGTGGACATTTGGAAAGGAATGGTTAATTCATAATGGATTTGTAAAATGGTTAGAAAGACATCATTGGACGCTTTCCTTGGAAACCTGTTCTATTATAAATGGTTTTGGTTTTGATATGAACTAATTTTAACTGTTTTAATATATTTTATATAACTATGATAACATTATCTATCCTAGTTGCACGATTAGGGATTTCATTGGGTAAATCCTATTGAGTTTTATTCTCACCCTCATCTTGGGAAATTTAGAGTGTTTGCGTATATTGTGTATTAAGACACAAGTAATGGAAAGTTATCATAGTTATTTTTATGTATCATGATTCCTTGGACATATATTGTTGATTTGGATCATAAGTCTTCTTGGGAGTTTCCATGGATGTATTTGTTTTCTTCGAGTTTTGGGGTTTGGTTTCTTATTTTTACCTATATATAGTTCACAATTGTAGTTTGGTTTTATTGTCAGTTAGTTATACATAAAAGTGTATTTAATTTTTATCATTAATCATATAGTGGCAATTGAGTTATGATTATCTTGTATTGGTTGTTTATATTTAAATAGTAAAATTTTCCGGCAACTATATATGAATCCCATGGCATTTATTTTTAGTATTTTGTGTCATGGGGATGTCACCCAAGGACTATTAACACACCATCATCCTACCAAGAAAATGGGTGAGGGTGAGATGGTATATGTATTTAAGATCAATCATCAAAAACCAATTTTTCATTCATAAATTTGTTAAATAAATAATCTATTTTAAGGGGTACTTTTTCATCATGATAATTTTATTAAATCATCAATACAAAACAAAAAACCTCAATATTCCAACTACCTCTTTAGTGAACAACTCCTGAGTTGACCTGACAGATAATCTTGGTTTGTTGAAACCTTCCACTAGAATTTCCTCTAAATTCACTATAATCTCTTAGAACATAGCACATTCTATTCATTATACTACATTGAATATCCACTGGGTACTTGGGTGAAAGTTGATATAAAAGAATATCTCCCACTGGGGAGGATTTCATAGAATATATTTAGAAAAAAAACAACTATATATTCTTCCACTACCCCTAGAAGCTAGATATTTAATGAATCAATCACAATAATGTCAAATGTAACCAATTTTTAATAGATGGGATGAATGTTCTAGTAGAGGATCCCTAAATCTTTTCTAGAATGTTCTTTTCACCCCTAAAAGAGAATCTCATCCCATATATCTTGACATTATTCCCTTTCCCTATGGAGATAGTCAATATAGGAACTGAATATGGTTAACAAGTTGATACCATGGATAACATCATCAATTTTAATCACATCAATGAGGATAACCCATGTAAATCATTATAAACTAAGAAAAATATTTAGCCATCAATTGATGAAAGCCATTGTGGAATCTTAACCACTATTAATCTCCAACTACATGGGTTATGTCATGAATCTTGTCTCAACAGTTTGAGTAAAACAAATGAAATTTGAGTTTTTTACTCTTTAGTATATTTCAAGGGGAGGAATGTTAATTTCTACTCTTAGGAGATCTCAATATTTTTTTGACCGCTCCGTTTACCAAAAAATAGTTTATGCACCCTAGTATATATGTTTGGTAGAATTTTGTGCCATTCGTATTTTGGAATAATATTTAATATTTAATATATTAAATATTATTTTGTCACAAATTTTCAGTTGGTGATGTCTTTTTTTAGAGCATCAAATCTGAATTCTAAATTATACATTGAGTCTATAATTTGGGGTTTTCCCTAGGTGGGTTATAGCCTCAGGTTGGGTATTGTTCTGGACCGAGTCCCCTTTTCGTCTCACTCATCATTTTCTGTTTTCATTAATTTTTTAATTTCAATTATGATTTTCATATTTTCATCTTTTCATCACCTAGTGTGTTACACATTCCTCCTTAGGTAATCATTTGGCTTGGAGGGCGGTGTAGAAGATTATAAGTAGAGATGTAGAAGGAGGTGCCACTACGGAGCTTAGGTCACTTCAGATCAACGTGCATGTGTTGCAGAATGTGAATTAGATCAAAACACAGGTAGTTTCCTCCATGAGGGAGTCCATTTAAATGTTTTCTAAAAAATACTTATAGGGTAGTTTTTTAGGTTTTTTATTGTTTTTGGTTGTCAGGGACACCTAGAAGGTCAATCTATTGATTTTTGGGTGAATCAGGGGGTTTCAGGGAGTTCATAGGTATTTTTGTTTTGGAAATACTGATCTCATGGTGTGGAGTTTTATGAACACACTTTATGTGTTATTCATATTCATGGAATATTAATTTTTAGAATTACACATAGTTTATTAATAGTACTCTTTATATAGTAATACTGGGCCATGTGATCGTGTACATGGGCAGTCGAAGTTGGGGAAGTACACACTGTGTATCTTGGGTACACCCCTTGTAGTGGTACATTTAAATGTATCAATGTACATGAGTATATGGGCGTGTGGGGACTATATCCTATGTACTCAGGAGTGCACCTCGTGTAGTAGTGGATATTTACTCTGACAAACACCACATGTGAGGCATAATTGGCCATGTAGTAGTATAAGGATAAACCCCATATATGCCTGTGCCATGTTCTAGTAGAGGGCCATACCCCATATATTCTATTTCCATGTGTAATTACATGTATTGGAGAATCTTTGTGAGTATACACGGTGTACTCAAAAGTACATATTGTGTTCTTGGAAGTACACATAATTTACTTTTCTAGAAAATGGTTTTGGGTGTCTTTCTACCTCATATTGATAATTCATCTTATATATAGTCCATTTAAAGTGTTATTCTATGTATATACCAAATGTGGATTTCTTTCTACATTTTTAGGCCTCAAGGATGGTGTTTTGGACTAATTATATTATTTTCCAAATGATTCCTTTAAGGTTGTGGTTCCAGAATCCTCTATAGGGTTTGGTAGTGTTCTATGAGGACCTTGTGGGGGTGTGATATTATTTATCCACATTGATTGAGGAATCCAAGTGAGTTATCTTGAGGTTCCTTTGATATATTTTGGGAGGTTTATTGAGTGTTTTCCTAGACAAGACAATTAGTTCAATTCTTTGATGTTTAGGTATGGTGGTATGGGTTTAGGATTAGTAGGTTCCTTTGAGGGGGTTCGACATATTTGGATTTCAGGAAAGATAAGGTGGAATTGAGAAGAGTTTGAGATAGGACTGAAGAACTAGTTTTTGGGAATTCCATTCTGTGTGGGTTGTTTCTTGAGGTTTTCCTTCTAGGAATGTTTTCTATACTATGGAGTTGGGAGTCTATCCACAGTACCTTTGACCAGTATTGGCATGATGTTTGGTTTTCTTGGATGAGCCCAATGTAAGGTTCCCTACCTGGGCCAATGTTTTCTCGAGAATCCCCATGTATTGTTTCCTGTTATGTTGAGTTTCTAGGAATGGAAGTGGTTTCCCTGGGTTTGGTTAGAGATGAGATGGCCGGTGCTGGGTTTAATGGTTCTGGTAGGTGGCTGTGATCATTATATGAACCTAGTGTTTGAGTTGTGACATATAGCTTTGATTATAATCATTTTTAGGACTTGTTTCAGATGATACATTTGGGTTATTATTAGACTGGTGATTTTCCATGAGATTTATAATGTTCCTCTCATCTGTTAGTTGATTAGTTTCATGGACTGAGGTGGGGATGGTGAGCTAGTTGATTATATGGATGAGTGAAACTTACTTATTTTGGATGTCATGGATAGGGATTGTGGAGCATGCTATCTACAACCCTCCTGGGGACTAGTTTATATGTTTAGGGATTTCTCAGGTAGCTCAAAGATGCGCTGACTAGTTTTTCTCCCATCAATTTTGGTAGGAATTGTTTACATATTAGTGTACTTGATGGTCAAGATGGTGTCCCCACCAATACTTCATACTGATACTTTATATTCCAAATTCTTCAAATATGTTCTTTTGTTTGAATCCTAGGATGTGATACTAGGTTTTGGCATGTGTTCATATCCTTACAATAGACTTTGGATATCCTTCTTGATTAGGCATACACACTTGATATTGTAGATGCAAGGGCCATGTTTTGAAATTCCACTAACTAGGGCTAATTAAAGGTTACATTACATACATATGACAGGACATAAACTTAGTTTTGACATTTTTTTATTCCTTTTTTTATTATATATATATATATTTATCTTTTTTCTTGTTGTCACATTCAAATTGGCTGGACATGATGGGTGTTTCATGTATAATTTATGAATAGAGATGTTAGGACCACCATTGGGGGTGGCCTACAAATATTTTTTTTCTAACCCCTACAATATAAACTCAATTTACATGTTGAAAATATGTCTACTTTTACGTTAATCATTATATAGTGGACTAGAAAGTGGTTTAGTGTTGCATGATCGAGTAGGATAGCACATGTGAAGACTATGGTTTGTGTTGTAGCTGTTCAACCATCATGGAGACTAGGTATGTGGATCATATCATAGTATTATTGGATCTTTAGGAATTTATTTTATTCTACATGTGATTTTCCCAGTGGGGTAACCATTTCATTATGTTTTAGTTACTTGAGTCTGTATGACACATTCTACCATTATTACTTTATTTTAGTTATTTATTATTTATGTGCACTCTTATGTTCATGGATTTGGATAAGTTTAGTTTATTACCTCTATGAATACAATATTATTTGAGGTGATAGCCTCTCCAATATATCTATTTAAGACATCACCACTATTCATAAGCCTCTGGCTTATAGGGAGGCACACATGAGGCCTTGTTTTAGGCCAAATGACATAGCAAGTTGGGTTGACATTATCTTTTTTTTGATAGGTTAGGATAATAAATCAACATTGATCTCATTTTAACACACCAAGGATAAATAGATAATGGAATATATCACATATTTTTCTATTAGTACTGGAGGTAATGTAGAGAAGACAAAAAATCATCCCTTGAATCATATTTGGAGTCTCTCAGATATACACCACAACAACAAGTATATGACTATTCCCATTTCCACCAATTATCTAGTCTTGGTCTATTTATCATGATGGTGGT
This sequence comes from Viscum album, assembly GCA_963277665.1. Taxonomy (NCBI): domain Eukaryota; kingdom Viridiplantae; phylum Streptophyta; class Magnoliopsida; order Santalales; family Viscaceae; genus Viscum; species Viscum album. The sequence goes on from OY728163.1 coordinate 224,977,726, forward strand.
GGCGTAAGTAACTTATAACATCTCTCCCCACCATATTCTCCTGCTCCTGGGTCTTCACTAACCTCATTTATAGATCCTCCACCCTGGTTCTAACCTGATAAACACTAGGAGGTCCCTAATTATTATGTTTCCACTACCGAAGTGGTCCTTCCAATGTCACCCTACCATTAGAATCATGTATTGTTGATCAATCATGTTCTATGGAACTATTTTTATCACAATAATAGCATACATCATCCCTTGGTTTCTAGGATCCCCAATAAGATCCATGTACTACTGATCCCTAAGATTGAGCATGCTTCATTTGAGAAGATCACCAGTGCTGGGTGCCCAATATTTGGAACCTATTAGCTACATATAAAAACTCTTACCCATAGTTCCCATTTTCTCTATAGCTATTTGATCTCTCTCTTATAGAAGGATCTCTTTCACCATAGTCAGCTCAAGAACCCTATCATATGAGTGAATGAATAGAGGTAACAATGAAGATCCAATGTATATATAGACACCTACTCAAGCTTCTTATCCCAAAGGAATATTTCTCACACTATTTCAAGTTTTATAACATGGGATTAGCAAACCACATTGTGAACTCCACAATAATCAAATCGCCCAACTGTTTTTCCAAAGTTACATGTATCCAAACTGAATTTAAGGTCTTAGTATTGAACTAATTGTGAAACAAGAAATCTAACTAATTCTAGGTGAGAATCATATCATCCTGGATAAGGGTGACCAGATTCCACCAATTCTTCACTACCCCATGTTGAAGGCTATATTCAAGGACTACCATATGATTTGTCGAGTTCTACACCATCCTAAATATCTAAACAACTCAGTCCATGTTTCACTTTTCCAGCAATGGATCAAGATTACTATGAAATCATAGAGGAATATAATTCTAAAAATTACATAGTGAGGATATAATATGTGAATTATCATCATTAAATTCCAGAATTATCAACTAATCAATGTGAAGGGATTCGCTGCTCTGGGCTCTAACAGATGGGTCAAATTTCCCCTCAATGGTAGGGGCACTGCTCACAGCCTTCTCGAAGTGTGTTCCTTTAGAACTGGATTTTGAATGGAAGACAAATCATTGAAATGACCACTATTGAGAATCCATCATAGAAATCTTATTTTTTGTAACTGTGTTCTATCTATCCACCACCCACTATCCTTGTCTAAACAGTTTGTATGATTTCTTGGGGAGAACCAGATGGTTTCCTCTAACTTTTCACGATCTATTAATCCCCATAAATGACTCTAAAATAAACCAATACAAACTATAAGAGACCTAATACTTCAATAAATAAAATTATAACTCAAAAAAAACTAAATATGGTATAAAAGTAAGGCATTAATTACCTAAAAAACTTCAGGTCATTAGACTATCCACAAGTAATAACTTCTTGTCCTTTGAAGTTTTCTCTAGGTATCTTACTAAAAACATTTGAGACATTGATCTTGTAAATCATAATAATTTTTCCAAGATCATCCTTTAACACCAATAAAAGATCTATCCTCTTGTTATCAAATATTCTATAATTATGAGGATAACCCTAGAGGAATGCCACTGATGAGAGATTCCACTTCTACCTCTATGAGTTTTAATCCCCTTCCTCTTCTTTCTATTTGAGCCACTAATATTTCAACTAGGTATAGGGGACAGTCTAAACAGACATGAGTTTCTATTTGGATCAACTTATTCCATCATATTGTTATCCACTACCTATTCATAGGTGACAAAATTATTCACGAAGATCAAAGATGAAATGTATGATTATACACATATCTGGAATATACGAGACTTCATCCTGTCTTTTTTCATAACATGATAAGAAAATAAGGCCAAATCAGTAAAATTATTAGAAAACTATATCACTTTGTGATAACTCAAATAAACAAAGATAAACTCCATTGATACCTCCTTATTAAAGGAATTTTGAAAAACTACTGAATGGAGATAGTCTTGAAGTATTTACAATCCAATACCTAATGATTCATTTTCTAGACCATTGTATCCCACCACCTCTTATGATGTAACATGAGTTTGAAATTAGTACACTTTACAAAAATAGATTCTGGAGTCTTCTTGAAGTCAAATATCTAATCAATACTAACCAACCATTCCTCTATATAATGAGGGCCATTAAACCCTTGAAACGATGAAGTTTTCTAGGGGAGGAATCCCTATGACTGGTATTTATCACCTCTAAATCCTGGAATCAACTCCCTAACTTGAGTTTAAGAAAACGTAATATTGTTTCCATTGCATTACATTCACCTACTAAATCATTGAAAAGGTTTTAAAAATTGTATGGTCACCTAATAGAATATATTATATAACACCCTCATAGGGAATGTATGTAAGTTTTATGGGTGGAATGGAAATATATCAGGGAATTAAATGAGACCATTAGGTAAGGAAGAAATGTCATTATGAATCCAGATAATTTGTCAAATCCATTACATAGAAAAGAAAAATATATCGAACAAATATTCCATAATCTATGAGACAATACTTAAGTTAGTATAATATAGGATGTAAAAAAGAATGGAGTGTCAGAAACTCTATGACTATGAAATAATCATATATAAGGCACAATATAGTAAGAAAGAAAAAATACAGATAATAAAAGGGTCCCATTGGACACCCAGACATACCAATATTCTATATCGTGCAAGGTTGTATACAATATGCATATACAGAAAAGCTATTCATGTCAAACAACTCCATGAAAATCCCAATATGGTTAGGAATCTCTATCTTTTGATTCCACATTCCATGATATAGTAATGGATAAAACCTAGATCATTCCTACACAACAATATTTATAAGAACAATCCACATTCCATCATCATAGAGTCACAAGAATTGAGATTCACATAATAGATCATGCCAAAAGGTGGAATCCACCTCAAATTACTAAATCATATTCACCACTAATGGATGATCTTATCAAATATATAACCTTGAATATCGCCACTCATAGAGGAGAGATGTTTTTAGTGATAGATGATTTGGGTCAGGGAATTATATAAATATTCACATTTAAACCCGTAAATTCCCAACCAACACCAATTTAAATTATATTGAACTCATCCTTGGTTGGGTTACTTATAAGTCGTTATTTTGACAACTTTTTATTTGTTATTTTACATTTATTTTAATAAATATACTCAGATGAAGGGTAAATTAACCCACAGAAACGTTTTTATGTCCTAAATAAATTAAAAAAAGAAATCACTAAAGAAAAATGAATTTTATATGGTTATCCCAGAGTAGAATACATCTAAATATTGTACAAAGATAGAGTGTAGTTGTAATAAGTTATACTGAATGCACTATTTTTAGTGTATTTAGGAACTATAACTCCAATAATAGGGTAACACTCCTTTATAGGTTTAATGATGGTCTATAAAACTCTTAATGGTTACTACCTCACATGTATCTCATTTACCACTTATTAAAAAAGGAAAACACTTTATGAATAATGATAATTCAAGAAAAACATCACAATTGTAGTCCATAAAACATGTATATATAGGTTCTTATTGATATCCACATCCATTATCCTCTTCAAAAAAACATTATGAAAACCACCATGAATGATATTTCACTTTACTTGATGATCTTAAATTAGACTTCAATGAATAAATTATTCTTTAGAAATATCATTAATGAGATCCAAACTCAATTTTATTCTTCTTTTCTCTACACATGGATTTATATTTTCTTCTGATCATTCAATATTTTTTCCTTTATTATCATTTTCATAGTGTAAATCTATTATATTATAAGTATAGGTTATATCAATATAAATATATATTTATAAAATTTACTTATCTATAATAAAGAAAAATTATCCTCTCATTTTATATCTTCAATAAACCATCACTATGATGGGAAAATTCATCTATCAATCTTCTTTAAATTTGACACAAATTCATCAATACATATATAATCCCATAATTATCTTTTTATTTTAAAATTATCATTTTTTATGGAAAAACATAAATTTTCCATCTTTTCCTCTTTCCTTATATGGATCCTCTATTAATGTTTTGAAAAATATATACTCCACCATTATAACAGGACTAGAATCAAATATTCCATGTTATCCTAAAATATGGAAACTATCTGTTTACATAGTCAAAAAATAATTCTATACCAAATTAATCTACATTACCTTCCATAATTTATTGAATAAATTTTGATCATATATAAATCCATAAAGTATGAATCTATATTTTATCTTTCCTCATCCAAAAAGTAAAAACTTCATTATACACATTTTTCACCATATTCTTTGCTCTATAATATTCAAAGTTAATACACAGTCAATTTCCATAAAATATTCCCTATAAAAAATGAAAAATCATTCCAATATTGTAACATTTACTATCTTCTTCAAATGAATACTATTTGTTTCTCTATTATTTTGTGAAAAAGTATTCCCTTATTTATTCATGTAAAATCATCACATGTCACCTATAAATGTGTATAAAAAATCATATATAAATATAAAATCAACCTCTAATTTTAACCTCATAAAATCAATAAAATATTGGGACATTGAATTTTAGAAATTTATCTTCACTTGACCCAATTATGGTTTTAAAATTATTACTATGACACAATTCCTTCATTAAATTGAAAACCAAAAAATTGAGAATCCAATAAAAATTAAATATTAACTCTATAATTATTTATACTAAAAGATAATGAACTAATCCTCTATGAATCATATCTCATAACCCTACATTCACAAAGAGGAACTATTTGTTTGTGGAAGAAACCATCAAAAAAACAAATGAGGATGAAATCTATCGATAATAGTGAAATATCCCTCTTCTAAGAAGATCACCATATCATATCTTCTTCTATATCTTGAAATACTCAAGAAACTCATGACATGAACATTTCCATTATATGAATAAAAATGCTTTATAGCATGATCCTCCTTACAACACTAGATAACGTAGCAGTAGCCTTTCACATGGTATTTTTCATGTTGTAATCAATGAACACAATCCACATCCTTATTAAAATGTAATATTTAGAATCAACATTATTCATGAACAATTCACTCATGTTCTAAATAGTTATTTAGTTTCAAAACCATATATTACAATGTGAAACACATTACCCAATGATATATATAATTATAGTATTATTTTTTTCCTTTTGAATATATATTTATTAGTTTCTTCAAAAAACCATAATATTTATTACATTAATTTCCCAAAAGGATTCTATACATTTAACCATTTATTATGGCTAACAATATGTAAATTAGTTGAAAACAAATCTAACAGAAACATCAGTTATCAATTGGATACTAACAATACATCCTTCTATATTTATTAAAAAATATTATCATGAATCTAAAATAATGATATGTAATGAATTTATACCAATTAAACTTAAATGAGGATTCAAACATTGTCATATATTCATAATGTTTCTACTTATACCTCTTTGAAATCAAATCTAAATAAAATCCTCCGAGAATAGTAAAAAATATAGTATATGTTGGTCCTAGATATGGCGATGGAAATATTTAATAGGGAGAGTTAAGGGGGAGGTGGAATAATTATAAATCATTAAAATATCAGATTTAATAAATTTATAATTAAAAATTGTGTGGGTAAGATATTACACAATTCAACTAAAAAATAATTTTTAGTGAGTGAGAAAAGTGTTAGTTGAATATATAAAATATATGTAAAAATAATTTTTCTATTAGTTTAAATAAATTTGATACTGCATCTACTCTTGACACATCTAATTCACAATAGATATGGAAACAACTATACAATAGACTTTAAATTTGAGGTGGATTCATATAAAAAACAAATTGCTTTTTCCCAGACATAGGTCAAAACCAAAACAAAAACAAAACCCTACCTTTTTGACACATTGAAAAAAACCCTAAACTCTTTCCTTTTTCTAGGGACAAGGAATAACCTATTAAGATTATTTTTTATTAGGTTAGAATATCCAAGACATAAAAATCATGGATGTAAATCCTTGTGTGAGTAGAGTGATTTCATCATGAAAAAATTATTATAAAATAATATTTTTAACGAAATTAAATATTAATCAGTGATATCCATGAATGATGTCGATGAAAGTAGTTGGAGTAGATTAATTTATATTTTACCTATATATAGGTTTCATGGTTTATATTTAGTGGTATAGAAATGAAATTTATAAAAAATAAAGTTATCTTACATAAATATTTTTATTTTATATTTTGTCATATGTATCGATATATCAGTGCATAAGCACAAAATTTATATTTTTGGATTACTCTACATAAGATTCTAAAATAGAAGAAAACACTCTATAACTATTAGTATAATTCTTAACGAATAATATTAACATTATACATATTCTTGACATAATTATAGATATTAACAATAAAATGAGAATACTAAGTAAACCATTCTAAAATATTATCCCTAAAATAAGAAACAAATTCATAGATATTAAATCCTTTAAAATAAACTGTATAATAACTTAACAATAATATATATTAAAAGTACATTAAATATCCCCAAAATTTCATGATTCTGTTCTCTTTTTAAAATATCCAAATATACTTTCATTATACATGTATAAAATCATTCAGAAATAGTTAGTTAAATTAAATAATAATAATTAAAAAATAAAACCCCTATCAAATCCTAATTCTATAATGAAAGGTTCATATTTTTGTAAATATCATATTCTAAAAAATTTACTTAATATATATAATGATGAAAATATAAGGTCTATTTCAGAATTTTCTCTAAGTTACTGACGTGAGAGTTAATATTGTACATATATGTATCATTTTAAATCCATGTATGAGTGAATTATAATATGAATAAAAAATAATGTAAGAGTTAAAAATAGTATAAATTTTTAGAAACAAAATAACTATAAAATCTATATATGGTTTAATTTCTTCATATGTTTCAATATTAACTTCACATGGTTCAATATTATCTTCATGAGTTTCAAGTCTATTGTTGGATATCCTCTTCTTTAAGATAGTTTCAAAAACAATTTTCCATAATTTCAAGAAATATCATGAAAGTATATTCACATAGAATATTAAAATAGAAATAATTAAATAATTAAAAACATATGAAAAAGAAAAATAAAATAAAAAATAATCAAATATTAAAAAAACTAATTACCATTAATTTCTTCTATATGTAGTGAAAGATCAAACATTATTCTTCAGTTCTCATAATTAAATACTTTTCTTCTATAATTTTATTCAATAAATTTATTCCATTATTTTCAAAACTAATTTTAAAGTGAATAAGTAATATTTAAATTTTATAATTTTCAAAACACAATAAAATAAAGCGGGAAGTGTTGAGAGGGTGTTGAAAAAATTATCAAATGTTATTAAAATCGAACCACTAGATTTATGATCATCAGGACAATAGATATTTCTACAAATACTAACATGATATAAAACTAAACAATCATATATTTTCCTTCCCTTGACTATATGTACTGAATGTTGTATGTTACTGAACCATACCCATACACTAAGTCATCCTTACTCACAACTTAGTAGTAACCCCGAAATATTCTACGTAATATATATTGAAATAAAAAAGTACATGCTACATACGAATTAGATAATTAATTAAGTAGACACATGAGATTATTGTGATTTAGATGAGTTATCCGACTTGAATGAGAGGAGGCATTATGGAGTTCTTAAATTTCTAGAAGTACAAAGACTACATCATGTAAAAAATTGGTTAGTAAAAACAATATTTTATAGAAATATTAACACCTTATAATAATTGATTCACTATAAAAATTTCACATTCACTATGTTTGATTATGATACACTGATTTGGGTTAGTAACCACTTTCATTTTTAGAATATTCAATCATTTTTGAGGTCAAAATTCTATCCCCCATTATTAAATAACCTCTATAAAAAATATCCTTATTGATCACCCATAATATATTTGAACTCGACAACCTTTATCAGACAACTATTCTAGAATCATCTATAGAGGTAATTAGTTATGTAGATATCATCAATAATTCTAGACTATCTATGATGTCATAAATAGAATGTACTTCTAATTGTCCAAATCCTGAGGACGAGTTTAAATTCTACTACCAACTCATTGTTCCCAACCACATAACCCTAAACATAATTTTGGGTAAGGTAAATCATAGAAAAAACATCTAGTTATCTAAAACTATGCCTCACATCCCAAAAGGTTCCCACTTAATGTCTTATAATAAGATAACACAAATGTAAAATATTATGTAGTCTTCCTTTCTTCCTCTTTATTATATCAATGTTCCCCTATCCTTATTTCACTCATCCAATCCTCACTAAGGTACAATTCCACATCAAAATTTCTTGAACTAATTTTTTTAATGAACATGAATTCTATATTTTGGATACCAGTTATATTACATAGATGTAACACTTTCTCCTCTAACAATATTTCTAAATAAATGGTTATTCAAGACCATATTCATTTTCCATAAAATGAATATCAAATTTTTATCCAAGTAAATCATTGTTTGGATATCATAGAAAAGAATCCATCCTTATTGATTTATTTTTCATTTATTTATAATTTCATTTAACCAAATACTTTATATTTCTACATTTATTATATCAATATATTTTTCATAATTAATGTTACGATATTTCAAAGTCAATAAATACGATTATAATTTTTCCTCCAAATATATATAAAAGTATTGTTTTACTGTACCATATGTCAGAGTCTCTAGTAAAAACACTTGAAATGGATCTTCTTCTCCAAAGCAGAGAGACTCGTCTCCCATTCCTTTGAAATACTGATGGATCCACTAAAATACATCCCAACGATGTTTTATATTTCTACAGAAGCCTGATCAGAACACCCACTAGAAATTCTATTTAGAGTTGAGTAAATATCCTAACATAAAATAAAGTTATGATATATAGATAGTATGAAACTCATTATACGTAACATATATATTCTTTTCTTGTAGTTTATTTTTCATATGAAAATTTGATGTTTCAAAAAAGGGGAGTAGAAACTGGTTTTCATGTGGTCATTCCAAAACTTTTGATAATATTATGGATATTATTCATTTAATATAGCACCAAGGTTCATGTATCTATATTTATTTCTATAATTATTCATAATATTTCCTTGTATTTCATGGGATCTTTTATCTTGAATATTCTAGAAAACATATTTTTCAATTTCTAAATCTTCTTATCATTCGGTCCAACCAAAACATATCAACAACATAACACTGAGGAACGATGAAGGTCTTATCATACCATTTATTATAATAATAATTTTGATTAGGGTTTCATCTAATAAATACTTCTTCTGATATAAATTATTCAAATTTAAAATTTTACTATCGCATTACCTACTATAGGAAATATAATATTTTCTTTAATTTACATACCAAATTATGGTTCAAAACTTTTAGTACACCTTTTGAATGATTCTTGTAAATTTATTCTTCCATTTAACCATTAAGGAAATATATTTTAATATTAATCCATTCCAAAAAATTATATTTTGATTCCTCCATACATAAAATTTTACAAATTGTATAATATTTAACTATGCATGAGTATATATTTTTTGAAAATTAACCTCTTAGTTCTATCAGAAACACTTAACTTGTAGATATTCCGTGTAAAAATTCTTTCTATTATCCTGGTACTTAATTCAATAAACTTACTTATTTTCATGTTCTTTTTATCATCCCAGAAGTTCAACCATATTACATCTTTTTTTGAACTTTTTTGAAGCCATCTATTCATTCATAGAAGACTACCACTATTTTGAGTTACTGAGTAAATTTTCATCCTCAATTTTTTTAGATTCTTTTTCATCTATTTGGAGTAAAAAATTTATGTCAAACACATTCATTTGAACTAGTATTTTAATTTTAGAAGACCACCTAAACTTTAAGGGATGTTTTGAACTACTCATATCTGCTCTCCCTACTAGTTCATGATGTTCTGGTATACTAACTTCCGGATCCCATAGTTTTGTTCCTCCCACTATAGAATTAGATTAATGTGATTTTTTGGTTTATTATTATGTTCTTATTATTAAAATATTAGTGCTTCCAATATGGAAATCATAGTTATTTGAATATTTCAAATATTCAGTAACCAAACTACTATTAACCTGGACAAAAAAATTGATTTTTTTCAACTTACTCACTAATAAAGTTACAATAATTATGCTTTTTATGAGTTATGTTTAAAAAAATTTACATTGAAGGAGATAAATAATGAATTTGAAAAATTTATTTTTAATTCCAGATCCCAATATTTTTCTTTTAGAAGTTATGTTATATCAAATTCAAACTAAAAACTATTTTTGAGTTTCTACATTTAGTGGCTTGTTTAGAAGTTCTATTTTATTTTGGACTGTTCAAAATATATAAAAATGTTTTTTCATATTATTTAACTGAAAAAATTTATTGAAGGAAATTTATTAATTTATTTCATGTTAAAACTAATTTTATGCTTTAAGCATATATTTTCTAAAAAATTAATTTTCATGTGTTTTCTATTCTTATAATAGTTTTACTTTTTACCACATATAGATATTTAGTCTAAAAATATGGAACAAAAATTTTGAATAATCATTTCTGAATTTCTTTGTAATTTAAATTTTATTTTTGTAATTATAATTAAGTTATGATGGTATAACGATAAGTTATTGAGGTTAAGGATAAATTGTGTTTAAAGTGGATTAATTATGAGACGAGGTTTTAAATATTTTCAAAACATTTATAAATATTTTTGGTTGATTTTATTTAATACTATAAATTTTTTAATTCATTATTAATCCAATTTAAAACCAATTTTAGATGTATGATAATTTATAATATTTCAACAACTTAAAAAATTATAAGATTTCCCCTCCCCTCACTTAAAAGGGAAACTCGTATCCTCTCATAAACACACTTCAAGAGACATTGTTTTCTTTGATATACCTACCCAATTAACTTCCTAAAACAACTATACATATTATGAATGTATTATTTTGGTATAATACCAACCATAGGGGGACCAATGTGTAAAGAAAAGGATTTTGTATGAAGAAGAGGTATAAATTTTAACTGAGTGGATTATATTTTTTTATTTTTATACCTTCTTAAAATCATATTGAAACATGATAAAATAATAAAAATAGTATATTACATATATTTAAATGTAATTATATTAATTTTAAAACCTATAACCATCTCATATTTCATCCAATGGGAAAGAAAACTTCCATTTGTTTGTGTGATAGAGTACCGCATCACGAACCGACGAAAATCATTTTCCATAAAATCATCTAAATTATGGTTATAATTAGGGTTTTAATTTATATAAATGATATTAATAACATAATTATTACTTTTGGAATTTAGTATATAGTATATATTTCTCACCTTTCCATCCATTGAGAAATGAAAACTCTATTCATGCGTAAGTGTGGATTAACACCTCCGTGAAATGACGTGACTCATCTTTCATAATCACATAACATTGATAAATATATCAGTTTATTAATGAAAAATATATTATATTTAAAATATAATATTTATTCTACCATGATAAAATTATACTTACCCATCTTGTTTTTTCAAAAATAGAAATGTTACTCATGCGTTCGTACAACCTACCATCGCCCAGATTGCAACAAAGTCCATTATTCATAACCATATATCATGGTTGGTTTTAAAATAATTTTTGACATATTAAAATAATAATTTTATCATTATTGTTATTCTGGATATTATGGAATGATTTTCATTTTGAGCATATTCCACCTACCGAAGTCATTTTGGATATCTAAGATGAATATCGTTAAAACATTCAACGCAAACTTAATTGATTATATAATTATATATAATATGGTAATAAGTTGAATAAAGTAAATAATAAAAATGAGTAATAATCGTATGATAGTTATTTATTGAAATAATTTTATTATTTATTATGATAAAGAATGTATGAGTTAATTCCAACATGTGGTAGGAGGCACATTACCTTATAAACTCATTTTAAATGTTTTTAAAGATTTATATTTCTAAATATTTTATTCCTTGGAAATATTCTAAAAATTATTTTTATGGAAGTATTTATATATAAATGAATGAAATATAAAGGCAATTTACATCACTTATTTATTTATTTCAATGTTTTTAAAATGTAATATTTTGACATATTTTATTACAGAATGTTTGACGTACTTTACCAAAGGGAAAAGGAAGGTTCTATTTTAAGGTATATTATGCAGATGAATTTTATTACCACCAATTTTTTTTTTTGATATTTCGTTTCATTTATAATCTTCCATGTTCACTACAAATAAAAACCATCCTTCACTTTTTTGGGTATTTTTTTATTTAAAATGATTTTTAATAGAAAAGGTTATTTCGATAACAGAAAGTGTCATTCGCATGGGTTAAAAAAATTTATCAAGGGTTTTAAGTAGAAACTGATCTAAATTAAAAAATCTATTCATGATATTGTTCTGGAAAAATTTTTATGACTTGATGAGTCCTGTACATCTCTTAAATTCATTGAGTAATGATTATGTTATCTGAATAATCTTGATGAAAGTTTGTCATATTGGTTATTCCACATATAAAGGTTCTTGTAAGGGTTCCATGATGATGATACCCCAAGTCACCAACATGAAATTTCTATTATTTCTAATGGGTTGTTATATAAATCATTTTATTTCAAAAGTTAAGCAAATGATATTTTGTTTTAAATAAATTATTATTCTCTTTTATGGTAAAATGTATGTTTTTAGGAATTTTTTTCATGAGTTCTCATGTCTTATATGAAAACAACAAGATTAAGATTTCTCATTATGTTTTCTTATATAATGTTTTATTAAAAGAATTAAATAGTAAATATTATTTCATATGTATGTAAATTATTATTTGAGCTCAAATTATATTATATTAAAGTAAAAATCTCTTTTAGGATATTAGGGTTTTAAAATAGACTAACGAGTCTATATTTTTTATGTCCTTTAAAAATATTGTTTTTCTCATTAAACATTTTTGAATTTTTTTTCAATGGTTTTAATTTAGATTATGGAAAAATAATAAATTAGGTTGAAAATAATTATTACTTTTAAGGAAAAGAAAATGTTTTTATTTTAAAAGTATTCCATTGTGGAAAAAATTGGATACTAAAAGGATGTTTTCAACTTGTAATGTATGTGTTTTTTGTTTAATAATTACGACGTAATTATAGGGAAAAATAAACATGAAAATATTTTTAGGAATGTTAGAAAAAGAATTATTTTTAAAAAAGTGAAATAATGGATTGAATAAGGGCCGAGTGTTTACAATTGGTGTTATAGAGAATATTTTGATAACTTTAGAGGTTAGGATATTATTTGAGTATAATCCAAAAGTCATTAATAAACAAATGTTAGTGTTTTAGTGATAATTATGATTATTTTGGATAAATCAAAATAGTTGAATAGAATATGAAATGGTTAATGATATATTATTTCTTTATCCTCCTCATAATATGGTTTATTATGATACCCACAATGACATTTCTTGTAGGTGAATTGATGGAACCAGCAAGAACAAAAGTTTCATTTGATTTTAAGAAAAATGTTGTAGTTAACTTAATGGTGAACTAAATTGAATGGTAGATTTAGGTAAAAATACTTGGTTTATTGTTAACCATATATCATGAGTTATGATTTATAAACTTAACCTAAGTGACTTTCCAAACTAACAAAATTACAAAAAATTGACATTCAATGGATATTTTGGTGATAAATAACATAAAGGTTTAAATATTAAACATCATAACTTTAAAGAGTGTGTGAAGAAGAACCCAAGGAAATGTATTAAATGAATTATAAGTTTTAATTTATTCAGTAGAGGAAGTAACAGAATATTAACATTCCAAGGCAAAATTTTGAGTACAGTTCACACCATGATTGAGAATAAAGTTACTCACAAGGAATCAATTGAATGTCTTAAATTTATGGAGTATAGGTACAATGAAAATTGATTTCCTTGGGGTAAATATTAAGAAAAGAATTATAAAGGCAACATATACATATGTTTATCAGTACCTAATGGTATTATAGTTGAAGATATGGATACTGAGAATAAAATATGAAAGGTATGGATTATATTTTAGATTTGGATTTGGAATTGATAAATCTTAGTGAATGATTATGATTATTTATTATAAGAATAAAGTATTAAGGAATAGGATGGATAATTATGGTTAATGGATTGTAAATAATATTGAATGATTGATGTTTTTTACATATAGGGTTTCAATGGTTATGATGTAGTGTTACATTTAAGGATGGTCATAAGTTTAAAAAATTAATACTATCTGGAAATATTATGTGATGGGAGAACCATGGAGGAATGTATTGAGTATTAATAGATGTTTATGTTTTATGTAACCCATATGATTAGCTTTTTATAATGAATGAATATTTTAGGAATAATAATATTTTATTTGGTGAGCATAATTTGAATGATATTGTAACCTTTGGTGTCAATATGGTATTTGATGTTGATGTAATTATGGATAATAGGGAAAAAAGGGTTATTAAATTTTTCGATCTTATATTGTATAGATAACCATGTGATTGAAAAGTGATTTGGTGGTTATGTTATTAGTGTCATTTTATATAATGATAAATATATTTTTATGGATCATTATATGATTATGTCAAACAATATATTATTAGGTGAAGTTTAATTTTTTTTGATTAGTAAAGGTGAAATTATATTTTGGAAGAATATTTTATTTTAAATTGGATTTATAGTGGAATAGGCTATTTATAGAACAACATAGAATATTTCAGATATTACATGTTTAGGGAATATTTTTTATGATATATGACATTATGAGTTACCAATATTAATTGGAGAGAAATGTAAAATTAGTCTTGGAAGAAAATGTGATCAAATACGTCCCATTATTTTGATTCAAAATTTTTAGGAATATTTTAAAGGATTTTAAGGATATAAAATTTTCAAATGATCCAATTTTAACTTTGTATGTAATTGTTTAATATTTGTAAATTAATATTGTTTTTATTTATATAAATTTTCATTCAATTGGGAATTATCTTACCATGTGCTAAACATTTTAGCATTGGAGTGTATCTTAAGATCAGAGAAATAGTATGCCATAATATTATATATTATATGATACATTAGATGATTATTTTAGTGCTTCAGGTATGAAAACAATTTACTCAAGAATACTCTTGGTTAGGCGAAAAAGTTTAGATTTTGGTGGAAATAGATTGACGGAAGAAATTATAAATATAAAGTAAGTATTTTTCCTTTTATTCTTATTCTATATGGTAAATAAATTCCTCATATATATGAAAAAGATATTTAAATTTTTTTATCACAATGCATTCATTTCTTATGAATCAATTTCCCTTTTCACAACTCATTTATTTTTGTTTTTAAGGTAATTTCTCACGACCATTCATTTCCTTGAGATAATTGTTCTCTCTCTCTCTCTCTCCATCATTATGTATTCATGAATATCTATCACCATGACCATATTTTAAATTCCCACTATTTTTTTACAATTTTGAAACCTATTATGGTTTATTCAATTTGACCGTTATATTTCCTATTACATATTTTCAAAATGATGTTTTACTAATCCTTTTTATAATGTGGGATTTAAATAACAATATTATCAAATTTAACACCCTTGATTATAAATCTTGAGTTAAAATTATAAGAAAAAAATTTATTAAATGGGAGATAATGTAATATATTTAGTTTTTAAAAGAACAATATGTTTGATAACATATACAACACAAAACATAAAGCTCAACAGAACCATCAAATGTTATTATTTAAATGTTATAGTTATTAATTAGATATTAAATTAGAAGGTATTAATGATATTAACTATATAATGGAATATATATAAATTTTATAATAAATAAAAATGTATTGATTAATACTTCAAAAATAAGAAGTCAATTTCTTAGTAAATCCATTATAGGCTTCAAAAATAGGTTTCCTTCATAAAATGTTATTTATTTATTTTTCATTGAAAATTTTATATTTAATTTATACCACTGTTAAAAAATTTATTTAATAAAATTAAATTATTTTTAAATCATTATATAAAATTTTTTTGGGTGACGTTTTTTTATTTCTATGAAAAGATGATATTTTAGGGAATAGTCAAAAATACATGTTTTTGTAAAAAATATGTTCTTTTAAATTAAAACTATCCTTACAATTTCAATTTGATCATAAATTAACATAATTATTACTTAATTATATATAATATAATGAATTACATGGGAATTATAATTATACTTAAATTTGGAATAAGTTTATTTTTTTAATAAAAAACAGATTTTTTTAAATACTATTTTTTGTGTAATGTATTTTTATCATAATTAATTAAATAAATTAATCATTATTAAATAATTTTAATATATATGTTTATTATATTAAATAAAAAAATTTACATTCATTTTAATGTTTTACTAGGCATGGAATAAGAATAAATACAATTTGATGCTTAAAATAAATTATTTAAAAATAGTTCTCTGCACGTTTTGTGGGTTTACTTTTAAATTACACTCTGCCACTTTTTAAAATTTAAATTTAT
Source organism: Viscum album (assembly GCA_963277665.1). Lineage (NCBI taxonomy): Eukaryota > Viridiplantae > Streptophyta > Magnoliopsida > Santalales > Viscaceae > Viscum > Viscum album. The sequence continues at coordinate 224,994,396 of OY728163.1, forward strand.
AATATATATTCCCTATCTAGAATTATAATAATTAATATTTTTTAATATGTTTTGGTCTCAATTAATAGTAACCATAGTAAATATCTGTCACCACGGTAAGGGTAAAAGAGGTAAAACAAAGTTAAAACTAGATGATAAAGCTTTAAAATATATATAAAACATTATTTTACCCTATTATATGAGTTTTTTAGAAGAATAAAACTTTATGTAGTTAAATAATTTCTTTAAAAATTTATTTTGAAATTTGGATCCCAAGCATGAATTTTGAGAAGACAAGTAATATTTTATTAAAATTTATTGTTTTTTGGTATTTGGATTTCATATAATTGTTTGATGATTGCATTTTTTTCATAGAAAAATATAAAACCCCCTTTTTTTATTTAACCAAAAAAATTAATGGAAACCAATTTTTAATTGATTTCAAATTAAAATGTTTTCTACGATTAAAGAAAGTATTTTCCTAAACACGTTTTATGCATTTTCTTTTCTTATATTAAAAGAAATTTATAAATACCATATAAATTTAGTTTGATAAAAATGATTCAAAATTTATAATCTTCATGTAATTTTTTTTAGAATTCATCTTATATTTTTAGTCTCACAATTATGTAATCATGGTAAAAATTATGTTGTCACTGATAAGGTTAAAACGAGTTTAACATGGTTTAACTAGGAGATAAGGATTAAAATGTTCCCAAAATTATATAAATATGATTGGTTGATTTTATTTCAATCATATATCATCTTGTATTGTCTATTAATCCAGTTTGGAAAAACTTTTCCATGAATTTGACTTTATAATATGATACTGTTCTAGAAAATTACAAGAGTGACCCTTCACTCACTTATAAAAGTGAACATCCGGACTCTCCTATAGTTATTTAAAGAGAGATTTTGTTCATAATATACCTACAAAAAACCCTTAACAAAATCCGAAACCAAAATTTGGGAGGTACTGTTTTGGGAATAATTCCAGCATTATAGGGCTTTATGTGTAAATAAATGCAGGTTTTCTGAAGAAGATATATTAACCGAATATTGTCATTTTATTTCATATATAACCCCCATAAAATTATAATCTAACATACTAAAATAAAAATAAAAATATATTACATATAATGAGATTTCATTTTGTTAATGGAATAACATATACCCATTTTTTCTTCTATAAAATGGGAAACTGAACCATCGTTCCTGTGTATAGTGGACTCCGACCTCATAAAAGGGAAAATTAATTTTCCATCACCACCTCTCAATTATTGTTTTAATGATGGATGTAATATATAAATATATGATATTTTTTAAATAATTATCAGATATTAAAGATAATATATCATCTATTGTATTACCATTCCATCCATTAAAAAATGATAATGTCATTCATATGAGCCTGTAGATTACCACCTCCGTGATCTGATGTGATTAATTTTTAATAACCACATCTCATAGAAGATATATATCAAAGTATTTAATATAATTAAACGATTTTAATGATATATTAATTATTATGGAATGATAAATAATACTTAACTTCCTTCCTTCACGATCTTTAAAAAATTATAATGTTACTCATGAAAAGTACAAGTTATCATCACTATGACTATAAAGTACATCATTTTTCATAAACTTAATTCATGGGTGGTTTTAAGAGTAAAATATATGAATAAAAATGATAAATATTCCCTGATTACTATTCTGTATAATGTGTAATAATGAACCCTTTGACCATAGTCCACCCACTGAAGTCATTTCAGTCATATGTGTCGAATACCATTAAAATATAAGATGTGAACTTAACTGATTGTGTAATTAAATATAACATGGTGATAAATAAAATAAAATAAATAATAATCATGATTTTTTAATAAAGTAAACAATTGACATAATATTACTATACAAGTAGTTAAATTATGCTTGTGACGAGTAAGAATCGATTTAAGCGACACTTGACCGTAAAAACACACATTACCATATTCTTAAAATTATTTTAGGGAATTATTTATATAGACATAATTGAGTTATAAAAAAATTTTATTTCACTTAGAATTTCATTAAATGGTTTTAAAAATTAATATTTTATGTCTTTTATTATGGAACATTTTGAATTTCTTTAAAAAAGGAAAAAAGTTCTATTTTAATGTATATGCTGTCAATGGATTTTACCACCATTAAAACCATTATTTGATATTTTGATTCATTTATAACATACGATTTTTTTCCACAAAAAAACATTACCTTTTTTACACTTATTTTTAGTGTTTAAAATTGGGTTTTAAAAGAAAAGGGTATTTATATATCCTAAATTTTATTACACATGGGTTCAAAATATTATTTTAATGGATTTGTGATGAAAATGTGATTTAATAAACTGATTTATTCATGATATGGTCCTTTTATATTATTTATTATGGGATTTTCCCCATATATATATACAATTCCTAAGTCAAAATTATCCAAATAATGATGTTCGAAGTTGAGAGTATTGGTTATTCCACTTATAAGGGCTCTTTTAAGGGTTCAATTAAGTAAATGTCCCAATTCACTTACATGAATTTTATATGCTTTATAATGAGTTTCCATGGAAGTAATTGTATTTCAAAATGTATGAAAATTATATTTAGTTTTAATGAAATGGTTATTCTCATTTAGGGTATAAGGTATATTGTTAGAAAAGTGTTTTTCAAATGTTCTCATGTTTTGAAATTGTAACACCATGAGATTTTATGAGAAATATTTTGTTATGTCTTATGTTATACAAAACACGAAAGGAATCTTTCACAACACACAATAATGACTTGGCTTGAATTACCCGAAATCACAACCTTCCTCGATAGCGTGTGTAGTACATAATACCGGGTTTCACTAAACAACGATATATTAATATGGTCTAGCTGTTATGAATAGTATTAACTAAATTTTAGATTTTATAACATTATTATTCATCTTACACATTTTCTAGAACATAGTAAGAGAAAAAAATAATTTTTTTGGGTAAAATAAGTATTTTTATAAAAATGCAGTTTTGCCGCCTTTTGATGGCGCACCCACACTAAATCTAGTTTTTGACATGTTTATCAGTTTAATTTGACAAAATAAAATTCTTCTTTGGAATCAGGATATAAAAACTTACTTTGGATAAATTTTTGATACTTTTTTGATAACTTTCATATTTTGATGAATAGTAAAAATACGCTAATTTTTAACTAAAAACAACTTTTTTCATTGAGATAATTTATATGGTTAAATTATGATATTGAATGGTTTTAAATTATAAATAGAATATATTTTTACCATTTAATATAATTTATGTCATTATCATTAATTTCACATTGAATTCATAGATAAAAACATTTCAATCTTTGGCAATGTTTTAACTTCTAAAACACATTTTCTTAACAAAGGGATTAATTTTAAATTAATTACTGAAACTTATGTGTTTTGAATTTTGAAAAATTGATTCCATATTTAGAATCAGTGGGTCCAACTTATGTTAATTGGCTACTTTTTATTTTTGAGCATTATGAATAGTAACTACGGTAAATTTTATTTACCATAGCTAAAGGTAAATCGGGTAATTAAGGGTAAATATAAGATTATAAAACTACCGTAACACCTTCCAAAATCCTATTGGATGAATTAGAGTCGACCCATATCAACTAAGGGCCGGAATGTGTTTATTTCATGGACTTTTGACCATGAAATGATATAATTATTATTAAAACCAAGGAAAGTCACAATATGTCACTCTCTTAAATATTATAAGTATAATAATTTTAATTTAGTGATAAACTTCATGAAACATAGAATATAAATATTCTACAGAAATATAATACAATTATCTACATCATATCAATTTATTTAGAATTTTTATGGATTAAATAATTATCATTAATTATGACACAATAGTGATGTTGAAATTATTTTATTAATTACAATATCAAATAAATGGTTTTAAAAATATACAAATAAATATTATATGAAATATTTAATGTGATATACTAATTTTGTAGACACATATGACATTTTATGAATCTATTAAAGCTTTTATTTCGAACAAATATTCTGTATATATTTTATTTAAATTCAAATAAATGAATACAATCAAAATTGACACTATTGTTATTTTATAAAAATAACATATTATAAAATTGTTTAAAAATCACACAAAAATTTAAAAATTATAAATTAAAATTTATATGTTCTAAAATGTCATAAAGTGTCAAATTATTTAATATTCAAAACAAATATGTAATTATTGTTAATGATTTAAAATTTAGAATATTATTACCACAAATAAAATTAAATTGACGAATAAGGTTAAATCAAGTTGATAATGTTTAAACTAAATTCATAACTTGTCTAAATTTTATTTCTTGATGATATTACAACCCTATATCATCTAATATTCATATATGAGTCATTTTGGAGGTTTTTAAGTGGGTTTGGGATTTAATATATACTAATATGTCTAATATTTCCAAAGGTGGCCATCTCCTCCCTTATAAAAGGGAACCTCCTCCCTCTCATTCTCACACCACATTGGGCCTTCAATCTTGGCCAACCCCTGCCCATTTCACTTCCCCACTTCCTTAGAAACTTACTAGAGGTACTGGTCTTCTCAAAAGGCCAAATCTAGTGCCCTAAGAGAAAGTTTAAAGGAGGCACTTCGAGGAAGAGGTAAAACCTTCTACAGTTTTCTTCAAGTTCCATTCTTCTTCTACTCCCTCTTCATTAGTTGTTTCATTATTAAGTAATAACATAAGTATCCCTCATATACTGATATGTAATTATAACTATGAAACAACCCTATTTCACCTCTTTTCCATCCTACGGTAAACAAAATCATCGTTCGTGCGTACGTACGGAATACCGTCTCCACACCGTGGTGTAATATGTTTTCCACCACCACCTTACTTGGATTGGTATACTGGTGAAAATAAATAACTATATATGATTATTGTAAAGTGGTATTAATTCTTAAATATTATACATGCACTTCAATACAGTTCCACGATCAAGGGAACGATATCATCGCTCATGCGTACGTACGGCCTATCGTCTCCACGATGTGATGCGACTCATTCTATATGATCTTCATTCAATAATGATTCTATAAATGAATTTAATGAATAAATATGATATATATTACACTAATACCATTCTCCAAATGATATATCTATATCCTATAAAGAGTAATAATAATTTATTCGACAAAACACGCAAAAGAACATAAAGCAATAAACACCCGAATAACAAGTAGCAATGAAATATTACTACTAAGAAGGTACAAATATAACCATATATGATATCATAACAGTGAATATGATTCTGTAATAAGTCAATTGAAATTCTTTAAACCATATTACAGGAGGTTCAGATTCATACGAAGCATATCAAACCTAAGGTAAGGGAAAATCTCACAATCTCATTTTTATCCGAGATTGTTTATACTTCAGAATTTATTGGGGAATATTTAACATCCAAATCCATTTTTCCTCAATATTTAATATTATTTCCACCCACCTACAATTGTTTAAATCCAATTTTACCCAGTGGTGAGCTTTTAGTAAAATATATGAAAGGAATCTTTTATCGTTTTTAGTACAAGGTACTTTTTTAATTTTCCGACCAAATTAAGAAAAGAATGTTTTTTTAAGTTATATGACATGAGTGGATTCATAGAACATTATTTATATGAAGATTAATTTACAATTTTTCAAGTTTATTTTTAATCAACTTCTTTTAGTTTAAAATTGTATGACATGCTATGAAAGGGAAAATTCTTTTGAAGTAGAAAAGATATTTTCTTCAAGAATGGAGTTCACGTGTTTTATCAAAATTATTTTCCATCTAAGATAATATAGGGTTCTGTTTCTATCCCTATTTTTACGTTGATTTTATTATGTTATGTTGGAATTATTTTTATGATGTCCTTTTATCTTATATGGATTATGTTATGATGGAATGATGTTTAAGATTCCCATTTTTATTACATGGGTGATGCTATAAGGTATGATTTATGATTTTGTGGCACACATAAGAATGGTTTAATTATGATATGGGTGGGACCTATATCTCCCTCCAATTCATTGGGTGAAGATTTATATCTCATGAGATAGACATGGCTGAAACAGCAGGTTAAACTGGTTCAGTGAAACAGGACTGAAATGAGGAGTGAACTCGGTTCAGAAATGGACTTCGTCCACTAAGATAGTCTTGTAAATGAGTCTTGACTACTAAGAAATGCTTTTCTATGATTATGTGTGTATGCAAAAAAGCAACATGTTTTATGTTATGATTATTGGGATTACATTTCACTTCTATGATTTATCCCATGTTATGATCTCTTTTGCAGGATAATATTTTCAAAATGTTATGTTCTTATGAATATGATATGTTTGATATTTATTTTGTTTACCCTTACTGAGCATTTGAGCTCACCATTTTGTATGTTTTATTTTCCCCAGGTCAGGAAGAAGGATATTTAGTAGGATATGCCCAAATGGGACTCTAGATATGACGAAATAAATAGTTGACAACGTAGATGATTTATGAACCAGTTGTTTATGTTTCCCAGTTTCTAAGGACATTATACCTATATGGTCCTTTCTTGGTTTTGTTATATGTTGTAAGAAGTATGATTCAATTTTGATGTAATAACCATGTATTTAAAGTATGGGTTTCTATAGTTGGTATCATAGGGAGGTTATAGTAAACCATTGGAAACTAGGATGTGAAAGACTTTGTAAGAAACCTAAGGATATGTCTAAGCATAGAACACAATCTTAGTGTTTTAGAAATTTCTCTGAAAAACCTATGATAATACCTTAAGTGTGAAATTTTATTGTTGATTATGTGTTTTTCCTATTATAATTACTGTTTCTCACACTATTCTTCTCGGTTTTAGTCAATGGATGGGTCCCGAAGGAAACATGTTAATGTGGAATGAGAATGGAAATGCAATGATTGTCCCCCTGAGAAACCAAACGTTATGGGAGCTGGAATGCAAAATCTTGTAGCCATGATCACACAACTTTCTCAATCTATGAATCACAAAGGACTTCCAAAAAAGCAAAGGAAAGAGCAACATTCTGTTGAATTCTTCACGAGGCAGCGTCCACCTTCATTCAGCGGGACTTCTGATCCATTAGTGGCTGAACAATGTATCAGTACCACTGAAAATATATTTTCAGATGTTCAATGTTCTGAACATGATAAAATTATCTTAGCAGTATATCATTTGGAAGGTGATGCTGGTCAATGGTAGAATCTTATTAAGAATACGAGGTAAAGGGTTGAAATTGAGTCCATGGAATGAGATGAGTTCAAGAACTTATTTTTCAATAAGTATTTCCCTCATATTCTTCGAACAAATATGGAGAAGGAGTTTCTTGAACTGAATCAAAAGGATTATGAATCCGTTGGTACCTACGAAGAAAATTTTACAAGACTTGAAAGGTACACTTCAGGAATTATTATCCAACCTGAGAGTAAGATCGATCGATTCTTTAGTGGCTTAAAAACAAGTCTTCGAAGGGCGTTAGCCATAAGGGACTTCAATTGCTACAAGGAAATTGTTCGATGTGCTCTCAAGGTTGAGATGGAGATTGGTGTAACCCATCAGCCACATGGGTTTGATAAGAAGAGGGAAATGGAATTCAAAGGAAAATCTAAAGACCACACTGAAAAGAAGACGAGTTTTCCCTTACGCTCAAAGTGTGGAAAGAAACTTGGAGGAAATTGCCTTAAGGGGACAAGAAAATGTTATAAGTGTGGAAAAGAAGGTCATCAGGCAATTGGATGTCAAAATTATGGGAAGCAGATGTCTAATGATGCAAACAAAGGAAGGGATACCCAGAATGAACCTACTACACTTCAATGTTTCAAGTGCAAGGAGATGGGGCATTATGCCAATCAATGCCCAAATCCAAGGGTTGATGATGATGATGAACTTCAAAAAACTATTAAGGACAAAGACAAATTAATGTTACATGAAATTAGTATGTGCGATGTGGAGTATGACAACGAAGTGGTGAGAGGTGCCCTTACCATCCACTCAAAAGTAGAAAATGTTTTATGTGATTCTGGATCCACCCACTCTTTTATTTATGAAGAATTTTCTAAGGGTATCGCTGTATTACCTTAAAAATTAGATGTTGAGTTGGCTGTGACAAATCCTAATGGCACAACAGTTGCATCAAAAGTTTAAAATTCTTCTCCGATTAAAGTTTGTGGGAACGTGCTTCTTGAAAATCTTGTGATCCTTCCTATAGTTGAATTTGATGTGATTCTTGGCATGGATTGGATTTCTTTATATGGAGCTCATATCAATTTCCAAATAAGGGAAGTCACATTTCATATTCAAGATCAATCTATGATCATCTATCGATGCAAGGATGAACATAACCTTCCAGCGGAAATTTCTTCCATCTTATGGGTCTTGATTCCACTAAATGAAGGTTAATTATCTCAAATGGTTGGAGAGAAACTCACAATTAAAAATATGCCCATTTTACGGGAGTTTGATGATGTCTTTCTGGAGGAATTTCCAGGTCTTCCCCCAAATCATGAAGTTGAGTTTTCAATAGAACTCTTACTGGGTGCTTTGCCTATTTCAAAGACACCTTATAGAATGACCCCAATTGAATTTTAGGAATTGAAGAAGCAACTCCCAGAGAATCTTGATAAAGGATTCATACACCCTAGTGCGTCACCTTGGGGAGCACTTATTTGTTTTGTTAAGAAGAAATATGGATCAATGAGACTCTGCATTGATTATCGAGAACTTAACAAGATCACTATCTAGAACAAATATCCTCTCACACACATTGATGAACTATTTGACCAACTACGTGGAGCTCAATACTTTTCAAAGATTTATCTTCTATCAGGGTATCATCAATTAAGGGTCAAAAGGGAGGATATACCAAAGATGACTTTCTGTACAAGGTATGGACACTATTAATTTATAGTGATGCCATTTGGTCTTACTAATGCCCCTGCTATCTTCGTGGATCTGATGAATAGTGTCTTTAGAAACTATCTTGATCAGTTTTTGGTAGTCTTTAGAGATGATATTTGTAAATACTCGGAAATTTCAAGGAATTTTTTTTTAATTTTCTTTGGAATTTTACAAGAACGCAGTTTTTGACGGCGCCTGATTCCGAGGCCCGGTGTGCCCGGAATTAATTTCCGAAGTTTGGCTCGGGTACGTTCTGTGAACGAGCGAGCGGGAATTTCTATCTTTTGAACCGGTTCCCGGAATCGAATTCCGAGGGCACCTATGGAACCGCAGCGCCGGTAATTGCTTAGGAACTCCTGTTCCGGATTTTCATTTACAAGAGTGTTGATAATAAAAATTGTGGAAGTTTATTTTATAACTACACTACAATTTTTATGAACTTACTCAAAGTGTTAGCTCATGGTGGAAGTTGGGTAACCACCCAACCTCCCTTGGGAGGTTATGAGGGTGGTGGGGCCCACACGAACCCCACTCTTCATATCCTCTAAAACCCCTCAACTCCCACTTAAATGAGTTTAACTTAGTTATAACTTATATCTTAAATGAGTTGATTTTAATGTGGTGAGTTGTGTGAGTCTTTTGAATTTCAAACACTTGAATTTCAAAAGCAATGTGAAGTTAATTAAATAAGTGGAGAACTTATTTCATTTGGTTGGGTTGTGTTGTTTGAGATCTTTTGGAATGAATCCTTAGAAGTCTTGAAGTTTCTTTATCCTCTTGACAAAGAACGCGAAGAACAATCGGACATCGACGAAGAACGCCACGTTCTCGGGAACCGTCTTCCGCGACGCCATACCCGCAATACCGACGACGTCTTAATCCGCGACATCTCTTTTCGCGGCGCCGAATCTCGTCACCTCTTAAATAAAGGTAGGGGTTTTAACTTTTTAAATTTATGTGGATCTCTCCTTCAAACTTGAAGGTTTATATTTGTCGGTCCTTGATTCCAAATCTTTTTATTTAATTTAAAAGATTGTGAAAGTTTATCATTCATTAAAGGCCGATTGTTAGCAAATAACGCGAGGGGGCCGGACCGCAACGAACACGGCCGACCCTCCTCCTATTCATGTTGATTTTGTTGAGGATTGAAATGGTTGTGGCGCGGTGCTGTCGCACTGCGCAGGATCATGCGACAAGAAACGCGCGGCGCCACGTCGTTAAATAATGCAAGGACGCGACGCCGTCGCGCCGCGTCGAAGAAAGTTGAAGGCGCCGCGGCCGGAGTGGGGCCGCGATAGAGGGGCGCGGTGCCGTCGCACCGCGCCGGACAATGAAGGTCGCGGCCGGTTCCGGGCCGCGGCGGAACGAGAAGACCGGCGGCCAGCCGGGCCGTCGGTGTCGGAAGCCGGAAGGGGGACCGGCCTTGCCGGTCCCGTTGAGGAAGAACCGGCCGGCCAGGTCGGGCCGGCCGGAAGGGAGAAAACCGGGGGAAATAATTTCCCCCGGCCAGCCTTAATGTCCCCCCCATTATGAGGGCGGCCGGTTTCACAAAAGGGGGGGGGGGGGGGGCAGGCGGCCCCCCGTTTTCTCGAAGGCAGGCCCCCACGTGAGGGGGGCCGTTTTTCTTTAGGCGCGACAGGTTGCCGCGCCGCCAGCTGAGGAAAGGCGGGGGTTTTGCCCCCCGCGCGCGGCACACGAACGGCGCCCAGGCCGCGCCGCCGTGCCGACCCGCACCGCCGCGCCGGACCGCGCCGCCGCGCCGGACCGCGCCGCCGCACCGGCCCGCGCCACCGCGCCGGGCCGGGTTTTCCGAGCTGGGCGGGGTCGTCGGCCGGGTCGCCGCCCGGGGCGGGTCGACCCGGTTCGGACGACCCGGGGGGGGGGGGGGGGGGGGGGGGGGGGGGGGTCGAGCTGGGTCGGTCCGGGCCCAGACCCCCCAGTTTTGGACCACTTTCGGTCAAATGCCCGTATCTTGGGCTACGGGCCTCTAAACGACTCGCCGTCAGCGGCAACGCGATCCTTGGATTGAGACGGTCGTTTCGGTATACTATACTCAAGGTGCACCTTCCTTTTCGGGAGCCTACGTGGTTAAAACTCTGTAGTTAAGCGTGCTTGGCCTAGAGTAGTGATCAGGATGGGTGACCTCCTGGGAAGTTTCCCAGTGACCTCACACTGATGCCGATAGTGTGACTCGACCTTTGGAGGCGAGAGTGACAGTTGGATCTCTTAGTAGATACGTCGAGGCCTTACGACGTCATCCATGGCATGAATGCAACATTCATGTCAGGATTGACTGTATTAGGCAACGAATGTGGTTCATCCAGGGGATGTGACCGGGTTTCTCTTATCGGGAAAGAAGAAATCGTAGCAGGTCTTGTGAGACCAAAGGAGGTGCAGTTTATCCAGGAGCGGATAAAGACTGCACAGTGCAATAAGAAACAGGGAACCGATGCCAGTCTTAGAGACTCGGGCATGTTAAATGTTTCAAGAAGAGGAATCGTTAAATAGAGATGATTCTACGAAGCAGCAGACGTGGAGGCAGAGCTAGGAGAGCAGCATGAGTTGGTGTACATCCTAACATTGTACAACCACCCGCCTTAGTTATTCCTGTTAGGCTCAGGGAGTTTGAGGGCGGAGGAAGAGTGCGGCTGCATGCGGTCAAGGAGTGCGACCCAATGGCTCTAGAAATGATTCAAGGGACAGTCTGTGTCCACTACTAGCTGTTGTAGTAACGGACGTCGATGTGAATCATTTCTCGCTTTCACAAATCTTGTTCCAGACCTAGAGTATCCGGTAAGCCGTGGACTTGACCCTCACGTCTGGAGATACCTTAGGAGGAGACTCGATAATCACACTTACGCCGACGGTGTGGTTAGACCCTCGAGGCGAGAGTTCCGGTTGGAATCTCTTGGTGACAACGTCGAGGCCTTACGACGTTAGTTTGAGTATGGAATGGGAAATAACTGTTCACACTCAAATTGACGGTTTTAGGCAAACGCCGGGATGGGTTTCCCTTGGTCGGCGGAAAAGGAAACCCCAGGCAGCGCAGGGTAACTCTTGCACAGGAGGGTGCGACCGATCACTCTTGAGTTGGTCAACCTTACCCTCATGGTAGCAGCCTTTCGAGTTCCAGTTCTAATAGAAAATGGAGGCCTCTGGAGTTCGAGGTTGATGATCACGTCCTTATACGGGTCTCACCTCGTCGAGGTTTACGTAGATGTGGCCAAGGCGACAAGTTATCTCTGGGGTTCAGCGGACCTTCATAGGTCCTTAGCTGGGTAGGCGGGGTGGTTTACCGCTTGACACATTCACCGCAGTTGCACTAGGTGCACAACGACTTCCACGTATCCCAACTAAGGAGATACGTGCTCGACCCTTTGCATACCATCGACCATGAGGAGCTGGACGATGGCGATGGGGTGTCTTTCACAGAGGTTCCAGTGGGGATCGAGGATCGACAGGAGCAGATCCTACGAGGACGATCGATTCCTCGGGTGCACTTTCTTTGGCAGTACGGAACCTCCAGGTAAGCATATGGGAGCGGAAGGCTCAGATGCATGATCTGTACCGCTTTTGTGACCCTAGTTTGTGTTGAAGCTTTACGGGGACGTAAATCCCTGAGGTGGGAGTAATGTAAAGACCCGGAAATTTCAAGGAATTTTTTTTCTTAATTTTCTTTGGAATTTTACAAGAACGCAGTTTCTGACGGCGCCTGATTCTGAGGCCCGGTGTGCCCGGAATTAATTTCCGAAGTTTGGCTCGGGTACGTTCAGTGAAGGAGCGAGCGGGAATTTCTATATTTTGAACCGGTGCCCGGAATAGAATTCCGAGGGCACCGATGGAACCGAAGTGCCGGTAATTGCTTAGGAACTCCTGTTCCAAAGTTGCGTTTACACGAGTGTTGATAATAAAAATTGTGGAAGTTTATTTTATAAATACACTACAATTTTTATTAACTTACTCTAAGTGTTAGCTCATGGTGGAAGTTGGGTAACCACCCAACCTCCCTTGGGAGGTTATGAGGGTGGTGGGGCCCACACGAACCCCATCTCTTCATATCCTCAAAAACCCCTCAACTCCCACTTAATTGATTTTAACTTAGTTATAACTTATGTCTTAAATGAGCTGATTTTAATGTGGTGAGTTGTGTGAGTCTTTTGAATTTCAAACACTTGAATTTCAAAAGCCATGTGAAGTTAACTAAATAAGTGGAGAACTTATTTCATTTGGTTGGGTTGTGTTGTTTGAGAGCTTTTGGAAAGAAGCCTTAGAAGTCTTGAAGTTTCTTCATCCTCTTGACAAAGAACGCGAAGAACAATCGGACATCGACGAAGAACGCCACATTCTCGGGAACCGCCTTCCGCGATGCCATACCCGCAATACCGACGACGTCTTCTTCCGCGACATCTCTTTTCGAGGTGCCGAATCTCGTCACCTCTTAAATCAAGGTAGGGGTTTTAACTTTTTAAAGTTATGTGGATCTCTCCTTCGAACTTGAAGGTTTGTATTTGTCGGGTCTTGATTCCAAATCTTTTTATTTAATTTAAATGATTGGGAAAGTTTATCATTCATTAAAGGCCGATTGTTAGCAAATAACGCGAGGGTGCCAGACCGCACGAACACGGCCGACCCTCCTCCTATTCATGTTGATTTTGTTGAGGATTGAAACGGGTGTGGCGCGGTGTCGTCGCACTGCACATGATCATGCGACAAGAAACGCGGGGCGCCGTCGCGCCGCGTCGTTAAATAATGCAAGGACGCGACGTCGTCGCGCCGCGTCGAAGAAAGTTGAAGGCGCAACGGCCGGAGCGGGGCCGCGGTGGAGGGGCGCGGTGCCGTCGCACCGCGCCGGACAACGAAGGCCGCGGCCGGTTCCGGGCCGCGGCGGAACGAGAAGACCGGCAGCCAGCCGGGCCGTCGGTGTCGGAAGCCGGAAGGGGGACCGGCCTTGCCGGTCCCGTTGAGGAAGAACCGGCCGGCCAGGTCGGGCCGGCCGGAAGGGAGAAGACCGGAGGAAATAATTTCCCCCGGCCAGCCTTAATGCCCCCCCCATTATGAGGGGGGCCGGTTTCATAAAGGGGGGGGGGGGCAGGCGGCCCCCCGTTTTCTCGAAGGCAGGCCCCCACGTGAGGGGGGCCGTTTTTTTTAGGCGCGGTAGGTTGCCGCGCCACCAGCTGAAGAAAGGCGGGGGCTTTGCCCCCCGCGCGCGGCACACGAACGGTGCCCAGGCCGCGCCGTCGTGCCGACCTGCGCCGCCGTGCCGGACCGCGCCGCCGCGCCGGACCGCGCCGCCGCGCCGGGCCGTGTTTTCCGAGCTGGGCCGGGTCGTCGGGCCGGGTCGCCGCCCGGGGGGGGGGGGGGGGGGGGGGGGTCGACCCGGTTCGGACGACCTGGGGGGGGGGGGGTCGGGCCGGGTCGGTTCGGGCCCAGACCCCCAGTTTCGGACCACTTTCGGTCAAATGCCCGTCTCTTGGGCTACGAGCCTCTAAACGACACGCCGTCAGCGGCAACACGATCCTTGGATCGAGACGGTCGTTTCAGTATACTATGCTCAAGGTGCACCTTCCTTTTCGGGAGCCTACGTGGATAAAACTCTGTAGTTAAGCGTGCTTGACCTAGAGTAGTGATCAGGATGGGTGACCTCCTGGGAAGTTTCACAGGGTGGGTGTGATACGGAAAGGCCAATAACTAACAGACCGGGTGTCCGATTGACGCGTCGTCTGTTTCGTTGAATTCCTCTAAGTGAGACGGATCTTTTGGCATACTCCGCCCGAGGTTTGGACGCAGGTGGAGTACGGTCGGGTTGGTTTTGCCTTAAAAACCAACCGGGCCCCTGGAACGAAAAAGCCAATAACTCTCAGACCGGGCGCCCAATTGACGCGCCGTCTGTTGCGTTGAGTTCCTGATGACGATACGGAACTTTTGGCATCCTCCGCCCGAGTTTTGGATGTAGATGGATAGTGGCCGGGTTGAATCTCACCGAAATCCAACCGGGCCCCTTGAACGGAAAAGCTGATATCTTTCTGACAGAACGTCCGTTTGACGAACCGTCAGCGGCGTTAGTGATCTCGTTGTGAAACGGTCCCTATGAGTATACCCTATAAAATTTCGGGGTACAGTTGAGATACGGCCGGGTTTTGTTCGCTCTCGAAACCAACCGGGCCCCTGGGACGAAAAGGCTAATAACTCACAGACCGGGCGTCCGATTGACGCGCCGTCTGTTGCGTTGAGACCCCTATGACGAGACGGTCCTTTGCGATACTTCTTTGTGGGACTTTGAGATACTTGGAGTATCGACCTGAAGCTCGTGGAGCGGACCCTCCCAGTGACGAGCGTGCAAAGTACGGAGACCGTGTAACTGGCTGAGACCTGACGACTGCTTGACCGACTCGACTTGGAGTGAGTCGACTAGCCCAGTGGACGGAGCACTACTTTCTGAGGTGCAGACCCATGGCGGACGGAGCACTACCTGTGTGACAGTGCAGACCCGCGGTACTCGTCCGGAGAGTACCTCAGCAGGCTACTAGGGGGTGTGCACTACTGTGTTTGGGTGACATACCTCGGCGGGAAGCACTACTGTGTCTGGGTGGCTGACCCGCGGTACTCGACAGGAGGAGTACTTCAGCAATCTTAGGTTAGTGAGCAGTACCTCAGAGACGTGACAAGACCACTATACACTCTAGAGAAAGAGCTCTTCAGCAGTTACGGTTTCGATAATGAAAATCCTGGTTTGAGCTGAGACTTTTGACCTTGTGTTTACCTCATGATTGAGATGAGTCACTTGCTAACTTAGGTATATGTATGGGCATATACCCGGGTAGTGGTTATCCGTTGATTTCACAATCCTTGTGTTTCCTCATGATTGAGATGTGTTATTTGATAACTTAGGTATATGTATTGGCATATACCTAAGTAGAGGTTATCTGTTGAGATCTTCTTTGTGGTTATCCTTGTTGGTTTAGTGAGACCTTGAGGGTCTCGGGGTCCCTACTGAGTATCGTTATACTCACCCCTGCACGGGCTATGCCCGCACCTCGTTGTGTTGGTTGCAGACGACGGGTAGTGCTGACAGAGGCCGAGTGTTCGAGGACTGGACGGTACCTGGAGGTGGACTATACGACGAGATGGTACCCAGAGGAGGACCTCACGACGAGACGGTACCCAGAGGTGGACGTGACGACGAGGTGGTACCCGGAGGTGGACCACTGGGCGGGACATACTCGGAGCGGACGGCGGGACCCGAGGAGCAGATGAGCTATCTGTACCAACCCTTCAGGTGGGATTTTTAGTGGACAGCTCGGCGTAGTAGCTTTACTTTTCAGTTGTTGTTTTCCCTTTCGAGTTGTACTTTACAGTTGGGCTTGTATTTCCGGCCCATTTTTACTTTCCGCACTTACTGTTGTACTCAGTTTTTACTTAGTGTTTACTTCTTCCGCTTGTACTATGTGTGATTGTTTACTTTACAAAGGAAAAGCCTTCCCTTTTTACCAAGATTTACGCCTTGGTGCTAGTCCCCAGCCCCTGTCCTATGGAAGGCGGGCTTGGGGTAGTCACGGCACGGGCCCCGAGGACGGGTCGTGACAATATTCTTGTCTATTCAATGAGCAAGGAAGAACTTGAAGATCACTTGAGAATTGTTTTAAAGACCCCATGAAAGGAGAAGCTTTATGAAAAATTTACCAAGTGTGAATTTTGGCTTCAAAAAGTTGCATTTTTTGGGTCACGTAATCTCAAAAGTGGGGATATTTGTGGATCTAGAAAAAATAGAGGTTATCAAAAGATGGTCGAGACCAACAATATTAACTGAGATCTGATGTTTTCTTGGTTTGGATGGATATTACTGACGTTTTGTGAACGATTTTTCAAGGTTATCTAACCCACTCACAAAGTTGACTCGGAAAGGAGTTAAGTTCGTTTGGACGGAGGAATGTGAAGAGAATTTCAAGGATTTGAAAAGGAGGTTATCCAGTGCCCCTGTGCTCACACTAACTTGCAGTAGAGAAATGTTTGTGATCTATAGTGGTGCATCCAAAAAGGGACTGGGGTGTGTTCTCATGCAAAATGATATGGTGATAGCTTATGCCTCACAACAGTTTAAAATCCATGAGAAAAAGTACCCAACTCATTATTTGGTGTTAGCTGCGGTAATATTTGCATTAACGATTTGGAGGAATTATATTTATGGTGAAAGGTGTGATATTTATACTGATCATAAACGTTTAAAGTATATTTTCACACAAAAGGTGTTGAAAATGCGTCAAAGAAGATGGTTGGAGCTTATTAAGGATTATGATTTCTCAATTCATTATCACCATTGGAAAGCAAACAAGGTGGAAGATGCATTACGTCGACAAGACCATGATAGCTTATCCATGATGAGGATCATAAAAGATCCAATATTTATGGATTTACAAAGGATGGATCTTGGAATTATAATGGAAGGAGAAAAATATATTCTTTCTCAAATGAATGTTCAACCATTTATACACGTGAAGATTAAAGAGGCAAAGAAAGAAGATTTAGAGTTACAAAGGACGGTGAGAAATCTTCTTGAATTAAACCTTGATTGTAATGGGATAATAATGTTTAGGAATCAGGTTTGCGTTCCTCCCATCCCATAATTAAAGAAGGAGCTACTGGATGAGGCTCAAAGTTCTTCATTCTCTATTCATCCTGGAAGCACGAAGATGTATAGGGACATGAAAGAGTACTTCTGGTGGGACGGCATGAAAAGAGATGTTGCTGAATATGTCTCTCGATGCTTGGTTTGTCAGCAAGTTAATGATGAGAGACAAAAGTCTAAGGGAATGTTACAACCATTATCCATACCAGAATGGAAATGGGAAAACATCACTATGGAATTTGTCACCAGACTTCCTAAAACATCCAAAGGCAATAATGCTATCTGGGTTATAGTTGATCGTCTTACAAAGTCGGCACACTTCACTGCTATTAGAGAAGATTTTTCTCTTGATCAGCTTGCCAAGATATATATAAAGGAATTGGTAAGATTTCATGGAGTACCACTTTCCATTATATCTGATCGGGATCCGAGGTTTACCTCGAAATTCTGGAGAAGTCTTCAGTATGCTCTAGATACAGAGTTGAGTTTCAACACTAATTACCACCCTCAGACAGAAGATCAGTCCGAGAGGACAATTCAAACTCTATAAGACATGTTTAGAGCTTTCTCTGTGGATTTAAAAGGTGGTTGGAATCAACACCGATCTTTGGTAGAATTTTCTTATAATAATAGCTTTCACTCCAGTATTCAGATGGCTCTTTATGAAGCCCTCTATGGAAATAAATGAAGAACTCCAACATGTTGGAATGAATTTGGGGAAAGAAAGCTATTATGACCTGATCTTGTTGATGATATGGAATAAAATTTACGATCTATTCAGCAACACATAAGATCATCTCAAAGTCGACAAAAAAGCTATGCCGATAACCAATGAAAATAAATAGAGTTTGAAGTGGGTGATAAAGTGTTCTTATGAATATCTCCCTGGAAGACGGTAATGAGATTTGTAAAGAAGGGAAAGTTGAGCCCTAGATATATCGGTCCTTTAGAAATACTGGATCGGGTTGGGAAGGTATCTTACCGATTGGAGCTTCCACTGAATCTCTCTCAAGTTCACGTTGTGTTCCATGCATCTCTCCTGAGAAAGTACATACCTGATCCTTCACATGTACTCATCTCAGAATTTTTACCACTGGAGAAGGATCATTCTTATGAAGAACATCCGATAGAGATTCTGGATCATAGCGAAAAAGTCATATGAAACAAGACCACTCTCTTATTGAATGTTTTATAGAGGAACCACCAATTAGAAGATGCTACATGGGAACTTAAGGATATGATGAGGGAGAGGTATCCTAATCTGTTTATAATGAAGTGATGAATTTCGAGGGTGAAATTCATTTTAAGGGGGGTAGAATGTAAAACCCTGAGATTTTGTGAGAAATATTTTTTATGTCTTATGTTATACCAACACCAATGGAATTTTCCACAACACACAATACTATCTTGGCTTCCATTACACGCAATCAAGACCTTTTTCGATAGCGTGTGTAGTACGCAATACCTGTTATCACTAAACAATGATATATTATTATGGAATAGCCATTATGAATAGTATTAACTAAATTTTTAATTTTATAACATTATTACTCATCTTACACATTTTCAAGAACATGGTAAGAGAACAAAATAAATTTTTCGCGTAAAATAAGTATATTTCAAAAAATGCAGTTTTGCCGCCTTTTGATGGCGCACCCACATTAAATCTAGTTTTGAAATGTTTATAAGTTCAATTTGACAACATAAAATTCTTCTTTGGAATAAAGATATAAAAATTTAATTTGGATAAATATTTTATACTTTTTTGATAACTTTCATATTTTGATGAATAGTAAAAATACGATAATTTATAATTAAAAACAAATTTTTTCTATTGAGATAATTTATATGGTTAAATTATAATATTGAATTGTTTTAAAGTATAAACAGAATATATTTTTACCATTTAATATAATTCATGTCATTAGCATTAATTTCACATTGAATTAATAGGTAAAAACATTTCAATGTTTGACAATGTTTTAATTTTTAAAACCCGTTTTCTTAACAACGAGATTAATTTTAAATTAATTAATGAAACATATGTGTTTTGAATTTTAAAAACTTTATTCCATATTTGGAATCATTGGGTCCAAATTATGTTAATAGGCTACTTTTTATTTTTGAGCATTATGAATAGTAACTACGGTAAATTTTATTTACCATAGTGAAATGTAAATCGGGTAATTAAGGGTAAATATAAGATTATAAAATTACCCTAAAACCTTCCAAAATCCTATTGGATGAATAAAAGTTGACCCATATCACCTAATGGCTGGACTATATTTATTTCATGGACTTTTGACCATGAAATAATATAATTATTATTAAAACTAAGGAAAGTGACAATATGTCACTCTCTTAAATCTTATAAGTATAATAATTTTAATTTAGTGATAAACTTCATGAAACTTCGGATATAAATAGTCTCTAGAAATCTAATAAAATTATCTACATCATATGAATTTATTTAGAATTTTTAGGTATTAAATAATTATCATTAAGTATGACACAATAGTGATGTTGAAATTATTTTATTAATTAAAATATCAAATAAATGGTTTTAAAAATATTAAAATAAATATTATATGTACTATTTAATGTACTCCACTAATTTTATAGATACATATGACATTTTATGAATCTATTAAAGCTTTTATTTTGCACATAACTTCTGTATATATTTTATTTAAATTTAAATAAATGAATAGTGTCAAAATTGACACTATTGTTATTTTATAAAAATAACATATTATAAAACTGTTTAAAAATCACAAAAATATTTAAAAATTACAAATTAAAATTTATATGGTCTAAAATTTTATGTATTGACAAATTATTGAAAATTCACAACACATATGTAATTATTTATAATAATTTAAAATTTAGAATATTATTACCACAAATAACATTAAATTGATGAATAAGGATAAATAAAGTTGATAATGTTTAAACTAAATTCCTAACATGCCTAAATTTTACTGTTTGATGATATTACAACCCTATATCATCTAATATTCGGATATGAGTCATATTGGAAGTTTTTCAGTGGGGTTGTGATTTAATATAAACTAATATTTCTTATATTTCTAAAGGTGCCCCTCTCCTCCCGTATAAAAGGGAACCTCCTCCCTCTCCTCCTCACACCACTTTGAGCCTTCAATCTCAGAAAAAACCTACCCATTTCACTTACCCACTTCCTTAGAAACCTACTATAGGTACTGTATTTCTCAAAAGACCAACTCTAGTTCCCTAAGAGAAAGATTAAAGGAGGCACTTTGAGGAAGAGGTAATACCTTCTACCGTTTTCTTCAAGTTCCATTCTTCTTCTACTCCCTCTTCTTTAGTTGTTTCATTATTATGTAATAACATAAGTATCCCTATTATACTGATATGTTATTTTAAATATTAAACAACCCTATTTCACCTTTTATCCATCCTATGGTAAACAAAATCACCGCACATGCGTATGTACGGAATACCGTCTCCACACCGTGGTGTAATATGTTTTCCACCACCACCTTTCTTGGATGGGTATAATGGTGAAAATAAATAACTATATAAGATTATTGTAAAGTTTTATTGATTCTGAAATATTATACAAACACTTCAATACAATTCCACGATCATGGGAACGATATCATCGCTCGTGCATACGTACGGCCTACCGTCTCCATAATGTGATGCGACTCGTTCTACATGATCTTCATTGAATAATGATTATATAAATTAATTAAGTGAAATTAATATGATTTATATTACACTAATACCATTCTATAAATGATATATCTATATCCAATAAAGAGTAATAAGAATTTATTCGACAAAACACGCAAAATAACATAAAGCAATAAACAACCGAATAACAAGTAGCAATGAAATGTTACTACTAAGAAGGTACAAATATGACCATATATGATATAATAAAAATGAATATGATTCTGCAATAAGTCAATTGACATTATTTAAACCATATTACAGGAGTTTCGGATTCATATGAAGCATATCGGACCTAAGGTAAGGGAAAATCTCACAATCTCATTTTTATCTGAGATTGTTTATACTTTAGAATTTACTGGGGAATATTTATCATCAACATCCATGTTTCCAAAATATGTAATATTATTTCCATCCACCTAAAATTGTTTAAATCTAATTTTACCCATTGGTGAGTTTTTATTAAATGTTATGAAAGGAATATTTTTTCGGTTTTAGTACGAGGTACTTTTTGACTTTTCTGACCAAAGTATGAGAAGAATGTTTCTTTAACTTATACGGCATGAATGGATTCATAGAACATTATTTCCATGAAGCTTCCTTTACAACTTTTCATGTTTAATTTTCATCAACTTATTTTATTTTAAAATTTTATGACATGTTAAGAAAGGGAAAATGTTTTTGAAGTAGTAAGGATATTTTCCTCAAGAATGGAGTTCATGTGTTTAATCAAAATTATTTTCCATCTATAATAATATAGGGTTCTGTTTCTATCCCTATTTTTACATTGATTTTATTATGCTATTATGGAGTTATTTTTATGATTTTTGTTTATCTTATATGGATTATGTTATGATGGCATGATGTTTAAGATTCCCATTTTTATTACATGGTTTATGCTATGAGGTATGATTTATGATTTTGTGGAACACATAAGAATGGTTTCATTATGAGATGGGTGGAACCTATATCTCCCTCCAATGCATTGGGTAAAGATTTATATCTCATGAGATAGACATGGTAGGAATGGAAGGTTAAATCAGTTCAGTGAAATAGGACTGAAACGAATAGTGAACTTGGTTCAGAAATGGACTTTGTCCGCTAAGATAGTCTTGGCAATGACTCCTGACAACTAAGAAATGATTTTCTATGACTATGTGTGTATGCCACAAAGATTCATGTTTTATGTTATTATTATTGGGATTACACGTCACTTCTATGATTTATCCCATGTTTTGATCTCTTTTACAGGATACGATTTTCAAAATGTTATGTTCTTATGAATATGATATGTTTTATATTTATTTCCATTACCCTTACTGAGCATTTGAGCTCACCATTTTTAATGTTTTCTTTTCCCCAGGTCAGGATGAAGGATATTAAGTAGGATATTCCAAAAAGGGACTCTAGATATGATGAAATAAATGGGAGACAACGTGGATGATTTATGAACCAGTTGTTTATGTTTCCCAATTTCTAAAGACAATATACATATACGGTCCTTTCATGGTTTTGTTTTATATTGTAACAAGTATGCTTCAATTTTGATGTAATAACCCGGTATGTAAAGTACGGGTTTCTATACAAATAATCCCCCACTATTTTGATTTTCCTTTTAGTTTTCATATAAAGTGTTTTATGAAAATCCATGGGTAGTGAATCTTATTTCATGAGTATGTAAATGATTATTTGAGCTAAAAGTTTATCATGTTAAAAGAAAACTCTCTCTTATGATCTCATGCTTTTTCAATGGACTAAAGAGTTTATTTCATCACTTTTTAATGTCCATTCTTGATATTTTTTTGAACATCACAAGTTTTCAAATATTTTCCACATGTTTTAAGGTTGAGTAGGAAAAAAGAGTAATTGAAGTTGAAAATGAAATTTTTTTAGAAAAAGTCTTGTTTTATTTTTAAAGACTTACATAGTGGAAATAATGGATACTAAGAGAAAATGTACAACTTTTAATGTATGGTTTTGTTCTGTAAGAGTACTGACCTAATTCTCTAAAACACTAGACCAGAAAAGATCTCAATGAATGGACGAAAATTAATTCATGATTAAAAAATAAATTATGGATTGATTAAGGGCCGAGTCCTTTCAAAACTCACATACATGCATAAAAACAATCTCATACATAGTGATCAAGTGAAAAAAGGCTTCCTCAAACCTCTATAGGACCTAATTTGATACAATTAATTATGTTTTTTTATATGTTATCATCACATGATATTTCTCAAGAAATGTGAATCTATCCATATTTAAGGACATTACAAGTTCTAATTTTAAGGAACAATTCCATGAATTCCTTAAAATGAATCTTGGTACCTGCCTTTATATAATAATATGAATTAATATCTTTACGTAATAATTATAACTCAACACATACATAAGGAAATTCCCTATTAACACATCATGTCATCTTATGTACCCTTTTTTAAAAACTTATAGCATTATATTACCATAGGATAATCTCATGCCATGAATTTTCACTTTCCACCTTCTTCCTATAACTATAATCCATGGGTCATGTTGTCCAATATCCCCCTCTAAGGCAACATATAAATTTATCATACCCCCCCTATAAACCTGCACACCTAGATAGATGTTCCACCAACTATGAATAGGAACCACATGTAAGTAATGAAGTAGAAATGAAACATATATCATAATAAATATTACACTGACTACGAGATAATACTCAATAAATGTACAACATAAAAAAGAACAAGAATGTAATGTAAAACACGACATAACTATTAAATTTCTCAATATAATTTTTTAAATAGTAGGGAATACACAATTCATTCTATGAAATGTCTTACAGGCTACCCCAAAATACAAATCATAACATATGATTCAAGGGTATCTACCATTGGAAAATAAAAAAAGAATGTCAAAAAACACTACAAAAAGGCCCAAGATGTTTAGGAATTCCTACCTTTAGTGCGTTGATACTGATATCCAAAATTCATTTTGTGATGATACCTAGATCACACATGTGCACCCATGTTCACTTGGACATGACCCAATCCATCATAAATGATTCTTTAGAATTTGTATTCAATGAAGTGATTATTCAAAGAGGGAGAGTCCACATCATCTTACCTAATGATATCCAAAATCCAATGTTTATTTTAGATCCTCCCAAAGAGGAGATGTTAATTCTCTAGATCATGTTTCTATCCTAGATATCTAATTTTTCTCTTGAGAAAGAGGTTCCATCAGCTGGTATGATGTGACAACTGGGAATTTCCTTCAATATGTGTAGATTTCTATTAGTTCGAGCATGCCAATAATGAGGGATATAAGAGAAAATCATATATCCATGAGTAATTAGTGTTTCTTTCCCTTAGGGAAGGTGTGGAGTTATTCATTAAGGGGGAATGATAATTGTACTTAAAGGAAGATGAAGAAACATAACATGAAATAAGTCATAAAATTACCACTAAGGGCATTATCATCCTATGATACCATTTTAACACTAATAAATGAATTAATGGGTCTGAGTCAATGTTCTAAATGACCTCATTAATGTTTCCCTATATACAATAGGTTTCTGACTAGCAATGAGGGTCTATAAATTTCTTTGGAGACTATTCCCTTGGTTACCAAAGCTATAAACTAGAATATAAGAACAATACATAAAAAAACTAAAAAATAAAATGAATATATAATAAATAAGCTACTATAATATATGTCATTTTAGGACAGACAATAATAAACAAAATAGATCCGCAATTTGGTAGGTCAACAAGTGTTAGCAGTACAAATAGAAGATAAATAAATAAAAGTTACCATGGTAGTTTTTTTGAGTATTTCCTGACCCCACATACATATCTTTAATCTTATATTCTATGTGACCTAACACTGGTCCCTTTGACTTATTTGGATATCAGATTAAACATTTGTATGTGGATAGAGATGCTTATGTAGGGTGTGAGTATATACCCAGAAAGACAAAAACAACTAATCTTTAACAAAATTTCACATGTAGTTACTGGTCTATGGCATGATAGAAAGGTACATAGGAAAAGATACACAAAAAATCATATAATATGTTATTGTGTACAAACCAAGATTCCACAAACCCCGAATATACCTACTATAATTCTATATTATAAGAATATCATATGTGGCCTTCATATGACATAATTAATGCTATGTGACTCCATCTACATTTTGGGATGATACACATTCAACAATTAAGGAATTACTCCTTTTCTGACTTTGATGGACAGTGACACTTATAACTCATGGCTACGGAATTTATTCTAATTGAATGCATGGTTTACATTCCTGAAATAGTAAAACTCCATACATATGCAATGATGTTTCCCTTCTACACATCATGTATGTTTTTCACCATATTTTAATGGTGCATGACATTCTCCTCCATGGGATAATTACATAATAATATATGGAGCTATCCATCCTATATCTAGAGCCACAACCTATTGTTAATGTTGTCCAATGTCCCACTCTTGGTAATTGACTAAGTCTATCAAGAAACAATAAAACTGGGACACTAAAATAGAGATCCCACCTTCTATACTCAAATATACATGTACGAATTTTAATGAAAAGGAATAATATATCCTAAAAAATATTCCACATACTTTCAAATATAACACAATCATGGTACAGCATAGCATGGACAAATCATGGAATTTCAAATAATCAATGACTATGAAGTAACCAAATATATGGTGAGACATACCAAAGAACCTATAATCCTTACCAAAAAAGTTCTTATAGGCTACCCACACATGAAAGAAAGACATATTAGGAAAGGGTATCAACATAAGAAATACACACAAAAGACATGCATGTGAAAAAAGATTATACAAAAGGATAAGATTATTAGATCATCCAACATTTGGTTGGTTGATATTGAAGTCAAATATATATTGAGGGATGACAACCAGATGAAGTCCACAAAATAATGTTTACTAGAACAAGACCCAATTTATCATTATAGAGTCTTTATAACTGGGATTCAAGGATGATATCACACATGGAGATGGAATCCTTATCAACATACTAAAATAGATCTTTTATCAATGGTGGTTATAGATATTTTGAAGGAAGAGATACCAATTCTTTAGTTCTGGCATCTATAAAAAAACATAGAATTACATATTATATTCTGAGAGAAACCAATGTTATACACAATATAGAATAGAAATTTGTCTCACCTCAAGAGAGAAGGAGGATATCTGGTATAGATATGCAGTAATAAGATGAAAAGAACCCCTTACCTTGAATCTATATGAGTCCACACTCTAGATCCATAAAATTAGGTGTAAGGATGAAGGGTAATCACTAAGAATAACTAGTTTTCCCATAGGTTCAAGAGACCTAGGAATTGGAGAAATAATTTGGAGTTTCTGATTGGTTTTACTTTTAAAATATAATTATATAATTAATTGTAAAATCTTCCTTGGGTTGGTCACATGAATTGAAAATATTTACACCAATTAGGTGATGACTTGTACCACATCTGGGGACCTACACAGTTTGACAACAAAAGTTTTTAAACCATGCACCAAATGTAATTTTCATATAATTCACAAGAATAATGTTTTATGGGGAATTTTTTTATATTATATCTAACCATGAACCAAGCATTTTCCCACCACCACCCTTTTCTAATAAATCTTAACAATTTTCTTGGTAGAACTACACATTTCACCCTACTTGTGAACTAGTTGTGCACCCCATAAAAGGCCTCTAAAACCATGAACAATTAACATAAATATTCTCGAGAGTTCACCCAAGAAAACTATAAATTCAACACACTTAATGAATGGATAAAATTGTTGTGTGAATACAAGAAAAATGATGGGTATTTACAATCCCCCCTCTAAGTAATCATTATCATTGATTAGTGTCTCTTATGTTCCTTCTCAAAAAAAGTGATCCATTGAGATCATATATTTGAATCCCTATCTAAAGAATCTTCTTTTATCCAATAATGATTCCATTTAACATGAATAAGCTATATTGTATACTGTCTAAACAATTTATTGTTTTATTCAATGTTTCGCATCATGCGCTCCAAAAAAATGTGTCCAGATCCAACTCAAATTTCTACATAGGCATTTACATACACTGGACTGGGAATGTTCCATAATGGCATGATACATGTAAAAAATTATGTATACCTTAATATCACGTAAGAATTTATAAATATTATTCTAATATTAGTATATTATTAGTAATCTTGAATAACCATGTATGAGTTGAATTTCCATGGAAGCATTTCATCATAGAGAAATAGGTAGCTATGAGTCAGGGGTGTGGCTTGCCATTAAATGTAGGAATGGATTTTTTCCTTAATAGTGGATCATATATTTACCATAAAGGTAGATTAATAAAAATATAATGTATTATGTCATGAAATTTCCATGATAGAGATTATGCTATAATTATGGACCACTTGGGGGAGATCTGGGAAGATCCCAGTAAGGTGGAGCTAAACATGTTGATGGTAGAGACACTAGAGGAAGGGAATCTCATAAAGGGAGACATTAAGAGTTATTATAATCTCTAAAACCTAGAGTAACAATTAAAAACTAGATATATGGTGGATAAGGTCATGATAAAATTCATGCTAAAGAAGAGTATGACTGATAGGGGCCAAATATGATTTGATGCATGATTTGTGTCTTCTTAAATTTTCCCAAACTTTGGTAGAAACATGCATGATTCATTAAATTATCTATTTATCCATTGTATGTGATCATGAGATTCCTATAGAGCTCTTAGAAATTTTTATGTGGCTAGATACTCTACTCATGGAGGTTCCACCATCTCACACATCTACCGAAAGTGCAAGTTTTTGTTTAGCAGATAAAATCTTCCTTGGGATCTCACTATATATATTATTAATCAATATAAATTCATCATTGGTATATAATAGTTATTCATAGTCATCCATCAGATAGAAATCCACTACAATAATGGAAGTTTAATATGATTGGATGGGATACGATTCTTTTTTATAGCTAAGGAGGGCATTCTGATTGAGAAACATGGCCCCTAGGAATGAAATTGTTGTCCATCTCTCATAAGTTGGTGTGCTTGGATCATGGTGTGATAGATTCATCCAACAGCTGATTTTCAGTGGTAGTAGTGGTATACATGGATGGATCTCCTAAAGATAATTTGGGATTAACACCACATAAAAGGATCTTATTTTGTGTTGACATGAACTGAGGATGAAATATATATCCTATGAGGTATTTCAAAGGGACCCTTCCATGATCAAAGAGATAAGCTTACAGTTATACAGACTTATAGGTAAAGGATTCATCAGACCCAATGCATTCCCTAATGGCTCTATGGTATTATTTTCAATGAAGGTGGATGAGATATTGAGGTTTTGTGTTGGTTATCAATGCCTAACTTAGGTGATGATCAAGAAAAATTACCCCTTTATCGAGGAATAATGATTTATTCAAATAAATGAAATGATCAATTTGGTTCTCAAAGATTGACCTCAAGTTCATCTATCTCCAATTTCCGATTCACGAGGAGTATATCACAAGGACAATATTCTAATGCCGCTACGATATTTTTCATTTTAGGGTGACTCCATTTTTTGTGATGAATTCCCCTAATATATTCATAGTAATCATGAACCAAATCATCAAAACCTTTATGGTACTTTTCATGCTATTATTTTTTTATCAAATTCTCATCTACCTTGATTTAGTGGATGTGCATGTAAAGCACTTGATGATGGCCGTAAAAATATTCTAGGAGCACATATTATATGGAAATCTCTTAAATTTACAATTATTAGATAAAGAACCCTGTGGGGAATCTAATTTTAGAGGATGTAGTAGCTATGGACACCTTGAGGTAGATGTTATACTATATTGGGAACCACCAAAAAGTGGGAATGTGGTTCAAGGTTTCCTTGGCATGGTGGGATATCAATAGAGGTTTTTAGTATAATTATTTAATATATCACCTCATTGGATATACTAAAATACAACGGGATGAAAAATAATCTTTACTGTTTAGTTCCAACGAGCTATTAAAGAGCCGGTACTAAGGAATTGGTTAGACATCCTAAAGGACTACAAATTTAAAATAGTAAATACTCCCAATAAGATAAATGTGGTGGAATAATTCCTTATTAGTAAATCATAGTATCATTTTGCGAAGGAGGTGTAGGTGCATGTGGCCACTACTCAACAGACCTAGGTAGAAGGGATAGGATTATTTTTCATTCTGTTCATTGTGGTGACTACATTGTTTATCCAATGTGTGAGAGATAATCAGTTTGGAGACATCAAATGTGATGTTTTTCATTACTAGATATTAATAGGAGAAAAAATAATGGTTTCTATGAATGTGGGTAGCACTTCATCATTTTATGTGGATGACTGATGGTTCTTGTGTCCAAACATGATAAGGTGAAGATAGAGTTTCACGCATCCATTTTTACAAAACATACTAATGTGGATAATATGTACGGGGATATTTAAAGGTAATTTTTATGTCAAAGTATGGAATATAAATTTTTTATGTTCATTTCCTAAGGCCTTAACTATCATTAGTTGAAGGAGGAGAAACAATCACTAACGATATTGACTCATCCTCTTGAGGTTCCCAAATAGATGTTGGATGACCTATCGATGAACATTGTTCACAGTGGGAGGAAAACATGATCTCAGTAGAATGTGATTAAAATTGTAGATATCAATCCACTATATGTATGTCTTTATTCAAGAACATTTAATAGATACATTGGAGGTCAACCCTATGATGCGTAGATATGTGAGTGACATAACTCATGGGAATAGAGCTAGTGAAGCTGATGATGAGGATGTTCTGGTGATCTAACCATTGATGGAGACCTCTCAAAGTTAGTAGGAATTTGATATAAAACAATTTTATAGGATTAGAGAGCATGAAAAAGGATTCTATGTGTATCTAAAGGCCCCATGATGATGTAATTTATAGAGGTTTGGCCAGAGAATCGTTATATCCCTGAGGTTCACCAAACTATTCCAGATTCTAAGTAGGGGTGGTGAGGTTACCTATGACCTAGACTTGTTCCCACTAGGGTGAGCTGGATGTCAAGGATAGAGTCACCTTTTTGATGTACCTGGTGGAGATAGGGGATCGACAGAGGAGGATCCTTCATTGGTAAGCCACCCTGCTAGTGTGATTTATTTGGAATCACATGAACATATTGAAGAGATCATGGGAGAGTTAGGGTAAGATGTGGGAATATTACCATTTACCCATAAAGACTTATTCTAAATTTTATGGTGAAAATAATTAAAGGTAGTCTGAGTGTAACATCCTCAATTTCCATATATAAATCCTTAGAAAATTTTAATGAATTTTCCATGAATTTATTTTAGAGTCACTGTAGTTTCAGGTGTTGTATAACCCTGATATCAATATAATAATGATATTAATTATTTTTATATCATATTTAGTAGAAAATTTATAATAAATTGATTTCCCATTGATTAGAACCTTATATGAAAAACTTGTGATAGTTAAATTTGTAGTATGGTGTTTTCCAAATGTTGAACAAAAAGTTTTTCTAGCATTAGACATGCCATTTTAGTGCAGTCATTAGTAGGTGTTATAAATATCGTAATTAATGTACTAATTTAATTTATTAAATTCCAAAATCTAGCCACTCTTCTATTAATTATCTATTATGGAAAATATATTGGGTTTTCCATATAACCATGGGATATTTGAGTGTAGGAGGGGAGAGAATTTGTTGGAATTTAAGGATGATATTAGGATCATAAATAGATGTCAAACAACCATGTAGATTTATGGGAAAAGTTACAATCACAGCGAGAACTTCCAAGACATACCTAGTGAACGTTTTATTCACCGACAATCAATCCATTCTCTTGGTAGGGAATTCTATTTTATTGATTATTTAACTATTTTTAATTTATAGTATGGATTCATTTTTTCTGATATGAAATTATTGTTTTCCTTCATCAGATAATAAATTACGATTATTGTTCATAACTATACAAATTCTACTTCTATACTTTGGTTTCTATGATTATGATCATTGGTCAGGATCTTAGTATCGAACAATAATTTGAATTTGTTTTTATATATTTTATTATTCTTCTATTCACATTTTTCATCCCTAGACTACATTATCAATGATTTATCATTTCAAGAATAGTTCGAGAAAGATTAAACCTTTATATTCTTGATGGTTATTCGAATGATGTAGTGATCAATGAATTACCGATGGATTAAGGTATAAATATGGATTTTAGATGATGGATCCAAGGACTGAGATCTCATTTTGTTATGGGAGGCATAGAAAATAATGCATGGGTGAGAGAAATACTAGTATCCTAAAATCATAGGTCAGGAATTGATAGCCTAATATGTTTCTCCCTAGTTTTGGTAGCTTAGATGTGGTAAATTCAAATATTTTCATTTAAATTAATTGATGTTAATTTATTCAGGGATAAGGTTAATGTTTCTTTGATAAAAGTGACTACACTCCATATATCGTGGTTTAACACATGCCATGTATTCGAGATATCATGGAGCTTAGGGATTTGGGTAATAATAAATATCACACACTATGTGGAGGACTAAAACAAAATTTGAAATTTTCTATATTATAAAGCAACGTACTAAAATTACAAACTTATATAATCTATCTAACAAACATGTTGTGCAAGTTACACACACCGCATGTACCCAACATGGCTAGACAACCCATGTATAGGGAATATATAACTGTTACCCTAGTTTTATATACACACCATGTCAACTAGATGACACAAAATATACTTAGACTTTTACATGGTGATTGTGGTAGAATGACATGACTAGGCATAGGATTCAATGTACATCCTCTATACCTCATAAATAAATTCCATGTATTTCTTCCAATGAAATATACCTCCAAAATATCCTTCCTTGGGACTCATTATTGCGCCTATGAGTAATATATTCTCTGAATAATCCCATATACGACATGATAGTGGCCTTCTTTTTGACATTAGTGATATGAAATAAGGTGACATGAATAGTTCTCTTATTTTATCATAGATAGATAAGGATGATACTCAAGGGTGATATCTTGAGTGACATATGGCTTTTTGATCCCCATGAAGGAAGACCAAATTCAGGAAATGGGTGCCCCGTTTCCTAGTACATGTTGAACAGAACTACTTCATACACACTACAAGGAATGGGTATCCAATCTATAACTTTTTACGCCCATTCCCTCGATCTCTAAATTTGTTGTGGTTCCTAAAACCTTAGGGGGGAGATCACCCCATATCGGGAGGTTCCATCAAACTAGCATGGTTCCTCTACTGATATAGTTTATATTATGATGGGATACTATCAATAGGGTAGCACGGAAGACTAGAGTTTTGGGAAGACTAGGATTTTATAGTATCTATGAATATAGAGATCCCTTATATCTCTTCAACTAGGTTTTATTTGGGTATATTTATATATTGAGTAATATTCTACCCTCTTTTCCCATGACTTTATCTTTTCACCACTTTTACTATTTCGTTATATTGTTCTACGAGCCCGACAAGGTATTTATATACTCACACATGGATGGTATTTTTCCACATGTGTCATATCCTACATAGATGGAAAGAAGAGAAATGAATGTTTTTGTGTACCTAGTGTAGATGGTGCATAGAAGTACCTAGTGGGACTGACCATGCTTGGTGGTTGGTTTTTAGAGATCTTGATATCATATGTATCTTTATTTTTTCAATTAAAATATTATTTTGGATGAGTAATATTGTTATGTAAGGGTGTTTTTTTACTATTTTTTATGTTTTTCTTTATTATTATACATTAATATATACAAATAGGTATTTTCTTCGATTTAAAAACTCTAATTTATTTTAGTTTATTACTCTACTCCTCCATATAAAGATTGGTGGGGGTGTGTGTTTGTGTGTATAGGTAACTTAGGCTAAGGTAACCCATATGCATGGTTTGCCTAATCGATACTATTCATTATCCCTTATAATCTTGTTGGTAGGATTGGAGTGTCACTCTCATCTTAGTTCTAGTCTAGGGAGCCCAGTTTTACCATAGGATATACTAGAGGATTCACATAAGCATGCTTATACACATTCTCCGGTGGTTCTGGTTTCAAACCCACCTCCGGATGGATTCTTTAGAATATAAATCTTTAGGGATGAGAGGTATAGGTGATGATGGTTGAATATTCCCAAAATTTACACCTCTAGAATCTTCCAAATTTGCAAGGAACTAGCGTTCCTTTGGATGCTAGGGACTTGATTGAAATTATTAAAGGAGTCATTGATCTATTTGATAATCCTAAGGATAAGAGGGTGAATATAATTTCCTTCATGATTTAGGGGCCCTCCACGTGATGGGGTGTGTGTTATGGTACTATCATGAAATAACAAGGCTCTTACATGGGATGCCTTCAAAGAGTTTTTCATTGAGGAGTTCTTTCTATACTCACTAAAACTAGAGCATAAGTTTTTATAAATATTTAGTAAGGGAGAATGATAGTTTTTATTAATCTTATAGTTTTTTATTGTTTCTATGAATTTATCCTCTTTTGAATAGGAATTAGGCTTATTAGAATAAAAATATTTGGAATAGAATTCATTCGTATCTTAGAAGTTAGGTTCATGTCTTTGACATGATAACGTATACATTGGTTCTTTAAAAGGCCCAAAGTATTGATAAGGGTCTAGATGAGGACATGATTCTAGGAATTCATATATCTTTTAGTACTTCTAAGACCAGATCATATAGTGCTAAAATGAGTTCCTCTTAGGGTAGTAGGAATATAAATATAGAGGAGGTACAACAAGGTGGAAAATATGAATATCATAGTAAATCGTCTTACACTCCCTCTATAGGAGGAGGTTCTACTTTGTGATAAAAATATAAATAGAATGTACATTTTAGTAAATCATGTGTGAATTTACCAATGTAATTTCACTGATAAGTAAATATTGTCCATATAAAATTCTTTTTTTATAATGTGTCATGTCTTCATTATAGGGAGTTAGGTTAGTGTGAAAGAACGGGTCCCCAGAAGCAATCGCAAGGACCACATGCCCAGAGACTCAGGAAATTTTGGAACCATAGAGTCATTGTAATACTTTATAGGGATGTAGGATTTATTCAATGGGTTATGTTCATGATATTAGTGGAAAGGGTCCTTCTACACTTAGTTTTATGGTTTTCATTAACTAGACACTATCAAAATATTTCATTGATACATTATATTTCCATTATTTTATATCTACTCAAGTTGTTATAGGGATATATTTATCAGTTATGTTATATTCTGAGTTAGTCTCTCTTAATATTTATTTGGGAAAGAAAGTATACCATATTCAAATATGTTCTTAGTGTCCTACTGTCTTTAGAGGATATGTACACTCATGGGATGTAACAATGTTAGAAATGAATAGTTTTGAATTGGTACTTTTAATGGATAGTTGACTAGTTATTGAGCTCATATATACTTCTACAAGAAATGTGTATATTTCACCACAAATAGATGATTGAGCAAGAATGTTGAGTTGGGTGATTGAGTTTGAAGGATGGGATCAGACCTGATCTTGATTAGAGCTATCACATAACGAGTTGGAAGCTTGATTTTACAGTAAAAGTAGCTTTATCCCATTCTATCTTCCCTCTTATCATGGATTCTTACCATGGTGTCTTATTAGATGATTTATTAGGTCATTATATAGATGGAGAATTTAATTTTAGATTCTTCTTATACCTAGGGTCTAAATTATCTTAATTCCTCTTTATTTTATGGAAGTCGTTTAGTATATAGAGTTGAAGGTTCAGTTAGTGTATTTGAAGGTGAAGGGATTTATAAGACATAGAAGATTTTTTGGGGTAATCTAGTGTTATTTCATAAGAAAGATGATGGTAGACTATGAATATGTGACTATTATAGGAATATAAATTAGGTAATGTTGAATAAAATGAATCATTAACCTAGTATTGATGATCTCTTTGATCAGTTATGGGGAGCCCGATGTTCTAAAAAAGATTTATATTTATTCACGCTACCACCAGCTACGGTTCAGATAGGAGGAAATTCCCATGAAATTGATTAGGATTAGGTATAAATTGTATATGTATATTTTCAATCCTTTTGGGATGAAATTTTTTTCAGTAGTGTTCATAATTCTCATGAACATGATTTTCCATCCATACACTAATTCCACCATCATTATATTCTAGAAAGATGTCCTATTATTTTTTGGGATATATGATATCGTTTATATGAATCATGATACTGAATTGAGTTTACTTAGATCACAAAATATGTATACCATATTTTCAAAATTTTATCTTCTATATTTAGGTGTTTTGGATCAAAAAACATGTAATTCATAAGGTTGTAGTTTCAATGGACCTTGATAATGTAGAACCTATGATGTATGTAGAATATCCAAAAAATGTATTTTATATTAAGAGATTAATTTGGATTTAAGGTTACCATCAATGTTTTATCCAATGATTATATCATTTTGAAGCACCGTTGCTAATTATGACAAAAAAATGGGTGAAGTTTGAGTTATATGATCGTTTTAAATAGGCCATCTAAGAGCAGAAGAGGAGGATAATGATAACTCCATTTTTGATTTTACCAGATTTTGGAATTGGTTTTATAGTCTAGTGTGATTCCTTCTGTGTTGGGTTGGGAGTTTTGTTGATGAAGTGGTATTAGGTATTTACTTATGGTTCAAGTTGACTATGACCCCACAACTATAATTACTCCATGTAAGAATTTGAGTTGGCGGTAATGGTATATTCTCATAATAGTTGAAAAAATTATCTCTTAAAAGGGATTATTTTATGTAAAGAATAATTGATATTGTGATATATATTATTTCAAGAAGATCTAAATATGGGGCATAGGACTTGGTTGGAGTATATTTAGAAATCCAACTTTGAGGTGGATTATGAATTTGGAAATGGTAATGTCGTTGAAGATTCTATTTGGAAGGAAGTTGTATAGACGTATGAATGTGGAGTGTGTCCTTTATAAGGGGGATATAATCTGATGATATTGATGGTTGAGTAGATAATGGATGAATATAATGAAAATGGTGTTATTACATATAGGAATCTATTTATAATTTCTTCTTTAATGGACTTGGTAAAGGCCAACTAGTACTAAGATTTAGAATACATAGTGACAAGGGATATCTTGGATGGGGATGACTAAGTTCTACGATAGTTCATAGATGATGGCGATTTGATCTATAATCATTGGAGCTTAGTAGTGATAATTTCCATGAGGTATAGGTTAATGAGGGATGATCATTCTTTGAAGTGGGTAGTGCATCCGGGATTGATGAAGATGTACCACAATATCTGAAATTAGTTTTAGTGTCTTTGTTTAAAGAGGGGCATCACAAATTTTGTTTCTCAATTCCTAACCAACCATAGGGTAAGGGAAACAAACCATATTTTTTGTTTTTTTCTTTAGTCACTTCAGTTTCCTATGTGGGAGTGGGATGACCTAATGATGGAATTTGGGATAGGGTTACCCAGTATCTTAAAGAGTCATGATGCTATTTTAGTGATAGTTGATCGGCTGATGAAATTGACCAACTTCGGACTAATTTTAGAGACCCTTTTAGTGGATTAGTTCCACAAATCAGCCTAGTTATTTGTTTAATAGAAAACAAAATACATACACAAAATTTCTAAATGGGTGTTACCAATAAATAGGGGATGGTTACAAGCACATGAGCCTCAACAACAATAAAATGGAGTTGATTTCAACCAACAAAAATAGACATAAATAAATAAAAAAATAAAATAAAATATGAACATGTAATAATCTGATAAATCCAATTATAAAAGAAACAACATGTGTAAAGAACTAGAAAAATAATGCTGATGGATGATAGAACTAATAAAAGGAAAATAAAGATATAATAAGCCACCAACACCTCCATGTAAAACTAAGGCAACACCAAATGAAACTCCACCATATACCAAAACTAGAAAAACATGAATATCTACTATACTGTGTAACGTTCAAAACCTGTAATATAGAAAGGAGTGAGATAAAATACTTGTAATACACCACCCACCAATTTAGTGAATATCACATTAAATGAAAATATAATTTATTATTGTTTGAAAAAAATATTAAAATATTTTTTATAATACCTTTCATTAAACTCATTATCAAATGGTTTACCTTTAAAATCACCCAATTTCAAAAAAATGTTCCTTTTTGAAAAAAATCTCAATTTATATTCTTTAATCAAAATCATGTGTAAATTATAGTTCAAACATTTTAAGGAAAACACAAAAGAAATGGGATATCATTTCATAAATTTCTAAATAACTACACCTTATAAAATAAATATATTTTTTCTTAATGTAATTTAATGTTCTAAATCGAAAAAGTATCAATAAAAGATAACTTATTCATCAAAGAATAAAATTAAACACACTAGAAAAAAACTAAACATCAATCAACCCCTTCCAAAACACCTGATCCCACCATTATGACTCTAAACAATGGGAAACAACCAATAGGATGACCAAAATCCCACATTGGGCCACTATCTAGTGAATAATTTTAAACTAGTGCACATTTGTACCTAGACTTATCGCATAACAAAATTAGTATTCCCATCAAATTTGTAAAAATGTGAGAATTTAAATGAAATATTCATTTCAAATAATCATATTTGAAATAAACCACTCATCCATTTATCTCTCCTACACCTCTGAATACCCACATAAGAACATCCCATTTATCAAAGAATAAAAATACAAATCATCATCCCTTGATGTTGATAATTATCCCCAATATTAAAGAAAACATAATTTCTATAAAAACTAAATTGGAATTTCTTATGGGTTTTCATTTTCCAACAAAACCATATAATGTTCCAATCAGGATTTAAAATCAATCTTGAAGGATAAATCCATGAAATTACTATTAGGAAACCAAAAAAAACAAAAAAACATTATGAATTCAATAAAAAAACTTTCCAAGAATTATAAAACGGCCAAACCACCTGATATGTATAAAAACCATTTACCAAAAATTTGGAAATTAACATCATAAACGATTTCATGAATAATTTTTAAAATCTAACTTGGTATTACCATTTCCAAAAATGAATAATTATTCCATAAATATAGTTTTTAAATCTAATCATTAAACAAACCCCATTTTTCTAGTTTTATCAACATCTTTATAAAACACCATTCTTTGATATAGCTGTGAGATATAAGAGGAAAACATTAGATACATTCAAAACCCATGACGAAGGAAAAGTAAATCATATATTTAATTTTCAAGGGGTATCCATGGGAAACCATCCCCAAATAATTGGTAATTATAAAAATTCTCTGATACCTACGCATAGATGGATAAGTGAGTTTTAGGAATCAAGATATGATCTTTAACCTTGTATCCCATAAAAAATAATTACAATTAAATGATTTTTGTTTCAAAAAAGATGAGAGAGAGACAACCTAATGTTGTATGTCAATTATTCACACAACGATTAAACAATATATAATGAATATCACATCTTTCAATGACTGATGTAAGAGAAATTTTGTTAGATCATATCTCTAAACCTAGATATAGAGACAAAATTCTTGATCAAACAATCATTTTAAGGAAAATAAGAGGGATTTATAGAAACAATGAAGAATGAGATCACGTCTTGAGTTATCTAGGTATAATTCCTATATATCCAATACAATATCTCTATAAATAGAGGATATTCAAAAAAACATTAAAGATTAGGATTTCATTTGAGATCCCAGATCATATAATAAATAATGGGGATACCGAAACATGTTTCAAGTCATTAAAAGAAATTTCAAAATATATAATTAACATTTCATGGTTTAGATGGATGGTTCGGTATACCATTGACATATCACACACCTAGTTCTAGGATTCTAGATATTCTTCATAGTTTGAGTAACCTTATTCTATCCCTAAAAAATTCCTTTTTCAAGAGTTTCAAGATTTCAAGAGAAGGCTGTATGGGTTTGATTTACCATGGACCAATTGTGCACCCTCCTATAGGATCCCGAAAAAGAAGGGCATTCTTTCTAATGATGGAACATACAATCCCATAACTGCGATCCAACCATGAACCACAAAAAATACTCAATTTGTTTTCTACAAATCCTATTGTAAGGATATAATAACAAAATAGACTCAAAAATATATAAAAAATAGTTTTAGATATGTAAAAGATGTTCTATTTCTACCCATCATAAGGATTTAATCCATCAAAAAGTATCAAGGAATGTTATTAATCAATTGGAAAGGGAATGTAATAAATAAAGAGGAAATATAAAAACAAGGCTACACTACTAAATCCAAAAATAAAAGTGACATGAAAAGTTTAACCATTTTGGATGGGTTTGTAAGTTTTCATGTTCCTTTCTAGCTCATATATAATGAAACTATGTTTTACTATACGGGAATTACAGTAATAGTTTTGGATTTGTAATCCATAGTATGTTGAGATGTTAAAGGTTATGGGATTTCGGTAAATTAATAAATAATTAATGGTATATTTGGTCACATGTCATGTATATACCTATTGTTTTCTATAATGTAGTTTCTTAATTAAAAGTCTTGTTTTGTGCAATTTGTTTGGTGATATATCTGTATTCTATAATATTGTGATATATCTATGATAACATTAAATTTTTTAACTTCTGTATGATGTTATGATTTATTTACATTATTGTAACTAACGTGCATGTATGGAGTCCTAGGTTTGAGCCATGGGTAGAACTATAAGGATTATACTTATATGTGGTTATCTCTTTTGATATGACTTCTTATAGAAATACCATTGGTGTGCCTTGTAACTTCCAAAGTTAAACTCAAAATAATTTTTATAGGAGTTCATAATAGTCATTTGTTATTAAATAAAACATACCTCTCATAGATGCATTATGAGACCATATATTGAGGCTAGACATACTGCTCAATCTGGGGAGGATGTACTAGTTCCACCACATGCTATGTTGGAGGATACACATGTGCATACTCCCATACTCACTCTGACGGTTCTGGTGGTAAAATCACACCAATATGGAGTCCTTTACCCTACTCCTACTCAGAGTAGAGGGACCTAGATGATGATGGTAGATTGTGAATGATATTTGTAGCTCAAGTATCCTCCATCCATTTATATCACTGGTGGTCTTGAGGATGCTAATATCAGGATTGAAATTACTGAGGGAATCCTTATCCTAGTAGTTACTCTTGAGTATGTGTAGGTAAAGATGTCCACTGTTATACTCCAGTTACATTTTAGAAGATGGTGGGGGGTGTCATGAGTTATGAATTAAAACAAGAGGTTCTTACTTGAGATGCATTCAAGGATATTTTCTTAGACGAGGTTTGGTCTGGCTATAATTAGGCATTCCCTGGAGTAGAACCATGCACTAAAAAACCCAATGAATCAAGTAAGTTATTCACCACAAATTAAATTTTGTTCTCTAAAGGTATTTATAATGTATATAATGGATGAAGTTCCAACCTTTAGTGGATAAGAATATTTTATAGTTAATGTACAATATTGATTATGTATAGGCTACATACTTCTTTGTTTGATATCATATTTTCCTATTATTTTAAATCTAATAATTTTTTTGGTGGACTAGATTTATCAATGAAGTTATACTTTGAGTTTCTTTCTCTATACTTGATTTTGGTAAGAAAATATACAATCTCTAAATATGTATTGAGTATCCCATAGTTTTTGTTGTCTAAACGCATCTGTGAGACTACATGATCATAGAAAGGAATAATTTTGTTGTGATATTTGGAATGTATTGGATTTCTAGTATCCATCTCATATCAACGACTACCTAATATTTTTATCTTTCAGAAGTACTGGAAGTGATAGGTTCCCATTGAAAAGTGTGTGAGATACCAGATTTGGGAATATTGGGCTAGAATTAAACCATATTGAAGCTATCATGGAGCTAGTAGTAGGCCCCAATGAACTCAGTGATAAGAAGAAAGTAGAGTATGAATATCACACATATGGGGTTCATTGTCCAAAGTTAACGTTATCTGCTCACACACACACACACGAACAACACCACCACCAAACGACATGAAAATAAGTAAATTAGTTTTACTAAATAAAATAAAGTATATAAATGAATGAAAAAAAATCTTGGAATACATCCATTTAAAATAATCAATATCATTAGAAATAAATTTTAAAAACATATGCCCAATCATGAGAAGTGTCCCAACCTAGGTGTTGTTGAAAAAGAGATAATAATGAGAGAACCCCTCTCCTGATCTCTTACAAAAAACTGCCCAACACGATCATTTACTTAAGGTAATACTATAGTCCATTAATATATGGTCCACCAAGTCCATCATATATTATCCTGTCATCGGTTTAAGACATGACACATACAAGAAAAGCCTTCATAGTTGTGAGTATATACATACAAGGTAGGATTCCCAAAATAATATAAATAAATAATACAATCAATGACAAGATCAACCCTTGACACAAGGATATAATATAACTCAAGAGGCAGATATGATATTAGAAATCCCATCAAAGAGAGGTAAGGTATATCCATATTTATATATAG
Organism: Viscum album; assembly: GCA_963277665.1. Taxonomy (NCBI): domain Eukaryota; kingdom Viridiplantae; phylum Streptophyta; class Magnoliopsida; order Santalales; family Viscaceae; genus Viscum; species Viscum album. The sequence continues at coordinate 225,036,347 of OY728163.1, forward strand.
TTCCAATACTAATTATTACCACAAAACCAAGACTCTATTCTATCATGCTACCAGTATCCCAATTTAACTCTCACTAGATCCATGAGGGAACCATGTTGTGCTGGGGGAACATCATGGCATAGGGGTGCTGACCCCAAAGGGGTGGGTGACCCATGCCTAATCAAAATATTAATTACAAGGTGATACCAATCCATATATAGGTGACCCGTGCACTGGGGTGTGTATAGAGGCGTTCCATCAAACAAATTATAGGAATTGGTGGATCCATGTTCTAACCTCTATGTGTTTTTGGGGGGGTTGAAAACCCCGATGATTCACCAGAGATCACACTCAAGTCTCACCCCTAGCTTAATATGATGGAAAAAGACAACTACTCATTCAACATCATTCCGTATATAATATGTCACAATAATAACCAAAATCATGTATTATATGTAATTTTTCATATAATGGACTACTCATAGGTATAAATTTGAGTCCCAAATGAGAATATATGGGATTTAAAATAGATTGTTATAATTATATGATGGGTATTTATATTGTACATAAGGTGTACTTTGAAGTCATTGACTCTCTATATCATAAATACTCATATGGAATGTAAAATGTAATATACATTATGTTTTATACAATGAATCTAGAATGTATAGCTACTCGAGGTCCCAGTCATATTCTCTTTATACATGGGTTGTATGACCATGTAGGGTATACATGGTGTGGCTAAGAGGCACAATGTTTTGGATACAAACACTAAATGAAAATGTAAATTAGGAATATTGAAGGATTATACAACCAAGTCCACATGGCTTATGGGTCTCCCAAAAATCTTGTGATATTTAAAATGTGAAAAAAATCCTAGACTCTATAATAAAAACAATACAAGGAGAATATTTTTTGAAGTACACACCATGTAGATCAGAAATTCCACCCCTTATTTGTCACATGATCTAATGATTTTGATGAAAATCCCACAATTCCCCTCATTTAAATCATTTAAATTTGGGGTAAATGACTCAATTCATTTATTCCCACCCTAAAGTGGCTAGAAATTTGTATTTTATCACTTGTGTATGATCTTTCATGCCTCTCATCACAAAATGGGGTCTCGATCTCCAAAACCATAATATGAAATCCATTATTATTCCTCAATCCATCTACAATTCATCAATGAAAACATCCTTTGGATAATTATTATGAATTTGGAGGTTATATTGAACTCTAACTATTCTAGAAGATTCGAATCATTTACACCTTTGGAAGATAAATAAAAAAATGAATAATAGAGGTGGGAGGGTTAAAAATAGAAATTGGGATCATCATTTTCCAATGAGAACCTGAAAAATCATAATCACGGAAACCCAAAACATTGAAATATAATTTTATCAATGAACAAATTTTTCGGTATTTATGGTGTGGGGAATGAAAATAAGATTTTTTTGAAAATCAATTGAATATATGATAGAAATATAAAAATTGGGAATCTATAAAATTATGATCCCTACCACAAAAATAGATCGATCATTCTAAAGAATGTATTTAGAAGAAATTTTGTTTGAATTTTCACTAAATTCATTGATCATCATGAATATATTTTTGAATTTTTAACATTGATCCATGATCCAATGCTTGTCTATTAGTTTCAACACAACTCAAGGATCCCTTCTCATCCTTTATAATCACCCAGGGTAATGTGGTGAAACTTGGATATTTTCATAGTTGTAAATTTTAACGGAAAAGATTAAGTTAAATTTATTTAATAAATTAAATAAAAATATTAATATTTATTTAACACACCCAAAAATGATAGCACTATAATGGATTTTGTGACTTCAACAAGACTTACATAACACTGAGGGAAAACCCAGCATTCTGAACACAACCAAAGTCATAATTTTTTCATTTGAATTCCTAATAAATGGTTATTCCATTTATATCATAGCGCGATGCTCACATAGAACAAAAATATTAAAGTTATTTATTTTATTGATACCAGGGACTTATAACCCCCAAAACTTCACAACGATTCTGAACTAAAATATAAGATAATTGAAAAAAAATCAAGGGTTTTATAGGTGAAAACTAGAGCTATTTCACCCTCCACACCATTAAGGGGTTTCTACTCAATAGTAAACCCATACCTGAAATTATTAGAGTAGTATACTGGCATATATCTCATGATACCATGAGACCTCCTGGATGTTATTGTGACACCAAAAAACATGAAATGATGATATTTATCACCCATTAAAGATCATATTATACTAAACCTTAAACACCACTACATACTTTGTGAATGTGTCTCCATCCATGATGTCCATATCACCCCAATCAATATTGTTTGATGTGTCGTTAAAGTATCTAATCAGATGTGACATTTAGAAGACATCATGAAAAAGATACATTTGTGGGTGTAATGATAGATGGTAGGAGCCCTCTCCGACACTAATTAGAATCTATAAGGATCTAATGAACTTAGGGGATAGCTTATTACCCCTACCAAATCTCTTCAAACTTCACGACAGAGATACCTACAGGAATAAATAGTCTCCCTAGTCACACTACATGATCTATATTTTTGTATTTATAATCGATCCAACCCCATGATTGATCAATAACCCTTCACCACTAAACATAAGGGTGAGGTAGAATGTCTCCTTTATAAGGCTTCAAATGGATCCACACAGATAACAGAGTGAAAACTATTGTTATAAGCACACTACACTAATTGAAAGTGATTCCCAAAACTCTAAAAAATGACTATCAATAATATATCCAATTTATATTCTGGTACATCAAAAGGTTGAGTAAAGACTAATGGAACCTAGTGATTTTCCTTCACATGATGACATGTAAGGCATAAAAAATTAACTAGGGAATATTCCATTCCCTACATGGCCACCAAAACAACTAGTAATGATATTGGTAAATATTATCCACTCGAGGATGTACTACCAAAAAGGGAGGTATGGAATTCTATTCTCACCTCCTCAATATATGAAATTAATACCACTATCCATCCTCAAAAGAGGAATATTTTCTCCCCAGCTTCAAAGAAACCATCAAGCACATATTCTTTGGATATCAAGCCGCCAAGAGATTTAATGTTGATGTCTCCTCATTAATGATATCGCAAACATTGAATAATAAATATATTCAATAACATATATGAAAGGAAATATGATTATCTATCATCCATAATAGTCATTATAAAATTGTACTTTTCATATTACTCCTCTTCCAATCAAGACATTGATTTTATACTAAGGGCTTGTTCGAGTATGTTTCCATTCCTGAGGGTATATACTATTTCGAAGTCATAATCCTATAGTAATTCTATACTATTGACCAGTCATGATTTTTCAAAATATTCATATCAATTATTAACCATGATAAAAGGTCAATCTTTGAGTGTTAATACATTCAAAGTGTCCAGTGATTAGATATGTTGTCCACAAACCTCTAATAGTACCATACAAGCCAAGAAAACACTACACCTCAATTAAACCCTTTGTATAGGTCCCAATGTTTATTTACCTATATCATTAATGGGGCCAATAAACTCTAACATTTGAAATGAAATTCCCAAAAAAGTGTAATTATTTAATCCATAATTAGAACATTTATAGATAACCATATAACTAGTGACCACAAAGTATGTTCAATACTATCCTCACGTTCTACATGTGTGCCTCCTCTGAATTATAGTAGAATTGAATTTCAGTAATAAATACAACATAAAACCTAACTAAGAAGGGTTATAAGGATTATTTTATGAGTCCCAATTACATGGATTGGGAACAAGATTACTTGGGAAGGGCACATTCTTAGTGGTTTTCCTTATTTTACTTCTTCTTCCCTCTCTTGAATTCTTGGATATAATATGTTGTGGATATATAAATGTCTAGTGATGATAATGATGATAATATATGGTTTCTTTGGTGTTAGGGAACAAGATATAAGGTCAGTTTCGGGAGTTTTAAGAAGGTTTGTTGATGAATGTTGGTCATCCTTCATTTTTTTCCTACGGTTTCAAGGTAGGTGGATTCAATCCTGACTCATGTTAGGTAGAAAATAAAGGTTTGATTTCAAACTTATTGAATTTATTGATTTAAATTTATAAATTGATGTGAAATGTTTGATTGAAAAACTCATCCGTGATGGTTCTTGAATTTTTAAGGATTTTTGTTTTGTTTTTTAGAAAGTAAAATTGTTTTCATGATTTTGAAATGATGATTTGAAAATGGTTTCTTGGTTTTTATGAATTGAAAATGATTTAAATAAAAGGTTGTTTTATTGAAATGGTGGTTCAATTGGTTTGGCATTGTTTATGTCATAAATGGTTGGTGTGTGTCCATGTGCATTGGTAAAGATATGGGTATGATGTTACCCCATCAAAAGTGGGATAGATAAGGGTATGAACTTTCCCCCATAAAAATGGTTCACCAAGTGATGACTTAGTGAAAGCATGGATCCCCAATCAAGTGTATATATATTTCCATGGATTAATTCATGTCTGAACTAATGGAACGAAATTTATTATTCCAAATGTATTTCTAAAATTTTTAGTAAGACATGGCTGGTTTATTTACATAGAAAAGTATTTTTCTTAAAAATAGGTTTCGTGTTTATATAAACTGATTTAATTTTTTTAAACTGATTTATATACTTGTGAAAACATGTTCTATCTAAGTGGCATGAGTAGTGAAGTCATTGGGGGAAATCCTTATATGATTTATACTCACCCCCTTTTTGGGAAATGTTTTGAATTTTTTTGGATATCTTATATTGAGACATTGGTAAAGAAAAGGTATCACAGTTCTTTAATGATTCATCATGATACCCTCGACATGGATTGTTGAGTTGGATCTAGGAGAATGTTCATATTTCCTACAATATGTCTTAGTTTTATTTGAGTTTTTGTTTTTGGTATCCTCTTTGTACTATGATATGGATCATGTTTTCAGTTAGGTTTTGGTATTTTTTTGTTATACTTTTAGTAGAATTTAATTCTACTCATAAATCATATAGTGGTTTTTGGGATATAGTTATCTTGGTTTTATTATTTAATATTAAAATTTAAAAGCATTCTGCAATATTTATGAATCACTTTTAATTTATTATCAGCCTTTTGTGTCTTGGGGATGAAACCTATGGCCTAGTATCACCGTCCGCCTATTTCTATGATAGTGGGTGATAGGTGAGATGTTACAAATGGTGTCTGCCTTCATCAGTCCAAATATATTTTCTGACAAATCATATAAGTTTATTCAGTCTGGATGACAAAATTAATTATTGTCTAGTCATTGAGTTGGAATGGTAGAAAAGATTAGGAATGTTAGAACATGAAATGAACAACATAAATATTCATAGCTAACATATTTATGATAAACATCAAGATACTAGGGATTTTGGTCAAATGAGTGTTTTGAGAAACATCTAGGTGTTTTCACCTCATCATCTTGGGTTTAGCTGATGATAAGAGAATGACATGAATTGATAGAAATGACGTCCCACAATGGTCACATATTTTAATTTGAGTAATGATTTATGATTCGGTTTGAATAGTGTTTATTGTATAAAAATCTAAAAATGGGCTGATTTTTAAATAACATAGTGGAATTTATTAAAATGAGTTTGAAGGGGAAAATGTTGATTTTTGGAAATACTTGTTATGATATGTGTTATGTGGAAAATTTGAAATTTCAAAGCCTTAAATTTCTAGAGTGAGACTAAATGGATTTTCCATTTAATTATAGAAAATGACACCAGTTAGGCATATGAGAAACTTACTAGAAGAGGTTGCTGAGAATGCAGTTTCACCTAAGCCATTTGTGAACCTGCATTTAATTTAGAGTAATTTCCAATATTTCAATGTTATGGATAGTGGAAATAGAAGAGATCAACCAAGTAAATTGAATCATTCCATTCAGTTCCAAAAGAAATATCCACCTATATCATGGCATGATTTAAAACCAAAAAATATGATGCGTGGTTGAATAGGAATAATCGAATATTCAATTTCCATGGAACACCAACTAAGTTAATAGTTAAGTTTGTTTTATATATACTGGAGGATCTATCATGATAGTGGTGTGATTTAGAAGTTTACGATAAATTAGGCCAAGAAATTTCATAGGAGGATTTTGAATATTTTTTCAACAAATAGTAATATCCTCACAAATTAAAAATTTATAGAATGATAATATTTTTTATCTTGATGTAGATGAATCACTCAGTGGTAGAGTACCCAACTAAATTCATTAGTTTAGTCCCCTTTTCAATGGGTTTTTTATATGTATGTCCTAAATGGAATTCATTTTTGAATTAAGGTTAAGTCTAGAGACATTCTTTATGATTTATATTGTTGGTATAATAGATTTTATAGATATTATAAATAGAGAGAATATGGAATATAGAAAAATATTTGGAACTATGGGTGGAGGAAAAATGTGGATAACTATGGTAAATGGTTGTAACTATAATGTGGTGAATACTAAAAAGAGGGAAACCTATTTCCAGTATAGTTTTAGGAAAAGTAATTTGATAAATAGATCAGTGAATATTCTTTCATAACCTAGAGTATGTTGGGATGTTTTAAGTAGGGTACATCTGATCACATGAAACAATATTGTAGGACACCACCTAGAGCTTGCCATAATTAGAACCAGATGGAGAATCTATAGTTTTATTTTCATAGTGCTCTAAGGTCTGGTGCTCAAGACACATATCATGTTTCATAGACATTGTAAGCTTAGATGAGATGAGAGAGGAAGAATAATTCTCATTAGTAGAACCAATATTTCTATGATGGTTCTAGGAATAACCTGACTCATCAACTAGGGAAATATCAATAGAGTAATAACAAACAACGTAAACCGAGTAAGAAATTGTTTGGAGCTGAGAAATTTATTGTGGATGACATATCAAGACCATCTTTATGGGTTTTATTATTCTTTTGAATTCTACCCTTATTCTTGTTTTCTTGATACAGATGCATCCCATTCATTATTTATTATCATGTTTTTGATCTATTGAATTTTCATGTTGATATGACACCTTCTATTTTGAATATTCATACTCTTCTTAGTAAAAGAGAATGTCAATCATTTATTTAGAGATTATTATATATATCTATAAATAGGGATAAATTGTTATTTTATTTACCTATTCGTGAGATGGATTCAAATGATATAATCCTCGGTATGGTTATATAAAAAAAATTCAAATCTTAAAATGACTTTTATACTAAAAGGGTTATTTTTACAACTGATGATGGAATTAATAATATCTTTAGAGGAGACTGAAATCTAAAAGTAGGAACCACATGATTGTTCGAATCAGTAGTTTTAACTATAAAATACATGTTGGAAGATTTGACCTTGGAATCGTGGGATGAGATTGGGGATGGTGATTTTTTAGAAATTATTCTTCAATTTTCCAATGTTTTTCTCGATAAATTCTCAGGGTTTCCATCTACAAGATAAAAATATTTTATGATTGATCGATTTCAAGGGACTATTTCTTTCTTTATTTCATACTATTAGATGGAACCAATAGAATTAAGGTAATTTAATGTCCAGTTGGATGATTTGGAAGGAAAAGGGTTCATTTTTATGAGTACGTATCCATGCGAAGCACTAGTTTTGTTTGTGAAAAAGGAAGACATAACCCTTTGTCTTTATTTATTTTATTGTAATCATAACAAAGTTTAAATAAAGATTAAATATTATCTTCCAAAAATTGATGATTTTTTCTCAATTAAAGGGATTACATTGATTCTCTAAAATTGAATTTCAATTAAGATATCACTAATTATTGGTTCAAAAGGAGGTCATTTTGAAAAAATATTTTAGTAGTAGATATGGACAGTATGAGTATGTGGTTATTCCTTTCAGCCTTACAAATGTACTAGATTTCATTATGTAATCGATGAATCAAATATTCCCAAGTTATTTATATCATTTTGTTGTGGTGTTTATGGATAACATATTTTCTTATTTAAGGAGAAAGTCTCAGCATGACCAGCACTTGGTGACTGTTTTAGGTCTTTTTTATGAATCATTGTTTTTTTGCAATAATTTTAAAGTTTTATTTTTCGATACAAGAGGTACATTTACTTATCAATTCTACCTCGAAGAAAGGTATTTCTGTGGGTCTATAAAACATAAAGACTTTGATATCTTGAAAACCACCAAATAATTTCTTTGAAATGCACAGTTTCCTTGGTCTAGCTAGATATTATCGACATCTAGTTCATGGATTTTCATGAATAGATTAACCAATGATAGCTTTTAAAAAGGATAGTGTTCCATTTAAATGGAATGGGGAATGTTAGAAGCCTTTTATAGAGCTTAAAGTTCACCTTACTTCAACATTGATATTTATATTTCAAAAATAATGACAAGGTTATGTAGTGTATTATGATGCTTTGGTATCTGGTTTGGGATGCTTTATCATGTTGGGAGATCATGTTGTTTTTAGGGATCATGAAATTTATGTTTTAAAGAGTGGGAAAAAGCATACTATTGATTTGGATTTATCTGTTGTAGTCCTTTAATTGAAGACTAGGTGTCATTACCTATTCGGAGAGAAATGTATGGTGCTTATGGATTATAGGAGATTGAAAAACATTTTCTCACAAATAGATTAGAATCTAAGAAAAAACATTATAGATTATCTTTAAATGATATATTTTTTACATGATTTATACACTGGGTAATGGAAATTTTGTGGTGGATGAATTAAGTAGAAATTCATTTAGTCAGTTGGTGAAGAGGATTCTGATAAGTGGGAGTTGATTTTAGTGATTTTTGAGATGCACATAGATTGTGAAGACAGAGGTAGCATGTAGATTTGTTTTCCCGTTTCTTTTTTTCCACATTTGGTTGAGAAAGTTAAAGAGTCATAATCATCCTATTTAGAAAATATTTCTATGAGTTCAAAACTAAATATTGGTGAGACCATTGAGGGAAGAAATCTTTCTAGGGGATCAATTTGGTGTTTTTAGATCAGACGGACATACCTATGGATTGTTAGGAAAAAATTATATATGATTACCACTATTTGATATGGGATGTTCATAATAGAATAGAAATTATGTATAGGGCATTGAAAGCATAATTTTTGAGGTCATGAATGAAAATAATTGTGGATGAGTTTTTTATGTGATTTCTCACCTGTTAGTAGGTTAAGGAAGAGAACCAGTGACCAGTATATATGTTGAAGTCTTCACCTATTATTATTTGGAAATGGGAGAAGATATCCATGGATTTTCTAATAGATCTCCAAGGAAGGTTTGGAAACACGATTCTATATGTGTGAAAATGGATCAACTCAAAAAATCTGTCTATTTCATCCTTATTTTGGAATTTCATATAGTGGATTAATTATCTAAAATATATATTTGAGAAGAGAAATATAGGCATGGAATACTAGATTTTATAGTATCAAATCGGGATTCATGGTTTACATATGGTTTTTGGAAATTATTAGAGAAATCCCCTAGGGATTAGTTGATTATGATCATGGATTATCATCTTCTGAAGAATGTAAAAAATTAAAGGATGATACAGAAGTTGAAATACATGCTTTGGGATTGTGTAATGGATTTTGGTGGCTCATGGTAGGATCACATACCAAGTGTGGAGTTCAAATATAACAACAATTTCCAAAACATCATAGATATAGATCCTTTTGATGAATTTTATTGAAATCCTTGTCGTTCTCTAGTTTGATGGGTGGAAATAGGTGATACTTCACTATTTGGAGAAAGCCTTGTGCAAGAGACATGGAAGAGGATTCAACTAATCCAGAAGAGAATGGAGAAATCTCATAGTTATCGGAAATCACATGTAGATAATCATCTATGGCCCCTTCAATTCAAGGTGAGTGATTATTTTTTCTCGAGAATATTTCCAAGGCTTGGGCGTCATTATTTTGGGAAGAAGGAAGCATTATCTCATTGATACATATGCCATTTTTGAGATACTTTAATGTGTTTATGAGGTATATTATTAGTTGGATTTCTTACCAAGGTTGTGTTCAATGCATAATGTTTTCCCTGAATCTCAATTGAAAGAGTATCAACCTGATCCTTACCATGAGATTTCATTAGATCAAATTGACCTAGATCCAAATGCAATGTTGGTTCATGTTCTAGTGTAGACCGTGGATAATTAGGTGAAAGTATTTCATGGGAAAAACATTGGTCTAGTTCGGATTTTATTGAAACATTGTCATATTAAAGAATAAAGATTATAAAATGAGAATGAAATGGTCGATCGTTAACCCTAATGATTTCAGGAAAATGATTGTCTTCTATTTTATAAGGATGTAAAGACCAATTGTGGGGAGAATGTAGAACCCCAGTTTTAGGTATATAATGCTTTATTTGTTTATTTTAACTATGTAAAGTAGTTGGGTTATGTTTATCTTATGGTTTGGAGAAGTTATAGAATGTATTTTGAGGTTTATGGAGGTTGAAAAATTTAGAATAGTAAGTAGAAACCAAGAAACACTTTTTAGGAAACTGTTAAATAGAAACCTACGACATTTTTTAGGAAAAAAAAATAGGTGCACAGTTTTTCCAAACCATGTGGCCACCTTAAAGAAACCATGTGATGTTAGAAAGAGGTGTTTAACATGGTTGGAACATGGTTTGTCTAACCATGTTATCCAACCATGTGAGAGTTTTTTGAGGTATTTTCTACCACACAGTTAGAAAATGGGTTTTCTCACTATGTTCCCTAACCAAGAAACATGAAAATTTTGATTCAAAGTTAGTGGATCTTTCTTGAATTTCAAAATTAATTTCTCGTTATCACCTAATCCAATCGTAGCATGAATTCCAATCCTACCAGTGGATAGAGATACCCATACTCTTGATCTATATGTTGTCATTTGGATTATCTAAGTGCATCTGGGGACCATATTCCATGGTAATTTCTCATTCATGGTGGGTTTTCTTCGTATTCTTCTTCTTACATCTCTTGGATTCATTGATCTAATTATTTGGGGGATAGATACATGTTTTGTGATATAATCATGATGATATATGTTTGTGTTTATGGTAGATAAAAATTTCAAATATTGGTTTGGGAGTTTCAATCGGGATTGTCAAAGAATTTATGCCATTTTTCATTCTCACATAAGGCTGTGAGGTAGGTGTCTTTAATATCGACCCATCTTATTTAGATCTTTATGTATTGATTTCTAATAGATTTAATTTATTTAGTTATATTCATAAAATGATTTTCAATATTTGATAGAAACCCTATTTTGTTATGGACTTTGAATTATATATAAATTGGTTGTTTGGTGGAAATTAAAATTGGATACAAGATTCTAAAATGATGAATTTGAAATGGTTGTTTGATTTTAATACATGGAATTTTTTTTCAATAAATTTATTATTTTATTTAATGGATTAATCAATTGGTTTGGAATGGTTTATAAAATTAATGGTTTCCATGTGCTCATGTGCGTTGGGACGAATATGGGTATGGAGTTTCCCCCCATCAAAAGTGGGACACATAAGTGTATGAAATTTATTCATTTAAAATGGTTCACTAAGCAATGAATTGGAGAAATGATGATTCAACACTCATGAGTATAATTAGGAACATTGTTTTATGCATGTGTGGACATTGGGAAAGGATTGGTTAATTGCTAATGGATTTCTAAAATGGTCAGAAAGACATTGTTGGATGATTTCCATGGAAAACTGTTCTATTATAAATGGTTTTGGTTTTGATATTAACTAATTTAAATTGTTTTAATATATTTCATATAAGTATGATAACATTATCTATCCTAGGTGCATGATTATGTATTTCATTAGGTAAATCATATCAAGTTTTATTCTCACCCTCATCTTTGGAAATTTAGAGTGTTTGCGTATATTGTGTATTAAGACACAAGTAATGGAAAGTTATCATAGTTATTTTTTATGTATCATGATTCATTGGACATATATTGTTGATTTTGGTCTTAAGTCTTCTTGGGAGTTTTCATGGTTGTATTTGTTTTCTTTGAGTTTTTGGTTTTGGTTTCTTATTTTTACCTATATATAGTTCAAGGTTGTAGTTTGGTTTTTTTGTCAGTTAGTTATACATAAAGTTGTATTTAATTTTTATCATTAATCATATAGTTGCCATTGAGTTATGATTATCTTGTATTGGTTGTTTATTTTTAAATAGTAAAATTTTCCGGCAACTATATATGAATCCCTTGGCATTTATTTTTAGCATTTTGTGTCATGGGGATGTCACCCAAGGACTAGTAACACACCTTCAACCTACCAAGCCAATGAGTGAGGGTGAGAAGTTACATGGATTTATGTTTAATCGACAAAAACCAATTTTCTTCCATAAATTTGTTAAATAAATAATCTATTTTAAGGGTTACTTTTTCTTCATGATAATTTGATTCAGTCATCGATACAAAAAAAACCTCAATATTCCAACTAACTCTTTAGTGAAAAAATCTTGAGTTGACCCAACAGAAAATCTTGGTTTGGTGAAACCTTCCACAAGAAGGTCTTCTAAATGCACCATAATCTCCTAGAACATAGAACATTCCATTTATTATACTACATTGAATATCCACTAGGTAATTGGGTGCAAGTCGACATAAAAGACTATCTCCCACCGGGGAGGATGTCATAGAACATATTTAGGAAAAAAACAACTATATATTCTTCCTCTACCAATAGAAGCTAGGTATTTAATGAATCAATCACAAGAAATTCAACTGTCACCAATTTTTGAGAGATGGGATAAAAGTTCTAGTATAGGATCCCTAAATCTTTTCTAGAATGTTCTTTTCACGCCTAAAGGAGAATCTCATCCCATATATCAAGATAGTCTTCCCTTTCCCTATGGAGATAGTCAATATAGGAACTGAATATGGTTAATAGGTTGATACCATATATGACATCATCATGTTTAATCACATCAATTAGGATAACCCATGTAAATCATTATGAACTAAGAAAAAGATATAGCCATCAATTGATGCAAGAGATTATAGAATCTTAACCAGTATGACTCTGAAACTACATGGGTTATGTCATGAATCGTGTCTTAACAGTTGGAGTAAAACATGTGAAATTTGAGTTTTTTACTCTTTAGTAGATTTCAAGGGGAGGAATATTATTTCCTACTCTCAGGAGATCATAATATTTTTTTGACTACTCCGTTTACCACAAAATAGTTTATGTACCCTAGTATATATGTTAGGTGGAATTTTGTGCCATTCGTATTTTGGGAGAATATTTAATATTTAATATATTAAATATTATTTTTTCACAAATTCTTAGTTGGTGATGTATTTTTTAGATCATCAAATCTTAATTAGAAATTATACATTGAGTCTATAATTTGAGCTTTTCCCTAGGTGGGTTATAGCCTCAGGTTGGGTACTGGTCTGGACCGAGCCCCCTTTTCTTTTCACTCATCATTTTATATTTTCATTAATTTTTTTATTTCAATTTTGATTTTAATATTTTCATCTTTTCTTCACCTAGTGTGTTACATATTCCTCCTTAGGTAATCATTTGTCTAGGAGGGAGGTGTAGGAGATTATAGGGAGAGATGTAGAAGGAGGTGACACTATGGAGTTTAGGTCACTCCAGATCGCCGTGCATGTGTTACAGAATGTGAATTAGATAAAAACATAGGTAGTTTCCTCCATGAGGGAGTCCACTTTAATTTTTTCTTAAAAAAGATTTATAGGGTAGTTTTTAGGTGTTTTTATTGTTTTTTGGCTGTCAGGGACACCTTGAAGGCTAATCTAGTGATTTTTGGGTGAATCAAGGGGTTTCAGGGAGTTCAGATGTATTTTTGTTTTGGAAATACTGATCACATGGTGTGGAATTTTATGAACACATTGTATGTGTTCTTCATATTCATGGAAGATTAATTTTTAGAAGTACACAGAGTGTATTAAAATTACTCTCTATGTAGTAATACTGAGCCATGTGATCGTGTACATGGGTAGTCGGAGTTGGGGAAGTACACACTGTGTATCTTGGGTACATTCCTTATATTGGTACATATCAATGTATCAAAGTACACAAGTATATGGGTGTGTGGGGACTATATCTTGTGTACTCGGGAGTACACCTCGTGTAGTAGTGGCCATGTACTCTGGCAGACACCACATGTGAGGTGTAATTGGCCATGTAGTAGTATAAGGATAAACCCCATATATGCTCGTGCCATGTACTAGTAGAGGGCCATACCCCATATATGGTCTTTCCATGTATAATTACATGTATTGGAGACTCTTTGTCAGTACACACCATGTACTTGGAAGTACACATCATATACTTTTCTAGAAAATGGGTTTTGGGTGTCTTTATGCCTCATATTGATAATTAATCTTATATATAGTCCATTTAATGTGTTATTCTCTGTATATCGCAAATTTGGATTCATTTCTGCATTTATAGGCCACAAGGATGGTGTTTTGGACTAATTATATTATTTTCCAAATGATTCCTTTAAGGTTGTGGTTCCAGAATCCTCCATAGGGTTAGGCAGTGTTCTATGAGGACAATGTGGGGGTGTGGTATTATTTATCAACATGGATTGAGGAATCCAAGTGAGTTATCCTGAGATTCCATTAATAGATTTTGGGAGTTTTATTGAGTGTTTTACTGGATAAGACAATTAGTTCAATTCTTTGATGTTTAGATATGTAGGCATGGGTTTGGGATTAGTAGGTTCCTTTGAGGGGGTTCGACATCTTTGGATTTCAGGAAAGACATGGTGGCATTGAGAAGAGTTTGATATAGGACTGAACGACCAGTTATTGGGAATTCCATTCTGGGTGGGTTGTTTCTTGAGGTTTTCTTTCTAGGAATGTTTTCTGTAGTATGGAGTTGGGAGTCTGGCCACAGTACCATTGAACAGTATTGGAATGATGTTTGGTTTTCCTGTATGAGCCCAATTTAAGGTTCCCTACCTGTGCCAATGTTTTCTCGAGCATCCCCATGTACGGTTTCCTGTTATTTTGAGTTTCTAGGAATGGAAGTGGTTGCCCTGGGTTTGGTTAGCCATGAGATGGCTGGTGCTAGGTTCAATGGTTCTGGTATGAGGCTGCGGTCATTATCTAAACCTTGTGTTTGAGTTGTGACATAGAGGTTTGATTATAATCATGTTTAGGACTTGCTTGGGATGATACCTTTGGGTTATTATTAGACTGGGCATTTTCCATGGGATTTATTATGTTCCTCTGATCTGTTAGTAGATTAGTTTCTTGGATTAAGGTGGGGATGGTGAGCTAGTTGATGATATGGATGAGTGAAACTTACTTATTTTGGATTTCATGGATAGGGATAGTGGATCATGCTGTCTACAACCCTCATAGGGACTGGTTTATATGTTTAGGGATTTCTCTGGTAGATCAAAGATGTGCTGACTAGTTTTTCCCCCATCAATTTTTATAGGAATTGTTTACATATTAGTGTACTTGAAGGGAAAGATGGTGTCCCTACCACTAGTTCATACTGATAATTTATATTTCTAATTCTTTGTATATGTTCTTTTTTTTTGACTCATAGGATATGATGCTAGGTTTTGGCATGTGTTCATGTCCATGCATTGTACTTTGGATATCCTTCTTGATTAGGTAGACACACTTGATATTATGGATGCAAGGGCCATGTTTTGTAATTCCACTAACTAGGGCTAACGAAAGGGTAAATTACATATATATGACAGGACATAAACTGAGTTTTGATATTTTTTATTCCTTTTTTTTATTTTATATATATTTTTATCTTTTTTTCTTGTTGTCACATTCATATTTTCTGGACATGATGGGGGTTTCATGTATAATTTATGAATAGAGATGTTAGGACCACCATTAGGAGTGGCCTATAAATATTTTTTTTCTAACCCCTAAAATATAACCTCAATTTACATGTAGAAATTATGTCTACTTTTAAGTTAATCATTATATAGTGGACTAGAAAGTGGTTTAGTGTTGCATGATCGAGTAAGATAGCTCATGTGAAGTCTATGGTTTGTGTTGTAGTTGTTCAACCATCATGGAGACTAGGTATGTGGATCATATCAGATAGTATTAGATCCTTTTTAATTTATTTTATTCTATATGTGATTGGCCCAGTGGGCGATCAATTTCTTTATGTTTTAGTTTCTTGAGTCTGTATGCCACATTCTACCATTCTTACTTTATTTTAGTTATTTATTATTTATGTGCACTCTTATGTTCATGGATTTGTATATGTTTAGTTTATTACCTCTATGAATACAATATTATTTTAGGTAATAGTCTTTCCAATATATAAATTTAAGACATCACCGCTATTCAAAAGCCTCTGGATTATAGGGAGGCACACATGAGGCCTTTTTTAGGCCAAATGACGTAGCAAGATGGGTGGACGTGATCTTGTTTTTGATAGGTTAGGATAATAAATCAACATTGATATCATTTTAACACACCAAGGATAAATAGATAATGGAATATATCACATATTTTTCTATTAGTATTGGAGGTAATGTAGAAAAGACAAAAATAATTCCATGAATCATATTTGGAGTCTATCAGATATACACCACAACAACAAGTATATGAAAGTTCCCATTTCCACCAATTATCTAGTCTTGGTCTGTTTATCATGATAGTGGTGGCATAAGTAACTCATAACATCTCTCTCCACCAGATTATCTGGCTCCTGGGTCTTCACTAACATCATTTATAGATCCTCTACCCTCATTCTAGCCTAATCACCACTAGGATGTCCCTAATTATAATGTTTCCACTATCTAAGTGGTCCTTCCAATGTCACCCTACCCATAGAGTCATGTTTTGTTGATCAATAATGTTCCATGGGACTATTTTAATCATAATAATATCATAAATCATCCCTTGGTTGCTAGGATCCCCAACAAGATCCATGTACTACTGATCCCTATGATTGAGCATGCTTCATTTGAGAAGATCACCAGTGCTGGATGCCCAATATTTGGAACCTATTAGCTACATATAAAAACTCTTACCCATAGTTCCCATTTTCTCTATAGCCATCTGATGTCCCTCTTGTAGAAGTATCTCTTTCACCATAGTCAGGTCAAGCACCCTATCATATGTGTGAAGGAATAGAGGTAACATTGAAGCTCCAATGTATATATAGAGACAAACTCAATCTTCTTAGCCCAGAGTAATATTTCTCACACAATTTAAAGTTATTATTAGATGAGATCAGTAAACCACATTGTGCACTCTATAATAATCATATCACCCAACCGTTTTCCTACAATTTTATGTACCCAAACTGAATTTAAGGTCTTAGTATTGTACTACTTGTGAAAAAAGAACACTAACTAATTCTAGGTGAGAATCATATCATCATGGATCAGGGTGACCATATTCTACAAATTCTTAACTACCCCTTGTTGAAGTCTAGATTCAAGAAATACGATCTGATTGGTCGAGGTATTCACCATCCTAAATACATAAACAACTCACTCCATGTTTCACTTTTCCAGCAATGGGTAAAGATTATTATGAAATATTAGAGGAATATAATTCTAAAAATCACATACCAAGGATATAATATATGAATTATCATCATTAACTTCCAAAATTTTCTACTAATCAATGTGAACGGATTCGCAGCTCTAGGCTCTAACAGATGGGTCAAATTTCCCCTCAAGGGTAGGGGCACTGCTCATAGCCTGCTCGAAGTGTGTTCCTTTAGAATTGGGTCTCGAATGGAAGCCATATCATTGAGATGATCACTGTTGAGAATCCATTATAGAAATCTTATTTTCTGTAACTATGTTCTAACTATCCACCACCCACTATCCTTATCAAAACAGTTTGTATGATTTCTTGGGGAGAAGCACATGGTTTTATTCTAACTTTTCACGATCTATTAATCCCCTTAAATGACTCTAAAATGAATAAATACGAACTAGAAGCTACCTAATACTTCAATAAATAAAATAATAACTAAAAAACTAAATATAGTCTAAAAGTAAGGAATTAAGTACCAAAAAAACGTTATGTCATTTGACTATCCCCAAGTAAGAACTTCTTATCCTTTGAAATTTTCTCTAGGTATCTTACTAAAAAAATTTGAGACATTGATATTGTAAATCATAATCTTTTTCCCAAGATCATCCTTTACTACCAATAAAAGATATATCCTATTATTATAAAATATTATATAATTATTTGGATAAACCTAGAGGAATTCCACTGATGAGAGATACCACTTCTACCTCTATGAGTTTTCATCCCCTTCCTCTTCTTTCAATTTGAACCACTAATATTTCTACTAGGTATAGGGGATAGTCTAAACAAACACGAGTTTCTCTTTGGATCAACTTCTTCTATCATATCTTTATCCACTACCTATTCATAGGTGACGAAATTCTTCATGAATTCCATAGATGAAATGAATGATTATACACACATCTGGAATATATAAGACTTCATCATGTATTATTTCATAACATGATAAGGAAATAAGACCAAATTAGTAAAATTATTATAAAACTATATCACTTTGTGATAACCCAAATGATCAAAGATAAACTCCATTGATACCTCTGTATTAAAGGAATTTAGAAAAACTACTGAAAGGAGATAGTCTTGAAGTATTTCCAATCCAATACCAAATGTTTCATTTTCTAGACCACTGTATCCCACCACCTCTTACGATGTAACATGAGTTTGAAATTATTACACTTTATAATAATAGTTTCTAGAGTCTTCATGAAGTCAAATATCTAATAAATACTAACCAACCATTCCTCTACATTATGAGGGCCATTAAACCCTTGAAATGATGAAATTTTCTAGGGGAGGAATCCCTATGGTTGATCTTTATCACCTCTAAATCCGGGATTCAACTCCCTAACATGAGTTTAAGAAAAATGAATATTGTTTCCATTGCATTAAATTCACCTACTAAATCATTGATAAGGTTTTAATCAATTTTATGGTCACCTAATGCAATATATTATTTAACACCCTCATAGGGAATGTATGTAAGTTTTATGGGTGGCATGGTAATATATCAGGGAATTAAATGAGACCATTAGGTAAGGAAGAAATATCATTATGAATCATGATAATTTGTGAAAGCCATGCCATAGAAAAGAACAATATATCGAAAAAATATTCCATAACATATGAGACAATACTTAAGTTATGTATAATATTGGATGTAAAAAATAATGGTGTGTCAAAAACTCTATGACTACGAAATAATCATATATAAGGCACAATATAGTAAGAAAGAAAAAATACAGATAAGAAAAGGGTCCCATTGGCTACCCAGACATACCAAGTGCAAGGGTGTATACAATAGGCATATACAGAAAATCTATTTATGTCAAACAACTCCATGAATATCCCTAGGTGGTTAGGAATCTCTATCTGTTGATTCCACATTCCATAATATAGTAATGGATAAAACCTATATCATTCCTACAAAACAGTATTTATTAGAAAAATCTCTATGTCATCATCATAGAGTCACAAGAATTAGGATTCACATAATAGATCATGCCAAAAGGTGGAATCTACCTCAAATTACGAAATGAGATTCACCACTAATGGATGATCTTGTCAAATATTTAACCTTGATTCTCCCCACACATAGAGAAGATAGGTTTTTTGTGATAGATGATTTGGGTCAGGGAATTATATAAATGTTCAAATTTAAACCCCTAAATCCCCAACCAACACCACTTGAAATTATATTGAACTCATCTATGGTTGGGTTACTTATAAGTATTTATTTCGACAATTTTTTATTTGTTATTTCACTTTTATTTGAATAAATATACTCAGATTAAGGATTAATAAACCCAAACACACTTTTTTATGTCCTAAATAAATTATGAAAAAAATTAGTAAATAAAAATGAATCTTATATGGTTCTATTAGAGTAGGATACATCTAATGATTGTACAAAGATAGTGTGTAGATGTAATAAATTATACTAAATGCACTATTTTTAGTGGATTTAGGAATTATAACTCCAATAATAGGGTAACACTCATTTATAGGATTTGTGATGGTCTATAAACCTCTTTATGGTTACTACCTCACATGTATCTCCTTTCCCTCTCATTAAGAAAGGAAAACACTTTATAAATAAAGATAATTCAAGAAACAAATCACAATTGTAGTCCATAAACCAAGTATATATAGGTGTTTATTGATATCTACATCCATTATCCTCTTCAAAAAAACCTTATTAAAACCACCATGAATGAAATTTCACTTTACTTGATGATCTTAAATGAGACTTTAATGAATAAATTATTCTTTAAAAATATCTTTAATGAGATCCAAACTCAATTTTATTCTTCTTTTCTCTACACATGGATTTCTATGTTTTTCTGATCATTCAAAAATTTTTTATCATTTTTTATTATCATTTTTATAGTGTAAACCTACTATATTATAAGGATAGGTTATATCAATATAAATATATGTTTATAAAATTTACTTAACTATAATAAAGAAAAATTATCCTCACATTTTATATCTTCAATGAACCAGAACTATGATGGGAAAATTCGTCCATCAATATTCTTTAAATTTGACTCAAAGTCATCAATACATATATAATCCCATAATTATCTTGTTATTTTAAAATTAACTTTTTTTATGGAAAAACATAACTTCACCATTTTTTCCTCTTTCCTTCTATGGATCCTCTATTAATGTATTGAAAAATATCTACTCCACCATTATAACAGGACTAGAATCAAATATTCCATGTTATCCTCAAATATGGAAACTATATGTTTACATAGTCAAAAAATAATTCTATACCAAATTATTCTCTATTACTTCCATAATTTATTGAATATATTTTGATCATATATAAATCCATAAATTATGCATCTATATATTCTCTTTCCTCATCAAAAAAGTCAAAACTTGATTATACACATTTTTCACCATATTCTTTGCTTTATAATATTCAAAGTTAATACACAGTCAATTTCCATAAAATATTTCCTATAAACAATGAAAAATCATTCCTATATGGTAACTTTTACTATTTTCTTCAAAGTAATACTGTTGATTTCTCTATTATTTTGTGAAAAAGTATTCCATTACTTATTCATGTAAAATCATAGCATGTCACCTATAAATGTGTATGAAAAATCATATATAAATATATAATCAACCTCTGATTGTAACCTCAGAAAATCAATAAAATATTGGAACATTTAATTTTAGAAATTGATCTTCACTTTAACCAATTATGGTATTAAAATTAGTATGATGTCACAATCCTTTCATTTAATATAAAACCCAAAAATTGAGAATCCAATAAATATTAAATATTAAATCTATAATTATTTATACTAAAACACAATGACCTAATCCTCTATGAATCATAGCTCATAACCCTACATTGACAAAGAGGCACTATTTGTTTGTGAAAAAAACCATCAAAAGTCAAATGAGGATGAAATCTATCAATAACAGTGAAATATCCCTCTTCTAAGAAGATCACCATATCATATATTCTTCTACATCTTGACATACTCAAGAAACTCATGACACAAACATTTCCTTTATATGAATAAATATCTTTTATAGCATGATCCTCTTTACAACACTAGATAATATAGCAGTATCCTGTCACATAGTATTTTTCAAGATGTAATCTATGACCACAAGACACATCCTTAGTAAAATTTAATATTTAGAATCAACATTATTCATGAACAATTCACTCATGGTATAAATATTTATTTAGTTTCAGCACCATATATTACAATGTGAAACACATTACCCAATGATATATAGAGTTATAGTATTATTTTTTTTACATTTGAATAGAAGTTTGTTAGCTTCATCAAAAAACCATAATATTTATTACATTAATTCCCAAAAGTATTCTATACATTTAACCATTAATTATGGCTAATTATATGTAAATTAGTAGAAAAAAATCTAACAGAAACATCAGTTATCAATTGGATACTAACAATCTATCCATATATATTTATTAAAAAATCATGTCATGAATCTAAAACCTTGATATGTCCTGAATTTATATCAATTAAACTTCAATGATGCTTGAAATATATTCATATATTCATAATGTTTCTACTTATCCCTCTATGAAATCAAATCCAAATAAAATCCTACAATAATAGTAAAACATATAGCATATTTTTGTCATAAATATGGAAATGGAAATAGTTAATAGGGAGAGTTGGCGGGGAGGGGGTAGAATTATAAATTATTAAAATATCAGAGTTAATAAATTTATAATTAAAAATTGTGTGGGTAAGATATTACACAATTCAACTAAAAAATAAGGTTTAGTGAGTGAGAAAAGTGTAAGCTGAATATATAAAATATATGTAAAAAAGAATTTTTGTATTAGTTTAAATAAATGTGATACTACATCTACTCTTGATACCTCTACATCACAATAGATATGAAAACAAATATAAAATAGACTTTAAAATTGAGGTGGATTCATAAAAAACAAATTTCTTTTTCCCAGACATAGTTAACAACATAAACAAAAACAAAAACAAAACCCTACCTTTTTCACACCTTGAAAAAAAACCTAGAACTCTTTCCTTTTTCTATGGACAAGGAATAGAATATTAAGATTATTTTTTTTAGGTTAGAATATCCAAGACATAAAAATCATGGATTTAAATCCCTGTGTGAGTAGTGTGATTTCATCATGAAAAAAATTGTTATAAAATAATAGTATTAATGAAATGAAATATGAAATAGTGATATCCATGAATGATGTCGATGAAAGTAGTTGGAGTAGATTAATTTATATTTTACCTATATTTAGGTTTCATGTTTTATATTTAGTGGTATAGAAATGAAGTTTATTAAAAATAAAGTTATCTTACTTCAATTTTTTTATATTATATTATGTCACATGGATTGATATATCAGTGCATAAGCACATAATTTATAGTTTTGGAATCCTCTATATAAGAGTCTAAAATAGAATAACACACTCTATAACTATTATAATAATTCTTAATGAATAATATAAACATTATACATATTCTTGACATAATTATAGATATTAACAATAAAATGAGAATACTAAGTCAACCATTCTAAAATATTATCCCAGAAATAAGAACCAACTTCAAAGATATTAAATCCTTTACAATAAACTCTATAATAATATACCATTAATATATATTAAAACTACATTAAATATCCCCAAACTTTCATGATTATGTTCTCTTTTTTAAATATACAAATATACTTTCATTATACACGTATAAAATCATTCATAAATAGTTAGTTAAATAAAAAAATAATAATAATAAAATAAAACCCCTATCAAATCCTAATTCAAAAATGAATGGATCATATTTTTGTAAATATCATATTCTAAAAAATTTACATAATGTATATAATGATGAAAACATAAGGACTATTTCATAATTTTCACTATGTTATTGACGTGAGAGTTAATATTGTACATATATGTATCATTTTAAATCCATGTATGAGTGCATTATAATATGAATAAAAGATAATGTATGAGTAGAAATAGTATAAATTTTTATAACCAAAATAACTATAACATCTGTATATGGTTTAATTTATTCATATGTTTCAATATTAACTTCACATGGTTCAATATTATCTTCATGAGTTTCTAGTCTATTGTTGGAAATCCTCTTCTTTAAGATAGTTTCAAAAACAATTTTCCATAATTTCAAGAAACATCATGAAATTATATTCACTTAGAATATGAATAGAGAAATAATTAAATCATTAAAAACAAATGAAAAAGAAAAAAAAAGAAAAAATAATTAAATATTAAAAAACTCATGATCATTAATTTCTTCTATATGTAGTGAAAGAATGAAATACTATTCTTTAGTTCTCAGAATTAAATACTTTTCTTCTATAATTTTATTCAATAAATTTATTACATTCATTTCATAACTAATTTTAATGTGAATAAGTAATATTTAAATTTTATAATTTTCAAAACACAATCAAATAAAGCGGGACGTTTTGAGAGTGTGTTGAAAAAATAATCACATGTTATTAAAATCGAACCACTAGATTTACGATCATCAGGACACTAGATATTTCTACAAATATTAAAATAATATAATACTAAACATTCATATATTTTCCTTCCCTTGACGATATGTAAAGAATGTTGGATGTTACTGAACCATACCCAAACACTAAGTCATCCTTACACACAACTTAGTATAAACCCTGAAATATTCTACGTAATATATTTTCAAATAAAAAAAGTACATGCTACATAAAAATTAGATAATTAATTAAGTAGACATATGGGATTAGTGTAATTTAGATGAGTTATCTGAGTTGAATGAGAGGCGGAATTATGGAGTTCTTAAATTTCTAGAAGTACAAAGACTACATAAAGTAAAAAATTTGTTAGTAAGGAAAATATGTCATAGAATGATTAACACCTTATATTAATTGATTCACTATAAAAATTTCACATTCAATATTTTTGATTATGATCCTCTAATTAGGGTTAGTAAAAACATTCATTTATAGATGATTCAATCAGTTTTTCGGTCAAAATTCTATCCCCCATTATTAAATAACATCTATAAAAAATATCCTTATTGATCACCCATAACTTATTTGAACTTGACAACTTATATCAGAAAACTATTATAGAATAATCTATAGAGGTTATTAGTTATGTAGATATCGTCAGTAATTCTAGAACATCTATGATGTCATAAATAGAATGTACTTCTAATTTTCTTACTCCTGATGACGATGTGGAATGCTACTACCAACTCATTGTTCCCAACCACATGACCCTAAATCATTGTTTGGATATCATAGAAAATAATCCATCCTTATTGATTTATTATTCATTTATTTTTAATTTAATTTAACCAAATAATTTATATTCCAACTTTTATTATATCTATATATTTTTCATAATTAATGTTACAATATTTCAATGTCATGAAATACAATTATAATTTTTCCTCCATAGCTATATAAAAGTTTTTTTGAACTATACCATATGTCTGAGTCTCCAGTAAAGTTAGCATAAAAAAACCCTTGAAATGGATCTTCTTCTCCAAAACAGAGAGACACGTCTCCCATTCATTTGAAATACTAATGGATCCACTAAAATACATCCCAGTGATGTTTTATATGGATAGAGAAACCGGATCATAACACCCACTGCAAATTCTATTTCTGTTTGAGTAAATATCCTAACATAAAATAAACTTATTATAGATAGATAGTATGAAACTCATTATATGTAACATATATATTCTTCTATTGTAGTTTATTTTTCATATAAAAATTTGAAGTTTCAGAAAAGGGGAGTAGAAACTAGTTTTCATGGGGTCATTCCAAAACTTCTGATAATATTCTAGATATTATTCATTTAATATAGCACCAAGGTTCCTATATCTATATGTATTTCTATAATTATTCAGAATATCAGTTTGTCTTTCATGGGATATTTTATCTTGAATATTCTAGAAAACTTATTTTTCAATTTCTAAATCTTCTTATCATCCGGTCCAACCAAAACATATCAACAACATAACATTGAGGAATGATGAAGGTATTATCATCCCATTGCTTATAATAATAATTTTGAATAGGGTTTCATCTAATAAAGACTTCTTCTAATATAAATGATTCAAATTTACAACTTCACCATTGCATTACCTACTATAGGAAATATAATATTTTCTTTAATTTACCTACCAAATTATGGTTCAAAACTTTCAAAACACCTTTTGAATGATTCTTATAAATTTATTCTTACATTCAACAATTAAGGAAATCTATTTTAACATTAATACATTCCAAAAACATATATTTTGATTCCTCCAGACATAAAATTGCACAAAATATATAATATTTAACTATCTATGAGTATATTTTTTTGAAAATTAACCCCTTAGTTCTATTAAAAGAACTTCACTTGTGGAAATTACATGTAAAAATTATTTCTATTATCCCCATCCTTAATCCAATAAACTTACTTATTTTCATGCCCTTTTTATCATCCCAGAAGTTCAACCATATTACATCTTTTTTTGATCTTCGATGAAACCATCTATTCATTCATAGATGACTACCAGTATTTTGAGTTACTGAGTAAATTTTCATCCTCAAATTTTTTTAGATTCTCCTTCATCTATTAGGAGTAAAAAATTTATTTCAACCGCATTCCTTTTAACTAGTATTTTAATTCTAGAAGACCACCTGAACTTTAAGGGATGTTTTGAACTACTCATATCTTCTCTCCCTACTAATTCACGAAGTTCTGGTATACTAACTTCTAGATCCCAATGTTTTCTTCTTCCCACTCTTGAATTAGATTTCCTTTATTTTTAGTTTTATTATTCCTCTCTTATTATTAGAATATTAGTGCTTCCAATACAGAAATCATAGTCATATGAAGATTTCAAACATTCAGTAACCAAACTACGATTAACCAGGACTTAAAAAATTGCTTTTTATCAAATTACTCACCAATAATGTTACAATACATATGATTTTTATTAAAGAAAATATCTCTGCTCTTAATGTGTTATTTTCTTCTATCACCAAATAAATGATTTTGAAAATTTTCATCCCCACATATAAGGAAAAACACATTTTAGATTTTGATTCAACTTCATATTGACATATAACACACATATATATATATATATATACATTAACAAATACTCAATGATATTGAATGTTTAGTCATTTTATAGACTATAACTCTTTTCGAAGTTCCTTTCCAACGGAAAATTCTAAACTTCTGTTGATGAGACATGCCACTGTGTTGAGTGGCTCTACCCAAATCACCATAGGAATTATTGAGTACAACCATATAATTATAGATTTATATATAATCTTATGATTCATTCATTTAGATACTCTATTTTATTATTGATTATGGGAACCATATTATCACATATTTTTACCTTTTTTGGATGATGTTCCAAAATTTATGTCTGGAGTACTCCATAGTATTTCTATCAAGATGGAATTATACTTCTGATCATATTCCCATTCCATAAAATCTTTCTAATGAATTAAAACCTAAAATAAATCATATTTATGATTAATAAAATAAATAAGTATTATCCTTTTAGCATCATATATAAAAGAAATAATTTCATGTAAAATATCATCAAATTGAACTAGGGAAGGGCCCCCAATTATTGAGCGTAAAAACACTAACCTCGAGTTCCTAGGACTCAAACCATATTAGTTGAAGGAAACTCTACTATACTTTCCCATCACAAACTTTCAAACTTTCAATTTTCCATGTGAAAAAGCTTTAGTATGCCCTTACCATTAAGAACATTCACATTCTTCTTATTTAGATGACTAAACATAAAATTAGAAACATACATATCATCAGATGTTATACTTCCTACTTCTATTATCCTATATGATTTTCTTATCACATAAATAGACCCATTTTTTACTCTTTCAGGCACCATCATAGATCCTTTCGTAACCTTCCACATCTTGTTCCACAGCCTAATTCATCTTGTTTACAAATAAAAATAATATTTTTATTACCAAGAATGTAAATAACTTCAATTGACTTCAATAATCAACAATACTTCATCAGAATTTTGAAATATCATTTTCCAAAAAATTCTAGTGATTTTTATCTTCTAGATAATCCATCCAAAATTTCATAGATACATAAATAACTATACATCTTGGATCATTAGTATAATGAAAATATTCTCTACTATTAATAACACAAGATTATACTAGTGTGTTCATACTCAATATATTTTCGGTACTTCCTTTTGATAATAAACATTTAATTTGAACTACTGAAAATTGATAAATTTATAGTTTTCTATTTTGTGAAGTTTACAATCCTACATGATGTGTACCTTATTTCAACATTTATAAAACATAGTATCATGAACAACCAAATTTTTTCACCTCGAGTTAGAATAATTTTCTTTTAATGTTTTCTTTTAGTAGGAATTATTCTAATGGGGTTTCCATAACCTTTTATAAATATTAACAACACTACCAGCTAGTTCCATAACTTCTCTTCACCATAGCTATTCATTCAAGAATAAATTATAGATATCATCAAAAAAAAGATATGTTTTTCTATTTGAATTAATTACCCTAGTAACCATGATATCCCATATTTCCTTTAATGAAAACAAATGAAACAACACCCATAAAATGTTAGAAAAAATAACCACTACTAGTTATATATTCCAACATATTAAATTGATGCCATTCAAATGATTTTCTTTTGGTCTTCCATTTAAAACTAGAATATGAACATTAATAAAATTTTAAAAAATTATTAATGGATTTTATATTTTCATACTTATCACCCCAGTTTATTATAAAATCTGTTTTCAACTTCCTCTAAAAAATGTTGATGGAAACATTTCACTCTAGAGAAACTATCACTATTTTAAAATCATTTCTATATAGATTTTCCCATTATGCCTTCTCAATTATATCATTCTTAACACCTTCCAATGGTACATCCCAGTATTTCTAGATGAGATAATATTTTATATGTTTCCTCTTCAAACCAAAAATACATTCCATTAAATTTTTTGAAATAGAAATTCCTCTAATGTAATTCCATGCGTGAAGTACTACCACTGTGTAGTCGGAGAAGGAATCCAACCTGGTTTTATACTTCCATTGTCATAAATTTCTATGATTCATATATTTATGGGATTACACTAACATTTGTGAAATTTAGACTTATTTTTGTGGGTAGAGAGATGAGAAATCCCATATTTTGTATACCTAATCAATGGAGGATAATCTATAGAGGTTTGGTTTTTATAGTTTACTAAACTATATAGAAGTTTATGGGGGCTGGATGATCATACATCCAGTGATTTTAATAGTTCATATATGGTGTTCCAATAATACATTATACAGAACAATGAATTTATATCATTACTCCTCACTTTTTTATTTGGTATGGTGTTTTATGAATCTATGTATTAGTTGGTTTGTACCTTACATATAGCTTTATCTTGAATTATATTAGAGTGTACTATAGCTACACTCACTCTATAAAGTCTAGAATAATTAAAAATGAATAATAATTAATCTCCCTATATTATAACCATAAATATAGTTTTTGATTCAAAATAGACAATACTCATTCTAACATTCCAGAATATTACCCTTCAAATTAAAAAAATAAATCATTACTATTCAATCCTTTACAATAAAATCCATAGTAATCATCTTTTAATACTTTTTCAAACTAGTTTGAATAATCCAATAAATCTCATGATTCCATTTCCTTTTTAAAATATTTAAATATTCATTCTTGAATTGTGTATAAAATCAGTCGGAAATAATTATTTTAATAAAACAAATAAAAATTCAAAAATTCAATACCCTAAAAAATCCATTGCAAAAAGAATAAGGATCATATTTCCAAAATGTTCATATTCTATGTATGGATTATATTCTATGTATGGATGAAAAATTTAAGGTTACTTTCCCAAAATTGACTAAGTCAATCATCCCAAATTCAATATAGTTCATGTATGAGTCAATGTATATCCATATATGAGTAAATTAACGTAAGAATAACAAATCATGTATGATTTAAACACATTGTTAGAATTTACGAATTAAATAATTGAAAAATAAAATAAAGAATCAATTTCATTATAAGGTTCAATCATCATGTCATAATTTTCAATATTAACTTCATATAGTTCAGTCATAACATCATAGGGTTGAATATTAACATCATATAGTTCAATATTAACATTTTAAGGTTCAAGGACTTTTTAAAAAATCTACTTTCTAAGGATGTTTTCAAGAAATATTTTCCAAACTTTTAAAAACTTCAGAAAATTAGTTTTACATGGAATATAAAATATTAATAAAATAATTGAAACTTTATATTGAAAAATTTCATAATTAATAATAAATTAAGGATTAAACAATTTAACAATATTCTTTACTTATACCAGTAGAGAAAAATTTAAACACTTTTAATCAATTCTTAACCTCAAACACTTTTATTATATTCTTTGATTTAAAAACATTATTACTATTATTTTTAAAAAAATTGTTCATGTAAATAAATAAAATCATGATTTTGTAATTATAAAAATGGAATAGAGTTATGTAGGAAGGA
The DNA here is from genome assembly GCA_963277665.1 of Viscum album. Taxonomy (NCBI): domain Eukaryota; kingdom Viridiplantae; phylum Streptophyta; class Magnoliopsida; order Santalales; family Viscaceae; genus Viscum; species Viscum album. Next base: position 225,066,504 of record OY728163.1, read on the forward strand.
ACATATAAACATAATCTTCAGAAAATATTTTCCATGAGAGATAGGAGAACTATCATTCGACTTCAATATAATTTTTCACTTTCTTCATGATATCAAATAACTCAATGTCTAGTCCCCCTTTATCTCTTATGTGAGAAAGGGAATCATAAATAGTTTATCTCCCTATTTTACATTACAATCATTTTTAGTTCAATTGGGACTGTTATACCCAATTTAAATAATCTTTCAGGCTCCTTTAATTTCTAAATCTATCCTCACTCATTTATAATGAATCTAGATTGATAGTTCATGCTCTAAAAACTTTTTCAATTGTGTCCTCGTTCTCATATATATTTAGATAGTGAACATACCATAGAAGAATGAGTCATAAAAATACTCCAAGACTACTATGTTACATCTCGATTTAGGAAACAATAGTTTATGTTAATAACCCCATTACTATTCATTTCACTTCATTACTTCCTTATTTTTCAATTATTCAGGACATTAAGCTTATACCAAGTAACACTCCTATGACATGAATCAAAATTCCACTATAAATGTTTTGAATAAACCATGAATCATAATGTGTGTATGTGAGGACATATTTGTTTTTTAGTAATAATATATAAACACCAACTTGATAAAACATATTTTTTCTTTCATCTACTATGAGACTTTCCATGGTTAATAGGATATAACATTCTGTGTGTTCAAATAACCGCCCACCTTTATGTCTCATTTATGTCAAAAAGTATTTAATTTATATTTTGCATTAGATTCACCCATATATTAATTTATTTTGATATCCATAAAGAAAATAAAATGATAACACATATCAGATCATATCAAATAAATCATATAATTCATTTTTGTTGCATATTCTCTATCAATGAAACCACTTTTGTCTTAATGGTATGAAATTGATTGATTATTATGTCCTCTTAGCCTCAACACAATAATTTTAATTTGATACCAGTTTCCCTGATGCCATTTTTTTTGTACTCATGAACATGTAATTATATATTCAACAAGAAAACAGTTAAACTACTCCAATAGTAATTGAAATTCTTGATTATGTCATGATACAAATTTTAACTTTTGATGCATTTTATATGCAGATCATATCTCCCTATAATACAGAAAATATATCAACAAAACTTAGATAATTTTGATATATGGAGAGAGAGTATATTTAGCTTTTTACAAGTTATGAAAGGAAGTGAGTCACTATGAACAATATATTTTTCTCTATCATTTAATTTAGAATGAAATTTGAGATCTAAATTTTTTCAATAGAATTAAATTACCCCACATTCTCCTTGGAATTCATATTTTAATCATACAGAATTCATCATGTGTTTCCTCACTTTGTACTATTTCCATCAAGGAACTCCCTAATAAACACTGATTATTCTATTCTTCTTTAAGACATATTTCTACTTCATTAACACTTTCAAGATTAGATATATTTAATAAAAAATTGACCACTTTGGGATAATTATTTTTGATGAGATTATTTTATTTGGTTGAAGATATACTTATTTCAATTTTACAAATCCTATTCTTTTGTTTCCATTGAACATTTTATTCCATGATAGATTAATATGACTCTATTAAAACACATTTAGCTTCATAAAATTCTTTGAAAACAGAATATAATATATATCTAGAATGAAAATAATGACTAACAAATGTATTCATATTCCCTCCATTTATTACAATACTAATTTCCCTATTATCTTCAATAGATACATGATTACCACAATAATAATTATTATAATAAAACACCTTCCTTACAACCTTTATTTTCTATATTTTTCAAAATAACAATATATTTCATAGAAATAATTGTATTCCAATAGTTCATATAAAAAACTAAAAATAGGATAATGTATTACAAAATAAAAGCACATGTATCCATACATTCTCCTGAAACTCCTCATTTTTCCTTACAACTAGAAGGGAACATCATTATATGTTTTCATTATATCCATAATTATCCTTTTTCATGAGAATTATCAAAGATATATTGGTTTTTGATGTTTATAGTGACCCATCAAAGCTAATTATATGATTTATGATAGAATATATACTTTGAATCCACACGAATTTACAATTGTTGTATTTTTATATTTTATACTTTATCTTTAACTCATTTTCACCTTTTGATAGATAATCAAATAAAAAATTAAATGAAAATTTATGAATTGACTTACCCTGAACTTTTGGTTATTCCATATTATTTTTGAGAAACCCTAAATCCACTACAAGTTATTGGATTTTATTATTTATTACTTATAATGGTGAATTCATGTCTTCTTTATTTCTGTTATCATTTGATATTTCATCCTCTATGGTAATAGGAATGTCATGTAACATATCAAATTGTACCTTCATCATGATATTTATCATAGGAATGGAATTATTAAGGAAAATACTTTATTTTTTCAACCATTGATTCTCGTTGACTATTTTTATATTTTTATTGAATGTTTTTCATTCATGGCCTTTATATTTTAAACTTCTTTTGAAACAAGTCGCCTCTCCTTGGAAGAGAATTTATTCTTCTACATATTGGAATAAATCTACTATAATTCAATAGTGTTAATATCGTACTTATCCATTATATTAATGTCCATTTTAAAGAATCTTTTTAAAAAAATTTAACATTTCTAAGTGAATATTCTATAATTCAATATGGATCAAACATGCCTCTATCAGTTTTAACATCATTCCAAGATAAAATTCCTCATATGAGTAGGTAAAAGCCATATTTAGATTTTTTTGATCACTCTTTAACATCATTTGGGATGTTTGGATCCTTAAATAATACCAAAATATTATTGGCTGAATTGATTGATTCCTAATTATAGTAATATATACCATAATTTAAAAATATTCTAGAATCCTTTATATAAAACACACAATCACATAATACATTTCCATTACAAGGTATTACCTTTGAGGTTCACTTCTTATTAACATTCATTCACTTTTCCATTTTACAAAAAAAATTTGTATATAATATCAATTAATAATACTTAACTCGGAGAAAAACTAAAATTAATTTAATGAAAAATACAATAAGAAATACCTATGCTTAGATTTCACCTTTTTAGACCACATGGGTCATTTGTGAGAGACATCACAAGAACATTCTGAGTTAGGGTATGAATATTGACCCAATTTGAACCACATAATCCTATATATCTTATCGTAGAAAATTATCTTAACCACTTTATTAGTAAGGTCACTCTTGTATTCTTCATTTGATGATAATCCTGCTATTATTTATCTAATCTTTTCAATAATCCAATTTTATCAATGATTACTTAACCAATACACACTAAATTATGACCTAGGAAAATAAGTAATAAATTCATTGAAGAAAAATATTTTTTACTTGGTTCCCATAAAATTGGATATATCCAAAAAGTATACAAATAAAATGTGATGATGTACTGAAAAACAATAAATGTAATGGAGGGTGGTGGTGGTGGGGGTGGGGGGTTAGGCATGGTCACGCCAAGGCTGGCGTCATGTAAAGACCCATAAAATTCAAGGAAATTTTTTTAATTAATTTTCTTTGGGATTTTACAAGAACGCAGTTTCTGACGACACTTGATTCCGAGGCCCGGTGTGCCCAGAAATCCTATCCGAAGTTTAGCTCGGGTACGTTCAGTGAACGAACAAGCGGAAAATTCTATCTTTTGAACCGGTGCTCGGAATCAAATTCTGAGGGCACTGATGGAACCGCAGCACCTGTAATTGCTTAGGAACACCTTTTCCAAAGTTGCGTTTTCACGAGAGAAGTTGATAAAAATTGTGGAAGTTAAAATAAAAATTTAACTACAATTTTTATTTTCTCTAAGTGGATTTACGCTTTGGGTGGAAGTTGGATAACTACCCAACTTCCCGTGGGAGGTTATGAGGATGGTGGGGTCCACACGAACCCCACCCCTTCACATTCCTTAACTCCCTCAACTCACAATTAAATTTGATAACTTAAGTTTTAATAACTTATGATATTAATGAAGTGAGTTTAATGTGAGTTTTTGAATTTCAAATCTACTTTCAAGTTAATAAAATAAGTGGGGGATTTTTTTATTTTGGTTGGAGTCTTGTTGCATTGAGAGCCTTTGGGAGAAAAGCTAGGAACTTTAAGAACTTCTCCTCTTCATCGAAGAACACGAAGAACGCGAAGAAGGCGAAAAACGCCAGATTCCTCGAAGGTCGGCATCTCCTTCCGTGATGTCTCCTTCCGCGACGTCTCTTTCCGCAACATCTCCCTCTGTGACGGTTAGTTCCGCGACGAACCTCCGTTCAAGCTACGCTCAAGGTAGGGGTTGATTTAATTATTTTGTTCATGAATACTACCTTGTCGTTCTTCATGAAAATAAGACCAATTGCTATCGATTAACGAGAGGGGGCCGGACCGCACAAACACGGCTGACCCTCCTCCGTTATCCATGTTATTGTTTTTAATGTGGCTGGAACGGGAATGGCGCGGTGTGGTCGCACCGCGTGGGAACGTGCGGAAAGTAATGCGCGGTGTCGTCGCGCCGCACTGTGAAATTGAACCAAGTCACAGCGCCGTTGCGCCGTGCCGGAGAACCGAAAAAGCATCGCGGCCAGAGCGGGGCCGCGACGAAGGGGTGCAACGCCGTCACGCCACACCGGATGAATGAAGGTCACGGCCGATACTGGGCCATGGTGGATCATGGGAACCGGTGGCCGGAAGCGGGTCACTGATGTCGGAGCAGGGAGGGGACCAGTCGTTGCTAGTCTCGTGGTGGCAGAAACCGGCCGGCCGGGTGGGCCGGCCGGGCAAGGGAATGCCGGGGGTTCAAACCCCCAGCCGACCAGGTGAGCGGCCCCCATTAAGGGGGGCCGCAGTTACAAACCAGGGGGGCAGGCGCCCCCCTCCTCAACGGCTTGGCCGTTTGGCCGAGAGCCTGGCCGGCGTGCCCAGCACGCCGCGCCCCGCGCGTCGGGCCTGGCCGGGCCTGGCCGCACCGGCCGGGCTGGGCCATGCCAGCTGGGCTGGGCCACGACCAAGCGGGATGGACCCAGACCCGGTTCGGGTCGACCCAGTTCAGGTCGACCCTGGGGGTTTTGGGCCGGGTCGGACCGGTTCTGAACCCCTTAGTACCGAATCTTTTCCAGTCGGATGCCCATAACATGTGCTACAGGCCTTCGATCGACTCACCGTTAGTTGCGATGCGATCCTTGGATCGATACGGTCGTTTCTGTATATCACACTTAAGGTTTCAGAATACTTTGTGTTCGGCCGAGTTGGTTCGTACACGAAACCAACCAGGCCCTCGGAGCGGAAACATTCATAACATAATGTCCGAACATCCGATTGACGTGTCGTCGACTTTGTTAGATACCTATAGGTGAGACAGATCTTTTGGATTACTCTTCCCAAGGTTTGGATGCAGGTGGAGTACGGTAGGGTTGGTTTTTCCTTAAAAACCAACCAGGCCCCTGGAATGAAAAAGCCAATAACTCTCAGACTGGGCATCCGATTGACGCGCCGTCTGCGACGTTGAGTTCCTGTTGATGATACAAAACATTTGGACAAATCAACTATAGAATATGTGTCAGCTGATGTATCAGACTCTCGGCTCGTGGAGCGGACCCTCCCAAACGAGCTTGCTGTGTGCGGGAATCCTAGTGCTGGCTGCGACTGTGACGATGACGATAGTACAGAGATCCTCAATGGATTCGACGACGACGTCTTCAGCACTCAGCGATCCTACATGGATCAGTGCTACAGATCCTATGTGGGTCCGATTCTATGTGGGTCAGCACTCAGTGGTTCTGTGTGAGCCAGAGCCTACAGATCCTGTGTGGGTCCGATCCTGTGTTGGTATTTGCAGGGGTTAGTCACCTATCAATCCTTTGTGGGTCAGATCCTTTGTGGGTCATTGCGGGGGTTAGTACCTATTGATCCATTGCGGGTCCGACGACTTATATGAATCAGTGGCTATATCTGTTCATCTTTATCGTCATACGAAGAAGTGTACCTGTGTGAGATGAATCATGTTTTGCTTTCCTATGTGGATTGTGTTGAGCTATCCTGTGTGAATTTAGGTTTTTCTTTCCTGTGTGTACTGGGATGTACTTGGGCTTGGATGTTGGAGCTGAACAAGAATTCATGACTTAGGTATATGTATGGGCATATACCTAAGCAGTGTCGGATGTTACTTCATGATTGCATCTTTCCTTTGTGGATTATACTTTGTGGATTCTGGGAGACCTTCGGGGGTCTCGGGTTCCCTACTGAGTAGATTATACTCACCCGTGCACGGGCTATGCCCGCACTACATTGTGTTGGTTGCCGATGACGAACAGCGCTGATCGAGGTTGAGGCTTACGGAGCAGGACGGTACCTGAAGGTGGACCACCGGGCGGGATGTACTCGGAGCGGCCGGCTGGACCCGAGGAGCAGTGGAGGCTATTTGTCCCCACCCTTCAGGTGGGATTTCCAGTGGACAGCTCGGCGTTGCGGCTTTACTTTTTAGTTACTGTTTTCCCTTCCAGTTGTACATTACTTTCAGTTTGGGTTTGTATACTGGCCCACTTACTTTTCCGCACTTACTTTTGTACTCAGTTTTTACTTAGTGTTTATTTCAAGCTGCTTGCTTGCTCTGTGGTGTTTTTTTACTTTACAAAGGCAATGACATCCCTTTTTAGCGGTATTTACACCTTGGTGCTAGTCGCCAGCCCCTGGCCTATGGAAGGTGGGCTTGGGGTAGTCACGGCCAGGGCCCTGAGGACGGGTCATGACAAATTGGAAACAGAGGAGTTCGGTTCTACAACAGAACTTGGGACTCTGATCTTTTTCTATGGGAAGAAATAGTGTTAAGCGTATTGGGTGTGGTTATCAGTCCAGGGAGTCCAGTGTTGGTGCGGTGGCCTACGTATCCGTACACCAGGACCCTGACTTCTGATTTCCGACTTAATGCACGAAAATAATGATTGCATGTGTGATTCAAGTTTTCTTTGTGATTACTTTGTGTCAGCTCACCAGGTATACTATTCTGACCGTGGCGCACCTGTTTCCTTTTCAGGATGACCCCACAATGGCAGCCAGTTAGGGTTCCGAGAGTTGTGCATGACGACATCCCACCGAGCGACAAGGCCTCGGTGCCGGGCCCTTTGACATCTGAGGCACCGACGGTACCTTTACCCACCGAGCCACTGATGCTTCCAGCCCCAGCCGCTGACGATGCACATCGCCTTAGTGCACTGCACGAGTTCCAGCGCCAGCGACCGCCCAGGTTCCGTGGGGAGATGGACCCCTAGACAACCGAGGACTAGATGGAGGTAGTGGTGAGAGTTTTCAGATTAGTGAGGACACTAGCAGACCTCATGGTGATCCTCGCAGCGAGCCTACTGCACGCGGAAGCAGGAAGATGGTGGAGCTTGATGCTCCAGGTGCACGATGAGGAATCTCTTCTCTGGACGGACTTTGAGAGCCTCTTCTGCTCAGAGTTTGTCCCAGCCACCCTCCGTGCTGTGCACATCCAGGAGCTTCTACAACTGCGGCAGGGCAGCATTACGGTCGCCCAGTACTCGACGAGATTTACCAATCTCTCGTGCTACTCGATAGACATGGTACGAGACCCATTCTTCCAGGCCTGGACCTTTGAGCATGGATTGCGGCATGAGATCAGGGCATCACTGATCTCTTTTAGCATTCCAACTCAGGCAGGAGTACTGGAGCGAGCCCTTTTGATCGAGAGATTCCTTACTGAGCCTTCTTCATCAACGAGACCTACAGCAGGGTGGCAGGTAGCAGAGTCTTCTACACCAGGCAGTCGACGGATGACTCAGGGGTCCAGGCAGACCAGACCCTTAGGCAGACGACCTCAGGACACTGGCTCAGCAGTTCAGGGAACACAGCGCAGAGCCAGTCTTTCGAGAGGTAGGCAGTTCTACTCATGTGGCGGGCATGTCCACATGGCTCGTGAATGCCCGACCCGCCGTGCCGAGGAGCAGCATATGGTTGAGGGGCCACCCAGGAAGAGGCAGAGGGTCGACCATGGCGGTCCGTAGGGAGCAGGAGGAAGAGGCAGAGGAGCTGTCTGAGCAGTAGGTGGTGGGCGACGCTTTGAGGCCCTACCACCACCACCACCAGGAGGTCCACCCCGACCACAGGGAGCTGGCGGGAAGAGATAGGCACAGCTCCAGGCAGTGGAGGCCTACGACCACGGCACACCCGAGATGATTTGAGGTACTATCTGTGTCTATACCACCCTTGCTGCAGTACTTATATACACAGGATCGAGTCATTCTTTCATATCCGCTACCCTTGTTCGGAGCTCAGAGATTCTGACAGAGCCGTTGGCTCGATCCTTACGGGTAGAGACTCCTACAGAAGTAGACTCGACGATTACGCATTGGTGCAGGAAGTGTGAGCTTACTCTAGGAGGCGAGACCTTCGGCTGGGATCTTCTTGTAGTAGCGTCGAGGCCTTACAACGTCTTCTTTGGCATGGATTAGTTATCTACAATCCATGCTCAGATTGACTGTATTTGGCGTAAGGTGCGATGTGTACGCATTAACGGGAGCAGGTTCACCTTCACCGGCGAGAAGGGAGCCTTCACATCACAGGATGGACTCTCGCAGAGGAGAGGACAACCCATCACTCATCAGTTGGATAGTCTCATCCTAGGAGCAGTTGACGTGCAGAGTCCTAGTTTTCTTGCAGTGGTGGATCAGTATGCGGACGTTTTCCCCAACGACATCGAAGGGCTACCTCATCATAGAGAGGTAGACTTTTATATTGACCTATACCCTGGGATATCCCCTATATCGACTCCATCATATTGGATGGCCCTCACCGAGCTTCGATAGCTACGGGTACAGTTGGAGGACTTGCAGGGAAAGGGGTTCATCTGACCCAGTGTTTCACCCTGGGCTTCCCCGGTTTTGTTTTCCAAGAAGGCGGATGATAGCTTGCGACTTTGTGTCGACTATCGTCGCCTGAACCATGTGACAGTGAGGAACAAGTATCCAACACCGAGGATTGATGACCTCTTCGATCAGATCAAGGGAGCATGGTGGTTCTCAAAGATAGACCTCAGGTCAGGCTATCATCAGCTCAGAGTTCGGGATGAGGACGTGAAGAAGACAACCTTCAGGTGTCGGTATGGCCACTATGAGTTCTTTGTTATGCCATTCGGTGTAACCAACACTCCAGCAATGTTCATTTCCCTCATTAATTGGATCTTTCAGCCATACCTCGATCGATTTGTCGTGGTCTTCATCAACGACATTTTGATTTACTCGACCACTGAGGAGGATCATGACTACCACTTTCGGGTTGTACTAGACACACTCCGAGAGTACCAACTTTATGGTAATGTCTTAAAGTACCAGTTTTGGATACGTGAGGTCCACTTCTTGGGACACTTAATCTCTGAGGTGGGAGTTGCGGTGGATCCTGCGAAGATCGAGGTAGTGCCATCTTGGGAGCCACCCAAGAGCATGATAGAGGTACGGAGTATCTTGGGACTAGATGGATACTACTAGAGATTTGTGCCAGACTTCTCCAGAGTTGCGGAACCACTCTCAGCTTTGAAGAAGAAGGGGAAACCCTTTGTGTGGTCAGAAAAATGTCAGTAGAGCTTCTAGGAGCTAAGACAGAGATTGACCAGTGCACCTATCTTGAGGTTGCCTGAGGAGGGAGTAGGGTTTGTAATTTACTGTGATGCATTAGGGACCAAACTCAGACGTGTCCTGATGCAGGAGCGGGCAGTGATCGCCTATGGATCATGTCAGTTGAGGCCGCATGAGCAGAACTACGCTACCCATGACCTGGAGTTAGCAGTAGTGGTCCTTGCTCTGAAGACATGGTGACACTACCTGATGGGCGAGCACTTTAAAGACTTTTCTGACCATCAGAGTCTCAGGTACATATTCCTTATGAAGGACCTGAACCTGAGACAGCAACGATGGCTTGAGTTCTTCCAGGACTATGACTTTATGATAGTCTATACTCATGGGAAAGGGAACGTGGTAGATGATGCTCTCAGCAGGAGGACGGACATTCAGCTACTTGAGGAGGCGACATAGAAACTAGCCTCTTTGCAGATATCCTTCGTGGATAGATATGAAGCAGCCTTCCTTCAATCACTCATAGTCACCCCTCCACTACTACAGTGGGTCAGAGAGGCACTGCGTGGGGATGCTGGCTATGAGACGCGGCGTACACAGATATCCTCAGGATAGGCACCTGATGGTTTCTACTTTAGAGAAGAGCACGACGTCCTTTTCAGAGGACGTACCTTGGTACCAGTTACTTTATGGGAGGAGGTGCTGAGAGAGTTTCACACTTCACCCTTGGCAGCACATCCTGGAGTGGCGAAGATGTACCAGGATCTCAGACGAGAGCACTGGTGTCCAGGCATGAAGAAGGCTGTGGTGGAGTTCGTTTCTCGATGCCTCATCTTCCAGTAGGAGAAGGCAGAGCACCAGGTACCAGCAGGCTTGGTACAACCTTTGGAGGTCCCGGAGTGGAAGTGGGAAAACATATCTATGGACTTCGTTATTGTACTTCCACACACATCCAGAGGTCACGACTCCATTTGGGTGATTGTCGACCGACTCACCAAGTCGGCACACTTCTTACCCATCAGAGAGAAGGGCTCAGTGGAGAGCTTGGGACGACTTTACCTTCAGGAGATTGTGCGGCTTCATGGTGTTCCATCATATATAGTCTCCGATTGACATGCTCGCTTTACTTCCCAACTCTGGAAGGGGTTGCAGGAGGCGTTCGGGACGCAGCTACGTCTGAGCACTGCCTTTCACCCTCAGACGGATTGTCAGATAGAGAGGACCATTCAGAATCTCGAGGACATGCTCCGCGCATGTTTCCTCAACTTTGGTCGCAGCTGGGAAGACCTGCTACCCTTGGTGGAGTTCCCGTACAACAACAATTACCACTCCACCATCAGGATGGCACCATAAGAGGCGTTGTACGGCCGACCTTGCCGATCTCCTTTGTGCTGGACAGACCCTGGGGAGTCAACACTTGTTGGCCCAGTGATGGTCCAGGCAACGACGGAGAAGGTCCAGGTCATCCAGGAGCGGATGAGGACAGCTCAGAGTTGGCAGAAGTCTTATGTCGACAGGAGGCGGAGGCCACTAGAGTTTGAGGATGGCGAACACGTCTTCTTGGGTGTCTCACCTCGACATGGATTGCAGAGATTTGTAAGAGGCGGAAAGTTGTCTCCACGCTTCATCGAACTGTTCTAGGTCCTCAGCAGGATTGGAGAGGTAGCTTATCGCTTGGCTCTACCACCTCAGTTGCACCGGGTACACGACGTCTTCCACGTATCTCAGTTGAGGAGATACGTGCACGACCCGACGCATATCATTGACCATGGGGAGCTAGACGTTGATGATGGGGAGACTTCTACAAAGGTTCTAGTGGAGATCGAGGATCGACAGGAGTGGGTCCTACATGGACGGTCGATTCCTCTTGTGTGCATCAGATGGCAGCATGGGAATCTCCAGGAGAGCACTTGGGAGTGGGGGGCTCAGATGCGTTCTCAGTACCCACATTTGTTTTCCTAGATTATGATGTATTTTTATAGGGACATAAAGCCCTGAGGTGGGAGTAATGTAAAGACCCATAAAATTCAAGGAATATTTTTGAATTAATTTTCTTTGGGATTTTACAAGAATACAGTTTCTGACAGCACTTGATTCCGAGGCCCAGTGTGGACTGGGATGTACTTGGGCTCAGATGTTGGGGGCGAATGAGAATTGATGACTTAGGTATATGTATGGGGATATACCTATGCAGTGTCGGATGTTACTTCATGATTGCATCTTTCCTTTGTGGATTATCCTTTGTGGATTCTGGGTGGCCTTCGGGGGTCTCGGGGTCCCTAGTGAGTAGCTTATACTCACCCCTGCACGAGCTATGCCCGCAATACATTGTGTTGGTTGCAGACGATGGACAACACTGATCGAGGTTGAGGCTTGCGGAGTAGGACAGTAATTGGTGGTGGACCACTGGGCGGGACATACTCGGAGCGGCCAGCTGGACCCGAGGAGTAGTGGAGGCTATCTGTACCCACCCTTAAGGTGGGATTTCTAGTGGACAGCTCGGCGTTGCGGCTTTACTTTTCAGTTGTTGTTTTCCCTTCCAGTTGTACTTTACTTTCAGTTTGGGTTTGTATACTAGCCCACTTACTTTTCCACACTTACTGTTGTATTCATTTTTTACTTAGTGTTTACTTCTAGCTTCATGCTTGCTCTGTGGTTTTTAATTACTTTACAAAGGCAATACCTTCCATTTTTAGCGGGATTTATGCCTTGGTTCTAGTCACTAGCCCCTCGCCTAGGGAAGGCGGTCTTGGGGTAGTCACGACACGGGCCCCGAGGACGGGTCGTCATAGGTCACACCACTTTTAGGGATTAGGGATGGTTTACACACCTCCCAAGGGATTATACATCAATCATCTATAATTTATTACAACTTAAGATGGAACATATGTTGGAATACAAGCCAAGACCTAAACAAAATCATAGTTATAGTTGATTCACAATGTATAGTTTCATGATCATTGATTTCCACATCACCACGCTTCTTCAAAATTATGTTTTTAAAACCAATATAAATATATCTCTAACTTCACTGACAATATTTAGTGATTCATCAGGGAATACAATATTTATTTATAAGATCTTTAATGTGTTCCAAATATATGTTCTCTTCCTATTTTTTATCCCCTTAGAATTCCCTATCTTTAATGATCCTTTAATATTTGGTTATTATTTTTCTAATATTTTAAAAAATGGAAAACTATTATATTAATGAGATAAGTGATATATCAGTAATTAAATATTTCAAGAGTTTACATAATTTTAAGAATTTTATTCCAAATTTCTCAGATTTTAGGTATCCAATTAACCACGAACATGGTGGAAAATTTAAACTTTATATCATCTCTAAATTATAATTAGATTCATCATGCTGCATTTCATTTCCACAATGATCTAGTTATTACCCAATTATCTCCTTCAATAATTGTAAATAATATCTTGTATAAATATTTTATTTACTTTGATCAAACCACTATAAATGTTTTCAAAAAAAAAATATAATAAACAGTCCACTCTGTTTAGATCTAAAATATTCCCTGATAACATTAAATATAGAAACAATATGTCTCCTTAGATAAACATTAATTTCATGGAAATTAACTACTAAATATATATATAACTCATCTTATAAATATTGTTCAAAGGTATATCTATAAATTATGAATCCATATTATATCATTTATATTTATAACAAGTAAAATTTCCTTAAAATATTCCATTTTAATAATACAAACACTTTCCAAAATATCACCATATTATTTCTTAAAAGTATCACCAAGATTTTTTCGAAATCTATTTCATGATTTTTTCCATATAAAAACTCAATGTTTCACACATAAATTGGTCTTCAAAATCCTTTGGATATATTTATTCAACTTACAAAATTTAAGATCTTATAAAAAAACTAAAATATAGGAACATTTAATTATATAAATTCTTCTTAACTTGAAATGGTTGTAGTATGGCCATCATTTTTATGAAATAATTACACTATTCACAAATAAACTCAAAAACTAAGCTCCTTACAAATATGAAATGTTAAAAAAATCAAATATATTAGATATTAGTGATCTTGAAATATGAGAATAATAAAATAAAGTATTGTATTCATTAAATGGTGATATTTTTGGAAATTAAGTTTTTATAACCCACCACAATGGAAGCCATCATTTATTGTGCAAGATCCTTCTTCTACAAAGATAACAATATCCCAATTTCAGAAACATAACGGTGTATTCATGAATGTAATGAAATGATCCTTAGTATAATGTTAATCATTATCCGTTATGATATGATCCATATCCCTCCCATGATTTTGTATCACCAAACATTAATAATGTTCTTATAATAACATAATCCTTACCCATGATCCACATACTTAGGAAAATAATCTTATGTATCAACATGTGGTGTCACTTCTTTTATCTCACAAAAAACTATTATTAATATATCTAACCATGAATTCAAATTTGAAACACATTATTTTATAAAATATAATATTATAGTGTGATTTCTTTTATTTAGTTTTAAGTCCCATAACTTCTTTTGAACACATCTATTTTTCATGATACCAATTCTTCAAAAAACCTATGAAATTCTTTATTATGGTAAAAATTATACCTGGTAATTGAATATAAATCCAACAATGACATCAATTTATAATGGGATGATATCATATACATTTTTTTGTACGGGTATGTCCAGTTTGATATGCATTTGTGTTGTTATTTTATTAAATGAGTAATTTCACTCACTTTTTACATGATAAATGGTTTTGAAAAAAAAATTAAATAAACCTTGTTGATAAATATTATTTAAAAAATATTAAATCTGTATGTTAAATATCATGGATTCATGTTAAATTATATTTCTTTTTCCAATTTTTCTTATACCATGAATGCTAATCACGAGTCAAACCACTGACTATTTTTTAATAAAAAGAAAAATTACAGAAAGAAGGAAAATCACAACAAGGAAAACAACTACAAATCATAGAAATCATCCCCAACACCATATTCTACATGAAAAGTTTTGTCTGATGTAGCTGATTCCCAATCTGATCTTTCATATTGATTCAGAACCATAGCATACTTACTTCTCAGACTCAGCTTTTCCAATGATAGAAACGTCGTGGGAGATAGCATTACCTTCTTCACACCACAAACATCCCTTGAATAATTCCCACTCTTAGCAGATGATCTGGTGGTAACAGGGTCCGGTAGGCAGGAGTAATCTTTTCTCAGTCGCCTTTTTGCTGGAGCATTCATACCACCTTTAAATGCAGTCAGTTTATTCTTTTCACTTTGAACAATACCACTATAGGATATTCTGGAAACATCATTAATGTTCTCTTTGTCACTATCAGATACAATTCCCCATTTCCCAATGTTGTGAATATGACCAAAATTTTGACATCCATCAGTTCCTCCAATCATCATACCCTCTAAAGCAGAAAAACAACCTCCTCCCGCCGACTGTGATTGCACATCAATTGGGTTGAGGAATTGAAGGGGAAGTTCATTGACACAATTTTCAAAGGAACACTTTCCAAGAGGGTCCTCAGTCATTACGGGCTAGTAATAAGGGAAAATCTGCAAATTTTCAGACTCATGCCATTGCACATATTCCTCTGTAAGATGATTCCTCCCGGTCAACAATAACTCCAACTGATTATGAGTGACAACAGAAGACACCTGTAGTCGGCCATTTCCATTAACCGCATGCAGGGGCCATTTCATGCCCCCAAGATCCGATTTCAGAGTTTCAAACACTTTCTTCACAGAGGGATTCAATGCAGGTGGAACTGCCTTCATCACCACTGTAAATCTGTAATTTGTGCAGTCTCACCTTCCGCAGCCGGATAATCCTGCCCATCAACCTTCATTCCATGCTCAAAAGAAATCATAGTTCCAGAGCCACTAGGTCCTAAAACCACTGCTTGCGAAAGTCCATTCATTACGATGGTAAAACCCATTCATATCATATATGATAGAAGAATGATTTGATTCCCACCTTTGGTAAAATGTACTTCATTCAAATAATTACTAGAAAATTATTTGTCAAATTTTTTATAATAAGCAAATTTTTTGTAAAATTGAATTTAGTTAATTAATTTATTATAGTAAAAACCTTTTATAAGGTTTTTAAAGGAAACATTTTCATGGATGAAAAAGATTTTAGACCAAAGAGGAAATACAAATAACTATTCTTAAAAACTATTTCCAAATAATTTGATATAAAAAATAAAGGAGGATAAAAGGAAAACATGAAAATACAAGAAATATCTATAGGATAATAAAAAAATGGATTTAAAGGATTAGTATTATAAAATTTTCCTCAATGAAACTTTATCACAAATAGTCTCAAAAGGAAATGAGATTATAACATAAATCCATTATTTCAATGTTAATCTCTGAATCAGAATATCATAAAAGTGATATCATTAAGTGGTTTTTTAATAAATATAATTTCAACCAAAATAATAATAAAATAAATTCATGGTATGTTTATAAACAAAAAAAAACATGTACTGGATATAAAATAAAACTCAATGAATTAAAAGTGAGAAATGAAATCCTCTAACCTCAAGCCTCATATTTATTCCTACACATTCAAAGATCCGTTACAGTAAATATATATTTTTTGTACATATATTATATAAACATATTAATTCACAAATAACTATGAGCCATTCCATTATTATTTTTAATTATTCTATTACAAACAATTCTTCCTCAAAGTGGACATTTGAGTGAAAATTGGTCTCGTTTCCAAGTATGTTTCATTAGATCGTTCTAGTACTTGCACCTTGGACATAGTTTTATAATATCTAAAATAATAATAATTAAATAATTACAATATATTTTATCTTTATATAAATGTTTATAAACTTTCATAAAACTTTGTGATGAAATTTGAATTATATCACTCTGTGGAGATCATACTAGTACGTACACACGAGTGATGTTTTCATATTTAATTAGATGAAATGAAGCAAATTTAACTTACAATTAAAAATTATTTAATCCTTAATATATCATAAATATTAATTAAATGTGTCATTATATCCATTCATGTAAATTAGAAATGAAAAATAAATCACATAGCTTCAAGAAGGTGGAAGTCCACATGTATGTATGAAATAGGATATCTCTTTCCAATGGATTGGAAAGTAAGATGGTAGATAAGTTATTATAATAATAGAATAATTACTATTTGAGAAGTATCATATATGAAAATTAAATCCATCATAATTACCAACCATGAATGGTGTTTATAAGAAGTAAAATACATTGGTTTTTGAAGAAATACTTCACACATAAAAATTAATAATTATTTTGTTTCCCATTTAACGAAAAAACAGATAAATAATGATATTATATCAACACAACAACATAATATAATATGGGAGATAAAGATTTTATTATATTTAAATGGTTATAATAGAATTGAAGGAGGTATAAAAATAAGTAATATGAACTTTCTCAATCAAGATGCTAACCTCATCTTTAAAGAACCTCAATTCGCTTGCCCCTTAAGACTTCTAGGTTGATATTTGGATGAGACATGTTACTCTAAGTAGTGGAGATATATTTTTTTGAGGTTATTTGGATAGGTAGTATTTTATCTATATGGATCAAGGATTGTGAGGAATAAAGGTGGTGTGGTGTAAAAATATAAGATATGAGAGGGGCACCCTTGGAATTATTTAAAGTATTAAATTGATATAAATTAATTTTAATGTTCTTGTGGAAAATTTTATATATTTATATGATAGAATGTGGATGATTTTAAACCGTTTCATACAATAAAAATAAATAATTTTACCTGATATTTTAACATTTATCTCTTTGTTTTAACCCCTAATTAACCCCGTTCAAGATTACCGTAACAACATTGTATATTACACATTAGTGGAAAAAAAGATATAATATAAGGAATAATGACTCATAAGTGGTAAATTGTAAATACGAAATACCATATCCCATTAAAATTTCCAAATATAATATTTTAATGATATATAAATTAATTAATAAAATATTATTTAATCATAATATACCGATAATTAAATTTTCAAAACTATTCACATAGTTATCTTTAATGAATTATTCGGAAATTAATGTTGTTAGAATATTAAATTTTAAAAACCACTAAAAATTATATTTTTCTACAAAATTCTTAGAACACCATAACTCACAAAAAATAATTTCACCATTTATGTAGTTAAAGTACTTTACTTGATAATTCTATTTCTTATACAAGTACTTTCCAGAGGTTAAGTATGCATTTATGGTAATTATTTTGTTACGAAAAATTGAAAATAAAAAAAATCCTATAATATTTATTAATCATCAATATAATCTATTTTAATATTTCATAGCATATTTTTATCTTGGTCATAAAATATTATAATTATTTAAATCAGAAAAATTTAATTTTAAATTTTTTTTACTTTAAATATTAAAAAGATCTCAATGAAAAAACAATGGTTCAGAAATAAAATATTTTCAAGTATTCATAGGTTTTATTAGAATTTAAATCATTAAATGAAATATTTGAAATTTTATGGATTATTTTTAGTCCTTATTATTTAATTTTAACCTTGTTTATCACATTTTATCCTTTTTCTGAGGGGCTATATCTTACAACTGTTTTTATTCATTATGAAAAATATTAATTTTAAATTTTTCAAAAATTTGGAAAAGTTTATTCAGAACATATACTAAATTTATTTAAATTAGGTTTCCATAATAGGATGAAGTTAATTTTGAAATAAAACCATAATATGCAATGGAAAAGAGTTTCCCAAAAAAATAAATATATGTATAAAATGTTTTTATAATAAAATAATGAATAGTGTTGATTAAAATGATGTTAATTAGATTATTTAAATCAATAATCACTAATAAAATATAAAAAAATAAAAAAATTTAATTTTTAGATACCAAAATGTAAAAGAAAATTTTCTATAAAATCAATAATTTTTACTATTCATAGAAAATTTATTCTTTTTAGAAAAATACCAAAAATTCCTATTATAATAATTTTGATAATATGAATTCAATAATTATATAATTTTTATAAAATAAGACTTCAAAATTATTCATAATTTCATTATAATATCAATGGGAAAATGTAATAAAATCCATTTTTGAAAAAAAAGTATTTTTGAAGTATAACATGGATTTACTAAAAAGTCGATTCTTATTTAAAAAATAGTAATAAATACATTTGTTTTATAAGGAAACATTATATATATATAT
Organism: Viscum album; assembly: GCA_963277665.1. Taxonomy (NCBI): domain Eukaryota; kingdom Viridiplantae; phylum Streptophyta; class Magnoliopsida; order Santalales; family Viscaceae; genus Viscum; species Viscum album. Next base: position 225,085,379 of record OY728163.1, read on the forward strand.
ATATATATTAATTTATTTATTTCAATTCATACTCCCCAATTCAATGGGTAGTTCAAAATGATCAAATTTAAATAACAATATTTCATGGCCATTTAAGCTTGGTTTTTCATGTCATATAAACTGTTGAACATTGTATTATTTTTAAAATCATGTGGTATTGCAACCTTTAAGGATGATCCTAAATATAAGGGATTTTCACTACTGTGATAATTTTCTAATTTTATTTGAATACAATCAGGTAATTAAAAAAAACCATATATTATATTTTGTTTATGAAGTTGAGTGAGGTGAGATTAAAAACCCTTTAAATAACATTATTCAGATGAATCTATAATTATTTTCATATATTCTATGTTTAAAAAATAAGTATTAATGTTGCTGAAAAAATAAATTATCATATATAACAAATATATTCTAAATGTATTATACTTACATAAATCATTTCCTAATGTTTAACCCATCATATTGTTGTAAGAGTGAATGGACTAGAGCCCACTTGAGCATACCTTTAAATTATCACAGAATGAATTTAGTTGGAGATATAAATGGATTACTCTTACCATAAATGTGTTATTATTTCTTTACAATCTAGATACATTGTAACTGTATTATATTACAAATCAAATTAAAAGGTTATAACACTTCCCCACTATAATGTGAACCCCATGATGCTATGATAATAGTCTTAAAAATTACTATACTATAGATGAATTAAAATTCTGTTAAATTGATATGTTTAGATAAAAAAATTATAGGGATCGTTAACATTGAGCATTCTTTAGATGATTTTCACACTTGGTGATCTGATGTAACGGGGATCATGGGTACAACCCCGCCAATAGAAACACTCATGATAATGTGTATTGGTCTCTTTTCTTGAGATCATTACAAATTGGTAACATCCAACCATGTTAATTAATTATAAAAATGTGATATTTTATTTTTTGGGATGGTATCACGTATCTATTGCATTAATAGTGGAATATAATTTTTTAAAGGATAAAGAAAAGTCATTTCATTTTTGAGTATATGATAAGAAATTATTTACCAAATCCATGGACCTAGTTTAAAAAATAAATTTTACATAGTATATTTATATAAAGATAAATAAATAAAAAAGTTTATGATACTATATATGTATCTTACTTTATAATATATCAAGAGGTACAAAGATTATATTAAAAAATAGGTATAAATTATAAATTTTCAGAACATGTTATTATCTATATAAATATTTATTTCCCATAATGTGGTTCTGGATATCACTCCTAGTTTATGAGTGAGACACATTACAATTGAGATAAGGGCCTGGAGGGTTACATAAAATTGGTAACTTGAATTTACACCAATTAGAGTAAATTAGATTCTAGGATGAGGTGGTAACCGAGTTTATAAGTTGGTGAACATATGAGTATGAATGACCACAAGTAAATGAATTAATAAATTTAATTTTCTATTATTATAATTTATAATAATGTGAATTGAATTCTTTTCTCAAAGTATTTACATGTTTTTTATGTTTAAATAAGTGAATATGAGAAAAAAGTTTTTGAATAAAAATTATTTTCTAGAGTTTTATGAGAAATATATTTGGGGAATGATTAAAGTTAAAGGTTACTATTTCATCAAACAGAATATTAGAGTTTTATATTTCTGTAATGAAAATTTCAAGTCATTTATGACTTGTTGAATATGTTTTATGTGTCATGATTGATAAAAAATATAATTTATGATCCATCAGGGACATATGAAAAAATTTAAAACATAAACCTATAATTTTAAACACAATTTAGGCTTATTAATAGTGATATATTTAATTTTCATGATTAAGAGTCGTCCTAAGTCTGCTCTTTATTTTTGAAACATAACAAATTAATAATGAAAATATCATATCTATATCACCATATCTGATTGATTATGTGTTCATAAATTGGTTACCCATTCATCATAAAACACTTACACCACTCGTTCAAGAATATAAGAGTCTATTATTGATGAAATGGGGCCTATTATTCATGTATGGATGATCTAGAGTTTACCTTTGTTGGATCCTTCGAGCTAGGATGATCTAGTTATTAGAGGAGCATGTAAAGATAACATAACATCACTAAGGTATCATTCCAATTAATTATATTATATTATTTCTTTATACTCAATTAAATCATAGATGGTATATTTGGCATTATGTTACTAATAATCTATCTATTATGTTACAACAAAGATCTATTGAATTTAATTAGAAATACCTATATCATAATTTTTCATTGTGCCTTAATTATTTGAATTTGAATTTAATCATTCATACACTGTTTTGATTCATAATTTAAACTAAATATTCTTATATTAGGGAATAGGAATACATTATAGCCCCAATATATTAAATTTTGTTTCAATAAGATGTTAAAAAGATGAGATATAGTAATATGATGTATGATAATAAAAAACAAAGAGAGGGATGATGTTAGAGCGTGTGGTGAGTGTGGGATGGGATGTGTTGGGCACATTTTATCATAATAATAATAATTTTTTTAATTAGTTATTGTAACCCACTACCACCGCCCCCACCAACTATTTATCAGGTGTGGGGGTGGGACCAACCATATGAGATTCAAACATTAAGGCATGGTTGATATATTTTGTAAAATCATTTCCAACCCCATAAAATTTTAAATCAAGTACTTATGATCAATAATACAGAAAAAGTCTATCAATTAGTAGAAAAAATTAAGATAGATTAATGTTTAGGATGATGTGGCCCAAATGTTTTTGGGTCTGTGAATGTCTAGGTATGATTGATCATAAGTAAATTATTTTTTTTCTCATGAGGAGGCTTTATACGAAGTTTATATAATATCACTATTTCAAATTTTTTCGATTAAATTAAAATAATTAAATTGGTGATTGAAAAGAGTTAAAAAAATATAAATGAAACAAAATCATAGTTTATTTGGAAGTTAAACTATGTAATTAGAAGTAGAAAATTTGGACAAGATATAGAAATCAGATTTAGAGGAGCAGCTATGAAACAAATCTCAACCCTTAGACACTACCTTCATCATTTTATATAAATTTTACCTAATAAAAATACTCAATATATACTTCAATATCTATAATTGTACACTTAAATTTGCTTAAAACCATATCGAGAACTGAAATATGGGTGTTTATTCTCACATGAAAGTGATTTAACAACATGGAGACCAACTCAAAATCAAAACTAATTGAAAATATTATTCACAAGGTAAAACCATACCGAAGAAGTTCATACAAAAAGAAAAACCATTTTACATATATAAATTTAAAATAAATCCAAAATAAAGTAAAACAAAAGTAAAATGAAAAGAGAGAAAGAACATATTCTATTAGGAAAATGTATTATTGAATAATTCAAAGAGTTTATATTTAAGTGTAAAGAACTAAAAAGGGATAACACCTATGATCTAAACAACCCATCGCTACATTAATTTTACTCCAAAATGGATATGTTATCTCCTATATAAATTATATTATTAGAATGATCCTCTTATGAAAATAGGTTGTCTTATTACCCTTGACTGGAAGTGGAGTAATATTATCTAACTGAAAAGGTGAGGTAAATTCCACCTATTAACTATCATTTGATAGGTAGATCTATTATGGATAAGTAAATGGAAAAATAAATGAAAATTTACTTTATAGAATTTTTTACCTTTTATTTTCTTCATTTAACCTTCAAATATTATATTCTTTAGACATGTGTATCTAAATTTATGATTCTTTTAGGTGGGAAAACATTTCTTAACAAAGAGATTGTTTAACATTCTCTAATTTGACTAAAAAATCAATAGCCTTTATAAACTAATTTTTATCATAAATTTAATTTTAGTCATCTATGTAAAGAATATTTCATTTACAATTAGAATAACCTTAATTTATGTTGTGTAGCTTAAGAAATTCCCAATTTACTGAGGGGTGGTAAATTATGTTTTCCAAAATGGTTTCCATGTAGCATTAATTATTTAGGCCATATAAAACTGAAATTAACTATTGATCCAATTAAAATAAATGAATCCCAGTACACATATAATCCTAAAAAAACAATTTCATCTTTTGAATAAATTTTAAAAATGATATGAAATAAATATAATATTTTTAAAAACAAGTAAAAATACTCATCCATTTTCAAATTAATAATAATAATTCACTAAAAATAAAATAATTATAGAATTCAGATCAAATTGAAAAATCGGTTGCAATTAAATCATTTAAAAACAAATTAAAGACAGTGAAACATCATAATCTATAAATCTCCTCAAACATATCATTTTCACTCTAGGAAAAGTAAACATAAAAAAGTATCTGAAAGCATATTCAAAACACCTGACCACGATATTCACCAATTTAACACAAAAATACATAATTTCTCATACCACTTCAAAAAATATTATTTTAAATTCTCTATTTAGTTCATTCAATTTATTATCACTTTATTTCTCCTCCAATAAACACAAATCACAATCATTACCTAAATTTTCCCTCATCAAACAAGTATGTATATTAACTAAGTCATCTCACATGTAAATACCAGAAATAGTCACTATAAGCATTAGGAATTCCTATATCTCCTCCCAATATATGTCAAGAACTTATTATTATCATGATGACCAATTAGGGTTTTTATGAGTATTAGAGTTTATAGGTTTTAGATGTCAAAATTATCTAAGGTGCAATAAGGACATTTAGTTTTTTTATAAACAAAAATGTATGAATCTAGTTTTTCCAGAGGAATGGATATCATCTACAATCAACTCAATTAAAAATAAATATCGAATATCTTGAAACATTTATCAAATTTTTACAATATTCATCACTTATGTTTCATAAATTGTTCTGCTGAACTACCTTCATAGATTTGAATTATATTTATATTTAAGAAATCTGTTTAGATTTTATTTTGGAAGGAAGTGAAAATTATTTTTAGTTCTAAATGGATAGTGTGATTTTAACCCTTTTAATAAATGATAAAAAATGTTTTTAAACTCAAAAATATTAATTTATTTCTTTTTAGTTTTTATATTTTTTTTATCAAAATAGGTTATTTTTTAAGCATTTATTTTAGAAAATTTTGTCAAATTAATAAAAATAATAATTTTTTATCTGTAAAACCATCTCTCTAGCCTTTTATTTTCCTCCAAAATTACAAAACAAAATCGAATCGTATCAGAAGTGGGATTACCTAACACATATGTTCATTATATCATTAATTTGTTTTACTACCCATGTATATTGGTTTGGGAATGGTGTTTTGTAATGTTTATAACTAGTAGGTCATTTGTAGAAACTTAGAGATCAAAATATTAAATTCATAGGGAAAACTAGAATTAAAATGTACAATATGAGAAATGTGAATTTTAAAATCCAAATAAATGACCGAATAATTTAAAACATATGTATCCCAATACCTCATGTTTTTTAAAAATAACTCATATTCTTATTAATGAATCATGATCTAGTTTTTTCATTAAGTGAGGTAAATGAAAAAAATATCTCAAAAATGTTCATAATACTCGTAATATGGTGATTTTAAACATTAATACATAGATTTGTGGAATGATACTAAAACATTAGATTCCATTTTAGGAATGTATCAAATTTTTTAAGTTGAAACAAATTCATTTTAATAATTTATTTAATGTTTTATTAAAAATTTAAAATTTTTTACTTATTCATATTGATTTGGAAAAATTAAATGATAATAATTCAATCTCATAAGTTTTATAAAGGAGAAAAATATGAAATAAAATCACAATATTTTGATGAAAAAATGAGGTTTTTTACAAGGCAATAGAAAACAAATAAAATTAATATAAAAACACTCAAAATCCCAATCTATCATGGATGTCCCCCACACTTATGCGGTATAATGAAAAAATTGTTTATAGTTTATATGAGATATAGAAATAAATCATATAAGTTGTGACATAAATAAGTGGAAATTATATACAAAAGAATTTTTATTTGAGTATAACAATTTGTGAGAAGTCTCTTGAATATCTACAAACTGAACCCCTATATGAAAAATAAGAAACAAAAAAATTAACCTTTACTTTAAAACTAAGAAAAAAAAGAAATTGTGATGAAAAATGATTCTTGGTTTGAAACCCCATGTCAGTCCTATATTTTATGATATCCACACCTTTATTGTAGAAATGTATTATCTATAGTCTAATTTTGGGTTTGATTTGGTTATCATGAACCATTTCCCTAGTATTGTTCAATTTTATTAGCTTATAAAATCCCCCATTGAAAATATTATTCAGGTTATATTGCATGAATTTATTTTTCTCTTTTTGTTTAGGAAGAGGGAAAAAATGAAAGGATATATCCATGAAAGTTTTCCTTTAGAAATTAAATATATTTGTTACTAAAATATAATTCCAAGATGAGGTTTATCTTCAATTCCATCGTAAAAATGATATCTTATTTGATAAAAACCTCAGTACCACCATCCTCATGTAAAAAAGTGTAAAACGCAATCATACACTCTATTTATTTTAATTTCATCCAATAAATCCTCAAAATTTTATAAATGTTTCAACTCAAAAAATAGACCGAAAATATTCATAACGAGAAGATGCTAAAAATTTACAATTAATACAACTTGAAAACAGTGGATCAAAATTTTGTTGTTATCAACATGTTTTCTTAGGTTATAGATTTTTTTGGATTATATACTAATTTTATTGAATTTTGGAATTAGCTAGGGTTTTTTAATTTCTCTTTAAAGATGACTAAATTAAGTGTATATTATTCATTGGATAAATGTTTAGAAAAGGGTTCTAATTTTATAAATTAAAAAATTAGGGTTTTATATGTAATATTATTTTAAACAAAATATGACAAACAATTTCAAAAGTCTATTGGTTTTCTAAACCCATAATTATGTAAAATTCAGAGATGGTTTATTCATTTTAATTTTAATATAATATTCCAAAATATATTCAATTTACCCAAAAAATATCCTCAATATCAAAATAGGGTGGGGAAAAGTTTTTTCCGGAACATTCTTTTTGAGTGACCAACTCATTTAAATACTTTAATAATATAGATAAAATTTCTTTTTATCACTTCTTGAGTAATGTAGGATTATTTTTGGGTCTTATTATATACATTTTTGAGGAATTGTACTAAACTCCTAAAATTATTAACAATGAAACCCAATATCGGAATAGTCGATGTGATTTTTTTTAAAAAAAGTTCAAAATTAGTTATTATAATCCTTATGAGGAAAAGAAAAAATAAAATAATACTATAACCCTACTCTTTCCGTATTTTTAATTGATAATGTTTATTCATTAACATGACGTCATTTAATAATTAAGCTCATATGAATTCCATACAACGTAGAATATGGTGTGGTCTCATGAGGAGGTTGTATGATATGTTTACATATTATAATTTTATATTTTGTTTTTATTAAATGTTAATGTTAAATGTGGGTATTTATAAGTTTTAGACAATGTAAATAAATAAAAAATTCTTTGTTTATTTGGAAAATAATTGTATAAATTTAAATTTTTTTTTGGAAATAATAGAGAAATTAGATTAAAAGTAATAGCTTTAGAAAAACATCAACTCCTAGTTAGTCTGTTAATCATTTCTATAAATGTTTAAAAATTAAATTAATCACCATATATTAAAATAGATAAATGTAAATAACTATATTTCCTTACACTATATTAGTAATTTATATAAAGGTTGTGATCATATTATTAAAGTGATTTAACTTATTAGATACCCAATCATAATCAAACCTAATTGAAATTACTTTTATCAAGGTAAAGAACTCACCCAATATGATAAAACAATAAGAATAACCATTTAAAATTATGAAATTAGAAATAAATTAAAAAAAAGCTAAAATTGAAATGAAGAGTGGAAAATTACTTCTTAAATCAGGAACAAATATTCGAGAATAATTCTAAATTTGATTACAATAAGAAGTGCAGAACCCTAAATGGGGAAATCATCAGATCATTATTCTCCCCAACCACATGGAGGTTGTTCCTACATGGCTATTTAAACCCCTTATATAAATCTTCTTCTATAACATATCCTGATACCAATATTACTTGTTCCAAACATTTATTAGAATTGGAGTCACATATTTCACTAAAGAATATATCCTTATAAATTTGGCTTAATTTTTTCTAGGTAAATTTATGAACATTGGAGAGTGGTCTTATTAAAATATGTTGACCTATTTTTTTATCAGGAACCACAAAAAATATCAACATCTTTTGATTGTCAGAGCAAAAATTATTATTTTCTATTTGGAAAATAGTTAATAAAAATGAGTCTTTTTAGATCCCTTTATTTCAATATATTAATTTATTGAAATAATGAATAAATATTTCATTAAAATTTAATTTTCAAGAGGAAATAAAAATACTCTTTCATTTCTAGTTGAAACTACCTCAATTAAAGTTACATAACCTGAGAAATAATTTCTCAATATTTATTAGTGATGAAACTTTTATTTCCAAAATATATAGTTAATAAATAATTATTAAAAATATAGAATTATTACATCTGCAAAATATTGTCCAAAATTTAAAAAAATGAAAATGATTAATTCAACTCAAATTGACATATTTTTTATATATTATATAATTCAAGAACACATGATTGATATTAAAAGATAATTCATTATCAGTGGGTGGATATAATACTACACAAATGGTTCCTCATGGGTGCTAAACTTCCTCTACATAACCTAGAATCCTGCTAGGTTAGTTAGACACAAGCTAGGTTGGGCATGGCCTTGTAAAATCCTATAAAACCATCATTTCCAGCCGAGACCCAATATGATTATGAAAAATTCATAAAATACCAATAATTGTTTAAATATAAGTAATTTGACAATTTTTTTCAAGAGTATTTATACATATCAAATGAGGATTAATTTCTTTTAATGATACATTAGTTCTTTAGAAATAAATTCTAGAAAAATTATTACTTATATATTTATTTTATTGAAATTTCATTGCATCTACTAGGACCATAAAAAACGACCAAGAATGCATGTTTGATTTATATATTTTATAATTTTAATTATCACTATATGGTATATTTTAGAATAAATAAGTGTTGAATAATTTTTATACATTATGTGAATCATTTCCCTATCTATTAATTATATAATGTAACGCATTTCTACTTTTAAAATAAAAATTATGTTCCCCCATCAGGAGATACCTTCTACATTATGGGAGTATACATTTTATAGAATTGGGGTCTTCATGATGACATAATATTTTTTGAAAACCCTCATAAATCTAAATAATTAAAAACATAAGGGAGAAGCAGGAGCACAAAATATCAAGTTAGTATCTGACTCATGGAGTTTCCATAGGGTTTTTATTAATCCAACAACCAATGGATGGATAAAAGAAAGGATTTATACTGATTATTATGTTATTATTTATTTATTTTTAACATTATGGGTTAATTATTTATTATGATAATGGGAATATGATATACAATCACAAAGGATAGTTAACAAGAAAGAATATATAAAAATGAATAAATGTGAAATGGATGATTTCTATTTTTACATGGTTAATCAGTTTGAAAGGTATAACATAGATTAATTATTAATAATGATAAATAGAACCATATATCATTTGTAGTGGAAATAAATACTGGGAAAAATATATCTAGGCTCTATATTAGTGTTTTTAGAGTTATTTGGATTGATCAAAAATTCAGATAACTACATTCTAGTTTGGTTGGTGTTGCAGAAGAAAATGAAATTTAGGTGGTTCAACTTTCTTGTGGTTTCAAAATTATTAGGACTCAAAATTGGGATATTGTTTTATCAAAAGAAAAAAATATTAATACATAGAATCTTCTCTATAAAGACAAAAAATGCAGTTTGTAGAACAAAAAGGAGTTTACAGACAGAAAATGAGGTTCATGGACAATAAAGGAGTTAATTTTTTTATGGGTGTTTGTGGGGAGTTAAGCATATTTCTAAGGACTCTTCTCTTTACAAATTTTATAGTGTACTACTTGAACCAAATAGAAAAATAAATTCAAGGTAGGATCATTTTTCGTTGGAGGATTATTGTTCAGTGGAGGATCATCATTTTCAGATAGGGGTGTTTATTTAAGGCCACCAAAAAGGATAATGTTTCTCTGTAGACTGAATAGAAAGTTCACAGTGAATGTTTTTCCACACTAGACATGTCAATAATTATTATTTATGTGTTTTGTTTATTTATTTTCCTACATAAATATGCCTAATAATATCATTAAGGAAGAGATAATTTCATTTGAGAATATCAACATTGTAAGAATTCAGGCAATTCAAAATTTGGTTTCGAGAGAGGATTTCGTGAATGTGAATAGTTTCATGAGGGATGATTCCATGACGTATACGAGTTTTACAATGAAGAAATTATATGAAGAATACAGTTCATTAAATGGGTCTGTTGGGCTTATTAGCTTCAAAATAAAAAGTGTTTCGTGAAGTGCAGGAGATCTGTGAAGCATCAGAAGTTCAAGAGGCATCAAACATCCACAAGATAGAGGTAGTATATGAAGAAATTATTGTTTTCAAAGAACTCACATCACATAGTTCAAGGTAGTTCATAAAGGATGATGGTCAGTCCATGGGGGGTGAAATGAAGTTTGTGATGGGATTAAAACAGTTTCTAAAAGGAATATATGCAAATTAATAGTACATGGAAATGTTTATTTAATCTATAGGGTGAAAAAAGACTTCATGGAACACTCATATATTTGTGAAACAATTATTAGGTGATTCAAAACAACAAGATATTATTCTGGAGAAGTAGTGAGTGTACATAAGTTATGAGAGTAGTAAGTTTTCAAATTTTGATTGGTTGTAATCCTGGAGGGATAGTGAGTAATCTACCAACATTGTAAGGACAATGAGCGTGGACATAAAATTTATCTATCCAATTTTTTTTGGATTTGATCATTAGTGGGTTTGGTATATAGTCACATTGTCATTGTATGATCCTCAGATAAAGCCTGGTGAGGGTGGATCAAGTAAAATTACCATGTCTCATGAATGATTTCATTTCTAATCAAACATTTATACAGGAAAGGGAGAGAATAATTTTTTTTTTAATAATGAAATAAAATCCTAAGAGGTAGTTATTTCAATATATTTTACCTTCATTAAACCCCCTCTTACGGTATACTAGATAATTAGGCTAACAATAAAGATAAAATATGATATGACCTAACCCATCAAGTCTCTGCCAAGGCCCAAAGTAAGATGAGTGCTCCACCCCATGCCTACCTCAAATAGATCATTGTATTATGACTATAACGATGTTGGAATAACTCATATGGGATGAATTATCCAAATATAATCATGCTGAAAATGAAAAATGTATAGATTAATATATAATAACCCTATATTAGAAAAAATAATCATTTATATCATAACGTAAATATGACACCTTCTAAACATCAAAATAAAAAAACAAATACATTTCTTGAAACGAAGTTAAATATTCAAGTTCCAATTAACATGAAATATTGATAGACCATAGAAAACTATAAAAAGAAAACCCATGTCACACCATCTATTGAAATGATCACCATTAGAAATAGCCTACAAAAATACCCACTATATTTTAGGTCTACTATTTATGCATCCACCTATTCCACCTTCAAAATTTGAATAATTATAGTAGTTAAAAATGTGTTAGAAAAAAAACCTATATAGCACTGAGTATAAAAATTCTCATATAGAAGAATAAAAACATAAATTATAATTGAATAATCCTATCTTAAAAAACTTTATAATTTTCGATATTGTATAATATAAAATTCAACTAGGAATAAAGTTTCATCTCGGTCTTAAAAACTCTTCTACATAGATATAGTATATCAAAGGGGACTTATCACTCCAAAAATATCACAAGATGGAAATAACCCAAAATAAAAAACATATAAAACTTCTTTAAATTCTATAAAATCTCTTTATACAAGTAATATGGGAACCATATATTAAAAAGATTTTCATGTTAGTTGAGTTTGTATTTACCATATTGGTGGTTCCATAAAAAATAATATAAAATGTGAAACAATTGAGGGGGTTATGTAATACATTATTTTGGTACTCATATCCCATCATAAATGGGGATTAACCATTCTCTCAAGTCTATGGAAAACTACACCCTAGTACCGATGTGCCTCTAGGGGTCACAGACCCAAAATAATATCTAAAAATCCCTCCAAAACCTCTTGATCATACCTTTAATTCTAATGAAAAGTTTCATCCCTTAACAACATAGAAAAACTTCTTAGTAATGAGAAAACATACTCTACTATTTTTTTATTAAAAAATGATTAAAATGGACTATTCATTTTCCAAATTTGAACTTTTGGACAAGGAAATATTAAAAACATAAAAAAATAATCTTGTACATGACATGTACATCTGTACACATGTCTTGTGAGCCGCGGTTAGTATCTAGTCCTCAAATAATGGTGTGTATTCATGTTGGGTAAACATACATGGTGTTTATTATAATGATACATGATGTTTGGGACCTAGGATTTTTATGATCATGTACTGCAGTGGAATCCCAAGACATGTCTCCATAACCCATGATGTATTTTCGATCCTACCTGATGAGGAGAGATGTGGGTTATACACTCTCTTACTTGAGTACATGGATATGTGTGTGGTTCAATAAACCTGTAATGTGACAATATTCATAGATCATTTGAAATTTATCAACATACATAAACTATTTTGATGACTGCAAGTACAAAACATAATGAGTTATGCCATCAAAAAATGTGTGATCATGGAATATAGGTCTAAAATATTTTAAAATAACCAATTCGAACTACATATGTCATAATGCCTTCCACATGAGTCTATCCTCTACATCTAACAAATTCCAATAAACCCAAGGGTTATAATTGAGCCTCACCAAATTCCTCTTCCAAAATTCAATTGTCATCACTGTTTTCACACCAAAACAGCCCTTTTATACCACTATTTCCCTATAAAACCATCCTAAAATCCAACTCTAAGAGTCCTATAACAATATTTTATAATCATCATATGAAATAATTGATTCACCTTCCCCATTTCTATAGCTTTATATTACTCAACACCCATTATTGTTTCCTCTATCACCTCCTCTATTATCCATAACCGAACTAATGACAATTACAATGGAGAATGGAGAACATTTATAATGAAGGTAGAATATTTAGGGTAATAAGGGGAAGAAAATATGGAAAATTATTTATAGTAAATACTTTTTTATTCATTTATCATTTGTTAATAATGTTTTGTTATTTCAATCAAAATTATATTATTTTATTAAAAATGGAAAACCAATGATGTTAATTTTTTCATTCACAATTAATTCAAAAAATAATTATCAAAATTACAAGGCTTGATAATAATTTCTTTATGAAATTAAAAATATCATGGAAAGAGGAATGTGTCATAATATTTCAACAAATTAATGTCAGTAATCAAAACTACGATTGTTAATTCTTGAATAAATATTAAAAAATATCATGATCAATAATACTAAAATTATAAGCATGTTATTTATATGAGATGAAAAATAATTCAAGGATTAGAATAGATATTTTATTCCAATTAAGAACAAGTCAATGAAAAACTGTTTTATTCTATAACTTATTGAATTTATGTCTAATTTTAAATTATATAGCTTGGAGCTACAATAATTATTGATGCTTATAAAAATAATGATATGGTTCTTTAATAATACTCCCAGATTTGGAATTTTTAAATGATATATGTCTAACATGAAAAGAGGTTAAAAACATATTTATATAATAGTATTATGTTTAAGGTTTTACAATGGGGAAATATTTTAATTAATCCTTAAAATTGGATTACACTAGTGCAAAAAGTCAATGAATATTGACACATAAACATGGTAAAATCTCTACTTCCAAAAAATAGTACAGAGTCATTTTTTTCAAACATGCTTCATTTATAAAATGTTAAATATCCACATACATATGGGAAAATGTAATATTTCAAAATATTATATATTTTCAAAATTACATTGTGATTTATCAAATATATAAAATTATAATGATCTTAATAAACATAATTAAAAATATTCAAATGTATAAATTAATAAATTTTGGACACCACAGTCTCTATAATTTCAAGGATTTTTTCCAAAAAATCCCAAATCATTTATATAGGTAAGGATACTAAGATTTTCTCACATTCTCATTCTCCAATTATCATTAGAAAAGATTCTCGAATTCTAGATGATGCATAATAATGGAATCACATTTTAATAAATATCAAAAAATAATTGAATTCCACATTGATGAAGATAACAAGGAAATGATGGTAAATGGAAATATTCTAAAAGGGAATATGATTGGTTAGGAGGTTCTTAGTCTTCACGGTGTTAGCATAAAACTCTATAATGGGTGTGTAAATCCTTTATGACGAAGCTTCTCATTACATGGTGAAATAATAATGTATTTATAGATTCAAAATATCAAGGAGTTCAGTCAACCATGAAAATAATGACTTGGATATACTTTATGACAACAAATTATCTTTAACGATGGGTATCCCTTGGTGCCTACAAGATGAAAATCTTTCTTGACCGCATGATGTCTTTGTAAACACATATTATCTCTACAGTAAGGTGTCAATTTGTTAAGGTGAGGTAGTTATCCTTATCAGATGCATAAATACAGATACCAAAATTCCATATGTTATCACATTTTCTTCGAAGGAGAGTATAAATTATTTCCTATATATACCCAACACACACTTGAAAAAATGTAGAAATATATATATGGATATAGGATAACCTAAATATTAGATAGAACATACATCAAGGATACTATTTTACCCATGGCAAACATATCTAGAAGAATCATTTGATTTGTTTAGTATATCCTTTCCATAATAATTTTATGAAAACCTATTTAGGAAAGTCACTAAGTTTAATCCATAGTGATAGAGAATGAGAATCCTGATATAAATTTGTAATAAAATTACACCTTCATAATTTCCTCACAATATTCCCCTTGTAAATTCAATTGTGAAGGGATATAATGAGTTTCAATCATTTAGAACTTCTCAAAAAAATTCTTTCATGTGCAGTATCATTAAAAAATAAATTTTGTTTAATATCTTCACTTATATAAAAAATAATTTTATATGAAATTTTAAATCCTAAAGTAAAATTTTTGACCAATTTATAACCCTGAAAAAACATGAAATATTTTACCTATGGTTGTTCATTTTTAAAAGAAACCCTAAGATGAGTAACCATGAATTGTTTTCATACCTTTCCCCACTCAGGTAATCTAACTTGGTTGGATAGATCCAAATGACTACATCAACTTCATTTTTCTAGGGTTTGGTCCTAGAAATATTATTTAATCAAGGAATCCTCCATGGCCTCCTGATATATATGATTAGGATATGAACATCAATGTACACACAATCAATCATGAACTCCTTTTATAATGTGTATTTCTTGGTTTTAATCCCTAATTTATCTGACCCTCATGGTTTTTATAATATTTTATTTCATTGATAATGAGGGCCTATATGATACTGATATCAGTGTAAATTCCACTACATCATAATTTTCATCCTGAAAAACTCTAAAATGAATACTATAAAATTTAATTATCCTATCAAGTTTCCTTTTTTTACTCAATGAAATGGATACCAATATGCAGTCTATGTATCAGCAGTAAAACCAAATCATATCCTAATTAACATCCTCATATATTTGGACCACTCAACAGTACATCCATTTGTGTCCATCTGAGCTGGTGTAATATCAAAAAACTACATTCACCCGAGTTATCTCGTAGGTTGAACTAGTACTCATTAGGCCATAATCCCTGTGTAATTCAATACTAAGTGGGATATATTCCCATTAATATTATTCACATTTTTTGGCCATATTATATCTGAATACAATATTCACTAGTCCATATTCATTGTGAGTCACATCCTCACAATGATATATTGATTTCGAATCAACCAAACATTTTCTATATAATTTTTAATGAACTTTATGAATCCAAATGGATCAATCATTCATAAGTCTCGTACTAGACATTAAAAGACACCATTTAACTATCTATCATATTTTAATGAATTTAAACTAAAAATATTATCGTCCATTCCGCTATATATAAAATAGACCAGAATAGATCATAAGTAGGTGTCCTTGAAAATGAACTTCACTTAGTCAAAGATTCATGAACATCAAAGTAAGCACATTTTTCTCTATTGTGTGGACTTAAAATGTATGTTTCATTCCATTAAATGGAAACGAACATGGAAGAATATAATTTTCTTTTATAGAGAAACATAGAAATCTCCTTTCATGGGACTAATATTTATTCCACAACACCTAACTCCTCCTTGGATGAAGATAAGATGGATAAAACATAGTCACATGGATTTAAACCATCGTGTAATCACTTGTAAAAAAAATAAAAAAATATAATATACATTAAAATGTTTATATCGATGCATGATTTCAACCAATCACTTTCATGGTGGTAACCATTTTTTTAACATCATTAGTAAGTATCCATGAACACATATCAAATATTTAAAGGGTCCCAAGATAGACATAAAAACTATAAAGGGAGATAGTATCACATCTTAATTACTAATGAATAACAAAATATTTCACTAGTATATCCCAGCAACTTCCTTACATTAGGAATTAGGATTTCATCAACTCGAGATGTGAGAGCATTAGGGTTCATGATAAATAGATTGTTAAACCTATAATAAATCATTCACCAATGAAAAATATTGATTTACCATCATTTTTATTATGATAAATCACTAATGGGGTTCTTCTTTGTAGTTATTTTCCTTTAGGACTCCCTTCTATCCAAATGATTTCATTACATGTTCCATTAAAATCCTTAAACATTGGACTAGCCGGTGAAAATTATGTGGAACCTCAAGGAAATGTAAAATACTTATCCATAAAATATTTTTATGCCTCAAACATCAAAAGGTACATAGATTTAACACCCAATGATTTTGTGAAATATGATTTTCAAAAGAATTTAATATTTTCGATATTTTATCTTACAAACTAAACCAAGTTTAAAGGTCACATAAAATTATATTGAAATATTATTATTTAATATGACAATTATAACCCTACCATTGGAATAGAGTGTATGAATAATATTAACCAAATTAAACAAAATATTGTGTATATATGTAGATAAAATATATTTTTATGACTAATTAATTAAAATTTAAAATATAATTTATCTAAAAATAAATGAAAACTTTTTGTAAAAAAACTGTTTTTTTACAAAATAGTGAATTTTACATAAATAAATTAAGAGTTTAAATTTTGGTAAATTATTTTAATTAAACATTAATTTTATACATTCAATCAAATGTTTAAAATTCATCTTATGTGGTTTATAGACAATATATAAGAATAAATTCAATTCTGTTCTTAAAAACTATATTTTTTAAAAATAATTTTTCTGACCTATTGAACATTTATTTTTAAAAATAATTTATCAAATTTTAGAAACCTTATTTGAAATATTAAGTTATATTTTTTAATTCAAAATTCCAAAATAATCTTATGGTGATTTTCTTTAGAAGTATTTGAGAAGTCCTGTTTATTTATGAATAGTAAAAAATGTGGGTTTTTATTATCAGTTGTGATTTATATTAAATATTTTAAAAACATAAAAATTATTTTTAGATTATTTTAAAAGAAAACAGAGTTTAATAATATATCTATTAATATAATTTTATTTATTTTCATATTTTTTTAATGAATTTTGATATAAAAACTTTTAATTTTTTTTGAATGTTTTTCTTTGAAAACCGACTTTGTCATCACATCTGCAGGATATATTTTAAATTAAAAATTTATATTTATATAAATGAAATTTGTAAAAATTTATTAAATATTTGGTAAAAGAATGATTTATATTATATTATAAGATCAAATTATTGTTTTACTATAATTACTAGAAAACATAGTAAAAATTATTAACCACAGTTAAAGTAAATATAGTTTTATCATGGGGTTAAACTAAAATGAGAAGGGTTAAAAATGACCAATTTTTTTTTTAAAAAACTTTTTATGGAAATATTACTTTCTTATATCTTAAAAGTTCAATACGAATCCTTCTTAGAGCCTTTTCCCCTTTGAATATGTGAAAATACAATTTTCTTTTTAAATTTATTGGCATACCACTCACCTCACTTATAAAAGGTCACCCCTATCCTATACAAATCACACATATTTTTTGTTTTGGACATTACCTAACATAATTAATTACTTAAGTATCTCCTATAATCATAGAAGTCATATTCTTCTTAGATATTCAACCTATAAATCCTTTTGGTGCAAGAAAAAAAAGAAGTTGTCAGAAGAAGAGATAATGTCCCTAACATAGCATTTTATTTTATTTCTTCCTCCGCATAGTTCAATTATTATTAAAACATGATCATATTATAATTTAATTATCTTACATATAATGATATAATTCTATATTTATTTGATAAATATAATAAGTCTCAACTTCTATCAAATGGTTTATGAAATCAACATTCATTTGTGCAGCAGACTACCTCCTCACGAACTGATTCTATTTTCTTTCCATCACCACATAACAAAACCGGATATAATGATGGATTTATTATTTATATATGATATTTATGAAATTATTAGTATTTCTAAACATGGTATCACATGTTCCTTATTACTTTAAATTATGTCGTAATATTATAACATCATTCATTTCTATGACAGACTATCTCCTCGTGAAGAGATGCAATTCTTACACTATTTAAATGAAAGGTAATGAAGATGGGAATAATGAATATATGTAATATATACGACATGGATATTATTTTTAAGGGAAAATATTATTTTCCATTCTTTATTTATCTACTTTAGGTAAATGGAAACAACATTCATGCATACGTATGACCTGCCATCTCCAAGAATGATGTATTTCATTTTGAATCTCTATCTTTTATGGATCACTATAAAAAAATTTATAATGGATATATATGATATTTAAATTATTTTAAAAATTATTTATATAATGTAACCATGATAAAATTAATAGTAAAAAAATAAAAAATCAAAGTATACATGAAAAACAAATTAGTTATTTCCCGAAACATGATGTTCACATAAAATATTAAATAAAAGGGGAATATAACATTATAAATAAATCATAAATGTCGTCATATATATTTTTTTATGTGATATATATAATATACTTATATATATATTACATATTATTTTCAAAATTTAATGATGGAATTCGAGACTTTTGGTAAGGGATTTCCATTTCACTTTTATTTTCTATGAGACACATGCCATATTCACCATTTATTTCATTTATGTGGTATATATACTACCCATGAATTTATTTTATGACAATATTCATGGATATTATTTTAAATTTGCATATTAATTTTATGATATTATATTCATGGGGATTAAATAAATAAAATTTCAAATGTCGTAATAGTTTTATGAAACAATATCAACATTTACAATGTTTTTTTATGTTTTTTCTTCTCATGATGAAATATTATGATCCATCTCTTAAGAAAATCCTGAAATTTAATATGAATTATTTTTTCAATAGAATACATTTTTTCCCTTCATTTTACTCTATTTATATACTCTAGAGTATAAAATAATGTTTTTCAAAGAAACCTGACTTTATTTATCTTTTCAGTAGAAAATCTATTTTCTTCTAAAATCTTGTTTTCCAGAAGAGTTTGAATTTCATTTTCAAATCCTAAAACTGATTTGTTAAAGAAATTTCTTACAGATATTTGATTTTTTTTAAATTTTTGGATAGAAATATTCATGTAATTTCCAAAATAATTCACATTTTAATTTCAAGAAAATGTTAATGGAATATTTTTAAATGATTTTATTATGAATGATATATTCTATCATCATGACAAAATAATTTACTTAAATATTTCTTTATAAGTTTCAATGATTATCATCAAATAAAATGAATTCCAAAATGTTTTTTGAATTTTTGGTTTTTAATTTTTTTAATGGAAATGATGTTTTCCAAAACAAATGATTTAAATGTTTTTAAAGATTCCTTTATAAGTTTATAGGATATTTTCAAAGAAAAAGATTTTGAAATTTTTTATGTTTTAATTTGTTTTTCAAAGTGGGAAGACTATTTTACTCAAGAAATGTTCCATGTATCCACCCAAATTAATTTCTATCTATGGAGACATCCTTAAATATTAATTATAATTTAAATGAGATTATATTGAATGATACCATCCATAGTCTGTCACTGGATGGTTAATGTTTATATTGATGGAATTTTTATGGGACCCAAATATTTTTAATGGGAATTTCTATGATGAATTTCTGAAATATTTAAGAAACATATTTTCCTTCCATGAGTTATCATGTGATGATATGATTATGTTTTATTGATATTGTGGAACATATATGTATGATTAATATTATGATATAGGTGGGAACTATATCTCACTCCAGTGCATTGGTTAAAGATTTATATTCATGAGATAACATTGAGAAATAAGTAAATGGGCCTGGTCCGCTTTATAAAATGGGTGATTTTTTATCCACTCGGGGAAACATATGAATCATGATCCATTAAGGGAAATAGTTACATCACAATACACATTGGAAATAGGTCAAACGTCCTAGTTAAAGATTTATATTCATGAGATAACATTGAGAAATAAGTAAATGGGCCTGGTTCGCTTTATAAAATGGGTGATTTTTGATCCACTCGGGGAAACAAATGTATCATGATCCATTATGGGAAACAGTTACAACCCAATACACAGTGGAAATAGGTCAAAAGTCCTGATCTAGTATGATTATATTCATGTTAGTTAACCTTGGCTTATAAAATGGTTTTTTATATTTATGATGCTTTCACACATTTAGGATATGAGAATATGTTTTATGATTTATTTATAATGATTTATTTATAATGATTTATCATTATTGTATCCCTTTTTTTCAAAAATTATAATGGTTTGTATCAATATTTATGATCTGTGATAACTTAGGTATGAACATTTGAAGATATTATAATGATCACATACCCTTATTATTGTCTTATAGTTTAATGTAATCATATTTTGATAACTCATATGTTTAGCCTTATTGAGTAAATGATATCACCCTATCTTATATTTTCTTACCTAGGTTATAATTAATGGTTTAGGTAAGGTATTTATAAGAGTAATACA
The DNA here is from genome assembly GCA_963277665.1 of Viscum album. Lineage (NCBI taxonomy): Eukaryota > Viridiplantae > Streptophyta > Magnoliopsida > Santalales > Viscaceae > Viscum > Viscum album. The sequence goes on from OY728163.1 coordinate 225,106,680, forward strand.
ATAAGATAAGATCATTTTTAGATAAATTGAATATATTTAAAGAAAAAGGAAGATAGTGTTTCTATTATTAAAAGATACCAAAACATTGTGGTCTTCGGGCGTGGGTTTATGAATTTTATTGAATATTCATCTAAAAAGATGAGATATTTATATACAAAAATTCTTGTTCTATATAGTTAGTATTAGAATAATGTTTAGTTAACCACTGGAAAAAATGAAAAAATATTATAATGATCCATTGGGATATTTATAAGTATATGTCTAGGGGTTTCTATAGAGATAAGTCTAAGGATGATTCAAATTATAGGAAAATATCATGGACATTTGTTAAATGATATAGTAAGTGATTTACAAGAAATTGCCTCACTATATAGGTAGTAAAGGTGTATGTGCCTCTATAATAGAGGTTCCAAGGGATAATAACTCCAAAAAAGAGAGCATGTGTTTATGTTGATTATCTTCTAGTGAATGGAAATGAGTCTTTCATCGCACATAGTTTGACACTGCCAGGAGATATGATTTGGAAATTTGCAAAGTCATTATGAACCACCATGAATGATTTAAAAAATAACCATGAATGAACTAAGATAAATGTACGGTTTCATAGATTAAAATTCAATTATCATGATTTATGCATCTTATAAGTGATTAATATTTACCATGTGGTTCTATAATGTTATTATTGTCACTCTCACTATGCTGTTTGGTTTTATTCAATGACAGGAACAAGAAAAAACTAGATTATTGTTAAATGTGGTAGAAAATGTGTCGATGAGAAACCAAGTGATTTGACAAATAGAGTAAATGATATTATTATTATTTATAATCCTTTATAACAATATATGATTAATATATTGACCATTTACCAAATTTTGGACTCACCAAATAATAGAAGGATAGTGTTCGTTGAGTGTTTGTGTGGTGGGGACCATAAAATAATGAAGATCCAGTTTCTTATTTGTCCTGAATGTGGAAAGAATCACACATATAGATGTCTTGTAGGAATGGTAAGATTTTTTGGGGGTTTAAAATATGTTTAAAAGTCAAGTAAGTATAGTGGAAGAATGAAAAACTAATCTAAAATGGATGATAATTATGGTATCCCAAAGATATCATCAATGGCTGAATTATTCAATTGTGTAAAGTATAAGAATTAGGAAAACTGATGTCATATGGGGAAATATCATGTATAGGTTCTAAAAGGTGGTTTGAGTAATGGTTATAAAGATGATTATGAAGAGAACACAAATGAAATATGATTGTTATGGGTGATTATAATAGTATTTTTTATAAAAAACCTGAGAAGCATGATTATAGAGATGATTATGAATGTTAATACACGATATACATTTCATATTATAAGAAATATTTATTGTGTAATGATATAATGAATCCTAGTTAATGGTTTTAGAAGGATGTGAGATAATTAAAGTGTTTATATATTTGAATAAATAATTATGTTTTATAAATAATGTTATATATAAATATTGTTTAGTATAAGTTTTTCATTAAGGATTTTAAAAAATAATTTGAATTGTAATGATGAACTATAAAACTGATTTAATAGAAAGGTGATATTCCGATTAAGGGAACACAACCTTTAATATGTTCTTGATTTTGGAAAAAGAGTGTCTAGTTTCAATAAATATATGATTGATATGATTGAATTAAAGTAGAAAATATTGATGACCATAGAACCAATTGATTATTAATGAAAATATTTGTTTATGTTATCATTGATAGAGTTTAAAACATATTAGGAGTTTTGAAATATATTCAATAATAAGTGGTTTTATTCTAGGAATTAGTATGTATGTATGTTTTCATTACAGGTTTATGGTAATTATGATTTTTACCATGATGTAATAAAATATATGCCTAAGGTATTCACATATTTTCTATGGAACAAAATGGGGCTACTATATGTTCTTTGGCGGATTAATGATAAGAAATTTAGAGACCATTTTTTATAAATTTTTAATTTTGGAATGGTTATAAGGTTAACCATTTTTTAAATGGTTTAAGATAAATATTTCATGAGGTTTTAGAGATTAATGTATCATTTAACCATATGAAAATTTATGCATATATTTTTCTAAGAATTTTTCTTTTGATAAAAAATTATAAAAAATGAATAAATTATTATTATTTTTTATTTCTTATATTGTTCTCCAAACATGAAAAATTAACCTCTTACTTTAAGAGATGAAGTTAAAATTGGTTAAGGAACAACAAAAGGATGAGACAGTTATTATGAAATATAATTAAATATACTAAGTATATATTCTCATAACAATTCCCCAACATTAAAAAAGTATCTTGAAATAAAATTTTGTCGTATTATTATCATTTTTTATGATATCACTGAATTATTTACACTTATTTTGTTTATGGATTTGTTGTCATTAACATTATGAATACAATGTTCTCTATTAATCCTCCTCTGTATATGAGAGTTAGTTTTCTCTTCCATGTTGATGATTTCAATTCACACCTATGTTCCCATTTTTGCAAACCTAATATCTTTTATTATATATGACTTTCACATATCCCATTATAAATTTTCACGAGGTAGTTTGATTAACATGTTTTACGATGTGTGTTTCCAGAAATTGGATTTTCAAATGTTAAACCATTTATATTTAATAACAAGTTCAAATTGGGGGGATAATATATAAGGGGCGTAGAGTGTAACTCACCAATATTCTATGAAATATATTTTTAAAATGTATTTAATCTTTTTTTTAAAGACCCTAAAATTATATATAATATTTTTTAAAATTATTTGTGGTTATTATGAGTCTGTGAAAATTGATGGTGCTTGATTCTGAGGCCCGGTGTGCCTGGAATGGATTTATGAACTTTTATATGGTACATTCAGTAAATGTGCAGGAAACATTCTCTAACTTTTGAATCAGTTCTATGAATTGAAATCTGAGGGAACCTTTGAACTCACAGTATCAGGATTCACTAATGGGAGGCTTAACTTCGACTATAGTAGGTCGGGTAAAAATGTCAGTTTTTGCAACCTTTAAAGAAATAATAAAATAATATAAAAATTGTTATTTTAATTTCTAACCTCTTGTTGAGTGGAGGTGGTAGAACCAAAGGGTCATGAAGCCATTTAATGGCTTGAAACATCAGCTTATAACCACACCATTGAGAGATTAAGAGGTTCATTCATTAATGAACCTCATTAATCTATCAATGTGTTAGCATCCTTTCCCCATCTATTTAATTGAGGCATAGGATTGGGTTTTTTTCCGTGGATATGAGGAACCTATGAAGAATTACCACGACATCTTCCACCGACAAAGAATGGAAGCTTCGACAACAATGATCTAGGATTGGCGAATATCGATGGCTTCATCAAGCATGAATTATTCTTCCACAACTACAACGTCACCTCTAATTACATTGTAGGGGTTATTTATTTCTAAATTAAAGAAAATTGTTTCTTTTTCTCTTTCTTGAAGAATGATGAATCAAAAAAGTTCTGAACGAGATTGAATTTATCTTTGTGATAAATTTTTTGTTAACTGCTAGATATAATGGTACGTAGTGGGTGCAGGTCAAACGAACAAGGCATGGACCATCTGCCACTTCGTTAGTTGTCTCGTTCTTCAGGTATGAATTTCAAATAATAGTGGGAAGATGAATCTGAGAGCCACTTAGTGACAACAATATCCCAGGAGGCCCGTATGCATTTTTAGAAGGGAAAACAGACCACCAGAGCTCACCGGGTGGCCTAGGGAAGATCAGTCAGTGCGGCGACTACCAGAGAAGGTGTCTGCAGGTGCTAGCTCTCCATGGAAGAGGGAAGTGCCGTAAGGCACCACAGCGAACCAGGTGACGCTGGTTTTCGGTTCGCCACATTGAGAGAAGGGAGGTGCACCATCACACGCCACAGGTAAAGGCCATGGATTCGAAACTACGATGGATAGGGATTCACTCCCTACGTGTCCAGCTGATAGCAAGGTGGTTCCACATGGTTCTGTCAGTTGAAGAGATAAATGGCTCTTTTAGCGATTTGGGAAGGAGGGGCTGCACGGCCCCTCACATGGGTCACGCCCAACTGGTGGAACAGGCCAGTCCACAACCCAGCAGGCCGAGCCCGCCACGGTCTAGCTAGTTTGGGTTGAGCTTGCTTCGACCCTGGGTGAACCCAGAATGGGTCGGGTCTGCCGATGGCAGGCAGGCCAGGGCAGTTCGACCAGGTCGGACCAGACCCAAACCCTCTTCGACCCATATACGCTTAAAACGTCGTATCTTACAAACCAGAAGCCCATTTGACAATATTTCTACTACGTTGGAATCCTTGGGATAAGAAGGCCATTTTGAAATACTCTACCTATGTTTTGGAGAACTTTGGAGTATGCTTGGTTGGATCGTACCCGAATCCAACCGAGACCTCGACACTAAAATGCATATAACTCTTAGACCGGGCTTTCGATTGACGCACCCTCTGAACTTTGACTTCGATATCAGCGAACGAAAACCCTGATTGAGTGTGTTTTGGAAATAGTTTCCTTTTAATCTCTTTAGATTCATCTCACCAGGTATAAATTTTTGACCGTGGCAAACCAGTTTCTTTTTAAGATGTCAGCGCGTATACAACCAGCCAAGATTCTTAAGAGAGTACCCAATGATGGCCCACCGAGTGATGAGGCTTTGGTGTGGGGCCCTCTTACTTGGTTTAATCTTTTGAGTGTTATTATAGCACCACCACCACATAGAGGGTAGTTGTTTGAACCATCCGCACTGGAAGAATGTGCTTGCTGACTAAGCACACTGCACGAGTTCCAGAGGAAGACGCCTCTGTGGTTTCGAGCTGAGACAGATCCCCAGGAAACTGAGGACTGGCTGGAGACTATGGAACATGTTTTTTACTTAGTTGAGATTCCATCAGATCAGATGGTGATGCTGGCTTCTATCCTCTTCTAGGGAACAATATAGAGATGGTGGAGTCTAATGATCTAGACGTATGAGGAGGAGACACTCACCTGGTTGAACTTCGAGTCCCTCTTTAGGGAGGAGTTCTTACCAGGGAATTTATGCTCATTGTATATCCAAGAGATGCTATACTAACAGCAGGGAAGCCTATCCATGGACGAGTACTCAACGAGATTCCCTGACCTCACACGCTACTCCACCGACATGGTACGAGACCCATTCTTCAGGGACCCGACCTTTGACTTTAGTCTCTAGTGGGAGATTAGAGCAACGATGATATCCCTAAATATATCATTGCTGGATGGAGTGATAAAGTGAGAATTACTGGTGGAGAGATTTTCATCTGAGAAAGAAGTGCCAATGAGAGCCAAAATTGGATGACAGGTAGTCGAGTCATCTACAATAGGCAGTAGTCATATGATGCTGTGGTTCAACAGGTCCAAAAATTTCGGTGGAAGACCCCGGGACGTAGGGTCAGAGCTGCGGACCTCACAAGGAATAGGAGGTCTTCTGAGTACTAATGCTTGTTACTCTAGTGGTGGAAAGGGACACGTGGATTATGACTATCTGACTCCTCGGATAGATGATCAGCAGATGATGGAGGAATTTCTGAGGAAGTGGCCGAGGTTCGAGCGAGGGGTTCCATAGAACAATGGACGTGGCAGAGGATTAGGTAGTGCAGTAGGTGGTGGAAGACACTTTTAGATTCTACCATGACCACCCCCAGGTGGTCCACCCCAACCACATGGAGTAGGTGGATAAGGGATATCTCTACTTCAGGTGGTGGAGGCCTATGAACACGATGCTCTAGAGATGATTAGGGGTACGATCTGTGTCTATTCCACCCTAGCTGGAGTTCTTATAGACCTAGCTACTAGTCACTCTTTTATTTCCATTACACTCATATAAATCTCAGAGATTCGGATAGAGCCATTTGCTCGATCCCCATGATTAGAGACTCCTACGAGAGAAGATTCGACAATTGCACATTGGTGCAGACAGTGTGAGCTCACTCTAGGAGGCGAGATCTTCAATTGAGATCTCCTAGTAGTAGTGTCGAGGCCTTATGACGTCATCATGGGTATGGAATGGTTATCCACATTCCATGCTCAGATCGAATGTTTTAGGCTCAAAGTGTAGTGTGTCCATGAGCATGGGACCAGGTTTTCCTTCGCCAAGAATAAGGGAACCTTTGCATCCCCTAATATACTTACTCAGAGGAGGGTGCAGCTGATCACTCATTAGTTGGATGACCTTACCCTCAGAGTAGTTTACATGAGGATTCCATGTTTTCTTGTAATGATGGACCAATATACTAATGTATTTCTTGATGATGTTTCCGGACTACCACCACATAGAGAGGTAGACTTCCATATAAACATATACCCTGAGATGGCACCGATATCTATGCCAACATATCATATGGCCCATGCAGAGCATCGTGAGTTTCATGTAAAATTGGATGTCTTATAGGGGAAGGGGTTTATATGGCCAAGTGTTTCTCCACAGGCATCCCCGATTTTGTTTTCCAAGAAGTCATATGGGAGTCTAAGGCTTTGTGTTGATTATCGGTGCCTTAACTAGGTGATTGTTAAGAAAAGTATCCACTCCCGTTGATTGATGATCTCTTTGAAAAACTAAAGGGTGATCCATGGTTTTTGAAGATAGACGTCAGATCAGGCTATCACAATCTCATGGTACAGGATGAGGACGTGCCGAATACAGACTCTAGTTGTTGGTATGTCCATTATGAGTTATTGGTGATGCCCTTAGGCGTGACCAACACTCCGTCAGTGTTCATGGGGATCATGAACATTATCTTCTAGATTTACCTCGATCACTTCGTGGTGGTCTTCATTGATGACATCTTAACATACTCGACATTGGATGAGGATCATGCCACACGCCAATAAATAGTTTTGGATACACTCTGAGAGAACCAGCTTTATGGAATGATCCCAAACTACCAGTTCAGAATATGGGAAGTCCACTTCTTGGGGAACATTATCTCGGAGGACGGAGTTGCAGTGGATCGAATGAATATAGAGGCACTGCTTTCTTGGTAGCGACCCAGGAGCGTGACCTAGGTGCAGAGTTTCCCGGTATTGACTGAGTACATCCGGAGATTCATACCTGAATTTTCCAGAGTTGAGACACCCATGTCAGCTTTGAAAAAGAAGGGAAATCCCTTTCTGTGGACGAAGAGATACCAGTAGAGTTATCAGGAGCTGAGGAAGTGACTCATGAGTGTCCCCATCTTTAGGATACTAGTAGACGGTGTTGGGTTTGTAGTATACTATGATGCATCCGGAACTGGTTTAGGTTGTGTCTTTATTTAGGAGTGAGCGGTGATCACATAAGGGTCACTACAGTTAAGACATCACAAAAAAACTACGATACCCATGAACTGCAGTTAGAAGAAATGGTATTTTCATTGAAGATGTGGTGACACTACTTTATGGTTGAAAGTTTTATAGTCGACTCTGATCACAAGAGTCTCTGGTATATCTTCTCACAGATGGACCTAATTATGATATAGAGTCAATGGCTAGAGTTCCTCCAGGACTACATCTTTGAGATAATCCTCATCCTAGGAAGGGGAACGTAGTAGAAGACAGACTCTGTAAGAGTTATACCTTACAATTGTTGATTTAAGTGACAGAGAAACTATATGTGTTGCAGTTATCCTTTGTGGATAGTGATGGAGAATCTTACCTCTAGTATACGACAGTTACTCCCACACTCCATCAGAGAGTCACGAAGGTACTACTTTGGGATGTAGACTGCGAGGCCCAACGTGCTCAGAAATCCTCATGATAGGATCATGTTAAATTTTCTAAAGGTGAGGATCACATCATCCTCTTCATAGGATGCACCATGGTACCAGTGATGTTACGAGAGGAGGTGTTGAGGGTGTTCTACACATCCCCTTTGGCAGTACATACTATAGTGAATAAGATATACCAGGACCTTCGATGTCAGTGCTGGTGGCCAGGTATATATAAAGAAATGGCGGAGTTCATATCACGATGCCTCACTAGTCAACATGTAAAGGCTGAGCATCAAGTAATAGCATGATTAAATCATCCACAAGAGGTTTGATATTGGAAGTGGGATGATAAATCCATCAAATTCATGATGGGGCTACCACGTATGTCTAGGGTCCATGATTCCATCTCGATGATCATTGACCAACTCACCAAGTCGGCCCACTTCTTACCCATCTGAGAGCAGGGATCAGTAGAGGGATTGCGAAACCATTACGTGAAAGAGATTATATGGTTTCACAGGGTTACATCGGTGATCATCTTAGATCACGATGCACATTTTACATCCCACTTGTAGAAGGGGTTGGAGAAGGTGTTCGGTAATCAGCTTCACTTGAGAACCACATTTCCTCATCTGAAATATGGTTAGATGGAGTGGACCATATAGTCACTCGGGGACATGCTTCATGCTTGTGTCCTCAATTTTGGCCATAGTTGGGAGGACCAACTGCCATTGGTGGAGATTTAATACAAAAATAGTTGTCACTCCACCATCGGGATGGAACCATTTGAGGCCCTCTATGGGTGACCTTGAAGATCACCACTATTCAAGACAGACCTAGGGGAGTCATAACATATGAGTCCAGAGTTGGTAAAAGCTTCCACAGAAAAGCTACAGATCATCTAGGAGATGATAAAGGCTGCACAAAGCTGGCAGAAGTCTTATGCCGACAAGAGATGAATACCCTTAGAGTTTGAGGAGGAAGAACATGTCTTCCTACTGTTCTCACCCCGACAAGGATTACGAAGGGTTGGCTGTGACATCGACCTATCTCTGGTTTGTTGGAAATTTTCCAGATCCTCAGTAGAGTAGGCGTGGGGGAATACCACCTAGCTCTTCCCCCACATATGCACTGAGTGGATAACATTTTTTATGTGTCACATCTGCGGAGGTAGAGATAGAGGATTGAAAAGAGCATGTCTCTGTGGGCAGTCAATTCTTCTAGTCTGAGTTCTTTGGAAGCATGAGAATCTTTAAGGGAGCACATGTCATCATGATGCTCAAATACATGCACAGTACTCCAATTTACCCTAGTTTATTGATTGCTTTTAGGGTAAAAAATCCTTAAGGTGGGGAGAATTTAAAGACCCAGAAATTCCATATAATTGTTTTTAAATTATTTTGAGTTATTACAAGTCTTCAAAAATTGACAATGCTTGATTCTAAGGCCTGGTGTTCCAGAAATATATTTTTGAACTATTTTTATGGTACATTTAGTAAACGTACATGCGGTGTTTTATAACCTATGAACTGATGATTAGAATAGAAATATGAGGGCACCGTTGAACTCACTACATTAGGATTCTCTTAAGGGAGGGTTAACTTTGACTGCAGTAGGTCAGGTGAAATTTTTTGTTATTATAACTTTTAAGGAAATATTAAAATAATATAAAATTGTTATTTTATTTTCCAACCTCTTGTAGAGTGGCAATGATGGGACCAATGGTTTTTCATGTAATTTAATGTCTTGAATCTTCAATTGGAAACCACACCATTAAGAGATTAAGAGGCACATACATTAATGAACATCATTTGTCTCTTATTGTATTGACGTCCTTTCACCCTCTATTTAATTAGGGATTGGGTTGGGATTTTTGGAACAGCTGTGAGGAACCTTTGGAGAAGTACCATGAAATCTTCCATCAACGAAGAATGAAATATCGGATGACCATGATCTAGGATTGACGAACGCTGACATGTTCATCAAGCGTGGATTCTTATTCCACAATTGCAACATCACCTCCAATTGCGAAGTAGGGGTTGTTTATTTATAAATTCATTATAATTGTTTCTTTTCCATGATATTAAATCATGATGAATCATCGATGTTCTGAAAGAGATTGAATTTATCTTTGTTGTAAATTGGTTACTCACCGCTTGATATAATGCTAACACGGAGGATGCATGCCAAATGAATAAGGCCCGGACCCTCTGCTGCTTCAGTAATTGTCTCATTCTATGGGAAAAAATTTCCAATCAGAGTGGAAGGAAGAATCCAGGAGCCACGTAGTGACGACGATATCCCGGAAGGCACATAGGTACTTTTGGAATGGAAAACAGACCACTAGAGATCACCCGGTGGCCCGAGGTAGACCCGTCAGTGCTGTCGACCGGCACTGGAGGGCAAAAGTGGTGGCCGACAGAAGCTTCCCATGGGAGGGGGCAGCGATACATAGAATAATGGAAAACCAGGGGTATCCGGCTTTTGGCCGGCCACGTGGGTGGAAGGGAGATGTGCCGTCGCGTGCAATATGGGGAGGTTGTGGCATCGAAGCCGTGGAAGAGGGGAACTAGTGCCCTGCAGGTCTCGTGGACAATGAGGTAGCACCACGTGGTGACATTGCTTGAAGAGATAAACGAATCTTTGAGCCATTCGAGAAAAAGTGGCCACGAAACTGCTCGTGTGGGTCATGCCCAGAAGGCAGTCCAGGCCGGTCCGCTTCCTAGCGGGCCGAGCCCGCCACGGCCCAACCCAACAGGTTTGGGCTCGGCCGGTCCACAGACTAGCCACTTCAGTCTAGGCTGGGTCAGACCCGGGCTGGTTTGGTTCGACTCGAACTGATTCGGGTCGGCCCAGGATAGGTATGTCGGGTCAGTCTGACCTGGTTGGATAGAACCCAGACCCTCTTCAGCCCATATACACTTAAAAGGACATATCTTACAAACCTAACGTCCATTTGAAGACCCGTCTATGGAGTTCGAATCCTTGGGGAGAGATGGTCATTTTTAGATAATACACGTGTGTTTTGGAGGATGTTGGAGTATGACCTGGTTTGATCGTACCTGAATCCATCCAGACCCGCAACACTTAAATGCCCATAACTCTTAGATCAGGCGTCCGATTGACACACCGTGTATTGCGTTGGAAACCTTATGAAACAACGAATCATTATGTTACTTATTCATGGGAATTTGTGTTGATTAAATTAAAACTTCTAGCTAGAGGAGGAGATCCTACCAGAATCAAGTGTACTATGTACGGGAATCCAGTGGATGGATGAGATGTGAAGAATGAATAGCGTTCCTATGTTGATCAACACCAAGAGATCCTTTGTGGATCAGCACCTAGTGATCCTGTGTGGATCATCACTTAGAGATTCTGTGTGAATTACCACCTAGCCATCCAGTTTGGATCACCACCTAGCAATCCTGTGTGGATTTGCACCTAGCAATCCTGTGTGGATCTGCAATGAGCGATCCTATATCGATCTGTACCTAGCGATCCTGTTTGGATCAGTATCTAGTAGTCCTATGTGGATCAGCACCGAGCAATCCTGTGTGGATAAACAAAAGAACCCTTGACAAAATTAGATGAACTAGTTTTACGAATAATCATCTGTACTTAATTTATACATGGTGTTAGACGAGCCTTTTTCTTTTTTGCTTTGTGATAGAGATCATGCTATGTGGTTTTCCATTGTGGAAATCTAAGAGTCCCTGAGGGGTTTTAGGGTCCCTATTGGATATTGTTATACTCACCCCTACAAGGGATTCTCACGAACCATGTTGTGTCTTATGCAGATGACAAGCAGCTCCACTGAGACTATAGGAGCTAGGACCAGGTGGTACACAGAGGTGACTGGTTGATGTGGAGAGTTATGGAGGCAACATGTACCTACCCTTCATGTAGTATATTTTGTGGATGATCTCATGATTTTTTTTCTATTTTCTGTTGTAGTTTTGTCTTTTCAATTGGTCTTGTATTTTGACCCCTTTAATTTCAGTACTTACTATTACACTTAGTTGTGGTTATAATTTGTGGTTGTACCTTCCTTTTATATTGTGTTTTACTTTTTCGTAATGTACCCTTCCCGTGTGTTCGTACAGGTTTAAAGGAAATGCATTCCCATTTTAGGGATACACCTTTCTGGTACTAGTCACCAACCGCTAGCCTATGGAAGGCGGGCTTGGGGTAGCCACGACATAGTCCACGGGGGACGGCTCAAGACATTTTTTATATTCTTTTTTATACACACCACTGAATTTAATTGAAACATGAATTACTATTAAAATATTATTATTTAACATGATGGTTATCACATATACATTTGAATGGAAGGTATCAATTGGATTAACTAAATTATTAAAATATATGGTTTAAAAATTTATATAAAATAAATTATTTGGTGTCCAATTAATTAGAAATGAAAATGAAATCTATTTTAAAATAATTTAAATATTTGTTGGAAGAACATATTTTCTGAAATTAATCGTGTTTTACCTGAAGAAATCAAATAATTTTTTTGGTGAGTTATTTTAATTAATTTTATATATTATATATTCAATATAATTCTTAGTTTTCATAACGCATGTTTTCTATAAAATTTTTAATATTAAATCCAATTTTACACTTAAAAGATATATTTTTTGGAAAAAATAAATTTGTCACCCTTTTCTACATAATTGTGAAACTAATTTATGAAAATTTTAAAATAATTATCCAAAACAATAAAGATTATTTTTAAAATAATCATTTAAAAATTAGGTAGGGTAAATGTTTTATAATATAATGATAATATAATCTTTTCGATGAATGGTGACAAATAATGGTTTTATTAAGAATTATCCTTTCATTTAATTATTTAAAAAGTTTATAAATTTTTGTATAATGGTTTTAAATGATAAATTAGTTAATAAATACATATTTATCTAAATTATTTCATTAGAATCATTTAATAATTGAATTTTGATATGATTTCTTAAACATTCTAACATTTTTTCTTTGAAATCTCACTTTTTTGTCATGTTAGTGGGATAAATTTTAGATTATAAATTTTCCCTTTAATTAATGGAATTTGAAACAATAGATTAATTATTTTTATTTATATTAATATATATTATCTAATAAGTGAAACTTAATATTTTACCATAATTAATAGTAAAAATAGTAATGTTATTTACCGTAATTCATGTGAAAATGAGTTTACTAGGTGTTAAAAAAGGTAAGGGATAAAATTACCAAAAACCTGTAAAAAACCCATTTTATGTCCATAGTTCTAAATTATATCCTTTTTTTGTTAATTTTCAATTTTATTCATTTTATCATGTGAAAAATGAGGATAAACCGTTTCCTTTTAAAAAATTTAAATTGTTCCACTCATCTCACTTGTAAAAGGAAACCCCTCTCCTCTCATTTTCACACTTAAAACCCATTTCTTTCAGCCAATACATTACCAAATAACGTACTTAATTTTATAATCAAATCCTTTGAGCCATAGTTTTGTCATAAATCCAACCTATAAATTCTTTTGGTTCAAAGAAAAAAGCTGTTTTCCGCAGAAGATGCAACGTCTCTAACAAAGAAATAATTATTATTTATCACTCCATCAATTGAAATTATTATAAAAACATGATTATATAATAAATTAATATTATTACATATAATTAGATATTATTATGTTCATGGAATAACTAAAATATTTCTCTTCTTTTATCAGATGGGTTACAGAATCATCATTCTTATGCATGGTGGACTACCGCTACGCGAAACGATGTTGTAATTTTTCCATCACCACATCTCATGGATAGATATAATGATGGATTTGTTTTATATGTATTTATATATATATATATATATGATATTTATGATTAAATTATGATTCTTTAATTATTTTTTCACATGTTACTTATTACATTCCATTCTATGGGAAATGGTAATTTCGTTCGTGTGTGTGACAGACTACCTTCATGAGAAGTGATGTGATTTGTTCACACTTTTCACCGAAGGTAATAAGGTCATGTTTAATAAAAATATGTGATATATATGAAATAATGTTTTTCACAATTTTAATGAAAAAATTATCTTTCTATATTTTTTTTCTTTTAAAAATGGAAACAACATTTATGAGTACGTACTATCTACCATCTCTATAAACTTTGTAGTTCATTTTCTACCTCCAAGTTTTATAGATCAGTGTAAATAATTTTGCAATAAATATATATTATATTTATATCATTTTTATCTTTATGGTTATGATTTAATCATGATCATATTAAAAGGACCAAAAATATAATATCAAAACATACATTTAAAACAATCTTATTATTGTATAAAACATTACATTAACATGGAATTGTTAATAAAAGTTTCAGGAAATGTAATAAATAAATCACATATTCTATGATATATATATATTTATCTTTAATATATATATATTAATGTTATATTTATTATATAATATTTTAGAACATGAATTAAGGATGTTGAGACTTATGATAAGGTATTTCTCTCTCTTTTCTTTTCTACGAGACACACAACATATTCTCTATGGGTTTAGTTTACGTGGTATATATAATTCCCATGAATTTATTTATGAGGCTTCTCCTAAAAATTATGAGAATTTACATATCCATTTTAGGATCTCACTTTCATTTGGTTTATGATAAAACATTTACCCTATTAGTAGGTTCTTTAGGATATAATCTCATCATTTATTGGGATTATTTATGTTTATGGTTTTGATGATGAAATATTATGATCCATACCTCAAGAAACTTATGAAATTTCACATAAAATGATTTAATCAGGGGAATTCATTGTTGCTTCAAATTTTCCTATATTTGTGCACTTACAAGGTTAAAATAATGTTTTTAAAGAATTCAAAGTTTATTTCTCTCTTCAGTTGAAAATATTTTTTCTTCTTAAAATTTGTTTTCTAATTGTTTTTTCGCAAAATATTATTAAATCATTTAAATGATTTATTAATGAAATTTTTACCAATTTTTGAACTTTATAGAAAATTTTATTAAATGAATATGAATGTAATATTTGAAAAACATTCCTTTTGGATTTTACTAAAACTATGAAAAGAACATTTGTTTTAACATGTACAATATTTTCCACCTTCATGAACAAATAACTTTTTTAAATATTCCAATTTAATTTAAAAAGTTTATTTTCAAAGAGAAATATTTCCTAAAATTTTTATTATAAAAATTTATTTAAAAAAAGAAAGGATACTTGCCTAAAGAAATATAATCAATGATTTTTAAAGATTCCCCAATATATTTCCAAGTATATTTTCATATAAAATGATTTCAAAAATGTTATACGTTTACAGAAGTGTTATTAAAAGTTGAAAGGATTATTTCCACCATAATTATTCACACTGATAATGTAATATCATTTTTGATGTAATATGTAACCCTTTAATGTTACATATTCTTTAGTAGAGATAATATTGAATGCTACCATCCATATTAATTTATTGGATGGTTAATATTTATATTTATTAAATGATTAATAATCCTATTTATTTTTCATGGGTTATACTACGGTGAATTATTAAAATGTTCATGAAACCCTTTTTCTTTACACGGTTTATGATTTAATGATATGGTAAATATTTTATGATATTATGGCACAAATATGTGTGGTTTTCACTATGAGATGGGTGTACCTATATATCAATCAAATTAATTGGAAATTCCCATATCTCATAAGAAAATAATGAGAAACTAGTTGATGAGACTAATCTAATATGGGAAATAGGTGAGTCCAAATCCACTATGGTAAATAGGGATATACAGATACAGTATGGGATATAAGTGAATCCTGATCCATAATAAGATATAAATGTTAATTCCTGATCCACTATGTTGATGGTATTGGTAGTTTACCTTGATATATTACTTCGTTTTCAATATTTTTGATGGTTAGACACTTTTATGACATGATATTATAATTCATGGTTTATTTTTAAAGATTTCTCACTCTTATGGAACATGTTTCCTAAAAAGACAATGTTTTATTATTTGAATTGTTTTTATGGTCTATTACAGGTATGGTATAATCTTCAGATGTTATTTTCATGATCACATACCCTTTTCAATTAATTATGATTTCATATGATCATATATTGACACCTCATATGTTTATCTATATTAATCATCCAAGATCACCGTTTGTTATGATTTCTTCCCAAGGAAATGAAGAATATTTTCGGTAGGGTATATCTTAGAAGAGTACTATATGAGATCATATTTGTGGAAGTTCTTAAATATATTTCCAAAAATAAGAATATTATGTATCTAATATCTAAAGACAGTAAATTACAACAGTCAAGGTCCATGTGTTTATGAAATGAATTTAATATATATATATATATAAAGATTTTATATTTATGTAGACAAATTATATGACTCTAAAATTTCCCAATAATAAAAATTTATATTATCAATAACTTAGAGACTGTAAAATAAGTAGGTGAATTTATTTGATCAAGGGGTACTAACTTAATACATCCACACCAAAGATAAAGGTGGATAATGAGATCCTACAAAAGATGAATCCTATAAAATCATTCAATTAAATATGGGATTCATTATAGTAGGTCATATCTATTACTTACTCCCACCGCTTTGTATGAATATCCATTAAGCGCATCAACATTTATCTTTCTTCTCATCGGGGGGAAAGGTGGAATAAGAAATCATCCCCATAACTACTTGGTAGCTTCCTAGGTGCATCCCGCCATCCATTGTTATCTTAGAAATCACATATCACTTTAGTTTTTGAAATATGATGTGGAAATCAACCCATGGATTCAACCCTAGTTGTTTGAAATAAGACATCCATATTGAGGACCTGCTGGGGTAAGATGAAAACTAATGTGTATAAACTAGAATATATTCTAGTTTTTTCTTATGGTATTTTTCAATATATCCATTTTCCACAATGGATAATATTATGGTTATCTAATATATGATATCTTAATTCAATCATTGTTTGAGGCCTTCCATCCAAAGAATGGTAATTTCATGGGTACATATTTTATTGACACATGAACATGCAGAATTAGTTGAGATGATGGGAGTTAAGACTCATTTATCCCATTAAGGGGAAATTATTACCTACATTTGGGATATCTTATAAATTTAATATATTTTCATGAATAAATCCCAAATATTAGGATGAGATTGTTTACCCCATGCTAGTGATCCAATCAAAACAATTTGTTTCATTTGAATATCTGCAATTATAAGATGTTCTTAAATGACATAACCATTTCTATATATGAAATTCTCTCTATAAACCTGAAATTTTGTGTCTATCATACACCAGATATATTTAACTTTATTAATTTTCAATATTTGGTTTTAAATAAAAATTTTGAGGCATTATATAATTTAAACTCTTCTATAGAGGGTGTAGGTATTTATGTATTCTTATTGGGCCCTTGATTAGAGACTCCTACATATCCTCGTGTGAGGAATCAAAACCCACTTATTTTGGTTCAATTTAATAAGACACATTGTTCCTTTTATGTAAGTGTCCAAGGTACCATCATGGTTTATTTTAAGGTCATGCATCCAATATTGTTATCAGGTGTGAAATAGAACAACTAAAGTGAAGGAAAGTAAACTTTTCATGTTATGATTGATGTTTTATTTTCATAATAAAGATAACACAAAATTTTTCACAACTTCATTTTTCAATGTGATTTAATTAATCCAAAAAATAAAATTGAAACCATACCTTATTTGATTTCAATTAAAATGTGTTTTTCGCATTTTTGATGATTATTGCTTGAAAAATATAAAGCAAGAACCCCCAAGATCATCTGCACATGATCTAAAAAATTATTAATCATTGATCATCATAGTATGAGTTTAATAAATATAATTTATTGGTTATTTAATGTATTCATTATCACATGAATACTACTACTTTGACACAGGAATATATTATTGGACTGAGGTACACAAACCCTATGTTCTCTCTATAGAACATGAGAGGGTGTTTGGAAGGTGAAAGAATTTGAGTAGAGAAATAATACACTGAAATTCGGAATAACCAGGTCTATATATGTAAGTTTAATGTACCAAAATTTCAATTTTTTTTCCTTCATAAAACTAAACATTTTAAATTAAACGACATTCAACACTTATGATTTAGAGAACAACACACAAATGTTATAATTCATTTATCACCGACTCATAACATTAAATTAATAGTATTATATAAATTTGAAATTCATTTAATTGATTTGACTCTACCATAAAAATATTGAATAAACCTTGAATATCGAATATTAAAATTTCAATCAATTTTTTTTGATGTATTCACTAAATCACATTCAAATATAATGTGTTAAAAAATTATACACTAATTATTATTTACATAAATAATATTGAATTAATTTACTTCTAGAATAATATTTAACTCATTCATTACCTAGATGTCATCGCATTTCCCAATATGTCCTAACTTCCAGTTAACTGGAATTGTTAATGTACAAGAATATATCTGTGTTTGATCCTCTAGGCCAATATCTCTATAATAGTTAGTCATACCCATAGTATAGTAGTTTTTATCAAGAAACACATCATTTTACAAAGAGAATATAGGTTTAACTGTTGAAGAAAACCTTCCGTAAACACACATTATATAATATAATCTATTTTTTTCTCTTAATATCTTATAACATAAGATGAATATTTTGTTTCATCATCATTTATTCATTTTTATTGCATTAATATACTATATGGAGTGATATTATTCTATAATATCCATAAAGTTAATAAAGGTACAAATATCATGGTCAACGGGGCCTGATATTTCTCTTCCCTTACGAAAAAAACTACTTTGATCATTGAATTAATTCCCAAAAAATAATGATGAATCAGACAAAGGAAACCTCACCATAACATAACTATTATGATTTTTTTCTTTTATCAATGTACCTGATCAAATGATATAAACTGATAATGATATAAATTTGATAGTCTGGTATACATTTTAATAAATAGGAACAATTAATAACACCTGAAACATGTGCTGTTTATATTGGAAGTCTAGTCCTTGTGATCTCATTTACTTGATATTACCATGTATAAAATTCATGAGAATACTCCCCAATTATTATGAGAACCTAAAACCAAATATGAATAGATCATATTTGTCCGATCAGTATGATATATCTATATTATAATACATGTATTTAAGATTACTGTCACTATATCTCGAGGTTCTCATTATAGTTTTGAATTCTAAAAATCTTTGGATAAAAAATATCCATGGAAATTACCATTTATATAGTATACACTGACGTCATAACACTGTTATGGTAATATAAAATAATGAATAACTCATTGTGTACATGATATTTTAATCGAAAATTCTATTTAATTTGGGTATACGGATAACCTTATTTGAACAGTTGGGTCTAGGTAACCCACATTCACAACACTCACACTAAAACTAGATAAAACGTTCTACCTATCAACCTATTAACACTCACATTATATAATTTTATAGATTTATGGATTTAGTTATTTGGACTACCATTTTTTCTTAAATTTCTACTATTTTCTCTAAGATTTCACCTCCTTGAGTGAAAATCCCTAAATAGATGATATCCCTGAATATATACATTTTTTCTCTATCAAAATCATTACTTATTATCTAGTACAATTTTCTTTTCATATTATCACAATTTTTATTATGATAATATTTTAGTTATGATAAATTATTCAAAGAACTAGAAAAAATTATTTCATATTTAATTTTTCATCTTCAGTTGCATCAGAATCCACAATCGATTCATTTTTTGTAGATATAGTTACCCATATCTTCAATTATATTATGTTTCGCATTTACAAATAAAACTATGATATTTTATCAAATTATCCAAATGAATCCATGTTTTTATCCCTTTTTCAATAATTTCCCCTTCATCTCCACATACCAGGTTGATATCACTTATACATTCTAAAGTAATATTGGATAAATTTGACTACTTCTTACATAATCCTACTTTATTTATATGAAAATATAATATTGTAATGTAGTTGATGTAAATAACATACTGAGTAAACAACATGAAATATGTGATATATACCTCACAAAAAGTGCATGTACTTTTACAAACAATTTTAATCTCCTTATAAAATATGTACATTTCTTTTTGAAGACAATTTTTTGACATGAAATTGGAAATAATTCTTTCTTGAATTATTCTAACTCGTATTTTTCAAAACATGGGAACAATTTATTCCAAATAAAAAATTCCTTGATAAAAATAGTTTCATTAATCAATAACTATCTATATCTTACTTTAATTACTTACTGGTATTTTATTGTTTTAGAATCCCTTTTTGTTTAAATTTATAGAAAACATCAAAGAAAGATGTTTTTGAAATCCAATTCCCCAAATAATGATCAAAGAAATTTTGTATGAAAAGAACAATTTTAATGGATTTATGAATGAATAACAGGTATAAAAAATCTATCCATATTAGGTCCATTCTAGTACTACCCATTCATTGTTTTTATTGAATTCCCACCAATTAATTTTTATAAATTAGAGAAATTAGAAAATAAAGACATGATTTTGGCCCGTGGAATCCATTTTAAAAAATTCTTATTGACATTTCATTCTATCCATTCAAAATATAAAATATTCTTATTGAATTCATTATTATTATCAATTAATTCATATAATCTATAGGTTAATATTAAACTACTATTATGGTTTTAACTTTCCCACATATTATGTGTCTCTATAACATCCCATTACCATGACCTATCATTGAACTTTTAACTAGGAGAACTTCTTATGCATCATAACCAATGAATTTATCAATGAAAATAATTATAGCGTTATCTCAAATAAATATATAAAACCTATTATAGAAATATTTTCCTTGACATGATTATAATTATTCGATATAATAAATTTATATAATATCCAATATATAATTTAGGATAGTCACTAATAAGTATAATGTGTTTTCCTTGATGTAGATATTTTTATTGATTTAGTGTTAATAAGAACTTTGAATATAATCACTTGTTTCGTGACATAAGAGATCTATTTCATATTATGACTCATATAAGAGCCATTTTTTATTATATTTGGGATATGGTTATGGGTTGATGATTTTATTTTCAAAGCATGTTACGAAAATATAATAATATACTTTGAATGGTGTATCAGACACATAATTAATCATACTTCTATTTACATTATGGATTTGATGTGTAAAAAGAATTGTGAGTTTATGAATAAATCCACTCAATATTTTTAATGATCAATGAATACTTTGTTGAAGTACACTTCAACAAGACTTCATGAAAGATCTCATATCCTTTTCTAAACATATTCCCTCTTCAAATTTTCATTTGATAAATTTCATGATGGAATATATTTATGTACATGAAACGAATTGAAGATTATGCTAGAGATTGTTCAAATGTATCTTGATGAACTAGTTATTGACACTCTAGGTATTTATCAACATTAATTTGACAATATTATTTTGTTCATTAATTAACAAAATAAGAAATGTTCTAAAAAACGTTTTTTAGCTCATAAAGTCATAAAATACTCTTCATGGTATTTTGATGACCTTTATTTCTATATTTTATTCTATAAGAATCTATATTCCACAAATGTGTATAATCGAGTCATACATTTTTATATTCATTATTCATGATTGATGATTCTAGTATTACTAAACAGATATATGAGTATGAGAAACCAACAAAAAGTTTAATTCCATAGTGAAATAATGCCATATTGTGTGAAATAAAAACATAAGATAAATGATATAGTAATACATAATATAAAAAATATTTTAACAAGAATTGATCATTATAGAAAAATATAACTCATATCCCTCTTACTGATGACATTGGAATCACCATTCATTAGACACTTGGATAACTAATCTTACCTCTTTTAATGTTTCTAAAAATACATGGTTACTATATTTGGATACAAATGTGCGACACAAATATAATATATAATAGCCAGTAAATAAAATTTAAGTACCACATGAATTGATGAATATAAAAAAATTTGAATCCCCTAACAAATTTATCATTATTTCATTAAACTTTATCTTCTAGTGACCTATCTATCTGCATGAAAAGAAAATAAGCTCTTATTTGATGTGATCCCTCTATACTATCTATTTCATTGAAATATTATATATAAGATCCATTTAATTAATAATTTTTATAAGTTTTTCATAATTTTATTTCATCTCATTCAACATAGTGACATAATATTTATCATTCTTTATGTTGTTATCAAAAAGGTTAAACTTACTAGAATGTTATTGAAGTAGTTTCTATAGATATTTTATTTTATATTTCTAAATGAAACTAGAAGAATGAGATGAATTAAATTATCATGATTTATCTTTAAATTTAGATGTGTTCAGTGTAATCATAGCCTTATTCATTTCTTTCTTCAATTTCTCCTCAAAAATGTTTCTGGGAACATAAAATATGGTACCACACACCTTTTCCTCACATTTATTTCACAAGTCATTGTACATTTATGACTTAATCCTGACATAAAAATAAAATGTTTCATCCATGAGTCTCATATAAGCATAATTTACACCCTCAACTACATCCTGAGTGGTTAATCTGGTAGTGGAGACTCTAACACCGATGATTTCCTTTCATATTAATGTAATATACTCAATCATTTGACCACTTTGGAAAATTAGAGCTATTTATGTAAGAACCTGGTAGTTATTAGAGGTATGGATCCTTCTAAATTTGGTATAATTCTTTTTTATGAACCTAATATCAATTCACTTTGAGGTTAAAAGGGTTCTAGGGGTCTTTAGGGATTTTATGAAGCTCAAAACCCCGAATTATGGAGAAAAACACTGGGTCATACCATTAGTAGAAACATTGTAACCAATCCCACACTGTCTCTCCTAATAATGAAAAGCTGGGATTTGGGTTAATGTTGGGTGCATGGTTTCCTTAACCATGTTCTAGGGGCCACACTTCCATATATAATGTCATTAGTTTTTAATAGAGGATATTCACATGGTTGGTTGATGATTTCCCAAACCATAAAACCTAACCATGAGTTAGCCCTCCATAATTAGAGCTAGCCACAAGGTTAGAAAATGGGTTGTCCAATCATGCAACACAAATGTGTGATCCACATATTTTGGGAAAAATTAACATTCTATTTTAAATCTAATTAAATTCTTACTAACTTATCATATTTTCTATTTCTAGTGATAGAGGCCCTCCATTATTCTTGTTGGAGCTCCCAAATCACTCTTTTATAGTTTTTCTTCCATTCCTTCACAAGGTTTCCCATTGAATCTTGATTAGACTAATTAGATTCCTCTTTGTAAGCTCTTTGATCTTTTATCTGATTTATTTCTTCATATTCGTATTAGTTGTGTCTTTTTGGTGTGAGCTAATATGACCTATTTTTAGAGTGTTAATTCTTTATTTTGGTTTATCTTGATTCCGACCAAATCAAGGGACAGTACGAGATAGGGATAGTTGTATGATCTGTTGGAACCGCGCGTGCAGCGGAAGCCCCAAACTGGTGGGTTTTTAATTTTTTTTGCACCTATGGTCGATGTAAACTTGTCGACATCGGAGAAGAGCAGCCCGATCTTAGCTAAGGACCACGCGTGGAGGATTTTAAGCACACAAATAAACCGTAAAATACCTGGTTCATGTCTGAATTCATGCACGTCGTCTTCTCATCATTGGCGATCACTCCTTGAAGAATCCGAAGCCTAATTCCTCTAGATCGTCCATGCGTGCTTCAACGAATCCGCAAAAGTGTTGTTCGTCGTAATCCTGGTGCTAGCGCGGATTTGCGATGATGTCTTCGATGCTCCAATGACCACCGCATCGCATCGCCTGCAATGCCCGAGTGAGAGCTCCATCTGAGCTCCTTGGATCCAGAGCATCTCTCTATAGAATGTGGGAGAGAGGAGAGGAGAGATAAGCTCTATGAATAGTATTTGGCAAAAGCCACTCCTCTTCTATTTATAGTACTTAATTAAAATACCTGGTATCGGATCGCCAGCCGAGAATACTTAACGCACCATAAAATACATTTTACGACTACTTTTCTGAGTCATAAATATTATTATCATTTACTAGTAATTTATTAAAATATATTACATTATAATAATTATTTCCTTAGCTCGACTCATCACTCCCATAAATATTAATTGAACGCTGAATAATTTAATATTCGTCAATTAATATTTTTTCATGTATTTACTAAAACTCATAAATACATTTAATAAATAAATTCAATATTCATTATTCTAAACTCGAATAATATGAATTTATTTATTGCATTGGTGATCGTCTAACTTTGGACAAATCCCAGACCCCTATGGCGGGGCCCACCATGTCCAAAACTCCTATTCAACTGAATAGGGTAGATTCTTGAATACGCTATTTTGTGTGACCCTCTAGGACCTTATTTCGATAGCTGTGAATAGTATTCAAAGACCAAGAGTGGGATCTAGCAACCCATCATGGCCCCTGAAGAAATAAATATTATCACAGCAGCGACAACCGACCTACGAACACGCACTCTGTAATATAATCTCTTTGTCTGTAATATCTCATAAAGCAGGATGCACTCTTGTGTCATATTTCTTTTCTTTCTTTATAGTTTGTTTATTTAGATGGACGTATTTACCCTTGACTGCCATGGATATGGTCTTATAAAGGTACTTTCATCCATATCAACATGGACTGACATATATTACTTCCATAACCCGGAAGCGACAAATCCTTTCTTGACTGTTCAACCAATGTCATGACACCAATGACACACCCGACACAAACTACATCGCCATGCCTTCATCTCCCTGGATTTCATCTTGCATCAAAGTATGCAATCAGATTACATACATTGGTAATGATCTCTAGTCACGAGACCATTACACATGATCTTAGATAGGAACATCCAATGACACCTGAAACATGTGGTGTTCCTATTGGAGGGTTATTCCTCCTGATCTTACTACTAGAGGTCACCAAGTGCAAAATTAATGAGAAGAAGTCTCAATGATTATGATCCCCCAACACCTGATGGTCAGACATATACTATGTCCAATTAGTAAGATGTATCTTTACCATAGAACATATATTTAAGATTAATGTCATAGTATCTAGAGGTTCTCATTATAGCTTGGGAACTGCTATAACCTTTCTATATGACAATTAATATTTGGACATTACCATTTCAATAGGGGATGATGAAAATTCTACACTATATTGGTAAGATGACATCATGCCTAGTTAACTCTATACACGATATGGTAATCAAAATCACATAATAGTTTGGTCTAGGGAACCCACTATTTCAACACTCCCACTTGCACTAGAGCCAACATGATAACAAAAATTATTAGGTACTCACATGATAAGCATCATGTTTCAGCAGAGTAAAGGCCTTAGATACTGGGTCCACCACGGTTCCACCGCTTGGCTATTTTTCTATAGAGACCTCATCTCATTGATTAAAAATTCTCTAGAGATGGTATCCCGAGTATATACCTTTTTTTCCATTTTCATAACTTGACATCTTCACTAGTAGGAATATCATAACCTACATTATGATAATACTTTTCTCACCAGGTACGATTCCAAGAATTGGAAGAAAACATTGCATTTAAATACTTCTTAGATATCTTAGAAGCTGCAATGTACTCGGTCTTGAGGATATGGCCACCAAAGGAATATATGATCATGACTCTCTCATCTCCTTTAGCCTAACTACAATACTTGATCACATTGATCTATAGAAGACTAGTTTTTATCCACAAAAACTAGTGTCCTTTGTTCTCCACTAACCAGGTACATATCGTTTGTACTTGCCGAAGTACAATTATATTGTTCTGACTACATCCCTTGTAGTGCTCCTAGATATGAATGATATCTTCCTATTATAAAATATACCTTGTAAATATTTTTTCTTGTACATATCATGGCATACATGATTGATCCATCGCTCCGATGTATGGATTTCAACTCACCGTATTTACCTCTTCCCATGTCATGGACATGTCAACATTGAGAGATTATGCCCTGTGACATAGGTGATAATTCACTCTTGAATTGTTCCAATATGTATTTTTCAATACAATGTCACTATATGTACGATTGACTAGGACTAAGAACCATATAGATCTACCTTAGTATATCCTGTTCCCTAGAACTTAGGTTTCTACTTTAAGTCAATCATTGGAGAGTAAATTTCATTTTGGTCTTAACTACTTGTAGGACCAATGTCTGTTTTCCATATGTTTCCGAACATATTTCATTAGAAAAAATTGATTCTCACACTAACCTCATGTAGAGACAAGGAAAACATTTTTGAAAAAGTATTTTCTATGACCATGTTGCTTACTTTAATCAGAAACCAGATTTTGGTAACTTGCAACCTTTATTAGAATTCTGTGATGTGACCATCCCTTTCGGGTTGCGTCGTATAGACACCATCGATAATTGGTTGTCATGACATCCAATGCTAAATAAATTTATCATAAATATTACCTATGATAAGTATAATTCTAACGGATTTAGACATAACAACTTGGTGAAAACAATCAAGCCTTATTGGTACTAAGCTCATACCGTCCATGTATCAACTCACTTGAATACCAATCGCAGTATTCAAAATAATAGCCCCTTTTTCACTTTGATACATGGAATCCATTAATTGAATTTTAGTTGGTCTTATAATTTAAATCTAATTGCCAAATACTGGTTAATTGTATGAAATATTATTCACATTGAATAATATACCACCATACATGGTGAATATAAAAACCATAACCAAGGTTTTATCCTCCCTACGCAGTATGTGTCTCTGGAACATACTTTTTTCCACATGCGCTTGTGGAACTAGATCCTATGCCAACTACTTGTGCATTTTGAGCATTCACTAAACAAAATTCAATTTATCTCCAACTCTCTCTAATAGAGATGTGCACCCTTATATAGAAGTGTAGTCTATTTCTTGACTACCTACTCTTCTATCTTAGGGAATTATGTAACATCCTAAACAACTGTTAGGATTATTACACCAAATGCACAATGTGTTTGTCTTGATGCTAGTTTGTTTATGTCCTAATAAACTCTTTGCATCCAAACACATGTTCTTATGACATAATTGTTTTACATCATACTATGACTCATATGATATCCATTTTTCATTATAGTTGGCATATGGTTGTGTTATATCACTATTATTTGCAAAGCATTTCATGAATTATAATGGAAGTTTCTGCTAGTTCCAACATTGATATTACTTACATCGATGTATAAAATGTCCGTTTAGGAATTACTACATGCTACATTTTTTTAATCAATTTTGATATGTAATACTTCATCATAAATCCTCCCCATTAACATCAATGTCATGATGTTGATAAGGTAATGTACATTTAGGAATTTCTCCATGCTACATTATAATGATTGATGAATGCTTGGTCTAGATACTCTTTAGTATCCTAACCCGAAGCAACTCATATCTCCTAACCATAAAAATACTTCACTTTGATATTCCTTAATTACTTAAGAGAATCTTATGAAGTATATATACCTCTAGATTATTCTTGGAATTGTTCACAATTTCGTGTTGAACTATTTCCAAAAGCTTTGTGACATACCTTTATTTCTAAAGGATACTTTTTCCAAACTAAAGGCATCGATAATACCGTAAGTATTTAGCTGTGCCAAGCCTAAATACCATACTTGGTATATTCATTATGTCCATTTTAGTATTACTTGACAAAGAATTATCCTATCACAACTAGGTATAAGTCTTATATTTATATTCATCACTAATTGGCTTTTATTCACGTATTACCGAACTAGTGATTGTGTTTATCAAAAAAAACATTCATTCCAGAAACTGAAAGAATGTCTTCTTGTGTCCAAGGACACATGAGATTAATGTTTGTGGTTATACTCATCAATAGTTCAACATGAATCATTACCTTGAAAATTAACGAAGTCGTGTACTTCTTACCACTGGCCTAGGTATCACCATTTCACAGCCACTTGGAGAATACACCTGACTTCTAGTATGGTTTCTTTACTAACTTGTTTATCGTATTACAATACACATATGTTACCAACATATTGTATTTAATACCCAATTGGTAAAAGAGAAACATTACAATGATGAATACGCCAGATATAGAAGCAGCAACTTGCTCTTTTAAATCAGGTTATTGCTTTTAAAATTCCATAGTATTATTTTATAATATGAAATGAAAATAACCTCTGTTAATACCAAATTAATTGAAGGAGGTCGTGAATATGTCATTAGCATTAAATTATTTTGACCTTTTCACATTGTCTTTCAATTTATTCTCTATAAGAATTAATGCTTAATTGTCTTTTATTCTTATTCACTTGGCAAACCTTACCTAGATAGGTGATGAAGCGTTTACCCAATACTTGTTCATTTTGTAACTTAAAATGAGACTTGAGTAATGTGGTGAAAATGATATTTAAAGATCATGGTATGTCATTAAATTTACACATGTCGGTATAAACTTAGCCTTTTTAATAGCATTTCTTCGCTTTCTTCTTGGAAACTTCTCAGAGATGAGACTTTATGTTATATCATCTATCTCCTAGTGTGGTGATCACAAATAACACCAGACAGTAATGAAAGCATAATGATATAACTATTATATTCTTTGTAAATTAGTCTCCTATATGAAATTTTCACCTTCGCTTCGTGAGGTAGTTTAACAGTGTTGGGGACACTGACACGTTTAGTTTCCAATATCATAGTACTATGCACACATGCATGTACTTTTCATGGATACTCGTGTCACTGTGGACATTTACTTTGTCCATTATAATATTGCAGTTTTAATCTTGTGGTATAAATTTCTATTTTTCTACAAATATAAATTTTAGCAGATGAGTTCCTTTTATCTGGATTACTAGTCTAGAAATTTTGATTAATTACTTAAATCATTTAATGTCTCCCACTATTTTATCGGATTCTAGGAAACCTCTGTGCTAGAATCATAATACTCTGTCTCTTGAGTATTCTAGTGGCAAGGATCAGGGAACCACCCCTTATAGTCTACAAGACAAGGCTACTCCACTACTTGGAGGGTTCTAGGTAGGCTTTTGGCTGGCCGACCGCTTTAGAGTTTGCTGTTCCTTGATCTGTTGAGTGAAGTCCCAGCTTCTTAAAATCAAAATTTAATTTACTCAACGCTTGCCTCTAAAATGATAGCAAGTTAGCTTGGTCTAATCCTTACTAGCACTTTAGTTAAGTCGACCCATCATTCTTATACGGAATCCCCAGTAATAAGAGGCACCCTCAGCTAAGGCATGAACCAGCACCTCAAACAGCTGGTTTTGTCCAAATTTTAATGATGGAAGGCTGTTTAGACTTAATATATTTTTGAGGGTTTTATTATTTTTAGTTTGAAAAAAGAAATCATTTTCTAATTTTTGAAGCACGTACTATGAGATCGCACTCACAACTGATCGTGCAAGAAGTAGAAATTTTATCGCGTCACATGTTCATTTTATCTTGAATGCTTATTTACTATTATAATATGTGATCGTGCAATAAATTACACAAGAAAAAAAAATAAAAAACCATTCAGAAATAAAACAAACACCTGATCATGATCCAGAACTATTGGTTGATCCGTTGATTGAATAAAGGAAAAAACGAAACCCTAGGGGTAAATACCTTTAGTCGTGTTTCTTGCAACTTGAATAGTAATGTCTGCTCATCCAATGCATCCAACTCATTTCTGCTGTGTTGCTGTCACTTGGAGAGAAATGAGTCACCGGTAATCTATTCAATATACAATTATACTGTATATAGGTGAGGGGGTCTTGGGGGTATAAATATACAACTCTAAGAATGGGCGCGCATGCCCTTATACATATAACAACTCTGAGACGACATGCAGATCAACTTTTTATTTAAAATAATTATTAAAAAACCACATGCAATAATTAAATAAATAAATAGACCAACATCAGACATGCATTGGTAGGTCTCAGCTCGTGATCAGTCATGTACGCATTAAACTCGTGTATATCAAATAAATGCAGTATAAAATTAAACATACATTAAAATAAACTTGAGGGTATTATTTTATTGAATTAAAATTTCACTCTAATTTTAATTCAATATTTATAGGTCATTAGGTCCCATTTGATTAATTTAATTTTAAAACAAAAAATTAAATTAATTAATTAATTTAATTATCTCCTAATTAAATTAATAACGCCGCATTAAAATTTCAATAACCAAAATTAATGTTTAATTAATTTAATTCATAACTGAAATTAAATTAATTATTTTAATTAATTTTGATTAAATTAAAACACATGGGTCTTCAAAAACTTTGGGCGGGGCCTGTTCGGGTTGGGGTGAACCTGCGCAGGGCTAGTCCAGGTGATAATGACATCGTGCAGGGGCGTTCTGAGATGGGTAGGTCTGCCTAAGTCTGTTTCGAGCTAGGCAGACTCGTCCGAGCCTATTTTAGGGCAAATCTAGTATGTGTATATTGTTTCCTCCTGGTGGTGCACGTCAGAATAGGATGCAGCGAGGTATGTCGGGGGAGGTGGTGGGCTGGCTAGGTTCGCCGACCTAGTGCACTGCGTCTGGGAGTGGCCTGATACGCCTGGTGCACCGGAGGTGCAGCCGGTAGAGGGCATCGTGCACTGGATAGTGAAGTGCGGCGGGTCACTGATGGCCGTGGTGAGAGTGAGCTCCATGGAGGGGGGCCTATCCAGCGCAGCATCGCTCTGCTAGTGTGGGGTGCCTATAGGTCGCGGGAGGCATCCTACGTGTGGTGCAATGGGTTTGTCTGCATTGCGGGAGGACCGAGCAAAGGGGGAGCAAGATGCGGTGGCCTTCTGTGGTTACTGCTGACAGAGGAGGCCCCGCAGGGAAGGGAGAGGCAGCCTCTGTCACGACCCGTCCTCGGGGCCCGTGCCGTGACTACCCCAAGCCCGCCTTCCATAGGCCAGGGGCTGGCGACTAGCACCAAAGGCGTAAAATCCCGATATCTGGGAAGGCATTGCCTTTATAAGAAAACAAGCACCACAGAGTACAAGCGGAAGTAAAACACTAAGTACAAAAAGAAGAGCTGAAAAGTAAAAATGGCCGGAAATACAAGCCCAACTGTAAAGTACAACTCGAAAAGGGAAAACAGCGACTGAAAAGTAAAGCTGCTATGTTGAGATGTCCACTGGAAATCCCACCTGAAGGGTGGGTACAGATAGCTCCTCTGCTCCTCGGGTCCCGCCATCCGCTCCGAGTATGTCCCGCCCTGTGGTCCTCCTCCGGGTACCGCCTCGTCGTATAGTCCACCTCCAGGTATCGTCCAGACCTCGAACCTTCGGCTTCTGTCAGCACTGTCCGTCGTCTG
This sequence comes from Viscum album, assembly GCA_963277665.1. Lineage (NCBI taxonomy): Eukaryota > Viridiplantae > Streptophyta > Magnoliopsida > Santalales > Viscaceae > Viscum > Viscum album. Next base: position 225,137,859 of record OY728163.1, read on the forward strand.
CAACCAACACAACGAGGTGCGGGCATAGCCCGTGCAGGGGTGAGTATAACGATACTCAGTAGGGACCCCGAGACCCTCAAGGTCTCACAAAAACCAACAAGGTTAAACACAAGAAGATCTCAACAGATAAACTCTACTTAGGTATATGCCCATACATATACCTAAGTTATCAAGTAACCCATCTCAATCATGAGGAAACACAAGAATTGTGAAATCGACGGATAACCACTACCCGGGTATATGCCCATACATATACCAAAGTTAGCAAGTGACCCATCTCAATCATTAAGTAACACAGGGTCAAAAGTCTCAGCTCAAACCAGGATTTTTATTATCGAAACCGTAACTGCTGAAGAGCTCCGTCTCTAGAGTGTACAGTGGTCCTGTCACGACTCCGAGGTGCTGCTCACTAACCTAAGACTGCTGAGGTACTCCTCCTGTCGAGTACTGCGGGTTTGCGGCCAACTACCTGGCGCTCCGTCCGCTGAGGGTCTGTCGCCAAATACCGGGCGCTACCCAGATAGCCTGCTGAGGTACTCTCCGGACGAGTACCGCGGGTCTGCACTGTCACACACGTACTCCGTCCGCCATGGGTCTGCACCTCAGAAAGTAGTGCTCCGTCCACTGGGCTAGTCGACTCACTCCAAGTCGAGTCGGTCAAGCAGTCGTCAGGTCTCAGCTAGTTACACGGTCTCCGTACTCTGCACGCTCGTCTCCGGGAGGGTCCGCTCCACGAGCTACTGGCCGATACTCCAAGTATCTCAAAGTCCCATGAAGAAGTGTCTCAAAAGTCCGTCTCGTCACAGGGGTCTCAACGCAACAGACGGCGCGTCGATCGGACGCCCGGTCTGTGAGTTATTAGCCTTTTCGTCCCAGGGGCCCGGTTGGTTTCGTGAGCGAAACCAATCCCGGCCGTATCTCAACTGCACCCCGAACTCCCATAGGATATACTCAAAGGGACCGTTACTCAACGTAACCACCAACGCCGCTGACGGCTCGTCAAGCGGACGTCCTGTCTGAAAGATATCAGCATTCCCGTTCCAGGGGCCCGGTTGGATTTCGGGTACAATCCAACCCGGCCATACTCCGACTGTATCCAAAACTCGGGCGGAGTATGTCAAAAGTTTCGTCTCATCAAGAGGAAGTCAACGAAACAGACGGCGCGTCAATCGGACGCCCGGTCTGTGAGTTATTGGCATTTTCGTCTCCCGGGCCCGGTTGGTTTTTAAGGAAAAACCAACCCGACCGTACTCCACCTGCGTCCGAACCTCGGGCGGAGTATGCCAAAAGATCCGTCTCACTAAAAGGAACACAACGCGACTGACGGCACGTCAATCGGACGTCCGTAGCTCAAGTTATGAGCGTTTCCGCTCCGAAGGCCCGGTTGGTTTCGTGAACGAACCATCCCGGCCGAACTCAAAGTAACCCGAAACCTTGAGTGCGATATCTCGAAACGACCGTCTCGATCCAAGGATCGCGTTGCCGCAGACGGTTCGTCATTCGGAGGTCCGAGGCTCAAGTTATGAGCCAAAAACCAAATCAGGTTCGAAACGGGGGGGTCCGGGTCCGGGCCGACCCGGCCCGACCCCCCCCCCCCCTGGGCGGCGCGGTGGCCGGCGGCGGCGGCCGGCGGCGGCGGACGGCGGCGGCGCGGTGGCCGGCGGCGGGCCGCGCTGGCGGCGGCAGCGGGCCGCGCTGGCGGCGGGATGCGCCGCACGGGCTGCGCACGCGGGGCTATGCCCCGCGGTTCCTGGGTGTCGGCGCGGCATATAGCCGCGCCCCTTTGTTTTTACAAACCGCCCCCCCCACGTGGGGGGCTTGATTGAAAGGGAACGGGGGCAAAGCCCCCCCTTCTTGTACATGGTGGCGCGGCCTTAGTGCCGCGCCTGGGTATCAAATCGGCCCCACGTGGGGGCCGGTTTTGGAGGATCAAACCGGGGGGCTGCTGCCCCCCTTTCATGGACCGCCCCCCCTCTTAAAGAGGGGGGTTTTAGGGCTGGCCGGGGAATTAATTCCCCGGTTCAACGGCATCCGGCCGGCCAGCTGGCCGGCCGGTTTTCTCCAACGGGACCGGAATTTCCGGTCCCCTCTTCGGCTTCCGACGCCGGCGGCCCGGCCGCCGGTCTTTTCTTCCGTCGCGGCCCGGAACCGGCCGCGGTCTCCTCGTCCCACCGCGGCCCGGAACCGGCCGCGGCGTTCGTCATCCGGCGCGGTGCGACGGCACCGCGGCCCTTTTGCCGTGCTTTGATAATCATCCAACGCGGCGCGACGGCGTTGCGTTTCTGTTGTTTCTACCATGGTGCGTGCGGCGGCATCGCGAAGATAATTGCACTTTCATCCGCGTGGTGCGACGGCACCACGCCACTTGCTTCCTTCCGCAAGATAAAATCAACATAAACGTTGGAGGGGTTCGGTCGTGTTCGTACGGACCGGCCCCCCTCACGTTAAATTAATAACGCATCTTAAAATAATCAACATCCCATGTTAGTTATACGAACCACGAGAAGAATGAAATAATTAAATATTAAATCAACCACCCCTACCTTGGGTACAAGATCGAGGATTCGACTATGTCCGCGGAAGACGGCGTCGCGGAAGTCGGGCGTCGCGGTCGTCGTTCGTCAAATCCGTTGACGAAGAGATATGCCCGAAGAGGCACGTCGTTGGCGGATCTTCGTTTGCCGACGAAGAAGGCCCGAGGAAGAGATGGCGTCCCCTTCGTTGTCACGGTGAACGAAGAAAGGAGTTGCGGCGTTCTTCGTCGGAAAAGAGAGCGTTCCTCGTCAAGACTTGAGGAAAGTCAAATAATAAAGAAAATAACGAACTCAAGAATCTCTACCTCGATAGTCGCACTCGATTCCTTTGACGTCGGAGGAAGAGTCGTTGTTGAAGGCGTTCGTCGCGGAAAACCGTCGCGGAAGAGATGACGCGGAAGAAGTTCTTCGTTGAAGAACGGCGTTCTTCGCGTTCTTCGTTGAGGTTTGAAGAAGAAGAGAAAGCTCTCAAATCCTCTCAAGAAATTAAGGGACTAACCAAAAACAATAAATTAAGCTCACTTAATTTATTAACACAACACAAACCTTTGAAATTCAAAAGTTTGAATTTCAAAACATTAATTAAACTCACTTATTAATGACATAAGTTATAACTTAAGTTTATAACATTAATTGTGAGTTGGGGAGGGTTAAAGAATATGAAGGGGTGGGGTTCGTGTGGGCCCCACCACCCTCTTAACCTCCCAAGGGAAGTTGGGTTGTCACCCAACTTCCACCCAAAGGATAAAAACACTTAAGGAAGATAAAAATAAAAATTGAAGTTAAATTTTTATTTTAACATTCACAATTTTATTTTTTTACAACTCCCCACGTGTAAACGCAACTTCGGGAAAGGTCTCCTTAAGCGAATATCGGCGCTGCGAGTTCATCGGTGCCCTCGGATTTCAATTCCGAGAACCAGATCAAAAGTTAGGAATTCCCGCTCGTTCGTTCACTGAACGTACCCGAGCCAAACTTCGGAAATTAATTCCGGGCACTCCGGGCCTCGGAATCAGGTGCCGTCTGAAACCGCGCTCTTGTAAAATTCTAAAGAAAATTAAGAAAAAATTTCCCTTGAATTTTACGGGTCTTTACATTACTCCCACCTCAGGGCTTTACGTCCCCGTAAAGCTTCAACTCACACTTAAGGGAAACAAAGTAGTACTGAGCACGCAACTGAGCTTTACGCTCCCATATGCTCACCTGAAGATCTTGTGCTACCCGAGAAGCACCCCAGAGGAAGCAACCGTTCACGTAGAACCTACTCTTGTCGATCCTCAATCTCTACTAGAATCTCTGTGCTTATCGCCCTGTCATCGACGTCCAACTCCCCGGGGTCGATGACGTGTGAAGAAACATACACGTATCTCCACAGCTGAGACACGTGGTGGACACTATGCACCCGGTGCGACTGAGGTGGTAGGGTTAAGCGGTAAACCTCCTCGCCTCCCCTGCTGAAGATCAAAAGGGTCCATCGAACTTCGGAGATAACATGCCGCCTCGGCCACATCTCCGAGACCTCATCGGGTTGAGACCGTATAAGAACGTGTTCATCACCCTCGAACTCAAGAGGTTTCCCTTTTTAGGTTAGAACTGAACTCAAACTCCTGCTGCCACAGGGGTAGGGTTGACCAACTCAAGAGTGATCGGTCACACCCTCTTATGTCTGAGTTTAACATGAGCTGCCCAGGGTTTCCTTTTCGCCGACCAAGGAAAACCCATTCCGACGTTTGCCTAAAACAGTCAACCGGGGTATGATTTGTGAATCAAAACCATACCCAGATCAACGTCGTAAGGCCTCTACGCTGCCACCAAGAGATTCCAACCGAAACTCTCGCCTCGAGGTCAAATCACACCGTCGGCGTAAGCGTGATTATCGAGTCTCCTCCCAAAGGTATCTCCAGACATGAGGGTCAAGTCTACGGCTTACCCGGAACCTCTAGGTCTGGGACATGATTCGTGGAAGGGTAGAATGATTGGTTCCTATGTCTATAGATATGGCAGCTCGTAGTAGACATAATTCGTACCCCGAATCATTCTTAGAGCTCCTGGGTCACACTCCTTGACCGTAATGCAGCTATTCTCCACCCCAGCCCTCCTGCTCCCTGAGCCTGGCGGGGACTACTAAGTCGGGTGGTCGTAACATGTCGAAATGTACACCACCACATGCTGCTCTCCAAGCTCTGCTTCCACGTCTGCTACCCTGCAGATTCATCTGTCCTTAGCACTTCCTCCTCCTGAAACATTTTACACGCCCGAGTCTCTGAGACTGGCGCTAGTCTCCTGCCTTTCACTGCTAACGTTCACAACCACAAAGGTTCTCTCTAGCATCCTAGCATAGGTAGGAATGTATAGAGGAAAAGAAATGGTTCGGATGTCCTTTAGACACACTTCGCTCAGAAGTTCGAGTCTAAAGAACTGATCACAACGTAACCAACGAGTTCCAAGATTGATTGGTAAGCCACGTTGAGTGCTCTGCTTCCGACATGTCGTACTGTCGAAGCTGTATTAGCTCCAGAAAACTCACAACCACCTCCTCAAGCCAGTCCTCAGCCGCCTACGAGTCAGGCTCACTTCGAAACTTGAGGGATATCTGATGCTAAAACATAAGTAAGGCACTAAGCCTGTGAGTCTCTGCTACCGGTACTGCCGGTAGTGTCTGCTGACCAACAGGTAGTGACATAGCTGGCGCTCTACCCGTAGGTACTAATCCAGGTATCGGTTCGCGTACCGAAGCCTCGTTACTATAAGGACCAACCTCATGGTCACTCTCTGGAAACACCTGGAGCTAAGATCATCATCCGCTCTATTAGTATCCAAGCTAGGCGTAGAACTCTAGCATTCGTCTCCATCCAGTCCACTGCTGCCTGGGAAATCTGTCTCGCCTCGTATCCTCAGAGGCCTCTACTGCTGGAACTCGTGCATCGCGCTCTGCTAGCGTGCACCGTCAGCTAGTGGCATCTGCTGCCTAACAGGTGGTGGTGCTGCTGGTACACCACCCGAAGGTGCCAACACTGAAAAAGGGCCCTGCACTGGAGTCTCGCTGCTCGGTGGGCCATCATGAAAGAAACAACGTAACACGATCAAACGATTATACCTGGTGAGCTGACCTGGTTTGAGCTGTTTTAAGGGGAAAAACCTTTGAAAACACACACGCAATCAGTGTTTTCGTGCACAAAGTCGGAAATCAGTTGTCAGGGTCCTGGTGTATGGATACGTCGGCCGCCCGCACCAACACTGGACTCCCTGAACTGAAAACCACACTCGGTACTCTCAACACTATTGCTTCACAGAAAGAAACATCAGAGTTATAAGTTCTGCGGTAGAACCGAACTCCTCTGATACCAATTTGTCACGACCCGTCCTCGGGGCCCGTGCCGTGACTACCCCAAGCCCGCCTTCCATAGGCCAGGGGCTGGCGACTAGCACCAAAGGCGTAAAATCCCGATATCTGGGAAGGCATTGCCTTTATAAGAAAACAAGCACCACAGAGTACAAGCGGAAGTAAAACACTAAGTACAAAAAGAAGAGCTGAAAAGTAAAAAGGGCCGGAAATACAAGCCCAACTGTAAAGTACAACTCGAAAAGGGAAAACAGCGACTGAAAAGTAAAGCTGCTATGTTGAGATGTCCACTGGAAATCCCACCTGAAGGGTGGGTACAGATAGCTCCTCTGCTCCTCGGGTCCCGCCATCCGCTCCGAGTATGTCCCGCCCTGTGGTCCTCCTCCGGGTACCGCCTCATCGTATAGTCCACCTCCAGGTATCGTCCAGACCTCGAACCTTCGGCTACTGTCAGCACTGTCCGTCGTCTGCAACCAACACAACGAGCTGCGGGCATAGCCCGTGCAGGGGTGAGTATAACGATACTCAGTAGGGACCCCGAGACCCTCAAGGTCTCACAAAAACCAACAAGGTTAAACACAAGAAGATCTCAACAGATAAACTCTACTTAGGTATATGCCCATACATATACCTAAGTTATCAAGTAACCCATCTCAATCATGAGGAAACACAAGAATTGTGAAATCGACGGATAACCACTACCCGGGTATATGCCCATACATATACCAAAGTTAGCAAGTGACCCATCTCAATCATTAAGTAACACAGGGTCAAAAGTCTCAGCTCAAACCAGGATTTTTATTATCGAAACCGTAACTGCTGAAGAGCTCCGTCTCTAGAGTGTACAGTGGTCCTGTCACGACTCCGAGGTGCTGCTCACTAACCTAAGACTGCTGAGGTACTCCTCCTGTCGAGTACTGCGGGTTTGCGGCCAACTACCTGGCGCTCCGTCCGCTGAGGGTCTGTCGCCAAATACCGGGCGCTACACAGATAGCCTGCTGAGGTACTCTCCGGACGAGTACCGCGGGTCTGCACTGTCACACACGTACTCCGTCCGCCATGGGTCTGCACCTCAGAAAGTAGTGCTCCGTCCACTGGGCTAGTCGACTCACTCCAAGTCGAGTCGGTCAAGCAGTCGTCAGGTCTCAGCTAGTTACACGGTCTCCGTACTCTGCACGCTCGTCTCCGGGAGGGTCCGCTCCACGAGCTACTGGCCGATACTCCAAGTATCTCAAAGTCCCACGAAGAAGTGTCTCAAAAGTCCGTCTCGTCACAGGGGTCTCAACGCAACAGACGGCGCGTCGATCGGACGCCCGGTCTGTGAGTTATTAGCCTTTTCGTCCCAGGGGCCCGGTTGGTTTCGTGAGCGAAACCAATCCCGGCCGTATCTCAACTGCACCCCGAACTCCCATAGGGTATACTCAAAGGGACCGTTACTCAACGTAACCACCAACGCCGCTGACGGCTCGTCAAGCGGACGTCCTGTCTGAAAGATATCAGCATTCCCGTTCCAGGGGCCCGGTTGGATTTCGGGTACAATCCAACCCGGCCATACTCCGACTGTATCCAAAACTCGGGCGGAGTATGTCAAAAGTTTCGTCTCATCAAGAGGAAGTCAACGAAACAGACGGCGCGTCAATCGGACGCCCGGTCTGTGAGTTATTGGCATTTTCGTCTCCCGGGCCCGGTTGGTTTTTAAGGAAAAACCAACCCGACCGTACTCCACCTGCGTCCGATCCTCGGGCGGAGTATGCCAAAAGATCCGTCTCACTAAAAGGAACACAACGCGACTGACGGCACGTCAATCGGACGTCCGTAGCTCAAGTTATGAGCGTTTCCGCTCCGAAGGCCCGGTTGGTTTCGTGAACGAACCATCCCGGCCGAACTCAAAGTAACCCGAAACCTTGAGTGCGATATATCGAAACGACCGTCCCGATCCAAGGATCGCGTTGCCGCAGACGGTTCGTCATTCGGAGGTCCGAGGCTCAAGTTATGAGCCAAAAACCAAATCAGGTTCGAAACGGGGGGGTCCGGGTCCGGGCCGACCCGGCCCGACCCCCCCCTGGGCGGCGCGGTGGCCGGCGGCGGCGGCCGGCGGCGGCGGACGGCGGCGGCGCGGTGGCCGGCGGCGGCGCGCGGCGGCGGCGGGCGGCGGCGCGGCGGGCCGCGGCGGCGGCGGCGGCGGGCCGCGCCGGCGGCGGCGGCGGGCCGCGCCGGCGGCGGCAGCGGGCCGCGCTGGCGGCGGGATGCGCCGCACGGGCTGCGCACGCGGGGCTATGCCCCGCGGTTCCTGGGTGTCGGCGCGGCATATAGCCGCGCCCCTTTGTTTTTACAAACCGCCCCCCCCACGTGGGGGGCTTGATTGAAAGGGAACGGGGGGCAAAGCCCCCCCTGCTTGTACATGGTGGCGCGGCCTTAGTGCCGCGCCTGGGTATCAAATCGGCCCCACGTGGGGGCCGGTTTTGGAGGATCAAACCGGGGGGCTGCTGCCCCCCTTTCATGGACCGCCCCCCCCCCCCCCTCTTAAAGAGGGGGGTTTTAGGGCTGGCCGGGGAATTAATTCCCCGGTTCAACGGCATCCGGCCGGCCAGCTGGCCGGCCGGTTTTCTCCAACGGGACCGGAATTTCCGGTCCCCTCTTCGGCTTCCGACGCCGGCAGCCCGGCCGCCGGTCTTTTCTTCCGTCGCGGCCCGGAACCGGCCGCGGTCTCCTCGTCCCACCGCGGCCCGGAACCGGCCGCGGCGTTCGTCATCCGGCGCGGTGCGACGGCACCGCGCCCCTTTTGCCGTGCTTTGATAATCATCCAACGCGGCGCGACGGCGTTGCGTTTCTTTTGTTTCTACCATGGTGCGTGCGGCGGCATCGCGAAGATAATTGCACTTTCATCCGCGTGGTGCGACGGCACCACGCCACTTGCTTCCTTCCGCAAGATAAAATCAACATAAACGTTGGAGGGGTTCGGTCGTGTTCGTACGGACCGGCCCCCCTCACGTTAAATTAATAACGCATCTTAAAATAATCAACATCCCATGTTAGTTATACGAACCACGAGAAGAATGAAATAATTAAATATTAAATCAACCACCCCTACCTTGGGTACAAGATCGAGGATTCGACTATGTCCGCGGAAGACGGCGTCGCGGAAGTCGGGCGTCGCGGTCGTCGTTCGTCAAATCCGTTGACGAAGAGATATGCCCGAAGAGGCACGTCGTTGGCGGATCTTCGTTTGCCGACGAAGAAGGCCCGAGGAAGAGATGGCGTCCCCTTCGTTGTCACGGTGAACGAAGAAAGGAGTTGCGGCATTCTTCGTCGGAAAAGAGAGCGTTCCTCGTCAAGACTTGAGGAAAGTCAAATAATAAAGAAAATAACGAACTCAAGAATCTCTACCTCGATAGTCGCACTCGATTCCTTTGACGTCGGAGGAAGAGTCGTTGTTGAAGGCGTTCGTCGCGGAAAACCGTCGCGGAAGAGATGACGCGGAAGAAGTTCTTCGTTGAAGAACGGCGTTCTTCGCGTTCTTCGTTGAGGTTTGAAGAAGAAGAGAAAGCTCTCAAATCCTCTCAAGAAATTAAGGGACTAACCAAAAACAATAAATTAAGCTCACTTAATTTATTAACACAACACAAACCTTTGAAATTCAAAAGTTTGAATTTCAAAACATTAATTAAACTCACTTATTAATGACATAAGTTATAACTTAAGTTTATAACATTAATTGTGAGTTGGGGAGGGTTAGAGAATATGAAGGGGTGGGGTTCGTGTGGGCCCCACCACCCTCTTAACCTCCCAAGGGAAGTTGGGTTGTCACCCAACTTCCACCCAAAGGATAAAAACACTTAAGGAAGATAAAAATAAAAATTGAAGTTAAATTTTTATTTTAACATTCACAATTTTATTTTTTTACAACTCCCCACGTGTAAACGCAACTTCGGGAAAGGTCTCCTTAAGCGAATATCGGCGCTGCGAGTTCATCGGTGCCCTCAGATTTCAATTCCGAGCACCGGATCAAAAGATAGGAATTCCCGCTCGTTCGTTCACTGAACGTACCCGAGCCAAACTTCGGAAATTAATTCCGGGCACTCCGGGCCTCGGAATCAGGTGCCGTCTGAAACCGCGCTCTTGTAAAATTCTAAAGAAAATTAAGAAAAAATTTCCCTTGAATTTTACGGGTCTTTACAGCCTCAGAGCTGGGAACCGTTGCAAAGGGTTGGCGTGTGGCCTATAGCGCATGCAACTGCAGGTCTTCGTGGGAGGGAGACCAGCAGGAGGCACATGAGGCTGGGTGATGTCTGGTGATGTGCTACTGTTGCAGCGGGTAGAAGAGGAAAGGAGGTGCCGCACACGTTGCTGAACTTGGGTGGTGCACTGGGTTTGGCTCCCAGGGAAAGGCGAATGTGAGAGGCTGCTCTGCCCGGGATGCAGCGCATGGTACTAGAAGCTGTTATTTCCAAGACCAAAAAGAAGGTATTCCTTTTGCAAGTCCACCCAAACTCCTTTTTTTACAAGACATAAAGGAAGGTCTTCCTCCCCCTTTAAATATTTTTTCAAAAGCCTATATTAAGATTTGGAAAAATAATAATAATATTATAATAATAATATATTTATAACAATATCAATATTATTATTACAATAAAACCAAATAATTTTATTATTATTATAATAACATAATTAATTTTTAATAAACTAATATCAAAACCAAATTGATTTTCTGGTGAGTATTTCATACAAGAAATGAATCTCGAATCTGAATTCGAAACATCGGAAGGCTGCAGACTGGCCATTGGATATCCGATTCGGATTCTGTCTATGGCGTTGGGACCGTTTCGACACCTTCTTAACATTTTAATGCAAATTTAATTATTTCTTTTGACTTAAAATTGAAACGCGTCTATCTGATTCCACCTGTTGGAACCAAGCGTGCAGTAGAAACCCCAAACAGGTGGGTTTTTAAATTTTTTCCACCGACGGTCGACGTAAACTTGTCGGGGTCAGAGAAGAGCAACCCAGTCTTAGCCGAGGACCATGCGTGGAAGATTTTAATCACAAAAATAAACCGTAAAATACCTGGTTCAGATCCGAAGCCATGCACGACGTCTTCTCGTCATTGGAGATCACTGCTCGAAGAATCCGATGCAGAATTCCTCTAGATCATCCACACATGCTTCAAGGAATCCACAGGAGCACCACTGGTTGTAATCCGGGTGCTAGCGCAGATTTGTGACGATGCCTTCGACGCTCCAACGACCACCACATCGCATCGCCTGCGATGCCTAAGAGAGAGCTCCATCCGAGATCCTTGTATCCAGAGCATCTCTCTCTAGAATGTGGGAGAGAGGAGAGGAGAGATAAGATCCATGAATAGTATTTGGAAAAATCCCCTCCCCTTATATTTATAGTGCTTAATTAAAATACCCGGTATCGCCTCACCGACCCCGAATACTTAACGCACTATCGAAGACATTTTACAACTACTTTTCTGAGTCATAATTATTATTTTTACTTACTTGTAACATATTAAAATATATTACATGATAATAATTAAGTCCTTATCTCGACTCATCACTCCCATAAATATTAATTGAACCTTGAATAATTTAATACTCGTCAATTAATATTTTTTCATGTATTTACTAAAACTCATAAATACATTTAATAAATAAATTCATTATTCATTATTCTAAACTAGAATAAAATGAATTTATTTATTTCATTGGTGATCGTTTAACTTTGGACAAATCCCAGACTCCTATGGCGGGGCCCACCATTCCCAAAACTCATATTCAACTGAATATGGCAGATTCTTGAATAAGCTATTGTTTCTGACCCTCTAGGCCCTTATTTCAACAGCTGTGAATGGTATTCATAGTCCAAGAGTGGGTTCTAGCAACCAATCATGGCCCTTGAAGAAATAAGGATTGTCACAGCAGTGACAACCAACCTATGAACATGCACTGTTTAATATAATCTCTTTGTCTGTAAAACTCATAAAGAAGGACGCACTCTAGTGTCATCCCACTTTTCTTACTTTATAGTATCTTGATTTAGCTGGACGGATTTACCCTTAACATCCATGGGAATGGTCTTATAAAGGTACTTCCATCCATATCAACATGGACTGAGATATGTTACTTCCATACCCCGGAAGTGACAAATCCTTTCTTGACCATTCAGCCAAATGTCATGCCACCAACGACACACCCGACACATACTACCTCGCCATGACTTCATTTCCACGGTTTTCATCTAGCATCAATTTATGCAATCAAATGACATACATTGGTAATGATCTCAAGTCAGGAGACCATTACACATGATCGTAGATAAGAACATCCAATGACACCCGAAACATGTGGTGTTCCTATTGGCATATCAATCCTCATGATCTCACTACTAGAGATCACCAAGTGAGAAATTCATAAGAAGAGGTCTTAATGCTTATGATCCCCCAGCACCTGATTGTCAAACATCTACTATTTCCAATTAGTAAGATTTATGTAGACCATAGAACATATATTTAAGATTAATGTCATAGTATCTAGAGGTTCTCATTATAGCCTGGGAACGCTATAACCTTTTGATGAAAAAATTAATCTTTGTATATTACCATTTCAATAGTGGAAACAGAAAAGTGTAAATTATAATGGTAAGATGACATCATGCGTAGTTAACTCTATACACGATATGGTAATCAAAAGCACATAATAGTTGGGTCTAGGGCACCCACTATTTCAACATGATCATATAGTAGGTGGCATTGTAACTATCCCTCATGTTTTGAAATTTTATCATTTGTACCATTGTGAAAAATATAAATTTCATAATGGTTTTTGTTAAATTTCATCTCCCTTGAATGGGTTGAAGTTATAGAACCCATATAACCTCAATTGAGTTCCTTATAATGATCCAACCATTTTGGTGTTCCATCGTATATGCATAAATGGACTTTATGAATACATGGACAAAGAACATATTGGAGTGTTTGGATTTAAACATAAAATAGTGATATCATTTGGATATGGATGAATGTAGTGGATTATCATGGCTAACATTCTTGAAAATTATACTGAATTTAATTGATTAGAGGTGAGTGGTAATCCCACACCATATAACATAATTAAACATGGTCACCCACTTGTTAATGATAAATATAAATGAATTATAAATTATTACTTGGCTCAAATTAAAGCTAATGGATATTATTACTAAGAATGCGTGGGAATAAAGACCCTTTATAATTATGGAAATTTGGCATAATGACCCTTATGATATATATAAATATCAATAAATATGAATGGAATCCTTGATTCTTTATATAAATATGAATGTGAATGGAAACCCATTATAATTATGAATGTCCTTAGTGACACTTTATATAAGTGTGATAAGGGAATAGAATCCCTTAATAAATATGTGATATGGGCAAAGTGTACCTTGTGAAACTATACAGTCATAGAATCCCTTGTGATACTATACGGGCTTGGTAGCCCTATTCTGTGATACTAGGTATGACGTCCCTATTCTATGATACCGATCATGAGGTCCCTTAAAAATGTGATACCAGGCATGGTGTCCCCTTTACTATTATGACACTAGGTATTTCATCCCATATAAATGTGATACTAGGAATTTCCTCCCTTGATACTTGTTCAGAAACAATTCATCACTTGATGAAGTAGGTAGTGTTATCCTACTTTCCTTTCAACTACCAGAAATGACCCATTTATAGTTATTACTACCAGTTTACTTATTATATATGCACACAACCATATCATATACATGACTGGATATTTGAAAATACTATTGGTGGTGTCTCACTATGTTTTATCGCACACCCAATCTGGGCCACCTATTGTACCTAGGATGAATACATTCTATCAGGTGTAATTAAGGTCAAATTTCCTTTTACAGATGCATGACTTCTTACATGATTTAGGATGGATCTAACAGGAGATGACTAGGCTGGAGAACTGGATTTCTAGATAGAGATATCCTTTCTATGCCCTTTTTTATTATATAACATGTATTTCTTGCTTCCATGTATTCATGTTTTTCTTCTTTTTAGACACATGAAATTATCATTCATTGTATTTGAATTTTGTCACAAATTTAATTATTATAAGTTTATTTAGTTATTTATTGTTTTCTCTACTTATTCTATGCCATATATTTATACTGCTTGATCTATTTACCTATTATTATATTTATCTGTAGTGTTCCTATTTATTAATTGCGGCATTGTTTCCCCACGTACACACCCAAGATCTCACTGCTAGTAGAAAACCAATAGCTTTTGTTGAGAGGTGCTTGAGTCCATGTGGAAAACCATTTTCAGGGCACCATTTAGTAGAATATGGGTTTAGGATGTTACAAAGTTGTATCAAAATATTATTTTCCTACCTTACGAATTTGATACAATAGACAAGAATATTTTGGTGGTTCTAGATTTTTCTAATGAGATTTTCTAGGGAGTATCTATCCCATGTACAGATAAATATATAATTTCCAAGAATGAGAATTGATATTTTCTAAATTTTTATTATGATAGTTGAATTGATTCCACCATTGGGTGATTCCCTTGAATTGTGATATTAATACAGAAATAATTTGTGTTTATCTTATATCCATTTCCCAATGATATGAAGGAAATGATTCATTGATCATGCATCATGTTATAAACATTATAAGAAATTAACATTCCACGAATATGACATTCCATACCGGAGCATTGTGTTAGTTTCATATCTTATGATTCTCATGAGTGACTAATTTCTATAAATTCAATTGTTATTGGACATTGATTCTTATTGGGAATTGAGAAAAAATATTTGATACATTGATTACCTTACATAACCCAACTAGTGTTTTCTTAATTAGAATATAGAAGACACACTGAGAAATCAAATATGTCACATTGGGTCATGGACCATTAGTCACATAGACTGGAACATATTATGGTATGGATTAAGCGGACACCATATTTTGGTTCATAAAGTGTATGTGCCTTTATGGATTTGATGTGGTGGCCGATTTTGTTCAACCATTTCAAAATGAATGTAATAAAAATTTTAAATTTTAAATGAAATCGAAATTCAAGAACATAGATATTGGCCTAGTCTCGGCCTTAGTAGTGGGTAGTAGGCAGTGTTTGTTGTGTTCTATATATCTATTTCTATCACATAGACCTAACTCATTAAGATGGAAGAAGGGTGAAAATTTTAAATTGTAAGTATTTTTAGATGTTCTATTTATATATCTATGTTTTATTCCATTACTGAACTTAATTTTAGTTGTGTGTTTAGAAATTATGGAGTAATACCACCATGACGTCCCGTGGTCATACTATAGGAGGGTAGTGATGACCATGCTTCAGAGATGGTGGGCCTTGAGATGCCCGTTATACCTTATTTAGTACCTCATGTATCACCTCTTCCTATTCCTGCTGTGGAAAATGATGCCTGGTTTGGGAGAGTTTTCTTATATCTTATGCATATGATATAGGGAGCTCCACTCTCTTCCTCCTTATATGGGAGAGTCTACTAGGGAGTTTTAATAGCATCCACCAATGATTAATAGGATGAAATACCACATGATTTAGAGTTATGTATTGACTAGGTTTGTCTATTTTTGAGAATATAGAGAAAACTCCTTGGAGTAGAGTGAAACTATAAATTTACATGCTTTGAGGATCTTCCAAATATAGGTGGGATATTCCAAATCAGACTGGTCAGTAACGAGAAGCAACATGGAGAGACTTCCAGTAAATATTTATTGATTATTTAATTCTAGAGTCCTTGAGGGATGACCATTCCTGGGAATTGATGAACCTACAGTAGGTTTTGATGATAACTATGGACTGTGGAGCTCATTTTACAGAGCTTTATCACTTCGTGCCTATGTACACTTCTCACAAACCTGTGGAAGCGAGATTATTTGAGGACGTATTTTGGAATCATATTACTTCTTAGGTATATTTTTTATAATTTACCAATATATCTGATATAGTGAACTAGACCCTTATAATCGTGCAAAACATTAGGGAAGAAGATAGTGTAAGGCAGGATAGTTCAAAACCCAGAAAGAGTATGGGTTCTACTAGATATCATAGGTGACTTTTTGAGACTGTGTGCTTCTGAAGCAGTAACCAGTTGACACCCATAGAAAGTTATATGGTATATATCCAATGTGGTAAACCTATTCCAAATAATACCATGTGTCTGGGAGACCCTGTAGAGTGCCACGTCTGTGGAATATTATGGCATCGACAATGATTTTTAATGGAATTCCCATATATTTTGAGTGGGAGAGGGTCTGTGGAATCTCCACCTTCAAGAGCAGGTTCACTAGTACCTCTGAAAGAAGTTAGTTGGATTACTAATGGTTGTAACGATATAAGATAAGGTCATGGTCATGATATCCAATATTTGGGTTTTCAGTGCCAATAGAGCAGAATCACTCTAGGCAGTTAGGTCGTAGCACAGTGTCAGGGATTATACCATATCCATTCAGTGAATCCAATACCAAAGTTGCATGACACATGGACATATACTATTTGTGGTAATATTATGTATCCTCTGATAGTGTTTTTACCTTATTCAATATATTTGAATCAAGTTTTATAAATTATGTTCGTTTTTTTGTAGAGCCTCAGAATTCATGTGGAGTTCACCTATGGGGTTATGATGCTAGATGCACCATTGTTTATATTATTAGAGGGAGTACACTAGTGAATGGACTATCCTTTTGAGGTAGTGAACCACTTTTTATTAGGGAACATATTCATCTTCAAGATTACCAGCATTGATTTCATTCTTAGGATGGACTGGCTGGTTACCTATAACACTAATATGGATTTTTATCGACCTAGGGTGTCTTTTACATCACAGGAGGGGCACACTTATATTCTCAAGGCCAAGTGGGACATTTAGGCTAGTAGAGCTTGACCAGAGATTCATGGAATTGGTAAAGTGACCACCTATATTTCTAGCCATTTATGAATGATCAAAGACTACATCAGATTGAGTTACCTCTTGTTTTCAATTGATTTGGGGATGGATTCCAACATTAACATTTAGGACTAACTTCTACAATAGAGTTAGAGTTTAATTTTTGAGCTCATGTTTGGAGTCAAACCATTATAAATTCATCCTTATTGGATGCCTATAACTGAGTTTCAGGAGCTCAAGAGGTAGCTAGAGGATTTAGAGGACAACGGTTTTATATGCCAGAATACTTCTCCCTAGGGTTTACAAGTCTGTTTTATACAAGAATGTGGATGAAAGCCTTAGTTTTTTGTATATTATTAGAATTTGAATCATGTTACAAATAAAAAACACTATCCCTTACCTCTTGTAGAATATTTTTTTGTCCAGATCATAGAAGAGAGGGTATTATCATGGAACAAAGTGAGATCGGGATATCAATAGGTTCAATTTAGACCTACAGTTATTCCACATACTACTTTCTTTAATTGGTACAACTTATATGAGCATCCTGTGATGTAGGTTAATTTTAAATGTCTTCCTTCCATCTTCATGTATTTTATAAATTTGGTTTTCTGCCCCTATATAGAATCCTTTTTCATGGTATCTGTAGATTCCAAAATAGTTTATTCTGATACTTGGAGCAACCACAGCACTGATAATGAGATTATTTTGAATACACTCATAGATAATGAGCTCTATGCTAAGCTAGAAAATGACATTTGGGGATCTAAAAGGTAAACTTCCTATTCCATATTATCTCAGAGGAAGGTGTTTCGGTTGAATGAAATATGATGAGAGATTTGGTCACCTGGGATCAGCCTAATAATAACATTGAAATACAGAGTTTCTTAGGGATAATTGGTTACTAAAGGAATTCTATACAAGACATATCAGGCTTAGCATCACCTCTTACAGGATTAAAAAATAATGGTGTGAAGTTTATATGATCTAAATCTTGTGATACATCCTTTTAAGAGTTTAATTAGATATTAAATTCTGCAACGAACTTGATTATGCCAGATCAGGGTTGGAGATATACAATCTATTGTGATTCAATAGTTATGATAAAAGGAGAAATTATAATGTAGAAAGAGAGAGTCATCGCATGAGGGTCACAAAAGTTGATTCCTAATGAGTGTAATTAGTCAGCACACTGTAACAAACCATCCCAAATTTCCTTCAAATTCAGAACTTATCCCGATCCATCACATACTTGAAGGGAGTTTTTGATCCCCACTGGATGGAGAAAAGCACCAGAGCATCGTACGATAAAACCGATGGAACTATTCTTCCCAACCTTGACAAACACATGCCATACATATATGTATCAATATAGAATCAATGGAAGACTTAAGAAATATATATGCCATAACTATTAGAAAACAATGAAAACAAAATGACTGCAACATCAGCTAAAACTCTAAAAGACAAGTCCAACTACAAATGACTAAAAAAACACTACTCCAAATGATGGTGTGGATGGACTCCCACATTCTCACCACCTGCTACAAAATTAGCTGACATGGAAGTTGTCTCCTCACAACAATGAATTTCCTTTCCCAACACTATAATACAAACAAAGGTTTATACACCACTAAAGAAGCGTGCATAGTGTGAGCTAACTGGCTCAGTAAGATCCCACCCTAGTGTTCCAAAAAAGTCTATGAAAAATCATGTATGAAAATTTTAAAATAGAACATGAAATTATATGTAGGAAATAAGTTTTATTGAAAAAACCTTAAACATTTCACTTTTACACAGTTATAAAAAAACCATGTATATTAGTTTCAATGAATATTTTCCATATTATTTTCCAGAAGTATAAACATGCAAATCAAGGTTAACTCAAAAAGACAAGCAATACAAAACAGAAGAATATGTATAAAAAACAAGAGAATACTACAGGTCTATGAAGTAGACTACTTATACCACAATATTCAAGAGCACAATAACTAATCATATCACACAGGAATAGGAAGTAGAGGAATACCCCATGAGTAAACCCCCCCAATATGTCACTATCCGTCTCCTAGAACAACATGCCTAAGAAATAGTGTAAATACCCAAGACAAACCTCCATGATAATCAAAAATCAATGGATAATGGTGTCAAGGTAAACCTTCCACCTATATACCCAGGTAACCCATGTTTTCATTTTCTAAATTCATTTCAATTATTTTGAAACCATTTCATAACCATTTCACAAATTCAATTTCATTGATTTGAAAATACCCATATTATCTCTATTTTTCAATAACCAGGGAAAATCATTTTTTATTAAAAACCCTCTTGAGCACGCAAAAAACAATCATGAAAATTTCAACATGAATTAGTTTTTTTAAGGAAAACAAAAAGATCCATTATCATAGGCTAGAGACAGAACCACCTACCTCAGAACACGGGTAACTCTCACCCACAATGTGATCCCCCAATGATGAAAAGCCAATGACAACAATAAAGGACCTAGAATCGAATTCACACATCTCAGGATTGATCCAAAATGAAATACAAGAGGTTAGAGGATAAGAGGAAACCCACATAACTTGAGGAAGAATTCCCATTGCACCATGGTCAACAATGGACAATTCCATCAGAACGAGATCTCACAATATATCCAGAGAGATGCACTGCAGATGCAGCGAAGATCTGAAGTTGATCAGATCGATATGGAAGGAGGGGATCCTCTGAAAATCTCCTAGGAGAATCCTAGGGTTGAGAGAAACAATGGCTAGGAATAAAGGGCCATGAAAAACTTCCAAATGACTTACTTTAACCAGGGTGCGTGCCGAGTCACGATGTGTACCCCTTGGTCACGTCGTGTAGGACACTCTAGATCAGTACACTAAAAACCTATAACCTTAGGTTAGAAATATGATATTTAAACCCTACATGAAATGTAACTACTTGAAGAGTGATCTACCAATTTAGTACTTGTATCCACAAACATCACAAAACATGTAGCCCTAGTACACAACATGTACCTTCAGTACAAAGCATGTACCATCAGTATAGAGCGTGTACCTCCTTTTTAGCCTACATAAATTCTACAAAACCAATCCTAAGGAATTTGAACCAAAAGGTTTGTTATTAAAATGGAAAACATAACCAATCAAGGTAAAGGGATGTTATAAAATCACCACCATAATGTATTTATGTCCCCAAGAAGTCTTCTGGAAGATGTAATCCCGGGAAAAAGATGATGCCACTGGTCTCTCATCAATAACTATAATTCCTAGGCCTCATTTGAATCTGATTCTTGTTTCCATAGAACAATAACCAATATAATTGACATCCCACATAACACTTTCTCTTGAGATTCAATAATCTAAACTAGTTCCTCCAAAATAGATTCATATGGTTCTATATCAATTTCTTCCCAACATAGAACATGATCGAGAGTAGGGTTATACTTCATGAGATGAGATATGTGGAAAAAACATGAATATCAATAAAAAAAGATGAAAATTCTAACTGATAAGCAACCTACCTAAGCTCTTAAGTGATCTCAAATAGTCCAACATATATCAGATCCAACTTTTGTTGTATTCCAAGATGACACTGACTCAAATGAGGAAAATCATTTAAGAAAACTTAGTAACCAATATAAAACAACAATGGTATATTTCGTTGATTTTCATTAGATTTATATCAACTATGGAATGTAACCAGATGTTTTTTCATATCCTGAATCTTTACAGACGTTTCCTGAACCAAACATGGCCTAACCAAAACTACTTCTCCCACCTATTCTCAATAATGAGGTGATTGGAACAAGAGAACATACAAAACTTATAAGGGGTCCATTCTAATCGATGAATGATAATTATTATTGTAAACAAACTCAAACTTTCCCATATGGTTATCCCATGATACAGTAAAATCCAAGATGGAGGCACAAAGCATATCCTCTAGGATCTAAATTACACACTTCATCTTGTAATCTGTTTGTGGATGGTACATTGTGATCAGTATGACCTGAGTCACAATTAACAGTTAAAGACTCTTCCATAACCTCAATGTAAACATAGGATCCCTATCCGAAACAACAGAATAAGGACTCCCATGTAACCTCAAGAAATCCTACACATATTGCATACCCAGATCTTTAACTTTAGTCATGTCTTTGATCATAATGAAGTGAATAGATTTGATCAACTGATCAACAACCACCCAGATATAATTATTCCCTCAGAGCAACTCTAGTAAGCCAAAAAAATTCATTGATTCCTCATCCTATTTAAAAACCATCACCGAAATAGGATGAAGAAAACTAGAGGGTTTCTAGTGCTCGACATTTTTCAGTTGGCAGGTGTAACAAAAAGACACAAAATCTACCATGTCAAGCTTCATACCTGGACACCATAATCATCTTCTCTTGTCATAATACATCTTCATAGTGCCTATATTAATGGACCATGAATATATATGACAATAAAATCAGATTGATCTTCTCATAGGTGCAGGGATTCCAACTCTATTTGTGATATTAAGTATTCCATCTAAAGAATTAAACCAAACAGGAATGGTGTCCTCACAATAATGGATTTCCCTATTTTTTATGAAACTTGTGATCCTTCTACTGAATCCAGAAAATAGACTCTATGAGAGATGATGATAACCCAACACTGGACATAACAATACTAGAAACATCTCCCTGAGTGTCCAAGTAAAACTGAGTGAAAATATTTATAAGGTTCCATTCATCCTTCGATTCTAGAACAGCTTGTGATGGTACCTTCCTACACAGAGAATCTATGTCAACATTCCCTTTCCTTGTAGTATAGATGATATCAATTTCAAATGTATGAAGGTATTATAACCATCGCCGCTTCCTGAGGTTCAAGTATTTCAAAGGAAATATATATCTCAGACTCTTATGATCATAGAAGACCATGAACTTCTCCCTAAAGAGATAGTGTCACCATCCCTTAAACACACACATTACTATACAAACATTATATCATGAGTGGTGTAGTTATTATCATGTAGTCGAAGATGATGACAGTTGTAAGATACAACATGATCATCATGAATTAGCACACCTCCCAAACTATCACCTGATTTATCAAAAAACATCACATACACCTTACTAGGATGAGGTAATATCAAAATAGGTGCCGATGTCATAAGTCATTTCAGTTTATCAAAAGAAGACTCACACTCTTCATCCCGTGTGAATTTCACCTCTTTCCAAGTAAGTGATTTCAAATATGATTCACTCTTAGATAAATCATCAACGAACCCTTGGAAGTACCCAACAAGACCATGTATTCTTCTAATTTCAATGTCATTCTGATGTTCCTTCAAAGACATAACAACCTTTACCTTCTCTAGATCAACTAATAATCCATGCTCAAAAATTATATACCCCATGAACTACACTTCTCAAATCCATAAACTACATTACTAAGGATTTCTATACAAATGATGAATTCTCAAAATTTACAAAACCAAAATCATATGGTGTTCATGCTCACATTTGAATTTTGAATAAACTATAATATCATTCATGAACACTACCAGAAAAGTGTTAATATATTGGTGAAATATGTTATTCATAAAGGCCATAAAAAATTAGGGGAAGTAATCAAACCAAAAGTCATCACAAGATACTCATAATGGACACACCTACTCCTGAAGGTTGTCTTTGGTATATCAGACTCTCAAACTCTGAGTAGATGAGAACCTGACTAAAGATAAATCTTAGAGAATAACTTTTACCCCTTCAAATGATCAAAGAAATCATCCAAAGGAGGAAAATTTTAATTGTTTTTAATCTATACCTAATTCAACTTATTATAATCCACACACAACCAAAGGTAACCATCTGGTTTCATGGAAAAGAGCATAGGGGATGCCCAAGGAAAAACACTTGAGAGAAAAAAACATTCTCTAACAGGTCTCCCATATGATTCTTGAGTTCTTTCAACTCTACTGGTTCCATACGATATGAAGGCATAAATATCAATTTCGTACCCATCACTAGGTAAATTGTAATCTCTATCTCTCTCATTTGATGAAGACCAGAAAAATATTTTCGGAAAACATCCTGGAAATTTCAAACAGCAGTAGGGAATTCATCTATAGAAGAAACATCATATGTCTGAAATGTAGTAGAAACGAAAAAAATCTTGATCTCTGGGTGGGAAGGTCCTGTAAGACGATGATAACAATAAACATAAATTTTATGAGTGACCATCCAATCCATACTGATGATGAAGCCAAATAGATATAGATCATGAATAAGAAAATCCTAGACTAACTCTGTGTCAAATATCGTTAATAAACAAGAAGGACATCGAAACCCCTGCTCTTTTCTTTATCCAATAGGTTTCTCTTACTCCATTATAAAGGGTATATAATTCGTTGGATGTTCAATTACATCCAAAAAGCGTGCTGATATAAACAAGTGGGAGGCAACAATATCATACAATGGAGTTTCAACCAAATATGAAATAAGGGTCGTACCTATAACTTTTGTTGGAACTGCATCGACTTCAATTAAACACTCATCAACTACATGTAAATGCTTCAATCTTGAGGCATGTGGATGGATCCCTATAGACTTTGAATCTTTTTACGGCATCAAAGTAGACTTTAAAGATGATAAAACTTAACTATAACGAGGCATATTCATATCCTAACAGAATCACTATAGATGACCTACAAATCCACAACTATTCTATGTCTTCTTAGGTATAGGGAATGAATGCCTAGTGTAAACTCCATTTAAATAATGATAGTAAGTCAGAGGCACCCTACTAGCTGCAATGGATGGTATAGAGGAGGATAAATGATGAGACCCACCTCTAACACTTTTGTTACAGTCCTAACACTTCCCCTTATTCCCATGCAAACCACTGAAGATGTCACCAATTAGACGGGAATAGGAGGTAAGTCCAACCTTGTATTACTTGTACATATCCTCCATCATGTAATTTTCTACCATCTTTGCATAGTTATAATGTTTCATCATAATCATTTGTAATCTGATATATGGTCACAAACCATGCAGGTAATTATACAACTTTAGCTGGTCATTCGTTACCACGTCCGAAGAAAAACTGACAATATTAGAAAATTAGTTGGTGTATACAAACACAAAACAGTCTCCCTTATGTAATGAACATAACTCCAGATACTTCAGCAGCATCAATGAATCTAGAAAAAATTGCTGAAATAATAGGTTTTTAAACCCTTCTAATCCTAGACCACATGTCTATTTACCTGGACAATAGAATCCCATAAAAGCTTGATAGATCCCTTGAGTCTGAATGTTGCACACTTCACCATGATATTCACAGGTGTCTCTAGGAAGTTGAATATTTGATCGATCCTATCAAGACAATCCTCCACCTCTTTTGGTTCAGTCATTCCCTTAAAGGACGATTGCTTCTCCCGGAAGAACTCTCGTGATCTCTCTCTCTCCTTTAGCTCATAGTTGTACTTTATCCACTATGTTCTCAACCCGTGGAACATCTTGATCCACAAGACAGACCAGACATAAGATAGTCTTGATGAGATTCTAATCTATAAGTGGATTTCATTGAGTATAATCAGCTATACCCTCTTGAGGAACTAGTGGAAGACATCACAGAGGTATACTATTGCACACTGAAACAGAAGAACGATTAGACAAAAAAAAATTCAAACTATAAATATTATAAGAAAAAAATTGAGATTTTTAAAACAAAAACCAATACTAGAGAAACATATACGGACATCCCATGCTAACTTGAGTCTCATTATGAGAAGAGATGACCATCCACTTATCGTATCATACCTCTTGAGTCCTGAAAATCCTATCTCTAATCAAAAAGTCATCCCAAGAAAAATATTTTTGAGGAAAGGCCTCCTTTGATCCCAAAAATATAACGAAATGAAATGGGTCTCCCTCATACCCTTCACCCAACCTGACCTGTCACATACCTGAAGGGTGTTCATGACTTCCACAAGCATGCGACAAGCACCCGTGCATCAAATGACCAAACTGAACGAAAGATTTCACCCTAAATGAAAAATCACATGGAATACATATAAAAATAAAGATAAAAATAGAAGAGGACATATGACATATAAATTCCATATCTATAAGAAAACATCGGAAACAAAACAACTACAACAACAACAAAAACTCCAAAATACATGTCCAACTACAATGGCCTCAAAACCAAACAGCAACTCCAAACAATGGCATAGATGATCTCCCACCATCTTACCACTAGATACTAAACCATATGACATGAACCTTGCTGCATCACTATGGTGACTTACTATTCCCTACACTAGAACACAAAAAAAATGTTCTGTACACCATCGAGGAAGTGCGCATGGTGTGAGCTAATTGGCTCAGTAGGATTCCACCCAGGTGTTCAACAACAATAATCTATATAAAAAATAATTTAGGCTCATTTTAAAATAAATAATGGCATGATAATAAATAAAGAAGTTTTATATAAAACATGGTAAACATATCCATTTTCCACATTTCAAAAAAAAGCATGTATATCAGTATTAAATCATATTTTCCGAATCTTTTTTCACTAGCATAAACATGCATATCAAGGAAAAAGAAAAAATCCATGCAATACAACATAGAATCCTCAGTATCACAACACAAAGGAATGAAATATGTATAATAATTAGACTACTCATACCACAATAGTCAAATGAAAAAAAAATCTAATCCTGGAATATAGGCCAAGGAAGTAGAGGAATGCCCTTGGAGTAAACCCCCAAAAATATCACTATCGGTCCTCTAGGACAACGAACCTAGGAAATAGAGGAAAGCCCCAAGAGAAAACTCCTTGATAATGAAAAAAAAATGTATGATGTCCTCAAGAAAAACCATCCACATAAGTACCCAAGCTAACCCATATTCTCTTTTTCAAAATTCATTTCAATTCTTTGAAAAGCATTTCAAAACCATTTCATAGATTCCATTACAATGGTTTTAAAATACCAAATTTCTCTCTATTTATCAATAATTAGGGAAATTGTTTTCCTTAAAAATAATTTTCAACATGCACAAAAATTTATGTAAATTTCATTATGAATTAGTTTTTATATAAAGATAACAAGATCCATTATCATAGGCTTGAGACCAAACCACCTACCTCAAAATGTGGGTCACACAAACCCACAATATGATTCACTAGTGATGAAAACACAACAACGACAATAAAGGAACTATAATCAAATACCCACATATCAGGAATGATAGAAAGAAAGCACATATGTTTGGAAGAATAGTGGAAACCAGCATTCATTGAGGAGAAACACCCACCGTACCATGACCAAAAAAAGAGAAGGCCTCTGGAAAGAGATCTCACAACAGATTCAGAGAGATGAACCATAGATGCAATGAAGATACGAAGCCAATACAATTGATCTGGAAATAGGGTTGCCACTAATAATAACTTAGGAGAATACTAGGGTCGATAGAAATAATGACTAGGAAGAAAGGGATGAGAAAAACATCCAAATTCATGACTTTAACCTGGGCACGGTCCTAGTCACGACGTGTTCCCTCAAATCACCTCTTATAGGAAATGTTGGATAAGTATGTCGATAAACCTATCGCCTTGATTTGAAAATATAGTATTTATAACCTATACAATGTGTA
Source organism: Viscum album (assembly GCA_963277665.1). NCBI lineage: Eukaryota > Viridiplantae > Streptophyta > Magnoliopsida > Santalales > Viscaceae > Viscum > Viscum album. The sequence goes on from OY728163.1 coordinate 225,164,343, forward strand.
CCTCCGGTACACAATGTGTACCTACTCACATAGTGATCACGCCATTTACGACTTGTATCCAACAACCAGTATATATTGTGTACCAATAGTAAAGAACATGTACCTCGAATACACTAGTTATACCTTCAATACACAGCATGTACCTACTCTTCATCCTATAGAAAATCCAAAAAACCACTCTTAATGACATTGAATCAAAATAGAAGTTTAACATATGGAAAACATACTCGATCAAGGTAAATGATGTTACACACACAATCTTGGGTAAGAATCAGTTGTACATGCCTTATGTTTTTTGGAGGCACTACCTTCTAGGAGATCATTTTGTGGTATTCAAAGACCATAAAATCCCTGGGTTTATATTTATACAGTGAAAAGTAAATATCAAGTAGCAATGATTGGTTGAATATCTGTAGTCTTCTGATTTTAAGGTATCCTATATTCTAGGAAAGGGAAATGATATTTCTGATGCTCTTAGTAAGATGACATAGAAATATACAGTTCAAGAGTCTAGTAGAAAATTTTAGATGATGACTATGTTTTCTGAGATGCATAATGAATTCAGGGACATCATGGATATTTCGTACATGCTGCACTATCAATGTCCTCTTTACCTAGGCAGGAGAGATGATGATACAAATTTTATATCCTAAGGTCTTTGTACTTTGTGAGAGAAATTCGTATGAGTAACAACCTCAGGATTGGTCTATCGATGATGATGACATCCAATATATACAAGTTCATATTTGGGTTCCCAAAGATATTAAAGGGAAGATGATATGTGAGTCACATACTTTCCAAATGGGATGTTCACCAAATAATCCTTAAGATTTATCATGATATGCATCGATAGTATTGGAGGCTAGTTTGAAAAATCAGGTAGTATGTATTATCAATAGGTGTTCCACCTACCACCAGGTGAATATGGAAGACCAATGACCTTCTATATTTATACATCTATTACCATTCCAAAAATGGAAATGGGAGGATGTTTCTATGGATTTTATAGTCTAATTTCCATGATCACCTAGAGTTAACGATGTAGTTTGGGTATTTGTGGATCGACTGACGAAGTATTCCCACTTCCTTTCTATATAGGAGACATTATTAGTTGATGATACGTGAATCCAATATGTCCCTAAGATTATCAAACTACAAGGGGTGACTCGTACTATCATTTCCGATAAGTATGATCATTTGACATCAAGGTTATAGAATGGGTTATAGAAGGTATGTGTACATTGGTGCATTTGAGCACACCCTCTAACACTAAGAAAGAAGGTTTTTTGCCCCAAACTATATAGGTTTTGGAGGATATTCTCTATGCATGCATCCTTGATTTAACGGTTTTTTGTAGAAGGATATTCTTCTCCTCGAGTTCTACTATAATAATAGTTATCTGGTGAAAATTCATAAAGATACCTATGAGTCCCTATATAGTGGGTCATTCTATTCTCCCCTTTTCAGTTAGAAGCAGGAGAGGAAATGCTATTTGGTCATCATGTCATTCATGAGACATTAGGGTAGGTTCAAATCTTCTAGAAGCATATTTATATAGCTCATTTTTGCATGAAATATTTTGCAGATCGACATAGATGACAACTAGTGTTTGAGGTTAGGGATCTTGTGTTCTTATGGATATCAACTAGAAATGGGAATAGATGGATACAAAGGCAAGTTAAGATATCAAAACACTTTTTATAGATGTTTTAGATTTTGTAATGTGTTAGGAAGGTAGAATATAAAATACAATTACCCCTGAGGTACCATCCCATCCATGACATCATCCATGTTTCACAATGTCACAGATATAATTCCAGCCCATCTCATACTTATGATCATGAATATGTTGATCTAGATATTGATGTTTCTTTTTTATAGTATCCTCCATGCATTGTTGATTAGAGCATGAATGCTCTCCAAGGCCAATAAATTTCAATAGTATGGGTGATTTGATAAAAAGACTGGGTACAAGAAGTAACTTAGGAGTGGGTGGCCAACGTACATTCTTAGTGTTCATAATTGTTCTCAGATGATTTTTCCAACATTTGAAGGTGAACATATGGACATGTTCCACTAAGTGGGAAGAATATAAGAATAAGGTCCTTTATTGAGGTATATATCCTTTTAAACCTAGTATTATTCTTTTTTAGGAACCTATTGTGGAATCCATTTGAGGTTAGAAAGGTTATGAGGGGTGTAAAAGGCTAGTTCGGAGCTCGCAACCCCATCCAATTGAGAAAAACACTAGGCCACATGGCTAACAGAAACCATGAAACCCATCCTATACAGCCTCTCCTAACATGTATGTGTTGGATATTTGGGTGAAGAAGGGTGCACAATTTTACCTAACCATGTACCACGAGACACATGCCCATGTGTAATGGTTGTAGTTTTTAGTAGAGACGATTCACACAGTTGGATCACAGTTTCCCCAAAAGTGCATGCTAACCATGTCATGGCACTCCATAACTTGTGGGAGGTGCACAATTGGTGTACGGATTTTCAAAATATGGGGCCAAACCATGCGGCCCATAAATTTGGGTAAACATTAAAATTTTGAACATAAATTTTATTAAATTCAAACCATACTCTCTTATTCTATATTTCCGATGAATGTGGTCCTCCATTATTCACATTGGAGATCCAAAAGACCTATTCTATATGTTTTACTCCCATTCATTAATATTGTATCTGATCAAATATCTTCTAGTCTCAATGAATTCTTTATAGTATACTATTCGACCCATTAGCTCATTTTTTGTTCTTCTTCCTATCTATTGTTCTATTTTTATGTGAGCTAATAAGCCCTATTTTACGGTCGTTGATCCATCCTTCCGTTTAAACTTAATCCAAACATAAAAAACTGCAAATACTGGATGAGGAGTGTTATATGAGGACGAGGTAGGTGGTCTAGTGAGTATACCTCAAGTTTTGATGATTTATAATATGTGTAGTTGGGCCTAATGCTTGTTTCCCTAGGAGTTTCCTTAAATTGTATGTTCCTTGAATTGGATGACTTTTTAGAACCCAAATCACACTAAGATTTAATACCATAGAATGAACCATCCCTTTTGGTATTCACTTTTATATTCCTAAAGAGAGTTCATAAATATATGGACAAATAACCTATTAGAGTGTTTGGATTTACCTTTAAAATGGTGTTATAACTTTGATATATATGAATGTAGTGGCTTAGACTATAAAAACCCCATGAAAATTATAATTAAATGAATTTGTTATAGGTGATTCGTAATCCCATGCTACCTAATTAAATATAAAAAATGGTCACACCCTTGTTAATGATAAATGTAAATTAGTTATGAAATATGGTATGGCTAGCATTAAAGCCAATGGATATTAGTTATAAGGATGTGTGGGAATGAATACCATTAATAACAATAGAAATTGGGATTGATTAACCTTATCATCTATATATATATATATATATTAATGGGAATGGTGTCTCTCCAACATTATATAAATATGAATGGGCATGGAGACCCTTTATAATTATGAATGGGTATGGCGACCCTTTATATAAATGAGATATGGGAATGATGTACCGTTATATATATGTAGAAAAATAATGGAATCCCTTTTTATATGTGTGTGATATGGGCTTGGTGTCCCTTTTGATGGTATATGATCATGGAATCCCTTGTAATAATATAAGGGAATGGAAGCCTTAGAATGATATAATAGTTATAACATCCTTATTATCTGATATTGGGAATAATGTCCCATATAAAGGAGATATTGGGCCAGACAACCCATTTACTATTGTGATATAGGGCATAAAGTCCCATATATATGTGATATTGTGCATTAAATCCCTTGATACATGTGCAGACATAATCATACATGGATCAAAGTAGGTTGTGTCAGCTTGGATTCCTTTAAAGAACCAGAGTTGACTCATTTACATTTTTTATCACTACTTTATGTTTTATATCTCCACAATTCCATATTGTAAAAATGAATAAATATTTATAGATTATGTTGGTGGTTGTTTATTTAGATTTATCTCACACCTTGTTCAGGAAACCTATCGTACCAAATAATACTACACTCTTATAGTTGTAGATAAGGGGAATCATACCATTATAGATGCCTGACTAGTTGCATGACTTAGGATGGAGCTGGTAGTAGATGACTGAGCATAAGATCAGGATGATTGGGTAGAATTTTGGTATTTTGTGCTTTTTTATCATGTATGACATGTATTTCCAACTAACTTGTATCCATGGTTACCTTATTTTTAGACACATTATATTATCATTAATTATATATGAATTCTGTTACTTCTTTAATTATTATCAATTACTTTGGTTATTTATTATTATATTTTCTTTAATTTTTTCATATGTTTAAATTTATTCCTATATTTAACTATTATTCTATTTATCAGTAGTGTTACACTTTGGTAATGAGGTCATCGTGTACCCACAAACACACCCTAATCCCTTGCAGTTGGTGGTATGCCTTTCTCATTTGTGGAGATGTGCATGACGAAATGTGGAAACTGGGCATGGGAAAAAATTTAGAGGAATCTGGGTTTGGGAGATAATAGTTAAGGAAATATTAATTTTCTAGTACAGATAATAGTGAATTTATGTATTAATTTCCATTTTTATTCAAACCAAACATTACCATACTAGTATAGTTAAAAGAAGAGCTTATGAACATTTATTAAAAATATTGTTAAAAATAGACAAGGAGGTGAATAGGGTCAAACAAAGGAAACCACATTCATCCAGAAATAGGAAAATTAAAGATCATAATTTGAAATGTCATTTTTATAAACAATCTCATTAGTAGTCTCCCACTCATAATTACAAGTTCCTTGATTTATAATCTTAAGGATCTCGACATTAGCCCTTTTGGTTCTCCAGCAGGTAATTAACTTGGTCAACATATTTGTTGAAATCATAATCTTGTAGATTCCTTGATTTCTCTATTTGATTACCCTCAATTTGAGTTTGAGAATACAAGACCATATGAAGGTGGCCTCCTTACCTTTAACCAAACCATCTCTATAGTGTATCCCAACATCACCATCAATTGGAGAAAAATACTCTCGATCCACCAATTGGCATGAAGTATGAAAAGGTTCTAACTTGGGGGGAGGGTATGGGTTAATAATATTTCCATGAAAACTTTATCTCATTCACGGAGAAGTGACATTACCATTCATTGAATTTTCAAAACTGGAAAATCCATACTGATGTGGAGAATCTTCAGTCAAGGAGTCATCATAAACATGCATCATCCTATATTCCATCTCATTCACATCACTATCGGGGGGATAATCAAAAGTGATAAAACCATTTTTTTCCCTAGTTATGTAGTCATTTATTACATGTATATCCATAATGACCACTACCAGGGAATGTTTTTTAGGTTATGGACATACTATAAGAATTTATAGTTTGGACAATTGCCTTGCAATCAAAACAAAAATCATAAAGATTCTCATAAAAATCACGAATGTTCAAATCTTCAGGTTGTGTAGGAAAAACCACCTTCCTTATTGAAATGACCCAATAAACCATTCCTCATTTTAAAATATATATATGTCACTAATCAGTATGTTTCAAGGTAGTATTTTGGTTGGATAACTATTTTCTCACATTGATTTATGATTTTTTAGTATAGGCCAATATTGGGAAAATCATAACATTAATGCAGTCAACAAATTTTTTCATAAAGTTCACCAAGCTATCTATAAATACTTATATGATTCCAATTATTATTAGTTTGATCTAATAATTTCATATGAACCATCCAATAGTAAGAGGAACCCTCAACTACGACTAATGATTATCTCATACACATGGATTTATTCAGAAGAAAGTGCTGGAATGTGTTAGAAATTATATTTTATTCAAGAGGATTTTATTTGTACATGGAGAATGAATATATTTTTCTATTTCAAATTATAATTCTATATGATTTCACAAAAAACATAATACTGATATTAATAGAATACATTCACTATGAATGTTCATTTTATCTATGAATGATTGTTTATTATTTTATGTTATAGTTCATATAAACATGTACAATAAAATAATAATCAATTAATATCATAAAAAGACATGATCATGATATTTTCTTTATGGTTGATCCCCAAATCAAATTTTGGATCAACTAAAACCCTAGGGGTTACAACATGAGTCATGTTTAATGGAGTTATAATACCCACCCCATCTAATGAACCAACTTCTCTTTTGGCACATCCCCAAGTATCTGTGTGAGCTATGTCTCTGTTTTCATTATTCATATATACTCAAATGTATATTTCTAGGAATTAGGAATGTGGGGCTCACATGAGTTATTTTTCATTAAAACATATAATTAGGTGACCAACAATGCACATACCTCGATTTATTAACAATTTATTAAAAACAAAATTGTTGTATAATATATATAAATAAAAGACATTCATTATATGGTTTAAGGTCATGAACACTGATAATACTATAAAATTAAAAAATTAAGTTATATTTTAAAATTATTTATATTAATGTTATTAAATATGAATTAAAATATATTAAACTAATTTTAATTTAAAATTTACTTGACACATGTGCCCAAAAATATTTTCATAAAATTTAGAATATTTTACATATTTTTGGAATATTTTAAATTTATTGGGCTTCATTTGTGATAAATAACCCCCTAAAGGGGTTATATAACCTTATTGGGGCTATATTGGGTATGGTAGGTTGGAAAGGATGGACCCAACATGACTTGAGTTGAGGAAACCTAGCTGGGCCTCTGGGTCACTGGCAGTCCACAGCTTGTAGAGCATACGCGGAGAAACTAACGACATAACAACACAACAGAAACACATACATTAAGGTAGAAATACACACAAAAACACATGTGAACATATATAAATACACACACACACACAAAAACTACAACAACATTCAATGTATCGTAATCTCAATGCCCCTAATTAGTGCGATGGGGGCATCATTTACAGTGATCGACTTATCCAGCCTTGACATAATTTTTTTTCTTATTTTTCTTTTTTATGTCTGGTTTTACAATCTAGATTTTCTATCAAATTAATCTATCTAAGAATGATCATCCAATCAATTTTTTTTATTTTTACGGAATCCAACACACTGCTAGTATGGAATTGTTTATTATTTTATTCAATCCATATTGATTGTGGTTTCCACCCCCACCACATTGATTACTCTATTCTAGAAAAAGGTTTCTGGTTCCCCTCTTACAAGGGAATCTTCCTTCCATGAAATTACAAATATATATATATATATATTTAAAATATATTTTAATCATAAAATTAATTTTTTTCGATCTTATTATTTCCAAATATTGAAAATTTACCTTAGATCGAAGCATCACCCATGGCATTGGGACATAAAGACAATTTATTATATTTCCTTAAAAATTAATTTTAATTCGACTTAAACAAATAAATAATCTCTCTAATACCACTGATTTTTACTGGGAACCAAACAAAATCATGACCGTGTGGGAAATTATCATTTTCACGATGTGATAGACTTTTTAACATCAAACTGGTGTAGAACAACCTAGTTATCATCAATAGGATCACATTTTATGTAATTATATATAAAATTAAAATTGAAAAATTCACTCATTTCATTTTTTAAAACAAGTTTTACTCATCGTTTGCAATATTTTATTGAAAGAACTGAAACCAAAACCCTCCAGATCACCCACACACTCTATAATATATTCAATCTTCAATAATTTTACTCTAGGTGGTAGGATAGAGAATCTAAGTGATCTTCATCATTTTTGGGATTGTAATAAAATTTGTTCTTCGATCCAAGAAACTATTCATGGATCAAGGCATGCCAAAAAATCTCTTCTCCCTCTATAATATAAGGTATATTTAGTTAGGAGTGGTAATTTAAATTTACAAATAGTTATCCTGTATTTTTCTTAAGCTTTTTTTTATAGGGAGGTTTAATTTATGAAAATTATTCTTTTTTACCTTAATTAAATATTTTTTTATGTTTAACCATTTTCAAAACTTATTACTTGTTTAGTGTGAAAAAGATAATAAGTAATTTAACACATACTATTAATGTCAAAATTATTTTATGCGAAAAAATTTAGAATAAAAAACATTATTGGAATCATTAATGAAAGTATTTAACAAACCATGAAGATTAAATATTAAATATTCATTTGAAAAATATTATACTATGTATTCACTAAATAAAATATGAATGAAAAGTTTTAATAAATTCAGTACATAATATTATAATCATTACTTTTTTGAATTTATATATATTATTTTGATAGTTTAAACTCAAATATTACCCAATCCAACCAGATGGCCCACCATGTCCTAAAATAAAAATTTATTGAATTGGCCAGGCTCCTGAGTACACTTTGTGTGTGACATGATAATCCATTATCTTGATAGTTTTGATAATTACACATAGACCAATATCATTATCTAAAAACACATCATTTCTATTAAAGTGGTACGGTTTAGTCAAATAATTTAAAATATAACATGAGCACAAAGCATGTAATATAATAACCATATCACATTATCTCATAAAAGAGGATTAACAATTTATATAATCAGAATTTGTTGATTTATTTTATAATTACCATAATAGTTTAAATTACCTTCTTATACAATGGATATAGATTTATTAAGGTACTACAATCATAGTTAATTGGTCCCAAAATATATTTTTATTTACAAAACTGACAAATATGATCTTGATCAATCAATCAATGATGTATCAATAGTGATGAAAACAATACAAGATACCTCAAAACCAAATAAATATAATGGTTTTTGTCATTCATAAAAGTATTTACTCAAATAGTATAAATTGATAACCATTTCAACTTGATAGAACAACAAAAATGTTCATAAATAGGAACAACCAATGATTCCCCAAACATGTGGTGTTACTATTTGTTGGGTCAACACTCATGATCTCCTCAACTAAAGATCACCTTCTATAAACATTCTGATAAAAAATATCATTGCTTTTGAGTCACCAATACCAGATAGTCATACATCATATATGTATTATTCGTATGATTTATCTCGATCATATGAAATTTTTTTATATATATTTCATAGTTTCTAGAGGTACTGATTATTTTTGGAAACTCCTAAAACCTTTTGATATGAAAAGGATCAATGGAAATTACCATGTTAATAGTTCATGTGGAAGTTATAATAGTATTGTGGTAAGATAAAATCATGAATAAATCTATGTATACATGATATGTTAATAAAAATATAATTTTAATTTTTTTTTAGGGTCCACTTCCATAATATCCATGACCACTTATAAGAAGTTAGAACTCATACTTGGTAAAATATTAGGCGAAACGAGCATAAATATTATTGATGTAGTTCTTACATATTCAATGTACTTTTATATTTGACCTCAAAAAGAAATATTTCACAATGAGAATGTCTTTAATTCATAATTAATATACCCTATGAGAAATATGGTTTTCTTGGATAGTGGGGAAATGGCCTACCTTGTTGTACATGACCTCGTCAAGAATATGAAATAATGAGGAACAGTCATAGGGAAAATGGATCTACCTATGAGGATAATAGGGAATGTAACATATCTTGGAAGGACATAGGTGATTTCGTGAGAAATATTTCCCCATAAAAATGGGTCCATTGGAAATATGGATGTAGAAGAGGTGAACATGGGGTCTCAGAGGGAATATGGACTAATAAGAACAGATGTTTGAGCTCACATGAAATATATACCATAGAGAAATGATGTAGATAGTTATAATATTGGGTTTAAACATCCAGGTGGAATCATATTAATCCTAATAAATAGTAAAAAGTAAATATAGGTTCATTATCTTATTATTAGGTCATTGTTTTGGACCATACCACAAAATGTTTACATAATGAAGTAAATAAATTTTTAGTTCTTAACGTTATAAGATAAGGATATATATATTCCTTGAATGAAGTGGAAGGAGGGGATGGGATGGGGATTTCATATTAGGTCTACCCAAATACGTCTCTCATCCATATTATTGGTAATTATAATAGAGATGCTATGGTTAGACTAATAGGGAATGTGGTCTCTTGTGAGGGATACATTGTAAGGGATATGACCCTTTGAGTAAGATAGATCACAAAAGATATAGCCCTTTGACTAGTATCTCATAGTGGATAGGTCCCTATAGGGAAGTGTTAAGTCTTACACTGGGGTAAAAAATAATTAACAGTTGGGTCTTACACCTATTAGTAGGCCCTAGTTTAGTTTATGGTCTTCCAGAAGGATGGTTTAATGCATGTGTAAAGTTTCAAGATCTATGTCAGATCATTGAGATGGAGAGAGGGTGAATTGGAGATCCCATTTTTATGAATTATTCTACTAGACTCATTCTATTAAACTTTTTAGAGTCTCAATGTAATCAATTATATCTCTCAAACACACCTCATAGGAAGAATATATAAGGATATGCCAACACATTATTTTTAAAAAGATCTTTACGAAGAAAAACTCCTTTCCATGTTCGTTATCATTCATAATAGGGATTCTTTGTTAAGTTTTAAATATTAAAATGATATAGATAACAACTAGTTATAAACCACAATATTATATCCTCTAGCTGACCTTGGTGCTATATCATATTAATCAACTCTTCATCCACATTTGGTTTTAACTCAAAATATCATTTTCTTACCCTCATCCTTAACTTAATATTCTTTAATAAATAATTATTTTTTATAACTAAAAGATCAACCTTTTTATTTTTTAATAAATTTCATTAAAAAAATATTTTTCTGATGTTATTTCTCTATTAGAAAGTGGGATCACCTTCATTGTGTGAAACATCATTAAGATCTTCAAAATATCTCTATATAGTATGTTGTTCTTGAAACTACTTTTTGATCACCGAAATATCTATATACAATCAATATAAAAATTACAAAAACACTTATAGAAATATTACTTAGAAATTTTTTTTCCAATAACATTCTATCCAAAACGATCTACCAACTTCTCCTTAGTCTAGGGTGCTATATATGAAGTACTACATTTGATAATCCAATGTCGGTTGTTATCTATTTGATGCAATCTATTCTATGAAACAATGTTTTATAATAATATATATAATGTAACTCTTCCCAATTATTCTCATATTTAACCTCGTATAATTTTTGATGGAAGCTATTTATATGATATCAAATTTTATTCCATTACACTCTTTGATAACAGAAAATATAATAGAGAAGAAATATCAGTATTATTTTTTATAAGCACGCTTTCTCAAAAAATTAAGGAAAAAGTATGGGATACAAATTAAATCATCCCACATGACTCATATTTTGTTTTATAGTATCCAATGTCACTAAAAGTTTGGATTCAACATTTATCATATTATATTTTCTTACATCATTAATTTCAATGATCTATCAAAAAATTCAGAAAATAAATTCTTGATTTATCATCTTTCAAAGAACATCTCAAAATAATGAAAATTAAATGAATTAAAATTTCACAGTAAAGTTCTTCAAATCTATAAATAATTTTAAAAAATTATTATATATCTGCCCCTTATGTCATCATTGAAACTCCTATGTTAAATAGTCTCAATCTTGTAAACCTTTAGGATTATATATCCAATGGACTTAATTTTTTATTTGTATGATATACATTCATATAGTTCTAATATTTTAGGAAATATATGTATGATAGACTCAATATATCTGTATTAGAAAATCATGACATATCTCTATTGGATAAAACTTCCTAAAACTTATCTCTTTCTAATGAAGCTTTATAAATTTCTTAATTCGATTTTTTAAAAAGTTTTTCTCTATTTAATAGTATTGACAAGAAATCATGTCTCTAATAGACATCATAAATCACTATCAAGCACACATTACTTCATTTTATCACTATGAATATAATTAAGATATATTTAGAGACCAATATTCATACAACCAAATCTTCAAACTTTGTAACTTATAATTAATAAAACCACATTCGACAAAATTATTCCAAAAAACCCAATCATGTGTACATAAATCATATTTATATCTATAACCTTGTTTTTCTGTATCACAATCTCCCCCATTTAAAATATATCAATTTATCAGTTAAGAATCTTGATTTAACCAAGTTCCACTTTTAGTAATAATTTTTTGTACATTGTTGTTTAGTAAAGCATTGTATGCATTTTTAATGTTTCATTAAACATAGAAACAACTCTTCATAAACAACTCTTCTCTCAAACTGATCAACAAGAATTATGATACTAACAAATATTGACATATTGATGACCAATGAAACTAAAATATCTTAGGAAGGAAAATATATCCCTTTATGTTTGTTTTCAGTACTCCTACTCTTCTATAAATGTTTTTAAAGTCAATATGTGTACCCAAATTATTATTTCCCTTGTTTATTCTCCTCCAATGTATTTTCTCCCTGTTATTTATAGTCAACCTAAAATGTTAACATAGTTTTCATATTGAATCTTGTTATTTCTTCCTAGAATTAAAATAACTTTCCTTGAGAAAAGAATAATGTTACATGAATCTCTTAGAAAAAGAATAAATTAGACAACTATAAGTCTTTGTGGGTGAAGTTGATATAGATATCATGTGGCCATAATTATATCCATCAATGATTTCCATAATACATATATTACACTACAATATCCTCAATATTATTCAATAATCTTTTTAAAAGTATTAATCGGAGTAAGATTGTTAGATAAATACTCATCTTCATCATTTCTCTCCATGAATGTTAGGAATACTTCCTTTATCCTATAAGTCATAAATTTCCATTAAAAACAATATTCTTAACATAAAATTACTAAATTACATAGACGGGTCCTTTATTCATCTCCTTTAATTCCCTACACATTAGTTCAAGTAAAATACAATAATGGGAATATGGATGAACCTCATGTTCCTTAAAAGGTTCTTTCAAACTAAGGGTCTTTTCTTAGTGTAAAAATATATTTATTCTTTTAATTATCATTATATGTTATTTTCCTTTTAATTAACATTCATTGATTTTATATTGGAAATTTTATCAGCTACTGAGTCTTTAAATGAAGCTATAAATTCCTCTTCAAGTTGTGAGGAATCATTATTCCCTTTAATTTTATACAACATTTCATCAATTTCACTTGGTGGTAAGATAGTCATAAAATATTTTTTACTATTCCCATATTAGTCAGAACCCTTACATTTATTCTAAATATTCAGGACACTATATGAAGATAAATTTTGATCAACTTTATTCTCATCTTTTGAAGGATGTCTCTTCTAATTTTCTTTGAAAAAATTTGGTTCTTCATAAATCTATTATAATATATATTTTATATGGGAAAATTACTAATCACTATTTATTTCCTTGGTCAATTTCTATAATATTCTTTCATATCTTAGTTGAAACTTCAATATTTTTCACCTTATGAACATTATTTTCTTTCTCATCATGATTTATTGAAAGGTGTGTTCTTATATGTTAATAATAACTCCCACTTTATTCATAAAAAATTCCTAGTAGAGACATATTATACCAGTATTGTTAGGATTTGTAAACTAATACTACAAAAAAACTATTATTGTACTCTAATATTGATCATTATTGATGATAGCGGTACTGCTCACATGTTTTTTTGTCTCTTTAAACAAAATGGGCACCATTTTTCATTGTAAAACATCCTTGATGGATCCCATTATTTATTTTTAGAATATGCTTACACACTAATATTCAAATTCTTTACAGATTTAATCTTATATTTTGAACATGCGTTATTAGTAAAGGCAGATATACATTAAGATTTTTTGAGGATATAAACAAACTTAATTTATTAAACATTATTTTCACTATATCAATAAGATTAATCTTTAAACTAAAAAATATTGGTAAATTATTATATAAATTTATTAACTCAATTTTATTAATAAGAAATATTTACTAAGACACAAAAAAACATCCTCTTTCTTCTCCAATCATTCCTCAAGATCATTTACTATATTCTTAAATAATGAAATAATTAGTCTATTATTCATTAATTGTTATATAAGATTTTTTATTCCTTTTTTATTATCTAATATATATATGGTGTTTTAAAGATTTTTATTAATTTCTAGCTCATCTAATTTCACTTTATATGCTCTGATATTTTTAAAGAATGTCTTTTCCTTTTTGATACACTTGTTATTCTCAAAATTTATATCCTTGAATTTTGTCTTCAAACTTTTATTATCCTTAATGAGTTATTTATTTTTATAAAGAGATTATTATATGTTTTATTTTTGGATCCATTATAGTTCTATTATCATTCCACCATAATCACCATCATCAATTGTTGATGAAGTACTCTCTATTTTAACATGAGTTAATAGTTAACTTTATTGTTAGATTCATACCTGTATGATGAATTGTATTACTATCTTAAACTATAAATATTTTTATTCTTTTTAGGAATAATATTCCCAAAAATATTCAACATCTATTTTAGAGTCTTTTTATCTTATTATTTTTGTTCAGAATCATTGATATTCTTCTTGAAAATATTACATCAAAATTACCACTATTATTATAATTCCAGAATATAAGAATATATTCATCATCTATTTAAATTGAAATTTATGTATCTATTAGATAAAGATAAATAATTTTTTTGTATCCATCTTCATCATTCAATTAATTTAAATAACCTTATTTTTCTTACATGTTATTATCAATGAACTTCATTTTTTAACATAGGTTCAGATGAAATTTCATCATTATATTTTATATTAATGACCATTTAATTATCATTTAACATTATATGAGAATATTATAGTTTTTTTCCAATGAAATACCCTCATAATATTTTTAGTACTTTCATCATTCCAACATACCATTTTAGAGAATTTATCATCAGTTTCTAAAAAATAGTAGAATATTCCAGATTCTCACCGAAGCCTCTAATTTTATTGAAAATTTCCATAACCCTTGTAAATTAATAATAAAAATTTTACTAATTATCCATATTGATATCTATTATATGACCCTACATTTTTTTATCTTAGTTTCCTTTACAGCCATGTTTCTTTTATTGTTACTCCTCAACATATACCAAATTTCCTTATCTATTGGAAACATCAGTATCTTTGTTTAAAAATTAATCAAAAGAGATGATAAAATGAATTTTTCTATATTTTCCATTAAATCATGATATATATTATTAGTAGATATCACAATAAACTCATTAATACAATATTATCCCACTGTTTAAAATTCTTTCAATTCTAAGCCATGAAATAGAAGATATGGAAAAATATTACTCATATATTTGTGATAGTTATTAACATAGAATTTATGATATCCCATATTAATTCAATTCATATTAAAAATACTCAATATATAGAAGGACATTTCATAGTGAAGCTAACTCTGATACGATCAGAAGATCTTAGATAAGTGTGAGATCATTGAGAGTGAGAGGGGGTGGTGGTGAATCTATGATCCAATTTTTTAAAATTATTTTACCAAAATAACCCTCTGAAAGTTGTTATAGTTTCGATAGAAAAATATATTTCATAACCTCGCATTGTATATAGTAAATATATATATATATATCTTAGTAATTGATATTTAAAATATTTAGTAAAAAATAAGAACTCTGTATTATATTGGACATCTTCTCCAATATAGATTCTTTAATAAATTATTCGAAACATACCAAGGAATATGAAACAATAGGTTATAGGCCCCATTAATCATTCTTTAACTATCTTTGGTTCTACCCCATCACCCAAATCCTTTCCATAGTTTTTTATACAGCCCAACTTACCTTCTATTTTGCTCTTACCTCAAACAAGATAATTTAGTAATAGGTTATACACCCCAAATACAAGATCATCATTATTTATTATTGATCAAATATATAAATATATTCATTTTAAAATGTTATATCTCCTCAATAAAGTTGGATCACCATCCCTGTGTTAAAAATCATAATGATCATAATAAACTCTATGAATAGTATATTGGTCTTGAAACTTCTTCATAGTCTTATAATTATATGTATATAATAAATATAACCTTTCCAAAACATTGTTTTTAAATCCCCTTTTTGAAAATTTCATTGGGTAAAAATCTGTCTGATATCATCTATATGTTATTCCTTAGTCTGGGGTGCTTTTTCCCATTAATTATGTCTGTTAGTCCTTAATTCATTGTTATTTTTCCAATTCTCTTTTTTCTGATGAACAATTATTTGATATTCATCTTTCAGATGAATCTTGGTTTGATTCTCCTCCTCTTCATCCATGTAGAATCATTGTTTAAAACACTTTTTTTTCTCACTCATAAATCTACTTTAAATCAATTGATGGATGAAAACAATATAAATTGATATAAATTATCTCTCATACTTTTATAGGTAGATGTCCTCTTTAAATTAATGAATAACCATGAGCTACAATTTCAATATTCCCCCTTAAACTTAGTGTTCGTTTGACAACATTCAAATCTCCTAAAAAACCGGAGTAAAAATTTTTGGGATTGAAGTGTCCATTAATATTTAGAATTAGTAATATATCTAAATATTCTTTAAGTATGGGGTTAATTTATGATATTTAAAATAAAATCTTAATATAATCACAATTTAATGAATTTATAATGATTTTGTAAAGATATTTATATATTTTATAACTATACAAACATTACAAAAACACAATACATTATGTCTTTGTAAGAACACCTATGTCAAGTGGACTCTATATGTGACACCTTTATCTTCCTCTATCTAGTAGAATAAATTTTATCCTTATCTATTATACCTTTATCTGGTTCCACTATGCTAGGAAACCTCTATCTGACTGACTAAACATATATCTACAGTATATGATTCAAATAATTCCATATATTACAACTTCCTGATACTTTTCTACTTATAATGAATGTTAAAATATTTATTTGTTCAGTTATGTTCATATTTTTCCACTTTCTGATAGCATTGAAAAGCTACCATTCATCTGGCATACTTCGTAGTTGTATATACTATCATATTCCCTTTTTCCAATCACACTGCATTCAATCAAGATATTTTAAGAGATTAATATTCATAATTCCTCATATTCAAACTTTATAAATCCGAATTTGTACAACTCCATCAAATAACATTAGTCTTAAATCTCATTTTTTATACATTAAATATCTTTATAGTAGTTACTTTGTTTAAAGAGATCTCAATCTCCCTATTTTTACTATCTCAATTTCTTCCATTGGAATCAATATTGAACCATGTTCACTTTTATTATGCATGATTTTTAGTACATTGAATAAACAAAATGTATTTTATAATCAGTTATTGTTTTAATAAAAACACCCATAAAATATCTCACAAACTTCTCTAAGTAACTTCTTCTAGAAACAAATATTGGTAAACAGTTTTACCAAAATATCTTGGAAAAAATAAAGGGTAATATTTCCCCATTGGAAATAGGTTATTGATTTCTCATGGGATTCCTTAGTATTGATGTTCCTATCTAATTGATTTCACTTGGTGATGATGTCTTTTATGAGAATATAGAAGAGTTTTACACCTTATAATTAATCCCATACCCCTATGGTATATTGATTTGGATTTTTTGAACTTGTTTAAAACTATTATAGCCACAATGATCATCTTTATCGAGTGGAGACTACTCTTGAGTCCTTTGGTTAAATGACATCTTTATCAAGGGGATACAAGGTTGAGATCATGGTGAATGTTTATATATAAGAAAGCGAAACCCCAATTCAATATTTTATCATTTGATTATATAATTTAAATAATAAAATGTAGTATTCTTAAAGATAAAATAATGGATATTTGGTGCTTTTTTGAGGATACCAAGATAATTGGGTCTCTAGGATTGATATCTGGGTGACTAAGTTCTATAAAATTTAAATCTAGGTGGAAACCATACATGTTTCTGGGATCTAGATAAGGTAGATTCCTATGTGAAACCTGTAAAAATATTCCCCTATATGTAGGCTCTAAGTGCAGTTTATCCATAGTGTAAGGCTAAGAAAAAGGTTTCACAATAGAATAATTTTGTGATTGTATTCTCCCCTTTGTGATATTTCAGTGTGGTTTTCCACATGGGTATTCTTGGGTGATGTGGTTTCCCTAATGTTTAATGGGATAATTGACCTCCCGTATGATGTCAGGGTGAAGTGTTTATTAAACTAAAGTTAGGGTGAAGTGTATGCAATGGTGATGATTGGGAGAACTATTTGAACTCCCAATTCTTGGGTAAAGTGGTCACCCAAGTTATTCTAAGTTTAGTAGTTGTTATATGGTTCCTATATCTAGGTGGTCCCCCCTTACGATGATAGGGTTTATTGTCACTATAGTGATTCTATGCTAAAGTGGTCACCATATTGATGAAACATGGAAGAGGATTAAACCATGTAGAAAAAGGTTTTCCATACTTTAACTAAAGTGAATGAAATAATAGGTTGTTTCCAAGAATAGTTACTTTACCATTGGGCTGAAGCACAAAGGTGGAAGTTGTATCCATTGATTTTTTACTTACTAAATCTTTGTTTTACACAATCAACCATTTATTTGTTAATTTACCTAGGGTTTAAGATTAATTGATCTACCTTAATAGAATTAGAGGAATAAGAGGATAGAGCTTTGGGGTGTCTCTACATATTCCATGTCATCCAAATCAAGACCCCAAGGTTCCAACACATTTTAGGACCTATGATGAATTGGGATAGGAAAAATAGGTTGGGAAAAAATTGGGACTTGTTTGTGACATATTCGGTGTGATGGTGGAATTTGGTGAATGACCATGGGAATAATATAGGTATACATGTGAATTGAACTAGGAATGAGGAATTGGGTGTGGACATACACTGCACAAAATTGTTATAAATTCCAAATATGAAATGACCATAACATTATATCATGGTGGTAGTTTTGGTTCATCGACAAGTAAAATTGAAGCCTGCGAAAATTAGTGTGTAACTACCTATTTATCTAACTTGTATAATGTGTTTTATAATGAAAAGGTTCCCAATATACCCATAAAATAGTTTTTTTTCATTTTATACACCCATTTTCATCAATACTTGGTGACAAAAACATGACTTAATTTGAATGGAAGGTTCTCACAACTATATCACCAACAAGAGAAATGTTTTTGAGGACAATAAAACCCTCGAAAAGTAATTAATTACACATCACGTAAGGACTCTATTAACATCATATTCATGTATATAATCATTATTGTAAACATTCTTGACTTGTATCAATTGAGTGGGGAATTTATCAAGGATTTCATAGTAATGTGTATGGACTAATTTTTCCCATGAAAAAAATTTTGTTTAGAATTTTATTGATTACTAATGAAATGAGTTTGATTATAAGGTAACATAAGTTACTTTACAACATCACCTAAACATTTGGTATGATTTTTTAACTCACTAACTAGTGGTAGGAATTTCATCAAGAATAGGATCTAGACTCAAGGTGTATGTGTGGGGTCAGTATATCAATTCAAAAAAATAATCAACAATCACAAATTTTACCATGTTAATTAACTAATTCCACATGACCATCCATAGAACAAATTAAAAAAACATGATTCCAATGTACCTATGTAAAATGATGTTTCCTCATTAATGTGTGCATATTGATGGGTATATGAATTTATACCATAGTCATGACAGTATCGATGTTCCATTCAAATATGATTGATCATTTCCTTTTATAAGTGTTCTCATGAAAAAATATAAGCACATGTACCATCACCTTAATGGTAAAGTTAGTACATTTTGATATAAATAATTAATTTATCCATGATGCATGTTCATGGATGAGTATATTCCTTTTAACACCACCTTAACACTAGAGTTCATACATTTTGATATGAATGGTGCTTTCCTCCTCAGTATGTACTCATAAAAAATGTATTTGGATGTGAACAATAATTATAACACTCAGTTTGGCACATTCAGATATTGTGATAGAGTGAGGTCACTATATATAATGAGAATCATAAATGGTTAATTAGAATGAGGATTCATGGGTTTGGAATGATTGAGTACCCTGAGAATGTATATTCATGAATTTTTTATAGGCGACTGGAATCGATTTATAAGGGGATCAATAGCATGCTCAAACATTTTGCAATGATACAATGCTATGAAATAATTTCCCAACATTGGATTGGATAAAAAACTGAATAATATGGGATTTTTTGTATTTTATTTCATATCCCTTTTTTCCTAAGTCTCGTGTAGGTGGCCCATAGTGAGAATAAAATCATATTTTTCTTAGGATTCCCTTTATGAGTTATCATCCTGATAATTTTTTTGACATTCCCAATTCAAGTGCTTAATTTTTCTATGATATGACAAGGTCATTTGAAGAGAGTGGAGAATTCAATTTTTCTTAGATTGTATGGAAGGATCCACTATATTTATTTACTATTTTATTTTCACCATAAAATTTTTAAGTCTATTATGGGGAATATTCAATGGGAAGGATTTCATCATTTTCTTAGGCCACCCCTTATAAGTTTTCAATAAAACATGTTTTATTACATATTAATTTAAATCCATTAATTTTTCTTGGATAAAATGAGGTGAAAGTCTAGTGGGATATGACTATATTTTTAATAGGACATGATTTGTTGGTTTTAAAAATTATTATTACTATATGTATCTACATTAAAATTTTATTTCCATGAAATTTTGAGTAATGTAGCTTGTGTTTATGTTCAATCATATTTTACGAAATCAAAGAGTGGGTAAGTCCAAATGGGTGAAGAATACACAATGTATATTGAGATACTGGTTTCCCTGTTATAGGTAGACTTAGGGTTTGGTGTATACAACTTAGTGTAATGATGCCTAGAACATAATATCATTTATTTTTTGGCTGTAAGATGAGGAATATTAAAGGTCAAATTATTTGGTCCAATATTTTTTCTGGGAAAATGGGAATGATGGATTAAAATGTAACTTATTTTCTATTAAAGTAGTGTTGATTATTTGGATGGTAAAATGTGTAAATAAAAACTAAAAAATATTTTAATCGTGAGAAGGTGGTATGGAATAGGTATACATAGTATGACCATATGGTATATCTGAATGTCGGGGTTCTTGTGATGATTTCAATGTTTAAAAAATTAGAGGACCCTATCCATATGATAAATACACCTCTTATCTGATAGGTATGAATATGGAAGGACTGATGATCATTACCATTGCAATGATTAAACTTGTATATGATATCCATAGATGGATTATAATGATTCAATCATTTAAAGAATGATGTAGTCTTATGAAGGAAACATATTCAAGAAATGTTTGATCTCCATAATTTTTAGGCCACCATGTATTAAAATTTGACATGATGTGAATAAGTTTGTAATGTACCTTTTCTTACTTATTCCTGGGATTGTTGGTATATTGACCAAATATTGGATTTTTTTATGAATATATGTTGATATATTTACACATTTTAACACCAAAAATCTATATTCTATCTTATCTTTGGTTTTTTGTTCAGTGAACTAATTAGAAACAACTTAAAATTTTCAAAGGATTTGATTTATGGACTTCTTAATTGACAAATATTTCATATTTCTCATTTGATGTTTAATGGTCAGGAATTTTAGGCCAATGGGGGAAAAAATTAAAGGCCACAAAAAAATTAAGAAAAATAGATATGGTATATGTTTCATGGTGCTGAATGAAAAAACACACACTAGAAAGATCTTTTAGTTTTGTACCCTTGGATGTACTATATACATACATAAGTTTTATATTACATTATGAAATGAAAAGAAACAAAATTGTGTCTCCTTTGAACACACTCATATCCCATTTCTAATCCCTACAAGTTAGTCATAATATTATTCTTCACATCCTGTGAATAATAAAACATAGAAATGGGTAATCTCAGATTCTTAGAAAGGATAACAATACAAAAAAAAAGAATAAATAAAAATAATCATTTAAAGAAATATATTAGACTAAAAAAAGCCTTTTAAACATAAACTACATCATAATATGGAAAAGATAAATCAAATAATTCCATTTACATATTCACAAGGATAATTTACTAGTCAAATAATCAAATGTAGTATCAATAGCTAATTACAAAATGATGGAATACATAATGATAGACATCATAACCACATAGTCAAGGGCTCATGCCAAGGCTACAAATAAAATCTTGTCAAGGCCTTGTTCCAAGAATCTAGTTTGTCTCAAGAAACCTATTGATGCATTGAGGACCAATAGATGGACCCACTCGTCACCTACTAAGTAAAATGTAGTCCTCATATTAAAAGGTTAAAACATAACATAAACATTCGTATTAAAACTAGAATATGAAATGTTAATACTTTAACCATAAATAATGAATGGAATAAAAATAATCTATCCATAATCAAACATATCTCAAAACCATATACATAATATGGAAGTTTGTATTATAATAAATCAACTTCAATCAAGTGTTAAATCCATCAATGGATGTTAACATAAATGAAATCAAAACTATTTTAGAGAAATATATCTTTCTATTTTGAAATAACATAAATGTCACATAATTCTAAAAGGTTTTTTTGAAAATATTATTATAATATTTTAATGGAAGCGTTGATGGTCTAATGAAGGCGGAAAATATCCGCACCCACCATATAAGTTAACAAAACTTTCTTACCTTAATTCGTGAAAAGGTCAAAAAGTGCCTTGTTTGGAAAATGATAGAAATATTCATTTTAAATTTTTTTTATAAAAAGTAAAATGAGGGTATAAATGACTTTAAACCATATTCTAGTACATAGTAATATTATTTTAAAATACATTTTTATGATACACGGATGTGGATGATAACGAAGTCCCAGTAGATACTTTCTTAAAAACAATCTCAGATAATAATTATATTGAAAAATTAACCGTTACCATGTAATTTTACTTGGTTGAGGGTAAATTAACCTCCTATATAATAGTTATTTTTTTTTTATTAAATTATAAAATAACCACATAGATAAATATGATATCATATATGATTTTATAATATTTCTGTGTTAAAAATATTTCAGCAGTATCATTATTTCACGTGTTAATTGATTCATTTTCCTTTATATGTTTTGTTACGTAATTCAGGATTGTTATAGTTAGAAAGTATTTGATTAACATATAGAATGATATTTAGTTCTAAAATATTACTTTTAATCATAAAATGAAAATTATTCTTGAATGGTTACAATGGGGAATAAATCTCATCACGTTCGTGGAGACGGTAATCCGTACGTACGCACGAGCAACAATATCATTCTATTGGGGGTAAAATCATATGTAATTGGATGGTATATAATATATACTAAATCATTAACATTTTATATTTATTATATAGTTAAATTATAATCATTATTATACCCATCAAAATAATTAACTGTTTGAATAACAAACTACACCATGACGTGGAGACAGTAAGCTGTACGTACACTTGATTGGTGACTTTGTCATTCATAGGATGGATAGAATATTGAATATTGTTATATCATATTTATAATAAATTTATTGTATGTAAAAGGTACTGTAAATTTTATTCTGGTATTTAAACAACAAAGAAAGTGGAAGTGGAAGAAGAAAAGTACTTTGAAAGTGGTGATGAAATAACTACCTTATCTTGGGGTGCTTCCTTTTGATTTGAAGAAAAGGGCTCCAGAGGTTGGTTTTCTGACCAATGTAAGGACTCTAGGTTGAATTGAGGGTATTTATGAGGATATTTGAGCTGGTTATGGCCGAGCTAAATGGATTTGGAGGTGGGATTTTGAGAGAAGGATAAGTACCCTTTTATAAGAAAGGTGAGCATCACTTTAGGAAAAGCTTGAAATATTAATTTATTATACAATAATTTTTAGTTTATAATGGCTCAAACATGATTTATTTCGATGATAAGGTGGATTTGGGTAAACAAAATCTCATCAAATAGGTTTTATATAGGTTTAGGTCACCATATTGACCTTATATTTTAGATTTAACTCTTAGTTAAATAGTTTACCTTTTACCATGTATTCCTGTATTATTATAATAGATGGTTAATAAAATAACTATAAAAAGCCGAGAGAACCCCATGTGGTTCATTATTGACGTATCTATCCTTATCCATGTACTTTGTTGGAACCTTATATTTTTTAGAATATTATATAAATTAATAATATAGTATTTGTTTTAAAAAATCATTTGTGTGAATTTTGACATAATTTTTGTATTTGGTTTTTGTGAAAGTGAAAAAAACATTATTAATTCAAAACAAAAAAATTAAGTAAATACTAAAATGTAATATTAACATAGAAAATTTGTTTTATGCATAAAAAGTTTCAATTTACATTTATTTCGATATTTATAATATCAATTATTTTAATATTTCAATAATAAGGTAATCGCTGCACTATCATTTTCTCATAAATAAATATAATTATTTAATATATAAAAATTATAAATAAAATAAGATTATGTATGAAATATTTTTATATTTATAATGAATATTTAAAGTTGAATTTATCTTATGTATAACCTTATTTTAAAAACGTTTTTTTTATGAAAATCTGAATTTACCACTTTTCAATCTTCTTTAAATAAAATAATAAGAAAAGTAATAATCTAATAAAAGGGGATAAAATAGGATCATATTTTATTCCTAAGGATGATTTTGTTCGAATACCACTTATCCAATATAATTAGGACATGTGTTAGGATAATTATAATACCATTTTTACATTAAATTATACTATTTACTTTTAACCTTGGTAAATAAAATCCCAAAGTTACTATTCACAAAAAAATTATTTTCATCCTATTGGTTGATATTTTACTTACTGATGTAAACTTTGTTCCTTAGATTTTTGAAATTCAATTCACAAAACTGGTAAAATTACGTTTTATGCCAATTTGAAAAAGTTCCTAGAAGGTGGGTAGAAGACGTTAAATTGTTCAATAAAATTTTATACAACTAGTTTTATTGTAAAATGACTCTAATAAATTAAAATGAACTTTTATATTGGTATTACGTATCTATTTTGACCAAAATATAAATTTAAATAAAATAAATAATTACTTAAATAAAAATTTGGTTTCAAACAATAACATAGAATTTTTCCCTATACATCGAAAATTGAAAGTTTTTGAAAAAATACCAAAACTTCACCCAAAGCTAATTTTATATTACGAATCCAAAAATGAAGTCCATTTGGAAAAATAAAATTTATAAAATTTCAAAAAGTGGGGATTACAATTTATAATGGCTAATTTGATTGGTTATGGGGTGCAACAACTCGATGTTTGGTACAACGCAAGCTATTTCATTATTAAAAGAGAAACGTACCATGTATGCTTAGGGAATTAAATTATTCCCTCCTTCAAATAATTTTGTCCTCAAAATTTATAGAATACTACTGAATAAAAATATTTGGGTTGTTTCCCATCATAAGCTCATCAGGTTCCCAAGTTGCCTCTTCTATCTTATGGTTTCTCCACAGAACTCTTACCAGGCAAGTCATCCGGTTTCTCAAAACATATTCTCTGGAATCATGAATCTTGACAGGCTCTTCCCAATAAGGAAAATAAGGTTCCAGTTCTATTTCATCATAGGTGAGTACTTGCATTAGATCCGAAATCTATTTACTCAATAGTGATACATGGAACACATCATGAACTTTGGAGAGACATGGAGGCATTTCCAAATGGTATGCTTCAACTCCAATTCATTCTAAATTTTCGAAAGGTCCGATGCACTTGGGACTTAATTTATCCTTATTACCAAATCGTATAACACCCTTCCATGGAGATACCTTCATGAAATCATGATCTCCTATATGAAATTATAAATCATACATTCGGTTATTGACATATATATTTTTCATACTTGTTGTTTCTTTGATGGGGTTTTGGATAATCATCATTTTTCCATTGTTTCTTCCACAAGTTCTGGGCTGATGAGTTTTCTTTCACCAGCATCATGCAAACAAGTTGGTGTGTGTCATCTCTTTCCATACAACTCTTCATATGGTGCCATCTGAATACTTGAATGGAATCTATTGTTATAAGAAAATTATACTAGTGGAAAATATCAATCCCACATTCTTTGAAAGTCAAGTGAGCAAGAACTCAACATGTCTTATAAGGTTTGAATAATCAGTTCAGATTTCCCACCAGTTTGACGGTGGTAGGCAGTGATGAAATGAACATCACTATCCAGGGCCTTCTGAAGACTTTTCCAAAATCTTGATGTAAAATGAGGATCATGATCAGAAACAGTCGATAGGGGTACTCCGTAAAGTCTTACAACTTCATTAATATATTGTATTACAAAACATTCATGTGGAAAATCTTCTCTTATAGAAAGAAAATGTATGGACTTGGTAAGATGATCAATAATGACCCATATTGCATCATTCCTTATTGTTTTCATTGGTATCCCCATCAAAAAGTCCATTGTAATATCATCCCATTTCCACTTAGGTATGGGAAGAGGTTTCAAAAATCCTCTAGGATATTGTCTTCCAGCCTTCACCTGTTGACAAACCATACATCTTGACACATAATCAGTAATCTCCCTCTTTATGTTGTCCCACAAAAAATGTTCCGTCAAATCTCTATACATCATTGTGCTACCAAGGTGTATAGAAAAATTTTAACTATAATAATCATCCATCAATTCCCTTTTTAGATCAGGTATGCCAGGAACACAATGTCTCTTCCAAAATTTCAAAATTCCATCTTCATATACGAAGTCAATCAATCTCCCATCATTCATAGCTATAATTTTCTTTTGAAACGCCTCATCATCAGTCTAAGAACATTTTATCCATTCTAGTAAACATGGTTTAGATACCATTAGAAAAAGTATTGATGTTTCTCCTTCCATGATTATTCCCAAATCAATCTTTACTAGATCCATTAACAAAGGATCCCTTTTAACTCTAATATTGTTCAAGACTCCGTGGTCCTTTCTGATCAAAGCATCCGCCACCTTATTTGGCTTCCTTGGGTGGTAGTGTATAATGAAATAATAATCATTGAGTAGTACATGCCATCATCTTTTCCTCATGTCAAGTTATTTATGTGAGAAAATATACTTCGAAATCTTGTGATCTGTATATATCTCACATTTTTTACCATAATGATAGTGTTACCATATCTTCTAAGGAAATAATATAGTTGCTAAGTCATGATCATGTGTGGGATAGTTTTGTTCGTGAATTTTTAGCTGTCGTAAGGCATAGGTAATAACTCTACCATTCTGCATTATTATCCAACCAAGACCTTTCTTTGAATTATCACAATAAATAACAAACCCATCATTCACCAATCATAGAGTCTTGATAAGATAATTTACTAATCTTCTCCTAAGTTATTCAAAACATTCTTCAAACCATTTTGTCCTAACTATTTTAACCCCATTATGTGTGATCTTGGTTAATGGGTTATCCAATTAGGAAAAATACTTTATTAAATATAGAAAATAACCCACTAAACCAATAAAAATGCATAACAAAGTTATACTCATCAATGATGGACATTATTTTATTTCTCTAGTATTAGAGGGATCAACAGAGATTCCATCCTTAGACACAATATGGCCTAGAAAATAAATATTTTGATGTCAGAATTCACACTTGATATACTTCCAATGTAATTCATTTCTTCTAATATTCTGTTGAATAGTGCGCAAGTGATTTTCATGATCTTCGTAGCTTTTAGAGTATACCAAGATATCATCAATAAATACCACTAAAAAGTCATCATGATATTCCTTGAAAATTCAATTCATTAGATCCATGAAGACAAAGGGTGCATTAGTCAGCCCAAAAGGCAATGCTATAAACACATAATACCCATACATGGAACAAAATGTTGTCTGAGAATGTCTTCCTTCTTCACACACAACTGATGAAATCTAGATCAAAGGTCAATCATGAAAAAATATTGACCTCCATGATGTTTATAAAATAAATCATCAATGCTAGGTAGGGGATACTTGTTCTTTTTTTATAGGATTGTTCTCCCTAGAGTCAATGCACAACCTCATTGATCGATCCTTTTTCTTAAGAAATAGAACAGTAGCTCATCATATAGAAACACTATAGAGCATAAATACATTATTACTCAAATCTTCTAGTTGTTTCTTTTGTTCCACTAATTCTATAGTGGTCATTCTATAAGGGATCTTCAATATGGACCTTAAAACATGAAAAAAAACAATCAAAAACTGAATTTCTTGTTCTTGAGGATGCCCAAGTAAATCCTCTGGAAACACATCAATATATGCTTTCACAATAGGTACATCCTCTTTTTAAACATTCCTTTCCTCACACATAGGCATATCATTCTCCTCTTTCCTAATAATTGAATTTTGTAGAGATACTGGGTGGGTATCTTGATAAGAATCAGATGCTGACATTTCTTCTCTAAAGATAGGGTACTCATAATCATCATCAAAAATTATAACCTCCTTCTTCTTATAATAAATTTTTGCATCATGGTCTGAAATCCAATCCATATAGAGGATTATATCAAATTAAATCATTGGTATGAAGATTATATCAAACATATATGTAATGATACATCCCTTATGATTTTTGATTGAAAACTCCCTTATTAAATAAAATTGGAAATATATAATTTTCTTAGAAACCTGGGAAGAAATGAAACAATGCTACGATCCATAATCAAATAAAGCATTGTATAAATTTTAGGAAACCTTTAAATTACCTTCCACCATGTCGTTCGAATCTTCAACCTTAGTAGTAGTGATCGTAAAATCATAGACTTTCTCCCATGGACTTTTCTAAGATAAACTTCCTTGATTCATAGGATATTTATTTTCATAGTGCACAATTTCACTAAAATTGTATAATTCAACACTGCAAACCTCTTTCCTTCACTTGCAATCATGGGCGTGGTAGCCATTTGCACCACACATAAAATAGACTCACATTCCTTTTAAAAAAGTACCAGGGTATTTCTTCCCACATATACTATAGGATGGAAATTCAAAATTTCCATTATTCCCCTTATTTCCATTTCTAGAGTGTTCAACAGACATCTTCTTCTCTTACTTTTCTTTAAAGTTGTAAGGCTTAGAGAATTTCTTTTGTGTCTTGATAGCACATGAGACAATATATTCGTATGATGAGAAATATTATGAGACAAATTATTGATAGATAAATAGTTTTAACCCGTAAAATATTTGATCAATATTACTCCTTGATTTACATATATAATCTACTGCATTCCTTTGTAACCTTGTAAAGTTAGCCTCATAATTTGCGACTTTATCATCCTATTTTTTCCTCAGACTCAGAAATTGCATTTCCATATCTGCTCGACTGTCACGAGGAATGTATTTTTCTAAGAAAAGATCATTAAACTCCATCGATTCCATATTTTATACTTCTTCATCACTATTTTTATTTTGAATTAATGACCACTATTTATCTGCATCTATCGTGAGGCGATAAATTTCCATGATAGATTTTTTCCTTTCGCTACTCCCCAAATCATGAATTATTTTATCTTAGGAACTTATCCATTGCTCAGTAAAAAATGGATTTGTAGTCCCATTTAATGTTGGTGGTTTCTTCCTCATGAATTAATCTAACATTGATCCTCCACATTGTGGATTAGGGTGCTCCACATGGGTTATTTTATTACTAATAACCTGTGTCAGTTATCCCAATATGGTGGTAAGTTGTTCTGCACCTGTTGAATCACCAGCTCCACTATAACTATCTTGACTAGAAGGGCTATCCCAACATGGATTACGTGTGTTGATACGGTTTCTATTACTTCCACTAGGCTCCATTTCTTAACAATTTCATACATTAGATTAGTTTATGAATCACAATAAATAATTCCAAAATAGTAAAATATTTAAGCATATAATCCATAATAATAAAAAACATATTTTCTTTAAGGTGGTATTTACTCACAAATCCTTTATAATTGTTTATAAAGAAAATATGAAATATCCCATGCATATACCATGGGAGTGTCACAACCAAGAGTGCAGCAATGGTCGTTGTCCTATACCAGGATACCCCAGGTCGAGCCCGAAACTCCTAGTCAGAGTTTTGACAACTAGGTACATCTATTCTAGAGCTGCCTAAACCTGCTCGTATTCATACAAAGATGTATTGATTAGAAAATTCACAAAATCTCTACATTAACAAAATTCTAGGACGATCTTCTATACTAATATCCAAATTCTATATTAGGGTAATGTTATCCAATCGAGGTATTTCTAAATCTAATTTCCAATATTTTTACTAAACTTCCTCTGATACCAATAGTAATGCCCCGAACCTAGTTACCCAGATTCTCTACAATATTACATAGCATCGACATGATCACAAGATATCAAGTCTCTAAATATTGATTAGTTTAGTAACATTGGAGGTACTAGATACATGCATAAGTTTTACATTACATTATAAAAGGAAAAACAACAACATTGTGTCTCCTTTTATCACACTGATATCCCTTAACTTATCCCTACAAGTCATACATAATATATATATTCACATCATAGAAATAATAAAACATATAAAGGGGTGAGCTCAGATTCTTAGTAAGGATAAAAATATAGAGGAAAATTTCATAAATAAGAATAAACATTTAAGGAAATGTATATTACTAAATCAACTTTTAAACTTAAAATTCTGCATAATATGGTAAAGATAAATCTAATAATTCCATTTCCTTATTCACATGGATATTTTACTAGTTGAATAATCACATGTAATATCAATAGCTAATTTCATAATGATGTAATTAATAATACCATACATCGTAACCATATAGTCAAGTCCTTGTTCCAAGACTAAAAATAATATTTTTTTCAAGGCCTTATGCCAAGACACTAGTTTGTCTCATGAGACCTACTGATGCATCGAGGTGATATAGTGGGCTCCACCCATCACTTACTAATTCAAATTCATTCCTCATATGAAAAGGTTGAAACACAACATAAAAATTCATATTAAAACTAGAATATGATATATTAATAATATAACCATAAACCATGAATGGTATAAAAATAACACATCCATAGTCAAAAATATCACAAAAACTTCAATACAACATGGATGATTTTATTATAATAAATCAACTTAAAACAAGTGTAAAATCTATCCAAGGATGTTTACATAGATGAAAAAAACTATTTGAGAGAAATATCTCATTCTATTTTGAAATCATATAAAATTCACATAATGATAAAAGAAAACATTTATTTAGAAAATATTAATATATGCTTCTAAGGGAAGCATCTAAGGTGTTATAACAGAAGAAAATAGCCACACCCACCGTATAAGTAAAAAAACATTCTTACCTTAATTCGCCGAAAAGGTCATAATGTACCTTGTTTGGAAAATGAATGAAATATTTCATTAAAAACATTTTATAAAAAGTAAAACAAGGGTATAAATTGCATTAAACCATATTCTAGAAAATAGAAAAAATGTTTTGAAATACATTTTTAAGAAACATGGATGTTGAAGATAATGATGTCCTAGTATATACTTTCATAAAAAAACCTTGGATAATAAAAAGATTGTTAAATTAACCATTACCTCATACTTTTCCTTGGTCAAGGGTAAGTTAACCTCTTGTATAATTAGTAAATAAATTTTATTAAAGAATACAAGAACAACATAAATAAATAATATATCATATGTGATCTTTTAATATTTGTTTCTTAAAAATACTTCAGTAGTATCATTGTTTCAGGTGTTAACTGATTCATCTTGATTTATATGTCTTGTTATGTAAGTCATTTTTGTGATTAATAGGATGTATTTGATTCATATTCAAAATAATATTATGTTATTAAAATTTTTATAATTATAAAATGGAAATTATTCTTGAATGGTTACAATGGGGAATGAATCTCATCACGTTCGTGGAGACAGTAATCCGTACATGCGCACGAGCGACAATATCATTGTATTGATGGTAATATCATATGTAATTGGATGGTATATCATATATATATAATCATTAACATGTTATATTTATTATTTACATCTATTATACTCATTATTATACCCATCCAAATAATGATGTTTTTGAATAAAAAACTACACAACGATGTGGAGACGGTAAGTCGTATGCACGAACGTATGGTGACTTTTTCATTCATAGGATAGATAGAATAATGAATATGGTTGTATCATATTTAAAATAACATCATAGTATGTAGAAGGTACTATTTTTATTATTATAGTGTGGAAACAACAATGAAATAATAAGTGGAAGAAGAAAAGAACTTTGAAAGAGGTGATGAATAATTACCTCTTCTTTGGCCGCTTCCATTTGATTGGATCAAAAGGGATCCTTGGGTTAGATTTATGAACAAATAAAGGCCTCTAGTTTTAATTGATGGTAGTTGGGAGTATATTTGAGCTAGTTTTGGCTGAGCCAAATGGCTTTGGAGGTGTAATATAGAGAAGGGGAAGTACCCTTTTATAAGAGAGGCGAGGGTCACTTTAGGAAAACATTTAAATATTAATTTATTATACAGTAATATTCAGCTTATAATGGTTCCAAAAGGATTTATTTCTAGGATAAGGTGGGGCTGGGTCGAATACTTCTCTACTAATAGGTTTTAGAATGGTTTAGGTTACCATATTAACCTTATATTAAATTCAACTCTTAGTTAAATTGTTTAACTTTTACCAAGTATTATTGTATTATTAAAATAAATGGTCAATAAACATACTAATAAAATCAAAGAGAACCCCAAGTGGTTCATTATTGACATATATAACTTTATTTAATTAGTTTTTATGATCCTCAAAATTTTAGGAATATTAAATCAATTAATAATATAGTATTTGTTTAAAAAACATAACAATGTCAATTTTGACAATATTTAGTATTTGGTTTTTGTGAAAGACCGAACAATATGATTACTTTGAAAAAAATAAATTAAATAAATTATATCATGTCATATTAACCTTGAATATTAGTTTAATCCATCAAAAGTCTAAATTTAAATTTATTTGGATATTTATAATATCAATTATTTTAATCATTCATTAAAAAGGTAATTATTGCATCATCATTGTGTCATAAATAAATTTAGTTGTTTAGTTTTGAAAAATTATAAATAAAATTTCATTTTTTAGGAAATATTTTTATAATTATAATGAATATTTATAATTGAATTTATCTTATGTATAAACCTATATTAAAAATGTTTTAGTGATGCAACTTCGAATTTAACACTTTTAACTCTTCTTTAAATATAATAAAGATAAATGTACTAATGTATTAGAAGTGGATAAAAGAGGATCATATTTTAGTCCTAAGGTTGATTTTGTTCTAAACACACTTATCCAATAGAAATTGGACATGTGTTAGGGTAATTATATTATCATTTTCTGTTTCATTACCCTATTTACTTTTAACCGTGGTAAATAAAATTCAAAATTTACTAGTCACCCAATAAAATTCATTATATTGAACCACATTTTATTTATTGATGTCTACCATGTATCTTGGATTTTTGAAATTAAAATAACGTAACTGGTAAAATTACATTTTATGCAAATTTCCAAATGTCCCCAGAAGGTGGGTAAAAGACGTTAAAATGTTCAATAAAATTTTAGACATCTAATTTTATTATAAAATTACTCTAATGAATTAAATTAAACATATATAGGTATTATGTATCTATTTTTACATCAAATAAATTTAAATAAAATAAATAATTATTTAAATAAAAAGTTGGTTTTAAACAATAACATAGTGTTTTCACTATTCATAAAAAATAATATGTTTTCAGAAAAATACCAATAATTCAACCAAAGATAAATTTGATATTATGAATCCAAAAACTGATGTCCATTTTGAAAAATAAAATTTATAAAATTTCAAAAATTGTGTATTAATATTCATAAAGGATCTTGAGTGGTTGTGGTGTGCTAGAACTCGAAGTTGCATACAACGCAAGCTATTTATCTATTCAAAGAGAAATATACCGTGGAAGATTGGGGTGTTACATTGATGATTTGACAAAATGTTGGAGAGTATGTTATAGGAACCCAAATGGGACTCTAGAGTCTAAAATTTCTCAATAACATTGAATAGGGAACTAAATAAATGTTAATAACTCTCTAAAGTATTTTACTCTACAATTTTGGTTGAGGTATTTATGTTGAGGGTGATTGATGACTAACAATCGATGATGGGTTTTATAAAAATGTTATTGGAAGTGTATATAGATTAGATGAACTTACCATCTATAAGAAGATTACCCTATTTTTTATGTATAGATATATAGGCACAAACATTACTAGATATAGGTTACCTTTATAATGTAGTGTTAACATAATAGATATTTATAAAAGGTTAGTGGTAATTAGAAAACATTATGTATGAAGTATGATATATGAGAAGAAGAATCCTAGAGTTGATCAAAATGTATTAGTCTTGAATTAAACCTGATTAGGTTGTTTAGGGATTGATATGGATGACTTTTAATGAATGGAACCAAATATTAGTTCCATATGTCAATATTTATCCTGAGGTGATGGATATGGAACCATATATAGTTATTATTAATGAAAAACCACGTTTAGATATTTTCCATATGAAGGAAAGGGGAATTTTCAAATCCTAATATCATATTAGAAACATAAGATTCTCAATGATTGTGCCCGAGTCACTACTTCAGCGCATGGACAAAAACGTTATGGGGAACCCAATATTTTGGTTTTTCTAGAATAAGAGTACATTTTATCATGGTGTTGGGAACTATATATCATACAATAATACATATATTTAGATCTCATATAGATTGGTTTTACTATATGGCTTGGATTACAAAAATAAGTTATATCTCTTGCATGATGGACCACATGTCATGCAGTTTACCATCACGTGACATAGATTTTGGTCTATGCAGTTGATAGTCATGAAGATTGTACATGAATTATATAAAGTTTAATTTCCTAAAAATAATTCCTCACAAATAGGGTAGTTTTCCCCCATAATTTGAATGTTGATTCAATTCCAAATGCAATGGTTTGTAGACAAATTCTACTAACATGTAGACCAAAATAGATCTATTTTAACTTAGAACATGTTGTGGGAAACTTGATATGAATTATAAACTCATGCATTAAGAGTAAGACAAATATCGAGGATTTTAAACCTAAGAACAGGAAAATATATCCAAGAATCAGTGCATATTCTATAAAATACGATTCAAACCATTAATATATTTAATATATATAATTGTTGGAATAATACATTTTCTCAAACATATCACATGTACTATTGGTTTTGATGATCTCAACTACCCTTTCATATATAAATAATTATTTTCAAGTGTGATTTTCTAGTTTTATATTATTCTATGTGTTTCATATGTTAAATTACACAAGTCTATAACTTTGGATACCTTGGAATAAATTTCCCATTTGTAAAGAGGATAGGCCATGAAATCACCTGTATTAAAATTTCCTATGTCAATAAGTCACCTACATGACCTATTGGATATGTAGATTAATTTAAAATGTAAATCTATTACATTTTGGCATCCTCCACCTGATTTGGTTTAATGGTAAAAT
Source organism: Viscum album (assembly GCA_963277665.1). NCBI lineage: Eukaryota > Viridiplantae > Streptophyta > Magnoliopsida > Santalales > Viscaceae > Viscum > Viscum album. The sequence goes on from OY728163.1 coordinate 225,199,993, forward strand.
GATCTTTATGGAATAAAAAAGATACATGATTCATTTTAGAAATGTCAGATCATTGATACATTAGTAAAAAGACTACGTGATCATGAAATGATACATGATGTAAACCAAATTTTTGACTAATGTCTAAGAAAATCATTCATATTGATAATTAGATACATTAAAATGGGTATATTGATATATTAGATTATGCGAGTTTAGGCATGAATAATTCATCTATGTGGTGATATGTAATTAGGTATGTTGTGATGAAACCTATATTTATTACCATTGAAAAACTTGAGTGATATTTTAAAGCTTTTGTACTTTCATTAAATTTTGGGTTACCTTTTGTGTTAAAATATTAATAATAAGGGACATGTAATGAAAAAGGAAATAAGTACAAGGATAATTTAATGATCTTTACCATTTATAGGGTATATCCATGATATGGAAATTTCATTTTATGTTAAGAGACATAGATTTTATATATCTATGATGTTCCCATAAAATAGAACTTTTTCATGATTTTTTTGATATACCAAAAGTGAGAAAGAGATATATTGAAAATAAAAAAATTATGTGCACCACTATAAGAATAACACTCTCCTTAAAATATTTTATACACTAATCAATGGAACAATATCAATATTTTAATAGTGATATTTATGGTAAACAAATGGAATAGATGTTCATTTATTTAAGGAAACATTTTATAATGGTTTATCTCAAAGTTATGAAGCCTTAAAATATTCCAAATACTCAACCTATAAATTTTAATGTAGATTCTAAGGATAGTTATGAAGAAATATATAAAGCAATGATTATGATAATATGTAGAATAGGTCTAGATGAGCTCAACCGTGTCTCCCAATATCAAACAGCATATAAAATGAAGACTACAATAGTGATTTCATGTGATTATATGAATAATGTTTGATCTATCCAAGGTAATTCTTCCAAAATAATTTTTGATAAATTTAGAATGATTTATGGATAAATGATAACATAATAGAATAGAATACTCACCAATATTGTCAGAAAAATTAAAATTAGGACAAATGATTTATACACTTGGTTAATGTTTGAATATTTTCAAAATTTGACCAAAAAGATGGATTCAGATCTCATATTCTATTAAAAAATCTACACAACACAATTATTTCATGATAAAAGATATTATTGGATAAATTATGATATATGAGTGGGATATGGATGTTGAAACTTGAATAATAGATTAGTTAAGAATGATAATTCTTCTTTCAAAGTGTTAACTTCAAAAGTGGAAATGAAAAGAAATTCTAATATCTATGTCATCCGATGAAGATATTTGAAATGATTATACTTCAGATAGTGAGATTTCACACCTAACTTAGTTCAAAAAATTATATGATAACAGAAGTGGGTTTAAAAAATCCTTTAATAAGTATATGATGTATGATGAAAATTATAATCATGTTCTTTTCTTGAAAAAAACATTATATATAAAGATTAAAGAATATATTTATAAGTATTTATAAACATTGTGATGAAGGTTATTTTTCTTAATTTCTAATTATTTCGGGGATTTTTTGAAGATAAAATTAAAAAATTTTAGGAAACTATAACAAATAAAGTTTAACCTCTATATATTAATTATTTGAGTGGACAAAAAGTGAACTGTTTAAATTATTGTTATGTGTTAGTCCATCTAGATTTTATAGTCTTAGAAGAAAATTCTTATTATTTGTTACTTGATGATTTTTATAGATTTATATGGGGTTTATTATGTGTAAAATGTGAAGCCTATTCTGTTTGTGTATGTTTTTAAAAATTGGTTCTAAAAGGAGAAACATTCCAAAAATATTTATTTATGAAATGAATATTGAGAAGAATTTGAAAACCATATATTCAATTCATATTATTCCAAACACGGTATCAAGCACCCATTTTCTACCCACATGATACCCTATCAAAATGGAGTTGTTGAAAGGAGTAACGAGAAATTGCAAGAAATTACAAGAATATTGTTATGTGAATATAACTGGCCTAATCCTTTTGGGATGAAGCTATAAATACAACATTTTATGTTATAAAAATAGTTATAATAAAACCGATTTTCAATAAAACACTCTATGAGATATAGGATAATAGATAGACCAAATTTGGATACTTTAATGTATTTGGATTCAATGTGTATATTTGGAACACCAAGGTTAATATTGTTAACTATGATCCATATTTTGATGATTTAATCTTCATTGTATATTCTACAACAACTAATTAATATAGTGTTTTAATATATGGAAAAGGACTATTGAAGAATCAACTCATGTAAAATACGTTGAAATTGATCATTTTGATAAAAAATGACTCATTTTGATGATCTATGTGACATTTTTGAAATAAAGAGACCTAAATTTCTCATTTGAAATTAAAAGTGTAATGAGTTAGAACATGATTTTTAGGACCAAATCCTAAAAGGAATGATACTAGGGAACTAAGTAGTGTATTACCTCGGTATCCTAGAAACAAAAGAACCAACCCTTATAAATTGTTATAAGAATATTAGATGTAGGGATTAAAAATATAATATTTGTTGGAAATAATGTATAATTTTATGCCATTCTATTTCAACTAGAACCAAATATTATAGAAGAATCCCTAGTAAGTGAGAGTTCAATTTTATCAATGAAAAAATAATTAGAAAATTTTAATAAGAACAATATTTGTGATATATATAAGAGTCCCCCTAAATATCATTTTCATGGAAATAAATTATTTTATAGTAATAAATATGATGATCATGGTGTGATCATAAGGGGTAAGCCTAGACTACTTACCAAACATTATAAAAAAGTATAAGGTATAGATTATAAAGACATCTTTTCACCTATTTCGATATTAGAAGATGTTAATATTATACTAGCCGATGAAGCACCTATGAATGTCAAATTATATCATATGGATGTAAAATATTTATTTAATGGTTTTATTTTGGAGTAATGTTTTGTTGAAAACCCTCCGAGATTTCAAAATCGTCATCTTCTAAATCATGTTTGTAAACTAACCAAAGCTATTTTTGTCTTCAAATAAGAACATAGAGCGTAGTCAAAACATTTATGATCTTTATTTATTCAAATGGTTTTTTAGTATGAGTTCTAGACCATAGTATATTTAATAAATCACCATATAGAGGTTTTTTTTGTTAGTTTAGATATATATTGATGTTCATATTTTGGGTTCAACATATAAAACATTTGGTAATGAATTTTCAATACTCATGAAAAATGAATTTGAAATCACCATGCTGGATGAGTTAAATTATTTTATAGGATTTAATATTTACCCAAAAAAATTTTGGAGTGTTCTATATAAATGAAAATACATAATTTTCTTACTTAAATGGGTTGTACATGATAGTGGTAAAGTACATGAACCACATATGAGTTAAAATGAAAAGAATTTCTTGATAAAGTTGGGAAACCATATGATAATATGGTTTACAATGGAAGAATTGGAATTCTATTGAATTTTACTTCTAAAAAAACATAATTTATGTTTTTAGTATGTCGTTGTAACAGATATAAGGAAAATACAAAGTGATTCAATTTAAAAGCTGTGAAAATAAGTTTAAGGTAAATAAACAGACCAGTTTTTCTATTATTTTTCAAAAAACATATAGTTTTAATGTAACCTAATACAAAAATGTTGAATTTGGTGGTTTTAGACTATATAGGAAGAAAATATCAGGAACCTTCCATCATCTATGTGAATCCTTGGTCTCTTGTTCTATTATCCAACAAAACACTATTACATTATCTAATGATTATTTGGAATATAATTTTTATTAAAGATGTTGTGCATGGGTATTCTTGATGAAATACCCCTTAATGGATTTTAAATTTAATAATAATCATTTATCAGTTTAAATTTATTACACCAATTTTATCCAAATTTCAATGAACCCAATAAATGATTCAAGAAAAAATAATATATACTCAAGAAATATTTTCTTGAGAGATCACACAATAATGATGATAACACTCTTGAGTTTGTCTCTATTGAGAATTACTTAACATATACTTTATGTAATCACCCTTCATGTGACTATTTTGATTTTATTAAAATAGAATTTGTTTTATCTATAATTATATGAATATTATACATATTATTTTGATAAATTATAATTTAGAGGTGTGGAAGTCTCAATTTTACAAAACAGATCCATAATTACTTGTTGTAAATCATACAGTTGAAAATTTTGTTTACTGACAAGATTTTGATGTTTTTGAATGTGATAAAATGTGAAGTTTTTGTTGAAAAAACTATTTTATATTATTAATATGTTCTAGTTGTTCATGTTTATAGTTGTCTAGTAAATTAAGGAATAAATAAAAAATATGTGGAGCATTAGTTTTTGGATAAAATTAACCATAGATCACATACTGATGGAGATCGATGTGGTAATGTGGTTATTGAAACCAATGAACATTATCATACACCATATATACCGTCTCAACATACTACTGTGAATGAGGAATCACCCTCAGTTTGTAAGAGTTTAGAAATTTTTGAAATGAAATCATCTTCATCTTCTATAAAAAATAAAATGATAATACATGAGGATATTATAATAATTTGAAATAGTAGTTGAAATATTCTAAGGATGATATCATAAAACTCAATGAGTCCTCTATTTCTATGTCATATTTTAACAATTTGGTTACTTTATTGGATACCCAAAGAGATCTGGTTATGAATATCTAATCATATCTTCCTATTCAAGAAGTCATCTCTAATTTATATTCCAAGGAGCATAATGTTATGAAAGATATAGATAAAGATGTAAAATAGGATTTCCTTTCCAAATTAGAGTTATATTATCTTGGGGTAATGGTTCGATCTCAAAGTTACACATTCCAAAATCATTTAATGGTGCGATCATAGATGTTTTAAGAGGATCATGATAATATTATGTCTTTCAAGACCAAAACGATGGAAGGATTTCCCACTTTATGAGGTATAGTGTTTTTTTTTTTGAATTCATAAAGATGATTCAAATTACTACTATAGTTTCTACCTCAAAACCATCAGTTGATCAATATTTTAATGAAGTGGAGTTGATGATTTTCCTTTAAAATTGAATTTTAGGGCTTCTCGGATCCAATACCTATAGTGTGATATGCTTTCACTTGATTTAATGAATGATTTGAAGAGGGATATAATTAGTGAGTTCTATGATACCAGATAATCTATCAGGTAGTTAGGTATAGGAACTAATAAGTCTATAAATGAAGTAGTTGGATTTTATGAAGAATATAATTCGAAGATGAATGTGATCATAAATATATCTAAGGATACTCAAGTTATTTTACTTATATATCTTAACTCAGTATCTTCAAAAAAAATCAAGTGTTAAGCTAGTTGAATAAGGCTTATAAAGTAGTTTGGGGATTGTATTTAGACTCTTTAGAGGCTGAATAAATTTTAGAATATAAAGAACTTGTATGTAAAATAGGTTATATTATAGGAATAGAGTTGTTTGTCTATAGATCGCTATGGAATCATCCTTATGTTCAACCATCCCCCATTATAGTTTCACATATTCCATATGCGGAACTAATACCTTTTCCATCTATCCGTACATATGTTAGTGTTCTAGTTCTACAACCACACTTTTGGGATCTTTAGATTGTAGGTAAATTTATAATAGAGTGGGTATCCATTATAGACCTAAAACTCTAATATACGAATTGAATAATTATTGGATTAATAGTTTCTGTGGACTAAATCATGAATAAGCTATCAGTATGATTTCTATATTGTCCATCTACTTTTGAACATTTCCTTTTCCTAGTTAGTACATCTAGTTTCCATTTTGGATAACTTGATTCCCTCGAAGGGATCTTGAGAAAAGGTCAATTATCTATTTATCAAAATATATATAAACACATCAATAATTATTGTTGTGTTCTATTCGAAAAATATCATCATGATGATCAACATGTGAGAAAAAGAACTGAATCCTTCAAGTGGAATAATAACTCATAGATTAGTACATCCAGATACCTATAGAGGCACCAGATAGATGGTGGATGATTTTTATGATCCAACAAAAATCTATTTGAAAGACCATGATAAGGTTGATTTTTTCCCATGCAGCTAAATATTCTATAGAAGGACGCATATCCTATCAACCTCTAAATAAAGTTCCTTTTCTGTTGAAGATCCTATGATTTCAGTACATGTCAATGGAAATTGGAAAGAATTTTTACCAAGTCTTCCCAGCACTTGCAAGTCAAATATGTTATCAGGATAAGAAGTTGAGCTAATATAGAGATTAGGAAATAAGTGATTTCTTATCCATTAGAAACTCAAAATCCCACTTGAGCCTACCCTAACTTTAAAATACCACCACCAAAACCACCTTTTTAGTTTTACACTTATAATAAACTAGGGTATTCTGATCGATATATTGTATTTCTATTTTTTGGGTGTTCATTTGATGTGTGCTTGTACATATTGATAATTAATGAAATTCTTTTTTATTTATATAATGTATTATTATTAATTAGAGTATTCATATCAACTTATTTAATCATTTATTATGTTTTTCATAGCAATTATTTTCATTTAATTGTTTTCCTCTTTTTATTTTGTTAATTAAATTTCATTATTATAGTTATTATCAATCCATTTTTTAGTATAATTCAATATTTCATTACTCTAAATGCTATATTAATGGTTTCTATCCCTATCTTTACTCTTCCTTTCTAATGAATTAACAAGGGGGAGAAGTTTAAAATAGATTTCATTAATATTAATCAATGGGGAATATAGTGTATATCTAAGATTAAGAAACACTATTTATTAAAAAAAATATATATTATATATTTTTTTGCAAAAACCATTTAAAACATTTAAAATTTCATGTTAAATATGTTTTTTTATTTTTGATAAAAAATGAGTAGGATATTAGAATTATAATTTTATTCTAATATATACCATCCACATTTAGTTTTGAGAATTTAAAATACCCTTCCATATATTATTTATTATTTATTGACTATTTCAATGAGGTTTTTTATTTTTTTAATCATTTCGACTTTTAAATTCATCAAGTCTACAATTACAGAAACTTTGGATGAAATTTTCCTAATTTTGGAAAATTCATCTATGTGAGGAAGTTGGATATGTAGAGAAAGCACTATATAGTTAATTCATATATGTATTTATCTAACATGAACGATGAACCTATGTAAATCAGATGAATTATGAAATCACATGCAGGAAAATTACAGACATCAATATGTAACTTATATGAGAAAATAGATTTTTAAATCAAATGACTACATAATTTGATTACATGGATTAATAAAATATGTGATTTGGATATGTTTTGAAATCATCTATGTGGGTCTAGATAGATACATAATTTTTTCCAGATATATCAGAACATGACTATGTGAGTAAATAGGATACTTCATTAAGAAAGGATAAGTAAAGTAAATCAGCAATGTGATGAGGGCCTATTAAAAATCTAGAATGTTGATAATTTTCTATCGATAAAATGGATACATTGATAAATTTTCCATAATTAATTCAATGTGGAATAATTTGGCTACATGGTGATCTTTAATCTGCTACGTTATTCTGAAACCTAAATTTGTTACTATTGAAGCAATTGGTTGATCTTTTATTATTTTAACATATTATTTAAATTCATATTAAATATTTATGATAAAAATGACTATAATAAGATGCATTTACTGAGAAAAGAAACAATTACATGGATAATTTACTGGTCTTTACAATTTCTGAGTCATTTCCATGAAATGGAAATGTGTAGTTATATTAAGAGTTGCAGATAATATGGATATTTGTTTTATATCTAAAAGATATTTTTTATTAATTTTTTAATAGATAATAATTGAATTAGTGATATATTGAGAAGAATAAATTTACCTACACCATAATAAAAAAACCCCTCTCGAGAATCTCAATTGGGATACATTTTTTTACACAAGAAGAAGAAGCTTCATAACCTATATTGTTTATATAATTATCATCTTTTATGTCATATTAAATTTTTCTATCCCTATTCTATTAACAATTACTATCATCTATATAATATATTTATTTTATTATGTGAGTTGTATTTTACAATGGTGTGTTCAATATGTAAAATCTATGATTTATCTCTTTCATTTTAAAGGGTTATTAGAAATATTAAATTTAAGGATTTAGTCTCTAAACAATTTATGGAGTTTGGATTAATGATCATGAGAAGTTATAACATGTTTTATATACTTTCATTTAATTATTAACTCCTTCAAAAATGGACTGACAGTCCTCAGGGAAAGGACTCGTATAGTGAAAACAAAAAAATTCAAAAGAAGAGTGTTGGTAGAGTGGACTATAGGATTTATATTCCCTAAACCACAATAAATATATTTTTCTAATATTTATTTTAATTATTTTATTTCTTAAAATACTTGTGTTGATGAAAAAAATATAAGTTAATCATTTCTAAATGTGTTTGAATTTTTCTAAGTGAGTAAATTTTCAAAAAATCAATTCGCCCCCATCATGAGTCTTTTTATAGTCATCTCAATAAAAAAATTTATGTTTTTCATATTATATTGAAATATAAAACACACCAATACCTGTTACATAGATATTGATCTCATGTAATAGGAATAATCCTAAAAAAAAGACCAACCTAAATTATTCAATTATTAATTTACTGAAATCATTAAAGTCATGTAGTTTAACATCAGGCAATAATTAAAAGGTTGTTCTATAGATTAAATTAATAATATTTGGAAATTGAATAGAAAAGTTGATTTCCTAAAGTTATTATGAGTAGGATGGTGGATTATACCCTCAACATTAGCTAATATTTCTACGCAGATCATAAAATTAGAGCTCCAATATATATCTAAATCTCATTTAGAGTGGAATATAGAAATGTGGATTTATAGATTGGCTTTGGAAATGAGATCTTAGTTTTCTATGTATTTCTAACCATCAAGAATCACTCCACGCATATTTCAAAAAATATAGTCTTCTTAATAATAATTAGTTACATATTTGGGAGAGAAGGGGTGAAATGAAAGGGTTTCCTAGCCCAATAATGATAAATGAAACTTTGTGTGAATTAGGGAATATCTCACCCCTTGAAAAAATATTTTGGGTTTAATTTTATATCTAGGCCCGGAATGTGATTTCCCAACTTCAGTACATATCCTAAAACATCAATAATCAAGACAAACATTGTTTTTATATTAGTCCCTTGTGTAGATCATGATATTGCATAAGGGTGGGGTGTTCTCTCATCATAACATAGAGTTATGGATAAAAACCACATGCTAAGTATCCTTGTGTTGATTTAGATAAGAAATCATGGAATCTAGGTCTCATGAGGTGAATTACTCAATAATGTTTTGAGTACGGTAAGGTAGACTATATATAAAATAGTATAATTTAAGGTTCTGTAGTTTATTGATATATTATGAGGATCTTATTATGTGTAGTTGTACATAGATCTTACATTAAGGTAAAATGAAACAACCTTGTCTTGATGCCAACCCAATGGAGGTACACCTAAAATTAATGAAGAGGTTTAATCATCATGATGATGTAGAGGGTTTGAGCTTTGGATATGTGGTTGGGCCTAGTATAAAATATCAATGAATCACTATGTATCCTATAATATTTTAATCAAGACACACAATGTTTTCAAAAAATTGGAAAAAATTGCATTACCTTATCTTAGTTTCAACCCATGATATAGAACAATCCATGAATATAATGTGGGTTATAGAAAAACAATAAAAAATGGGGAAATTTTTGGAATTTAGTTTGTTGTTAATTTTGATGATTCATATGTCACTAGATGTATTATGAAAACTATAATTAAACCAAACATGTTTCTTAGAGAGGGAATTTTATCCATGTGTAAGAAAATGAACGGAGGAAGGGAAGATACTCTAAGAACCACTATAGTGATTTGGATCTCATGTTAGGAAATTGGTCATATATACCTTTTCATGATTTTAGAGAGATTATTTATAGTTTGAAGTACATATTGTAGTTTCAAATAATATTACCATGACTATATTTTGAATATTTAATTTTGATACATCTCAATTATGATAATTAATGAAATCAACTAGCCCTTCTAATATCATAAGAGTCGTTATTAGTAATAGAAATAAGAGGAAATTCCAAGATTAATCATATCATATGATAACAGATTTCATTGAGGGATGTGTAACATATATCACCTAGATTCACATCATTTAAAAACTATACTAACATATATTTTTACATTACGCGATGTGGAAAATATTATAAATAGTTTAATTCCATGAGAGCGGTATATATGCAATATTTATTTTAGAGTTAAAAGCTATAACTTCGGACATATAGTTTAAAATCATGTATCATGGATATATGTTATGAAGGCCTTTTTTTGGATCCATGTCACAGAAAAATGGCTTTATCATAGTGATGGACCACTCAAAGGAAACCAATTGTGAATAAGTGGGATCTAATTCTTGAATGAAATGAGGGATATTCAATGAACTTTTGGATGGGACTAGGATATAATATTTGAGAATCACTATGTATCTTGAAACATTATTAAAAAATCAATATGTAGTTTTGTTAAAGGACCCATATACATATTAGGATCATATATAGGGGTGCGACACTTTTTTATTAATATTACATAGAACCGACACAACCAAGAAGACCTACAATATTATAGGAAACTTGGGAACCCAAAAAATAAGGGGAATTTTTCTATGGATATGGAAAATATTTTCTTAGTATAGATCAAATATTATAAAATATTATGTTGAAGACTCCTACATAGATCTGGATCATACATAAGAAATGTAGGTCTAATTTAATGGACCTATTTTATCCATTTTTTGGTCATAAAGAACATACCATGTGTCATTCCATTTAATGTCATGTGTTAAGGGCTCAAAATCCACACAAATTCATATCATGTGATAAGAATTTCATACATGCAAATTAATTTAATGCATGATAGGATTCATGATATATGAATTTTAATGTTTTACATAAATGATATATTTAATTTAGTTCCATGACATGTGATAAATATGTATACCCTATATAGCTTAACATATTTCTATCAGGTTGATGAGAACAAGATGGGAATTTACAAAAATTATTTCTTTTAAAAACCGTACATTAGATTCATGAATGATTTTCTCTGCATCCATTGTAACCAGGGGGTATAATATCTTTTTGTAGAACATATGAATGATGTAATGTATATCTATATTTTAGTTAATCTTTGGAGGATTCTTCCTAGACATCAATGGGATTCTAAAATACACAACTGATTCTCATTAGAGGAAATTATAGAGTTCACCTTTTTTGTTGAATTCCAATGTGACATGGTTTTGAGGTTCCTCTTGGTTGTGTATTGTGTGAACCCATTTTTAATGTTTTTTAAACTTATATAGTCTTTTATAGGGGTTTTAATACCTGTAAGGACATTTATTTATATAAATAGGAAGTAAGGGTAGATGAAACACAAAGGGTATGACTGTCTATGTCATGTATATAAGAGAATATGTGGTCCCATATATAGAAGTATGGGTAGTGGTGAGATAATCCCAAAAATTATGTAGAAAATTTTTAGGATATGATTTCTTATTTATATACACTGTCTTATGAAGTATGTTATATATATTTTTCTTAAATGTAACTGTTTATCCATTTTCCTCTACAAGGTAGAAGGATGTGTGACATGATGAGATATTGAACTGTTGATATAACATTTTAAACTTATAAAAGAAGGAATTAGTGTTATTTTCCATAAAATATTATATAATGGAAAAAATGTTAATGGTGATATTAAAAATTAAATAATTGGTGGTAGATTTTATCAAGACATAATTGATGGATTTATCATCATCCTATTTGGAGAATATCTTCATGGAAGTAAAGATGTAATTAAGCTTCCAAGTTGTAACTAGTAGATATGGACCAAGAACATATATGTATAGAATACATCTAGGGGATGATATATGAAATTGATGTGTATCTACAAGGAATATAACCTTTTAGTTAACATCAAACTATCTTATGTAAATGATGGTTAGAAATACCCATGCCTCTTGATTATATGGGAGCCTAGTCCCAAATGTACAAGCACCATAGGTGATAACATGGATTTCCTACATAACAAAATTGGTTTATCCACATTCAATAAATATGTGAAGGATCCCATTAAATCCTCAATTTTATAAGACTTTCTAGGAATTGGATCCATCATAGAGGGTGGTGTTGACTACCCATAATCAAATGTTCTTGTTCTTAGCATCATCAGAAAGTGGAATTAAACTTTAGAGGTAGTATATTATTGGGAGCATCCATCTAGTTGTAGTGTTTGGTGGTGTGTATAATGTTTCACCATACTCTAGGGTGGTTTTGATTTCATTTATTTCATTCATATAATTTCCAATTAATAGGTAGACCACCCTATCTTCTATGATGAAAATAGACATCACATCCTGTTCAGGATATTCAAGGGCTAGTCCTGCATTACCCAATGCCTCTACATAAAAATTCTATGAAATTGAGATGTTTCATGTTACATTATTGTGGATATAAATCCAATTTTGGTTTAAATGACAAGGATATAGGATTTCCTTACTCTGGGCTGTTTTTTAATTCATTGATTTTCATTCTATTAGTTTTGATAAATAAAGAGACCACCCAATAGTGAATGATATAAATGAAAATCTCATCATGGTTGGGATATTCTAGGGTTATTGATACATTATCCAATATACTTGTGTGGGTATTATTTGAACCTATAATATGATACAATGTTTGGTGTGGGAGGATTTATACAATTAAACCCAACATAATCAATAAGAGAGAATAATTCCTCTTTCTTATCGGTATATTCACAACTAATGTTATTGATAACTAATTGTTATTGAAATATTATATTCATGTAGTCCACTATTATCTATAAGTCAACCTGAAATATTTTAATAGGAGCTTGGGATTCTACCTCATTGTTGGTGAGGTCCTTTAACATTAATAAATTGTTAATGAACAATTAAAATACATGTCTCAAATATATAGAGAATCTTAAAGGGATAAAAACACTTTATTTGGTTGTTTGGCATTCATTGAGGCATGTTTTGTAGTATGGTTCACAATGGTTAAATTTTCAAAGGCCTTTCCTTTGGTTGAATTTTGATAAATGATATGAATATTAAACTACTACCTGATAACACCTCACCACTCCATATCTCTATTTATAATTTTATATCTATGAATATACTTGAGTGGGTCAAGTCAAGAGAGGAAATAGACATCCTGATACTCTAGTTATTATCTCAACATCTATTCCATGAAGATTACTTTGAGGAAGTTATTCTCAATATCAAAATATAAGGAATTATGAACTAACATTGTCCCCAAATTATGATCCCCATATTTGTAAATTATGATCCCGAAATATTTTAACCCCTGAACCCTGTGAGAATTAACTTTACCACAAATATGAAGATAATTAAATCCTAGGCTATCTTCGGAACATGAAACCGCATCACCCTACTATGATTGATGTTATAAGGATATATTATGGTCAATGGTAAATTAATTCACATGACCATTCTTGAAAATGAAGATGAATATATATTATGGATTATATTTTAACTCTACAAATTTATCCCATGTGGTCTTATTTTATCAATTAATTTTGCACTCCCACAATTTACGCAATTCTCGACTTCTCATGTTTTTGAGTTAATTGTTCAATTTATTGATTAGTTTCTTATAATTCAAAAACTCAATTCATGGATCATATAATTTCAATTACAATAGCTTAATGATTAAAAATAATTAAATGAAGAGGGTATAATATTGATTAGTCTCAAACAGAACTACTCTTCCATGTGTGATGTGGTCATCATAGAAGCGTTTTTCATGTGAAAATGTTTAGGAAGGGTAGAACCCAATAACGTTTCAACACAGGATTCCAGACCAATTAGGAAGATTAATAGAAGAAAAAATTTGAACAAAACATAAGAAAATAGAAGAAATAAAATATTAACAAAGAAGTTTATTATGAAAACACAAACATTACACCATGAGGAAGAAGAAGAGGGATTCAACGAAGGGATCCTTGATTCAAGAGTGACCCTTATTTACTTTCTTGGAGAATTAGAGTGGAACCTCTTCTCCTTTTCCCTCAACTTCATAATGCACGTTCCAACCCCACAAAATATGAAAAACACCAATTCATAGAGTGGTGGGTAGGATAGGTTCAAAGTGGTTTCAAGTGCGAATGGGGAATCTCACCAAATATTTTATGCCATGTTGTACCACCAATTTGACCATAGAAACGCATGAATCAGCTATCCTTAAAAAAGGTGATTAGTGAGAAAATGAGTCATCACGTTTCTCACAAATTTTGGGTATAATCCAAGCATGGATGGAGATGTTATGGTCCCAATACAGAACCCATGTCCAATCTAGGGAGTCCATCCCAACATTGACTTCATGTCCCATTGGCACCAACCAAATGCTTGATTTAGCTTCAACGTCCAAAATAAAAGTTGTAAAAAATTATTCTAGGAACAGATAAAAAAATATTATGTTCATTTAATTTAAATAAAATTATAAATGTTGAAGATACTATAGTGATGTTCTAAAGGGTAAAACTGGAATTTTCCTCAAATTTTCAAATGAATGATCTAATCCAAAATATTGCATAAATGATCATATTTAACATAATTTGAGGAAATTATATCATTTATTATAAATAATTGTTTCAATAAAATTTTTTTCTGTCAACTCTCCCACACATTCCCTTTTTCACTCCTAAGCAAAATCTCATATCATGTATTCCGAAAAATTGTGACAAGTAAAAATCAATACTAAATCAAAACAAATTTTAAAACACATATACTTGTGATCCAAAAATTTCAAAACATGAAACAAAAGATACCATGCCTCATAAAAAAACATTATTTCAAGTTCTCTAGTTATATCATTCAATATATTTCCACTTTATTTATCCTCCCATGCAAAAAAACACTAACCTCACATGAATTTTCTACTATCACACAAATGACTATTTTTCAGCAATGTATTTTTCATCCAAACTAATACAAGGGTCACCATAGGCTTGATAAATTCCTATATCACCACTTAATGTGATTCAAGGACATATGTTTATCATGAGGATTTTTCAGGGTTATTCTGTGGATTTCGATTGGTAGGATTTAGATGTGAAGAGATCAAAGGATGAATGAGGAGGGTTTGACTCTTTTTAAAGGAAAATTGCATTATTCTATTTTTCACAGAAATATAGTATCCTCCTCAATCCCCATAACATTGATTCATTTTCATCCTCATAAAAAATAAAGGAAGTTTCTCACCATTCAACATTTTAGCAGTAAAAATGTCCATATTCTCAAAAATGATTTTAATGAAAGCTCCAGATTGGAATAACATTCTCTCTCTATTAGAAACTCCAGAAAAGCACAACATCACTTATAATGAATGCTCCTAAAAAGGAAAAACTTTCAATGTAATTATTTTCATCAAAAGGAAACACATCTCTTAATAATTTAATATTCCACCCAAGGTATCACAGAATTTTGTAGCACAACACAAGACAACTTCCCCCAAACTTAAGTTTAACTAAATTATGCAACCTCACATCAAGATTTGGTTTGATAGGGAAATTTGGATTGTAATGTGGCAAACCTAATAGGATTTTAATGTATTCTAAGGGATACAAGGATTAATTTTTCAAGGTAGGCCATTGTAAAAAAGGATTCATTGAATTAGGGGATTTATTACCAAACAAATTCCTCAATCATTTAAACATAAGTACCTCAAAACCTCGTGTTTTGGCAAGAATAAATCAAATTATGGTTAAATTAATCATGTTTTGTTTCTCTCAAAAAATGAGGTAAATATAATGATTACCAAAAGAATGGTTCAAATGCCGCACAAGAAAGTGATTTCAAATATAAAGACAATAGGATGTGCCATGTGATTCAACATTCATAATAATATTCAGGAAATTACTAAATATTTGAACATGAAAAAAAGTTATTCTCCACATTAATTTAATCTAGGATTCATGGGATAAATTGTTTCACTTATTGATGTGACTTTAAAAATGCTGATGAGAATCATTTTCTCTCAAAAGTTTCAAAAACAAAGAAAAAACAATTGAGAATTAAACACACAAAATTTAAAAAACACACTATTTTTTTTTGAAAATCATTAAAAACTGGAAAACAATTGAAATTACTTAACTAAAATGTTCCCTCCCCCACATTTAAAATATGGAATTGTCCACAATGTGAACCCATGAGAATATATATTCATAATAAATGTATTATTTTAAGTAGGACTAAGAATAATAAAGTGAAAGGGTTAGTAATAACATTATATTCTCAAGTGATGATGGGGTCATGCAGTGTCATGAAATCCACTACATTTATTGTAAGTCCCTCAATGAATCTCTTCAAACGTTTCCCATTGACTATAAATCTCCTTCATTTGTCCTCTTTTGTGATCTCCACTACACCATAAGGAAAAAAATTAGTCACCATATAAGGACCTAACCACTTGGAACACAACTTACCAGGAATTATCTTCAGTTGTGAAATATAGAGAAAGACATTCTCTCCAACTTGAAATTATATTTTATGGATCATTTTTTCATGATAAAATTTTGATCATTCCATGTATATCCTTGAGTTCTCATATGAAGATAATCAAATCTCCTCAATCTCTTGAATTTCCCGCTTTCTTTGGATTCCAACTTGGGCCAAATCCATGTTTCTTTTCTTTATAGCACAATAAAACAGATGCTAAACTTCCACGGGGAGATGACATGAATTCTCAAAAAAATCCAAATTGGGGACATACCAATGTCTGTATTGTATCATATCCTATAATCCCATAATGCATCATCCATGTTCTTGCACTAATCTTTAATATTTGGCTATATGGTTTTCAACAAAATGTGGTTCAACTCAAAATTTGAAACCTCAGCATAACCATTTATTTGGGGGTGGTATGGTGATGATGTTTTGTGTGTCACCCCATAATTCCAAATAATGGAAGCAATATTACAATTACAAAAGTGTGTCCCTTGGTCATTGATGATAGACTTTGTTACTCCAAACCTGCAAAAAATCTATGATTTGACAAAGTTCACAAGAATATGTGAATCATTGGTCCAGGTGGACTTATCCTCCACCCATTTACCCATATAATAAACATCAACCAAAATATACAAAAAAAAGAAACTAGGAAAAGGACCCCTAAAATCTACGCCCCTTACATCAAAAAAATCATTGAATAGTATGGGTTGTTGAGGCACCTCATGTCTCCTAGAACTGTTCCTAGTGTGTTGGAAACAAGAGAATGAATTAAAAAACGCATGTAAACCATGGAATAAGATTGTCCAATATAATTTAGAGTCTAAGACACTCCTAGAAGTCCTTTGGGGTCCAAAGTGTCCACCATAAGCATGTGTATGAAAAAATTGTAGAACATACTCAAACTCATGATCAAGAACAAACCACCAAATTACATGGTCACTACACATACTCCATAGGTATGGATCATCCCAAACCTAAAATCTCGACTCACTCTTTAATTTTTGAACTTGGTGTTTCTTTAAATTGCCATGGATTTTAGAGGCCACAAGGTAGTTAACTAAATCTGCATACCAAAGATGCGTTCTAGAGATGGAATAAAGATGCTCATCATGGAAAGTTTCCAAAGTGGTACCCTGTCTAAGGTGTCATCTTCTAGTGTGTGAGTAAGCCTACTCATGTGGTATTCCACCACGTTTTCTGACCTCTTCTTGTCCTTTATCTCAATATCAAATTCTTTAAGAAGGAGCATTAATCAGATTATCCTATACTTTGCATTTGGATTCTTCAAGAGGTACCTTAAAGCAGCATGGTCAGAAAAAACAACTTCTTTAGAGCCCAATAAATATGAATGAAATTTATCTAAATCAAATATGAAAGAAATAAACGCCTTTTACATGGTTTTTTAGTTTAATTGGGTTGAATCTAGTTTCATCGATGCATAGGAAATCACATGTGAATGTCCCTCCACCCTCTTAGATAAGAAATATCCTACTACGATGTTGGAGGCGTCATACATAAGCATAAAAGGAAGCTCCCATTGTTGGGGATGTATGATCGGTGGAGTGGTCAGACACATATTTAGCTCATCAAAGGAAGTCGTTCATTAATAATCAAATATAAAATCAGAATCCTTTTGTAGTAATTGTGACATAGGGAGAGAAATCTTACTAAAATATTTGATGAAGCACCGATAAAATCCTGAATACCCTAGGAATGATCTGACATCACGCACACATGAAGGATATGGTAAGGATGAAATGATATATAACTTAGATATATCAACCTCAATCCCATGTTTTGACACTACATGACCTAAGACAATGCCATGATCTACCATGAAATGACACTTTTCAATGTTTTCTCAATACAACGATTAAATACCTTTCCCAAACTACTTAGAAATTCATCAAATGAGGATCCATACACTATTAAATCATCCAAAAATACATCCATTCATATATCAATAATATCAAAAAATACTCACCATGCATTTCGAGAAGGTACCCGGGGCTTTGCAAAGACAAATGGCATCATTCGGTAGGAAAAAATACTAATGGACAAGTGAATGTTGTCTTCCCCTAATACTATGATGCAATAGAAACCTGAAAATATCTAGAAAATCCATCCAATAAATAATAAAGTGTCTTCCTAGCTACTCTCTTCATCATTTGATCAATAAATGGGAGGGGAAAAATTTCCATACGGGTGGACTAATTTAGTTTCCTATAATCAATACAAACATGCCAACTATTTTGTACCCTCATTAGAGCTAACACATCATTCTCATTTTTAACAATTCTAACAACACTTTTCATAGGCAAAACCTGAATATGACTTACCCTCTATGAATCTAAAATGTAAAATATAATACCTGCCTCGAGAAAATTTTCAACGTCTTTTTTAACAACTTCCAAAAGATTTGAATTCAGTCTCTATTTTCGCTGCGTAACCGATTTAGCCCCATCCTCTAGAAGAATCCTATGCATGAAAATGGAGGGGATAATACCTCATTTGTCATCCAAGGTCAACCAAATTTCACTGATTTTATCCCTCAAAATATTCAAAAGTTTTTCTTCATGTTCAAATGGGAGATATTTAAGAATGATAACAAGTAATTTCTCACCACTCAACAAGTCTGAGTATTTGAGAATTGGTGGAAATGGATTGAGTTCCAATATAGGGGGTGGTGTATGGATGGAGATGATGAAGGAACTGAAATATGTGGACAAAAATCATCAGTTTTAAAATATAAATCATCACAATCAATGAATAAAACATCAAATCCATCAATATACTCAACAACCATGTCATAATTAAATTTTACTTGATCAAAATCATAATTTGAATCCATTTTAAAATCAAATCTAAGAGAGACTTGTTCAATATAAAAGAGCGTGGAAGTTCTCTTAAACATCAAACTAGAACCAATACTCATAATCTTCCTAATCATAGGACAATCAAATTCCATTGGATTTTAATTTGGTGGATCAAAATGGGAGATAAAAAATTGCAGAATTGTCCTCTGAGGGGTACTTCATGGTGTCCATAACATTAAATATAACAACTTCATCCCCAAAATGCATGGAAAGTATACCCTCATTGAAATTTATGATAGTTTTTGCAGTTTTGAGGATGGGTCTACCTTATATAATGGGAGCATGAGAACTTACCTGATCATCCACCATGTTAAGCATGTAGAAATATGCTTGAAAGATCATGTCTTTTACATGGAAAAGTACATTCTCAAGGACTTCCACTAGATATGTTGTAGCTCAATTATCCAATTGCACCACTACTCACATTGGATTCAACTCATCAACCTGTAAAGAATAGAATATAGAGTGAGGCATCACATTTATTGAAGTTCCCAAATCACAAAGTGCATCTGAAAAGTGAATCTCCCCAATGGTACAAGGGATAGTGAATGTCATGGGATCCTTGCACTTTGTTCTCATTGCTTGAGTTGGTGAAATGAGTGCTGACACATTCCTTCTAATATTGATCCTCTCATTCCACTTATGCCCTCTTCGATTAGTAAACATTTCTTTTATGAATTTGGAATTCTGTGGGATTTGATTAATGGCCTAAATATGGGGGATGTTTATCTCCACATGCTTGAATGTGTCCAAAAACTACTTTTGCATCACCTCCTTATCCATATTCTTGGTTTGAACAACACTGTTTGGAAAGGGAAGGGGTTTAGGAGGAAGATCATCAATATTTTCCTTACCATTATCTTTCTCCCTTGGTTTCTCTCCATTTGGTCTTGAATGGTGCTTATCTGGTGTTGAGGTGAATCCTCGTGGAATGGTTGGTACATAAGTATCATTCATTTGCATCCAACTTATTTATGTGATGGCACTAAATTTTATCTTTTGATTTTGAGTAGGTTGGAAAATTAGATTTCTAGAATTCTTACTTACAAGTTCATGGAGGGAATTGGAAATCTGTCGCATTTGAGTCTTCAACTCCCTCAACTCCAAAACGTGACTCTTTAGCTAATTATGTTGATTAATAAAAATACGTTTCAAAAGATCATCAGTATTAGAATCTACCTTCTATTGAGAATCCCCTTGTTGTTTTCTTGATGATGCTTGAGCTTCAAATCGACTTTGGGGTTGTTGGAAACCCTGTTGGTAAGGTGGAGGCTGTTGGGAGTTTTGTTGAAAATGGGGACTTTTGTTGTTTCCTAGAGCCATAAATCATGTTCGATTGATCTTTCCACCAATGGTTTTATGCTGGTGCAAAGGAATCAAGCTTTTTTGGTTGATTTTTCTGTTGTTTCTATTGATATGGTCTCCTAGGAAACATTGCTGGACAATCTTATGTTTCTTGTAGTTGGGGGAAACAGTCAGTTAGGTTGCTTGTCTTAGTGAAAATTCCACAAATCCTTGAAAGATGGGGTTGGGATGTCTTTTGTGACAAAGCAATATGCCTCACCATAGTGGCCAATTCTTCCAACTTAGTATCAATAAGATGATTTTCAAGGGAGGAAGGACTTACCTGATGTACTCCCCTGACATGTGGTGTACCTCGATCGCCAAATTGTTGGGAGTTTTTTGCCATATGGTCGATCAAAACACGTGTAGATACTAGTGTCTTATCTACAAATGCCCCTCCAGCTGCAGCGTCCTCAATGATCCTCTCCATAAGTGTGATTCCTTCATTGAAGTATTGGATGAGGAGCAACTCATTGATTTTTTTATTTGGGTAGCCAGCGCACAACTTCTTGAATCACTCCCAATACTCATACGTTGACTACCATGTGCTTTCTTAATCCTTGAGATCTCCATAAAAATGGAAGTGGTTATTGTTGCTGGGAAAAATCTTTTGCAATAAAAGATGTTTCAATTCATTCCAACATGTTACATCTTTAGGTTGTAAATAATACATCCAATCCTTTGCATCTCCATCAATTAAGAATGGGAATGACCTTAATTTTAATTGATCTTCAGTTACATTTCTTGGTTTCAGGGTTTAACAGGCCTCATTAAAATCTTTATGGTGTTTATTTAAACCCTCACCAAATAATCCCTGAAACATTGGAAGAAGATGAATTAACCCAGATTTCAATTTAATGTCTAATTCGAGATTTAGGTATGCAATACTATTTGGTTGATAGTTAATGTATGGGGAAAACAACTCCAGAATTGTTTTATTATGTTTATTTCCATTATTTTGCATCAATTAATTCTTGTTTTATGATTGAGTTTGAATTTCTTCCAATTTCAATGTTCTGAGAGTGGTGGAATTCTCCAACTGGTTGAATGTTGAAACTTTCTGTAGATTGAGAATGCCTGATTCGATCCCTAAGGTTGCGTTCAATCTCAGGGTAAATATATAAGAGATCTCTTGGATTAGATCATTTAATAAATCAATGAAATAAAAAAAATATAAGTGAATAAAGGTGGACCATAATAAAAATAAAACAGGTTTTAGTTGGTCCAATAAAAATAAAATAAGAGAGTAAGAAAAGAGGGAAAAAACTTGGGAAAGGGGAAAGAAGAAAGAAAGATAAGAAGAAAATAATTAACCGAAAAATAAAATAAATACCTCTAATTGGTTGAATAATTATTAGTCTCCCCAGAAACAGTGCCAATTTTAATGGCACTATCATGGGCACTATTAAACGTTGTTCGGTTTCAGGTTACTTAGGTGCAGCAAAGTGGCTGACCAAGGTCGTCTCTCAAATGAGGGAGTAAATTTGACAATTTATTAAAGGTATTTTAAACATAACATCTAAGGGAATAATAACACTACTTGAAAGGATGGGTTTTTTACCTTTCATAAAACTAGAATATGTTTTTTGGAAGAAGATAGTATAATATTTTTATTTTTATTTTTGGAATGAAGTTCGATTAAAAAGATAGAACAAGGAGATGATTTTTTAGAATATATTTAAAAGACGTAATCATTCAAACTCTACCTCTTCATTTATGCATTAATCAACATAATTTAAATTAATATCCACTTAATTATGATCCCCTAATTTTTTTACCCCCGAACACTACAAGAATTAACTTTACCACAAATATGAAGATAATTAAACCCTAGGCTATCTTAGGAAAATTCCATCACAAAACCCTACTATGATTGATGTTATAAGGACAGATTATGGTCAATGGTAAATTAAGTCACATGTACACTATGGAAAATGAGGATGAATTTGACATAAGTATTATATTTCAACTCTACAAATTTATCCAGTGTGGTCTTGTTTTACTGATTAAGTTTTCACTCTCACAATTAATCCAATACTCGACCTCATGTGTTTTTGTGTTAATTGTTCAACTTCTTACATAGTTTCTTATAATTCAAAAACACAATTCATGTATCATATTAAGTCAATAAAAGTATCTCAATCATTTAAAAATAATCAAATAAATAGGGTTGAAAATAGATCAATCACTGATAAAAATACTCTTCTATTGGGAGTGTGGTCATCGTATAAAAGTTTTGTATGAGAAATGATTTAAGAAGAGTATAACCAAATAACATTTCTCCAATTGATTCTAGCCCAAATAGGAATATTAAGAGAATATTAAATTTGAACAAAATAGATAAAAAGAGAAGAAATAAAAGAATAACAAATAAATTTATTATGAAAACACAAACATTACAACATGACGAAGAAGAAGAGGGCTTCGACGAAGGGATCCTTTCTTCAAGAGAAACCCTTATTGAATTTCTTGGATAATTGGAGTGGAACCTCATATCCTCTATTCTAAACTACATTATGCACATCCCAACCCTACCAAATTAGAAAAAAACCAATTTATAGAGTGGTGGGGATGGGGCTAGGTTCAAAGTTGTTTCAAGTGTGAATGGGGAATCACAGTCAAATATTTTATACCACATTGCACCACCCATTTGACCACAAAACCTCATGAATCATCTCTCCTTCCAACAGGGAGATTCGTGGAAAAATGATTTCTTGAGGGCCTCTCATAATTTTGGCATAATCCAATCAATTATGCAGATGTTATGGCCCAAATAGAGAACACATGTCCAATCTAGTGAGTCCATCCCAACATTAACTAATGGACCATTTTCACCGACAAAATGCATAATTTAGCTCCAATATCTAAATAAAAGTAGTATAAACATATTCCAGGAACATATTTTCAAAATAGTAAGTTCAAATAATTCAAATTAAATTATTTATGCTCGAAATACTGCAGTGAAATTTTAAAGGGTAAAACTGGAATTTTCATCAAATTTGCAAATGAATGATCTAATCCCAAATATTCCATAACTGAACATAGTTAACACAATGTGAATAAATTTTATCATTTATTATCTATAAAATATTCAATAAAATTGTATTTTATGAAATATTTTGACATGTCTATCTATGAAACACCTGATAAAGGTATGGATTCCAAGAAGCTCTAGAAAATATTTTAGGTTTCATGGAGGTGTTATATGATGGTTGAACTTGGTTTTACCAATTTTGAATTCAATTCCATAATGGAAGACCATAAAGCTAATTTTTTTCCTTATGTCACCTTTAGAAAACAATTAAGGTTCTTCAACTTCATACCTTGCTGAAATTGTTTTTTGGAAACATTCTTATAATCAGAAAGTTAATCAAAATGATTCCTAAATGTTATTACCAAATCCCCATTGAATCATTAAATAAAATTCCTTATGAGGCGACTGAAAATATGGTGCTTTTTTTATGTGGTGCTAGAATCGTTCAACTCATAGGGAATTATTTGATATTTGTATACCACTTATGGTTCCATGAATAAAATATCTTCCTCTACTCCAGGGTTTGTTGGGTGTTGGTTTTATTCGAAATATCCATATATGAATGCGATAATCTGAAAACTAAATATTTAAATTATTTTTAGATATGTGATGATGTATTAGAAAGTAACCATTATGAAACAATTATGGGGATTCTCGGAGACAATGAAAACATTCAATATCCAGTTATTCTTCAGGATATGAATAATTTTAGAAATCCATTTCTGGAAATAAAATTATTAACTAAAGTTGGATTTGATGATTTATTAACATCATTTTCCAGATATGGAAAATGGGTAAGATTAAATCTATTGATATACTATTTAATGACATGGTGTTCATTTGATAAGACCTTCGAATTGATATAAACATTGGGATCATGTCTAGGAATATCTTGGTAGTTCTAATGGAATATATCCTAATTATTTTTAGAAGAAGATCTATATATTTTACTCCATAGGAGACATGAAGAGATCAATTAATGTGGGTGTAAGATCTTACTCATTACCTAGATTCACTTTTATGATCTCATCAATATTCATAGAGAGACCTTCATGAAATTTCATATGGTATTTTATGAGATATTTTTCTTCCTCCTCCTCTACCTTAATATCAACTTCATTTGGATAATCCTAGGACTTTTAGGATATTGATGTTAATTTGAATTAATTTTATTATATATCCCTCTAGTTCATAAATATGTTTAATTTTGATCTTGTTTTATCTATTTTTAGGTTATAAAGGATTTTGGGAGTTTAGGGATGAAAAATTGGACTTTTGGGAAATAGTATAGATACACAATCTATGTTCAGGATTATTAGAAACCATGTGATGTAGAGATATTTGATCCATGAGATATTTTCATTGTTTGAGTACAATTTTACTAACACTACAAGTTTCCATAAAAATCATACAAGATGTTTGGTTTTGGTCCCAAAGGCATTACCATGAATTATTCATAGGTTTTGAAACCTTGTGGTTCTTCATATGAGATCCTATGACTTAGTTTTCAAGGTATAGTGGCTACCACATGATTAACACAACGTTTGTCTAACTAGGTGACCTTACATTGTGCCCTAATCTAAATTTCATCAAATAAAAAATTTCCCAAAATCCCTCAATATTGTTTTACTATAACATCATCTTAATACATCATTAACTCAAACCATACCCTCTCAAATTATTCCATGGACTATATCCTTTAACCCTTGTTAATCCTTGATTAATTTGTGTGGATCTTTTTAAGGTAACTTTAATTTTTCCTCTTAGTTTATCCTCATTTGTCTAGATTTCCTCTAGATCTCTCCTCTACTCAACTCATTAGGACCCCACATAGAATTTATTACTATATATAGAGGGTTTTATGGTAAATTTATGGTATTTATATTGGATCTAGACTTATAAGGACTTGATATATTCATTTCAAATCATGATCTTTGAAGGAGATATAATTATCATTGTTGTTATGGTAGGTATCTCTATCTTATTGTTTATCTCATGGAATGAATCACGTTATTATGATTAGTTTTGGTTATGATTTATTAATTTATAATTTTAAATCCATGATAGGTGAATTTTTTATTTTATGGATATAGAAATGTTTTATAAAAATGTGGTTTTAATGAAAACAATTTTGATTCACATTTTTTATTAATGAATTTCCTCATAAAATAACTTGTTTTGAAAAAGGGGTTTCAAACATGCAAGTGTTGTTTCATCATTATAATATTTTTTATGAAATTTTGCCTTGTTTTTCAAGAAATTTGATGGTTACATATAAAATATTGGGAAACCTTGGGTCATGAAGAGGAACCAAAATCATTTTAACATTAGTGGTGTAAGATATCACTTTGTTTAGTGTCTATGATGTGATGGTTTATAGTGGGTATCCTTATACGGGAACCAATATTATTGAAATTTAATATTCCCTTATTCCTTCTAGTGTCCTTTGTGTGTCTTAGTTGTGTACACCCTCATGTAATGGATTTTACTTTGGTACTTTGTGGATATAATAAGTGAATTTCTATTTGATATTACTATTTTACCTCATAATATAGGAATTGATGTAAGAAAATATGGTTTATTTATATGAAATTCCTTCATGTATATATTTTATATCATATTTCATTAATTATTATAATATTACATGTCTTTGTAAATAAAACCATAAAATGATTTTACATGAAAAAATTATTTAGTTTGAAATGTTTTAGAAATATATTCTATAAAAGAACTAACAGATGTATATGGATAGATTTTTATTGATTATTTGGTGGTATCTTCATAATATTTTATGTCCACACCCAAAATTATGCTTTGGGTGTTTTATACTTGGTTTTACAAGATATTAGTAAAGGGAAGTGTATCATGTGGAAGATGTACTTCTTGCACCATTTTTCATTCTAGTTGGATGAGATGTGGTTACATATGGTAACATGTATAAGGATCCATTATTTTCATTTGATTCGATGTTGATAGAATTTTATATTTTTTATCTAAGGCATGTTCTCAAGTTTTTGAGTGTTACTTCTTTATTTTGGTTATTTTGAAATATGATGTGTGTTAGATACCTAATTTGATACTTGGATTGTAGAGTCCTGAAACGTGACATACATGGACATTACATTACTTTTACGGAATAATTAATACATATAAAAAAACACTCAAGGAATGTAATAGTTTAGTGTCTTTGGAAACATGGAATATAAACTTCTAATCATGTTAAAAGGTCTTAAACACATCCCATAACGATCTTCCATTTTTTGTTTCCTTACCTAAAACCTTTTTTTTAGTCATGGGGGAAAATAAAACATAAAAGGGCGAGCTCAAATGCTTAGTAAGGGTAAGCAGGAATAAAATAAAACATACCGTATACACTAGAACTTAAAAACATGAACATAATGATTAAACTTCAAAATCATGGGAAATAACATAAAACGTGGAAGTACATAAGCCATAGATCATAATGGAACATAAATCACGATAAAATAGCATGGGAATAAAACATGTATTTGTGGCAGACAATTAAAAACATGATATGATTTCCATAGTAGCCAAGGCATTGCTTCCAAGACCATCTTAGTGGATAAAGTCCCTTTCAGAATTGAGTTCACTCCTCATTCAAGTCACGTAATACTGAACCAGATTAACTTACCTTTCCAGCCATGTCTATCTCATGAGATATAAATCTTTACCCAATTCATGATAGGGAGATATAGGTCCCACCCATCTCATATTGAAATCATTATTACTTGTGCCACAAAATAAACTTAAATCATTCATCATAACCCAAAGAATAAAATGGGTTTCATAAACATCATCCCATCATCACATAATCCATATAAAAAAATGGATATTTCATCATAAGAAAATTGAAACCATGTAATTCATAGAGAAATTATAATTGAAACATAAACCTATGAAATAATTTCATCTTAGATGGAAAATGATTTTGATAAAACATTTGAAATGAATTCTTGAGGAAAACATCCTTTCTTCATCAAAATCATTTTCTTTTCAAAAAATTCCATACACTTTTAAAATAAAAGTATTTTGATGAAAATAGTCATAAAATCATGTAGAGTAAGCTTCATGAAAATGAGACGTTATGAAACCATAAAAATCCATTCATGCAGTATAATTTAAAAATAAAATTCTCCTCATACTTTTGTCGGAAAAGTCAAAAAGTACCTCGTATGGTAAAAAAAATATTCCTTACATACCATGTAGTAAAAGTCAAAAATGGTTAAAAAAGACTTTAAACATACATGAAAACACTTTTATAAAACATGTACATGGTTGATAGGAATAACCCCAATAAATAATTACGAATAAGAAATCTCAGATAAAAATGAGATTTGCAAAATTATCCCTTACCTTATGTCTGATATGCTTCGTATGTATCCGAAAATCCTGTATAATGATTTAAATAAGGTCATTGACTTATTATAGAATCATATTCATTGTTATGATTTCATATATGGTTCACTTATTAATATATATTACCCGTTCTTTTGTAAATTAATGTTAAAGTAGCGTTTTGGATAAAATCGTTTCATTTGTCGTTCGTGTTTTAACTTGAAATTATTCATATGATTACTTAGATCATGATTACTTAAATCCAGAATGTAAAACATGATTTATATATAATATATATTCAGAATATACATATATATATATAATAGATCTATAAATGGAAAGAAATACACCGTTCATGGAGAAGGTAGGTCGTACGTACGCATGAGCGTTGTTTTCATTTCCTTATTGAATTGAATGGAATTAAATAGATGACCCACACACATATATATATAAATAAATCCAGTATCATTATTATTTCATATATTTCATTATTACTTATTATATATACTTTATAATCATTCATGTATGGTTAATCATTGAGAATGAATCTCATCGAGTCGTGGAGACGGTAGTCCGTACGTACACACGAGCGATGATATAGTTCCCATAATTATTGAATTGAATTGGAGTGGATGATACAATATATCAGAATCAGTATTATATTATAATAACTATGTATATTTATTCTTTACACAATTATACCCATCCAAGTATGGTGGTGTTGGAAAAACAGATTACACCACGGCGTGGAGAGAGTATTCCGTACGTACGCACGCGCGGTGATTTCATTTTTTGTAGGATGGATAAAAGGTGAAATGGGGATGTTTCATATTTATAATTACATATCAGTATATTATTGATAATGGTGTTATTTCTTTATAATGAAACAACTAAAGAAGAAAAAGTTGAAGAAGAAATAAGCTTGAAATAATCGGTAGAAGAGATTACCTCTTCTTCGACGCACCTCCTTTAAACTTCTTCTTAGGGGATTGGGGTTGGTATTTTGAGAAGACCAGTACCTCTATAAGGTTTCTAGGGAAGTGGGGAATTGAAATGGGAAGAGTTTTTTCAAGCTTCAATGCTCAAAATGGTGTGAGGAAGAGAGGGAGGAGGTGCCCTTTTATAAGGGAGGAGAGGGGCACCTTTGGGATCCTCAAAAGTATTAGTTTAATATAAATTCAATCCCAACATAAAAACCTCCAAAAATGACTCAATTCGAATATTAGATGAGATAGGGTTGTAAAATAATCATCCAATAATATTTAGACATGTTTTGATCCTATTTTAAACCATATCATTATGATTTATCCTTATTTAATCTATTTAAGTTTATTTGTGGTAAGAAAATTCTAAATTTTAAATGGTTTTAAATAATCACTTATGTGTTGTTAATTTTACATAATCAGATACTTTATGAAATTTTAGACTATATAAATTTAAATTTATACTTTTTAAATATTTTTGTGATTTTTAAACAATTTAATAATATGTTATTTTTATAAAATAATAATAGTGTCAATTTTGACACTATTAATTTATTTGAATTTAAATAAAATATATAGAGAGGATATATTCGAACTAAAATATTTAATAGATTCCTAACCTGTAAAATATTTCTAGAAAATTAATGGAGAACATTAAATAGTTCATATAATATTTATTTTAATATTTTTAAAACCATTTATTTGGTATATCTCTTAATAAAATAATTAGTACAACATTTTTGTATAATTATTTAATATACTTATTTGTTGCATAAAAATTAAAAATAAAATCCTTTAATAAATATAAATATCAAATATTTTATAATAATAATTTTACTAGAATTTATCATCTTAAAATAACAACATGTAAATTGTTATCTTTATTAAATTATGAAGGTGACAACTTTAGAATCATTTAAAATAAAATATTATAAGTGTCACAATCACCATAATTAGGATCCAAATAGTCAAAATTCTTCCATTTGATGATTAGGGTTTATATATACACTACTAATAAGTTTTGTTCAGATTTTTGTGCCTTTTGATATGTAATACTATATCAATAAAGACTATATTTTTGATTTTTCACTAAATAAATAATTTCTGTATCATTAATGTATAAGATAATAAGGTAATTAAATAACTCATAAAAATTAAAAATAAATTACCATGATAAAGAAAAAAAATTTATCTTTCAAATGAGTATTTATAACCGAATTTATATTCTGTATGAACTTATATTAAAAATACTTTAATTATTAAAGTTGAGTGAGACATATTTCACTTTCCTTTAAATAAAATAAACTAAAGGTCTTAATCACCTCCATGTGAGTTCTAATGTATTCCATTTCGACCCAAATATGACTTAGGACGAAATATAATCATCCAATTGTATTAAGAAAAGTATTAGTATAATTTTATAATATTATATTTACCCTTAATTACTCAATTTACCTTTTACTATGGTAAATAAAATTTACCATTGTTACTATTCATAAAGCCCAAAAATAAAAAGTAGTCTATTATTATAATTTGGACCCAATGATTCAAAATTTTTAATCTAGTTTTCCAAATTCAATACAGAGAAGTTGCAGAAATTAAATTAATATTAATCCCGTTGTCGAAAGAAAACAGGATTTTGTTTAAAACATTGCAAAAGATTGAATTTATTTAACCTACGAATTCAATGTAAAATCAATGCTAATGACATAAATTATATTAAATGGTAAAAATATATTCTATTTATAATTTAAAACCATTAAATATTATAATTTAACCACATAAGTTATTACGTTGAAAAAAAATGTTTTTAATTAAAATATTGCGTGTTTTTACTATTCATTAAAATATGAAAGTTATCAGAATAATATGAAAAATTTATCCAAGGTAAAATTTTATATCCTGATTCCAAAGAGTAATTTCATTTTGTAAAATTGAACTTATAAACATGTCAAAAACTAGATTTAATATGGGTGTGCCATCAAAAGGCGGAAAAACTGCATTTTTTGAAAAATAATTATTTTACCTGAAAAAATTATTTTGTTCTTATACCATGTTCTAGAAAATGTGTAACATGAATAATAATGTTATAAAATTAAAAATTTAGTTAATACTATTAATAACAGCTAGTTCATAATAATATTATAAAAGTATATCATTTTTTAGTAAAACCCGGTATTGCGTACAACACACTCTATCGAGTTAGGCCGCGATTGCGTGTAATGGAAGCCATGTCAGGTTGCGTGTAGTGCATGAATCCTTTTTTGTTGCGTGTAATAAAATACATTAAATATATATATCTACTTAATGTTTCATATAATAACTACTATCAAACAAACATGAAATTGTGTGTAACACGATCCAAGATTAGTGTTGTGTATACTGCAAGCTAATACGGTGTTGCGTATAGCGCAAGATAATCTTGGTGTAGCATACAACAGAAGATATGAAAGAAATTAAAATGAATATATCTTATAAAATCTCGGGTTGTTACATCCTATCCCCCTTAAAATGAATTTCACCCTCGAAATTCATTGGGGTTATAAATCGTTTTCTATTCATAGAAACCCAGATCGTAAAAAGGAATAATAAAACTTAATTTTAAAAACTAAAGTATGAAACGTAACGATTACCCAAAGTAACTCATCATTAGGTTTCCATATAGGAGAAAATAAGTGATAATATGGATATGGAAGAGAAATCTAACTGTCATGTTCTGACGGAGATTGGTAGATAACATGGCTATGAAAAATCCAACAATGACAAAGCCATAAATTTGTGATGATCTAGTGTAGCATATGATTCATCGGATATAAGGGCACTAGGACAACATTTTTGGTTTTCAATATCATTTCACAAAAGTTAAGAATTTTAATTAGAAGAAATACTTAATTTATTTTGGTAAAATCTCACCGTTGTTCATGCCTTGAACAATTTCCACTTCATCTCTTTAAGAAATGAAGTTGAATTTGTCTTTAGAGAAGTTTAAGAAGATCATGCGATAGAATGATAGGTCATTCCATCTATCTCAAACATAAGTTATCAAAAGTTATAAGTCCATCTATGGTGATATTAATCAGATATGGTTCCAAAATGGACTTATACTTAATCTATCATCCTGCATAATAAAATAAAACTAGTTTCTACTAACGAGGGACTTCCTGTAGGCCAGTGGTAGGAAATAAAGGCTTTTCGCACTTCGGTTGTGGGTTTGATTCCCACAGCCTTGTCCGATGTGATGGGTTGTCGTCTGTTCTGCAGGTTATCCTTTTTCTAAAACTATACTATCATAACATTTCAGAAATAAAAAGTTATATCCTTAACAAAGACTATATGATGTCCATTCCAACCTTTAGGATTATCAAAAATACTTCTGTCCAATTACTAGAAATTTCATCTACCCAGCATGTGAATTAATTCATTTTCCCCCATATATCATAAGATGTATCTTTTTGGTCACATTCCAAACATGTGAATACATTAATCATGTATTCTTTTGAAACATGAATTACCCTAGAACCATAGAGAAAACATGAATTCTGTCAAAAGTTAACTCTTTCCACATACCAAAATCCCAAAATTTTGATATACTCAAACCATGGTATCACTTTGTCCTTATATCATTTGTGAGCTCATGAATACTTTCAAACATTTCATTTTCTCCTTATCCCTTCATTATGCGCATATCATCTACTTTCCAAATTATTTGAATCACTTTTCATGGTTACCGGTACCATAAAATTATTTAAAACCACAATATACTAATAAAAAATATTATAATAGACCATAAAAGTACCTCAACAACATTATTATTGAATACCAATACATAAACACTTCAATCCATCCTCTTCAATGATTGTACTGGAATAAGTACTTACTTGATTTAGAAGTATCTTTTTATGTTAGGGTATTGTGTTGGGTAATTCCCATGTTCTCCACAAATAAGACATTGAACTCTATAACAGTCTGTCACTCTATGACCCTTTTATCCACACATATAACATTTGTCCCTCCATTTGAGGTATTCCTCAAGGTTCTTCTTCCCTTCTTTAGATATCTCAATCTTCCTTTCATTATGCTCCTCAACATGCGAACATGCATAAAAGTCTATCTTCCTCTTATTTGATGAATTAAACATACCACAAAATTTCACATTGTTAATTATATACCGCAATAACGGATTCGGAATAATTACAATATCTTTCTCTCTAGGCATTACACAATTTTGTTGCTCATAGTCACCATTTTGTCCATTGGATTCAATGTTAACCGAATTCCTTCTGGTTCCCTCCATTGACTAAAACACAAAAAGAATTCTGTGAGAGGAAAAAATCATACAAGGAAAATAACATAATCAAGGGGGAGTACCTTCGACATCTAACATCTTAGGTTTAATTCTAATATCATTATCATAATTCTAGTACTATAACCTATACTTATACTTAACCTTAGGGACATCCCTAGACATACCTTAGAAATATATCTAGGGATCTCACTATAGTTTTCGCATCCTAGATTCCAAAGGTTGACTAAAACTTTCCTCTGATACCAATTGTAGAGACCCGAAGCTTGACTTACATGGAAATTACATTAATTTTCAGGAATAATTAATACATAAAAAAACAAACACTCAAGGACTGTAATAGTTTAGTGTCTTTTGAATCTTGGAATATAAACTTCTAATCATGTTGAAAGATCTTCAACATATCCCATAACGATCTTCCACTTTCTGTTTCCTTACCTAAAACTTTCTTTTAGTACTGGGGGAAAAGAAAACACAAAAAGGGTGAGCTCAAATGCTCAGTCTGGGTAAGCATGGATAAAATAAAACATACCGTATACACTTGAACTTAAAAACATGAACATAAGGTTTAAACATCGAAATCTTGAGAAATGACATCAAACATGGAAGTACATAAGGAATAGATCATAATGGAACATAAATCATGATAAAATAGAAGGGGAATAAAACATGTATTTGTGGCAGACCATTAATCACATGATATGATTTCCATAGTAGCCAAGACATTGCTGCCAAGACCATCTTAGTGGACAAAGTCCCTTTCGGAATCGAGTTCACTCCTCATTCCAGTCCTATAATACTGAACCAGATTAACTTACCATTCCAGCCATGCCTATCTCAGGAGATATAAATCTTTACCCAATGCATTGGAGGGAGATATAGGTCCCACCCATCTCATATTGAAATCATTCCTACTTGTGCCACAAAATAAACTTAAAACAATCATCATAACCCAAAGAATAAAATGGGTTTCATAAACATCGTCCCATCATCACATAATCCATATAAAACTAATGGATATTTCATCATAAGAAAAATGAAACCATGTAATTCATAGTGACATTATACTTGAAACATACACATATGAAATAATGTCATCTTAGATGGAAAATGGTTTTGATAAAACATTTGAAATGAATTCTTGAGGAAAATATCCTTTCTTCGTCAACATAATTTTCTTTTCAAAAAATGCCATGCACTTTTAAAATAAAATAATGTTGTTGAAAATAGTCATAAAATCATGTAGAGTAAGCTTCATGAAAATGAGGCGTTATGAACCGTAAAAATCTGTTCATAGCGTATAAGTTAAAAATAACATTCTCCTCTTACTTTTTTCGGAAAAGTCAAAAAGTACCTCGTATGGTAAAAAATATTACTTACATACCATGTAGTAAAAGTTAAAAATGGTTAAAAATGACTTTAAACAAAAATTAAAACACTTTTATAAAACATGGTCATGGATGATAGAAATTACCCCAGTAAATACTTATGAATAAGCAATCTCGGATAAAAATGAGATTTGCAAAATTATCCCTTACCTTATTTCCGATATGCTTCGTATGTATCCGAACCTCTTGTATAATGATTTAAATAATGGCATTGACTTATTACAGAATCATATTCATTGTTGTGATATCATATATGGTTCAATTATGACTATATATTACCCGTTCTTTTGTAAATTCATGTTAAAGTAGCGTTTTGGGTAAAATCATTTCATTTTTCGTTTGTGTTTTAACTTGTAATTATTCATATGATTACTTAGATAATGACTAATTACATCCATTATTTAAAAAATGATTTATATATAATAAGTATTCATAATATACATATATATAATAGATCAATAAAATAAAAAAATACACCGTTCATGGAGATGGTAGGCCGTACGTACGCATGCACGTTGTTTTCATTTCCTAATTTAATTTAATGGAATTAAATAGATGACACACACATATATATACATAAATCCAGTATCATTATTATTTCATATATTTCATTATAACTTATTATAAATACTTTATAATCATTCATTAATGGTTAATCATTGAAAATGAATGTCATCGCGTCGTGGAGATGGTAGGCCGTACGTACGCACGAGTGATGATATCATTCCAATAATTATTGAATAGAATTGGAGTGGATGATAGAATATATCAGAATAAGTATGATGTTATAATAAAAATGTATATTTATTCTTTACACCATTATACCCATCCAAGTAAGGTGGTGTTGGAAAAACAGATTACACCACGGCGTGTAGACGGTATTCCGTACGTACGCACGTGCGGTGATTTGATTTTCTATAGGATGGATAGAAGCTGAAATGGGGATTTTTCCTATTTATAATAATATATCAGTATATTATTGATACTGATGTTATTAATTTATAATGAAACAACTAAATAATAAGAAGTTGAAGAAGAAATAAGCATGAAATAATCGGTAGAAGAGATTACCTCTTCTTCGACATCTCCTTTAAACATCTTCTTAGGGCACTAGGGTTGGTCTTTTGAGAAGACCAGTACCAATATAATGTTTCTAGGAATGTGGGGAAGTTAAATGAGTAGAGGTTGGACAAGCATCAAGGCTCAAAATGGTGTGAGGAAGATAGGGAGGAGGTGCCCTTCTATAAGGGAGGAGAGAGGCACCTTTGGAATCCTCAAAAGTATTAGATTAATATAAATTCAAACCCCACATAAAAACCTCCAAAAATGACTCAATTAGAATATTAGATAAGGTAGGTTTGTAATCTCATCAACCAATAAAATTTAGACATGTTTTGATGTTATTTTAAACCTTATCATTTTGATTTATCCTTATTTAATCTATTTAAGATTATTTGTGGTAATAAAATTCGAAATTTTAAATGATTATAAATAATCACTTATGTGTTGTTAATTTTCCATAATCGGATACTTTATGACATTTTCGACTATATAAATTTAAATTTATAATTTTTTAATATTTTTGTGATTTTAAAACAATTTAATAATATGTTATGTTTTTAAAATAACAATAGTGTCAATTTTGACACTATTCATTTATTTTAATTTAAATAAAATATACACAGAGGATATATTCGAACTAAAATATTTAATATATTCCTAACATGTCAGATTTTTCTATAAAATTCGTGGATCACATTAAATAGTTCATATAATATTTAGTTTAAATTTTGTCAAACCATTTATTTGTATATATCTTAATAAAATAATTTGTACAAAATTTTTGTATAATTATTTAATATAATTATTTGTTGCATAAAAATTAAAAATAAAATACTTTGATGAAGATAAATATCAAAGATTTTAAAATAATAATTTTACTATAATTTACCATCTTAAAATAACAACATTTAAATTGTTATCTTTATTAAATTATGAAGGTGACAACTTTGGAATCGTTTAAAATAAAATATTATAAGCGTCATAATTGCCATAATAAGGATCCAAATGGTCACCAATTCGGCCAGTGGATGATTAGGGTTTATATATACACTACTAATAAGTTTTGTGCAGATTTTTGGGCCTTTTGATAAGTATTACTATTTCAATAAAAACTATATTATCGATTTTTCACTAAATAAATAATTTCTGCATCATTAATGTATAAGATAATAAGGTAATTAAATCACTCTTAAAAATTACAAATAAATTACCATGATAATGAAAAAAAAGTTATCTTTCAAATGAGTATTTATAACTGAATTTATATTCTGTATAAAATTATATTAAAAATACATTAATTATTAAAGTTGAGTGAGACATATTTCACATTCCTTTAAATAAAATAAATTAAAGGTCTTAATCACCTCCAAGTGTGTTCTAATGGATTCTATTTTGACCCAAATATGACTTAGGACGAAATATAATCATCCAATTGTATTAAGACAAGTATTAGGATAATTTTATAATAATATATTTACCCTTAATTACCCAATTTACCTTTTACTATGGTAAATAAAATTTACCGTTGTTACTATTCATAAAGCCCAAAAAAAGTAGTCTATTATTATAATTTGGACCCACTGATTCCAAATATGGAATCCATTTTTCCAAATTTAATACAAAGAATTTGAATAAATTAAATTAAAATTAATCCTGCTGTCGAAAGATAACGGTTTTTTCTTTAAAACATTGCAAAAGATTGAATTTATTTAACCTACAAATTCAATGTAAAATCAATGCTAATGACATACATTATATTAAATGGTTAAAATATATTATATTTATACTTTAAAACCATTCAATATTAGAATTTAGCCAAATAAGTTATTAAGATGAAAAATGTTGTTTTTAATTAAAATATAGCGTGTTTTTACTATTCATTAAAATATGAATGTCATCAGAATAATATGAAAATTTTATCCAAGGTAAAATTTTATATCCTGATTCCAAATAATAATTTTATTTTGTAAAATTGAACTTATAAACATGTCAAAAACTAGATTTAAAGTGGGTGCACCATCAAAAGGTGGAAAAACTGCATTTTTTTAAAAATACGTATTTTACCCGAAAAATTTATTTTGTTCTTATACCATGTTCTAGAAAATGTGTAAGATGAATAATAATATTATAAAATTAAAAATTTAGTTAATACTATTCATAACTGCTAGTTCATTATAATATTATAATAATATATCGTTTTTTAGTAAAACCCAGTATTGCATAAAACACACGCTATCGAGGTAGGTCGCGGTTGCGTGTAATGCAAGCCATGTCAGGGTTGCGTGTAGTGAATGACTCCTTTGTCGTTGAATATAACAAAATACATTGAATATATATATATATACTCAATGTTTTGTAGAATAACTACTATCAAACAAACATGAAATTGTGTGTAACACGATCCAAGATTAGTGTTGTGTATACTGCAAGCTAATATGGTGTTGCGTATAGCGCAAGATAATCTTGGTGTAGAGTACAACAAAAGATATGAAAGAAATTAAAATTAATATATCTTATAAAATCTCGGGTTGTTACATGAATTTCATATATCTATCATATGTATTATGGAGGGTGAAATAATTCCAAATATTCTTAACATGACACCCACGTGATGTTCGCTAGCCCGTGGAGATCGAGAATGTGTTTTGGCCATATGTAAATCCTATTTGGGTGACAATATGAGATGACTCATGATGTTTAGTTAAAAATTGGTATCAAAGCCTCTAATTATTGTTAAATAATATTAATATGACTTTATATCAGTCTCTTGTGTCTCAGGGTTATTGGTATGCTAGATATAGGATTGTGGGAACATGAGATGTAGTTTGGGGGTGTTCCCGGCCATCTCACTTTCATGAAAAACTTATGTTACCACTATTAGTCCAAGGTTTTCTAGTATCGTTTTTTCATTCATTTTAGATTTAATTCCAAAAAATTGGTTTGTTACTAAGCTATTGAATTCTCCTATAAATGAATTTTTATCCTCATTTTATTATATAATATACCTTATTTATAAATATCCTCACTAAATTATATATATTAAGACATAGATTATTCCTTATGGTGAATCATATGGTTGACTTACTTTTGGTGGAAACTATAATGAAATATCTAGCCCTTGGGCCAAGTAGGCAGTGTTGAACTGGAACTAAAGAAATAAGATTCTTCATAATTCACTAAGAAGTGGCCATATATCATTCATTGTGTCAAGTTACCATATTTTTATCGTCACAACTAGAATCCAAAAATAATTTACCTGATCTGGTCTTCCGCATAACCTGAAGAATGCCTCCCTGTATGCCTGAGGATGTTGACAAGAAGTGGGGGACTAGTGTGTGTCCATGGGGAGACTATTCCCTCATGATAAGAGATTAGAACAACTGTAGATATTAATGATAAATATAAGAAACAATAATAAATAATCAGCAGTAGAATAAAAATAAATCATTCAATATAACCAATAGGCAGAATCTAAATCAAATTCAGATACAAAAAGATTATCTTGTCATGATTGTATCAAAAAAGAGAAGTACAAGGGATACTGTGGTAAATTCATATACAAGATGATAA
Source organism: Viscum album (assembly GCA_963277665.1). Classification (NCBI taxonomy): domain Eukaryota; kingdom Viridiplantae; phylum Streptophyta; class Magnoliopsida; order Santalales; family Viscaceae; genus Viscum; species Viscum album. The sequence goes on from OY728163.1 coordinate 225,239,564, forward strand.
AAAAGGGAAAAGGAAAAATGATTCCTCCACTATAATCATAAGAATATACTCAAACCTATGCTCCCGTACTCTATCCTAGCATTGTTGAAAAATCATTCATCGGAAGATGACTGGTTCTCTTTTTCCATACTTGTAGACAAGTGGTCTATTTGGGTACTACAGGTGGCCCATAACAGTTATGATATATACTCATTTTTTCACCACCAATAGTGTCTATAAATATCTAACCTATTCACGTAAGATGAGAAGTGTTCAAGTTAATAATAAATGTGAGAAAATATATAAGTAAACACATCGGACCGGGTTCCTCATGCGATACCTAAATGAAACTACCTACTTCATCTTAACCTTTATATATATATACAAAAATCAACATGTGGAGATATATTATATGTCCTAATGTATATTAATACATTGTATGTCTACTAGGATATGTGTGTGGAAAACATAACTGGTTCATTTGAAAGGATTGAGTAAACATGGGTAAAACCCAATAATTTTATTTCTATTTGAAGCTGGCCTCTATGATTTATAACTAGAATTAAATTTTTTAATACAAGTAATAATTAGAAATTAATAATTAACATAATAATCCCAAAGGAATCTAAACTATCACTCTAGGAGCACTATAAAATACCCAACACCATAAGAGTCAATCTAAGGGGACCCATAAAATGAATCCCAAGTATCACTCCTAGAACGGTGTAAGGATGACCCTCTAAGGCCATCCCAGGTACACCATAGAGAGGTAATTTTTTTTCCTATGTCCTGGTATAAACGTATTTCCCACAGATCCCATCCAAGGAAATTCCCTTATGGAACCAGTGTCAGCAATTGGTAGATAAGTCATCCACCTATTGAGCCCATCTATGTTATTCTACTAAAGGAACCAAGTGTCACCCGCAACATATTAAGAATCATTTAAAATTAAAAAATTATAAAAAATGAAAGGCCCATAAAATGCATCCTTAAATTGGGACCCATGTATCATCTTATTCTAAAAATAATATTATTGACTTAACAAGAATGTGTTCCACACTTTTTAAAAAACATATCCTAAATATTCTTTCAGAACATCAAACTCATTAGAAGGTGGTTTTATATAATTCAAGAATACAGGAACTAGGCATTTAATGAAGGAAAAACTTTATGGGTGGCTTGAATATAGGTATGCACCCTATGATGTAAACTCAATTGAATCAATAATTATTTAAACAATGGTTTATCATTTAATTCAATTTTTGTAAAATTTTTCAATGTTTCAATAGAGATGTTGGGAATATGGAAAAATAGTGAATGATAAAATACAATGATACTTTTTGTGAAAATAATTAAAAACCAACCATAGGTTAGTAGAAGTCCCCTATTATTTTGATTTGATCTAGAATAGAAGAAATTTTTTAAATAGACTATTTTCATGAAAATAGGTAACATGAAATAACACCAAAATAGAGCCAAATATGGTGGGATAAATATGGTAAAAAGGATGTGAATGATAGCTCTTATCTAGGGGGATCCAATTATGAAAACAATGGCATGATCAGGCATTAGATTGAGGTGAAATCCAAAATCCAAGGTTGGAAAAACGATGGATCACTCACAGAGGAGGAGGCATTTCACATTGGAATTGAGAGGGTAAATGGTTTGAGATAATTATAAAGTATTTAATTGAAAATGGTAATTTCACTACATTTTATGTGGCTGCAGGTTTTGGCCACACAATTGGAAAAGCTGTGCACCAACCATGCACACCCCATTTCCAAGGGTCTATAAACCATATGTCGGACAACTCACAGTTAGAAAAAATGGTAGAAACCCCTGTGCACCCTCTATCTCGACTCCACACACACAAACCCCATTTCATGGTTTACAGAATCCATGAGGCACTATCATAGGTATGTGAGGTTTGGGGGGAACGATAAGAAAAAATTGTACGCTAACTGCGCACCTCCACTGTTGTTCTCAAAAACGGGGGATCCGGGCTCCGAAAAAGCACCATACACCCTTGTAACTTATAGGACATCATTAAGATTTTGTTTTAGGATAAATATAAAGAATTTAATTGAAAAATTAATTTTACACACATCATCAAAAATCCATTATGTAACAACTTCACCTCCTTAAAACAAATCTCGTCGGAGATTCCCTTTCAAGGTTTGTAAAGCCATATCTGGGAAATGATTCTTCCATTGATCAAGTACATCAGCCTCTCACTTCTCAGTCTCATTTTGTACATATCCATTCTTTCATACCTCAAATACCATAGGCATTGTATTTCCTCAAAGTGACTCCATGCTCTGATAAATTTTACAAATAATATATTACTCAAATGGCTCATCTACATTAAGATCTACATCCCAAGGATCAAATGAGTGAGATGGGTCAGATTAATAATGACAGAGATTTGATTTGTGGAATATATCATGCACGGTCTAGTACCTCTTAGTTAAAGTCATCTGATCAACTTTTAGCCTAATTCTCTACATTATCTCAAAAGGGTGGATTTGATGAGGTTACAACATTCTATTTATACGAATGTATCTATGACCCAATCTTAGAGAAACTCATAGAAAAAATTGGTGTACCACCTAGAGCTCCAGATGTGAATGGTGAAGATATATATAATACTAATCACTGGAATGAGCTATGTACATACTCTTCTGAATCATCTATAAATTCTATGAAGTCTCCTAAATTAGATGAGGGCCTTGTAGAGATTCCTAACCAAACTATAACCAGTAAATGGGTGAATGATACAGAATACCATAAAGGGCCTCATTGGGATCCATCATAATAGTTTCTTGGAAACCATTATTATAAGAATACTCTTCAAGAGTTAAGGGTTTCTCCTAAGAAATTTTGAAATCCGGGAAACAATCCCACAAAATTTTCTATGACACCCATATCATCGGAATGTGTTTCCTATCAGTACGAGGGCGATTTTATGTACTCATGATAACCTATGAAACTGGTTCCTTTGATATCCTTTTCTAGAACTGTTATGTAAATTGTTCATCTCGATCTGTTATGATAGAATGGGGATGACCATTAAGGCATACAATATGCCAAATAAAATTCCTCAAGAGGACATCAACAAAGTAGGTATCCTAGTTAGGTAGTATTTGTGAATCCTTGGCCAACCTGTCGAGGATCACCCAAATTTCATCACTACTATAGAAGAGATTGAGAAAACCCCATTACAAATTCCATAATGGAATTTCTTTATATCTACTATAGAAAGGATTGAAGCTTTAAAATTCTCGTAGGACACTAGTGCCCATACTTCACCTTATGATATGTGGGTTACTATATGATAAAACTTGAAACCTTCCTTTTTAAAGTCAACCACTAATACAGATGAAGCGTGTCTCAGTACATCTTGGTAATCCTAGGCTCAACTACCCAAAAAAGTAAAGATATTACCACATTATCTCTTCCCGTATATCTATAGGTGCATATATACATTCTTGAAAGTACATGATATCATCCTAGTTGTTAATCCAACCACATGGTGGGTCCTCCCTTAATATAGATTACATTAAGGAAAGGCCCTTTGTGCAAGAAATGTATTTCATCATTATCCATTCCATAAGAAAATATTTCATATCCAAAGGTACTAAAAGAGCCTACCCATGGTATTCCACAACCCTAAGGTTCATCTCAAAAAATTAGGTCATCAATTGAAAACCACTACTAGGATCTTGGGTGACCTATGTATGAGTATTTCAGATTAGGCTATCACATAATAAATTTCCCTTTCAATTTTTATAAGAAAGATCAAAGTTAAATGGCTGGAGGTATTGTACCCATCAACACTGAATGAGAGTCAAGTCACACCATGCAGAAATATAATTGGGACTATTATGAGCTGTAGAAACAATGAATTCATCAAAGAAAAAATATTACATCCTTAATAATACATTATGAACCAAGACTAGTTTCATTAGGCCATCCATAGGGAAATTTCAAACTTGAGGTCTAATATGGAGGGACTCATACACTATGAATCAATATTCCTCTATGAAAACTACTCTAAGATTTATTCCTAATGAATCAAAATAAACTGTATAGATGTCACATAGGCTAGACATATTAATGATCAAAAATGAATTTAGTATCCCTTTGAACTCCTGAAATTCCATCTCACAGGATTTAGACAACAAGAACATTAGACCCATATTTTTCAAACATATATTAGGAGATGTTAGGAATGAAATATCTCAATTAAAATTCAAATATTTTCTATTCATCCCCAAGAGAATGCATAATATTAATGACCTTCCTGGGATTTTGTCATGAAACTACAACTCTCACCTTGTCTGTGACAACTGATACTCCACCGTCTAAGATGGCATGACCCTAGAAGTGGACCCTACCAATTCAAAAGTACAATTTTGTGATATTATCATAAAAGTGATTCCCTAAAAGTTTAGTCATCACTGTTTTATGATGTTTGGAATGTCATATTGAGTACTTTAATACACCTAGATATATTCCATGAATACTAAAAAAATTAATCTAAATATGGGTGGAAAACTAGGTTCATCAGGTCCATGAAAATGGAAAGTGTGTTAGTAAGGGAGAATTTCATAATGAGATAATTGTAAGACATATCTTATTTGGAATGTTGTAAATTGTATGTATGAATGTATACCACAAACCTAGTGGAATAATGACCTCATATATATCTCATATAAAATTATCACTCCTCGAAGATGGTTTAAGTGGTCTTCTATAAAGGGAAATGAATACAGGTTTTTAACTATAAGATGGTTCAACTATCGATAATCCCTAAACAACCCAAGGGAACCATCAACATTGAAGGGTAAAATGATATGTGAACCCCATAGTGAAGTACTAGGTCATAGGATGTGTCTATGGGGAGCCTATTCCCTCATGAACAAAATTTATCACAAAGGTTGACAATAGTGATAAACAATATAAACAATAATAAGTAACCAGCAACAAAATAATAGTAAATCATCTAATATATCCAATGAGTAGAAGGTAAATAAATACCAGATAAATAATGTTAATAATGTCATGATTCTTTAAAATAAGGTATGTACAAGTGATACATGTGTACAATCATATACAAGATCCTAATAAAATATAAAAAGTTCAAAATATTCTTCCACTATCATGATAAGAATAAACATAGTCCTCTTCTCTCATATTCCACCCTAAAATTGATGAAAATTCAAACATATGAAGATAAGAACTTCACATTTTTACCTAAAATCACACATGAGGTCTTTTTGGGTACAATCGAAATCCGAGAAAGGGTCTAAGATATCATGAAACCACCAAAAATGTTTAAATTATCCAACATTTTCACATAAAATGAGAAGTTGGAATGTAGTAAAAAATGTGAGGTTGTAAATGTTTAAAACCAATGGATATGGTTCCTAATGGGATACTAGATTGAAACTAACTCCTTCATCATAACCATGATATCAATGAATGAAAGTAAAAGTATACAGATATAGAATTTGTGCTAATGTATATAGGTACGTTGTATGTCAGTAGGGATACTTATATTGAAAAAATAACTGGGCCATCTGAAAGGAAAGAGTAAACATGTTCCAAACCCAAGAATGTTCTTTGTCTAAGTGATTAGATACTATGATTTATAATTATTATTCTAGATTTTAAAAAACGGAATCCATAGAATTTAATCAATAACATTATAATCCCATCCAAGGTGATCCATAAATGGAATCCCAAGTATCACTCCATGAGCACTCTAAAATACCCATCCCCATAATAGTCCATCCATGGAAATTCAGAAATGGAATCCCAAATATCCATCTATTGAAGGTTATGGAATGACCCTATATGCCTATCTAGGTATACCACACATGGGAACAATTATCACCCGTGCAATGGTATGACCACATTTCCCACCAATCACATCCAAGTTAATTACTCTACTAAATCAGTATCATTCATGGGTAGGTAAGTCATCCACCCGGTGATCCCATCTAAGGTATTCCAATAATGGATTCAAGTATTACCCCTATAATATTGAGATTAATTTACAATGTCAAAATTATAATGAATGATAGGAACATCCAAGTTATCCATAAATCAGGATCCTTACATCTCCCTTGATATATCATATGGTTATGGGTTTAACAAGAACGAGGTCCATACCATTAGTGAAACATATCATAAACATTAAATCCAGACATAAAACACCTCAAAATATGATTTTCAATAATTCAAGACCCGACGCTCTAATAATTTATGTAAGGAACATATTTTTGGGCGGCTCACATCTGGGTAGCAACCCTACGAACTTAAGTTTCTATATTTTATTATTTTATCAAGCATGAGTTATCATATAATTAAATTTATTTAAAATTGTAGAGGTTTCATCGAAGAAGTATAACATGCAGAAAAACTATTCATTAAAAAAAAAATTATAAACATAAGGAAAAAAACTATAAAAAATACCTTAGGTTGGTAGAATACCCCTTTTTTGTCCTTTTATTAGAGCTAGAATAGAATAAATTTCACAAAATGACTTATTCCTTGAAAATAGGTTATATGAAACCATACCAAAATAGATCCAAATATGGTGAGATAAATAGGATAATAATGGAATTTTATCTTAGATCATACAAATGGGGATCCAATGAGACAAATTGAGTCACAATCAGACATGAAAAAGAGAATAAATCCCAAATACTGGGTTGGGAAATCCTTGGAGCTCTCATAGAGGAGGAGGCATTGCACATAGTAAATGACAGTTTAAAAGGGGTAAGAAATTTATAATCTATTTAATGGAAAGGGTAATTTCACCACTTTTTATGTGGCAACATGGGTTGGTATCTTTATGGGTGAATCCATGCACCAACTATGAGCATCCCACTACCTAGGGAGAATACCCATAACAAACATTAACACATCGTTAAAAAACCCATTCACAACCCATGTTCACCATTTATCTCAAGACTAAAAATCCAAAAACCCATTTTAATTGTTTAAAAAACCATGTGGAACCCTCATAGGGGTATAAATTTTTAGGAGAACATATTTCTATAATTGTTTGCTAATCATTTGCCTCCATTGTGCTTCCCAAAAATTGGGGATCCGTGCTCCGAAAAAGAACTAAACACCCTTGTATCTTCAATGACTTCCTCAGGCAATAATTTTATGATAATTATTAGGAATTGAATTGAAAAATGTTGGTTCCCCACCTCATTAAAAATCTAGGATGTTATAACCACCCATACATAAAACAAATCATCTCATTGTTTTCATTTTGAGGGTTGTAAAGCATCATATGAGAAAGGTTTTGGCCTCTCGGCACATACAATATTCTCTCACTCCTAATTCCTCTAATGTACATGGTCTTGATACCATAAAACCCATACTAGAGGCACTGAATTTCCTCAAAGTGCCTTTTTTCTCTGATAAATGTTACAAATTAGATGCTTCTCAAAGGATTTATAAACCTCAAGATGAGTATCCCAATGATTAAGTGAGTGAGATTAGTTGAAATCATAACAGTGATGCTATTATATGTGGAATGAATCATGAAATTCCTGGTACCTTTATGGTAAACCCAGCTAGTAGGATATCATCCTAACTCTCTCCATTATCCCAAAAGGCCCTACACAATAAGGTGATAACTTTACCTATTCTTGAATCCATATATGAACCAATCTTGGTGAAACTCATGGAATTTCCTATTGTCCTACCTAGAACTCTAGAGGATTACGATGATGATCAGTATAATTTTTATTATTTGATTGATCTATAGAAACACTCTTTTAAATTTGTTTTACTTTATGTAAAGTATTCTTAATGAGATGAAGTCCCAATAGTGCAACCTCACTAACCTCTAACTAGAAAATTGGTGAAAGATATGTCCTACCATAAAGGGCCTCATTTGGAGCCATCTAAATAGTCTCTTGAAAACAATTATTATATGAAAGCGCATAGAGAGTTAATGGTATATCATAAGAACCTAAATAATCAAGGAAATATCACCATAGAATTTATAATAACACATGTATCACCCATATGGGTTTCCCATTAGTTTGAGGATGTTATTCTATAATGATAAGAACCTATTAATCGATTGATTATTACAATACTTTCATAATTGAAATGTGAAAAAAGAATCTCAATATGATATGATATAACGTGGAACAAAAATTAAGGTATATAGTCTTCTAAATATAATTTCTCAAAATCTCATCAATGAATAATGTCTATTGGATAGGTAGAAAGTGTAAAACATTGGTTAAACTTTCAACTATCACCCAAAATACATAACTACCTTGACTATAATTAAGGAAAACCATAAAAACGTATATAGTTATGTCACCCCATTTCCACTCAAGAATGGGTAAAAGATTTATAAGTCTCATGGGACAATGGTTCCCTTCCTTCACCTCTAGACAGGTGGAAAACTGTGTGATAAAACCATCAATATACCACATCATACCCAACCACTAATAACAATGACATATTTATTCATACATATTGGTTATCCTAGGGTGAACGAAAAAAATAAGGGCATGATATTCCCACATCAACTCATCTCATTTGACTATAGGGATTGAGATATTCCCATAAAAGTGTAGGATCTCATCCCAGTTGATAATCCAACCAAGTGGTGGGTTATCCCATGAGACACATTCCCTTATGTATGTGACTTTGGGATCATAAAGCTATATCATTCTTACCCTTTCTAGAAGGAATAATGTCAATTCCACACCAGGTAAGATAGGATAACCCTGATATTCATAAACCTCATGTTACATCTCATAAAATAGGTTCATAAATTTACTCTGACTACAGGCTTCTTGGGAGATTTTTTTGGAGTATTTGGGATTAGGGTGTCAGCTATTGCATTTCCCTATCCACGTGTATATGAAAGATCAATATCAAATAACATCATGTATTACATCCACCTACACTGCAAGATATTCAATTCATCATATGTGGAAATATATTAGAGACTTTTATGATCTGTATAAACATTGAAATAGTCACCCAAATATTAATTCCTATGTCATTGTAAAGTGTGAACCACAACTGGTAGCTTGATGATGTGTGGAGGATAATTTATGTCATGAGGTACTATATTGAGGGATCAAAACACTTCAACTCCATATCGTTTTTTCAAAACTACTCCACGATAAATTCTTGATAGATCACAATTAAATGTATAGGTTCTTCCCTAGTTAGACAAAATTAGGATTAGAGCTAAATTCACCCTCCCTTTTAGAATGATATCTCATTAGAGTAAAACATTATAAAGATACACAATTATTAGGATAAGCTATAATAGGTTTTTAGGCATCATAATTATTGAATTAAATGCCAATAATATCCTGCCATCCCCAACAAATTTCATATATTAAATGCATTCATCAAATTCTATTAAGAAAATACAACACTGACTTTCTTTGGTCGACTGAAACTCAAACCTTCGAGATGACATGAACAAATAAGTGAAACCTATCAATATAAAGAGGAATTTGGTGATCTTAGAATAAAACTAATACTCTCTGAGTGTATTCCTCAGAATATAAATATATCTAGAAAGGTTAATTAGATCCATTAAAATTGAGTGCATTTTTCCTAAGGAAAAACGAAATAACCAGATACTTGTACATGTTGTATTTACATTGGAACATTGTGCGTTGATTTTATGGTAGTAGAATATGAAACTAGAAGCACCCTGAACTCAAATAGATCTTAGAGGAAAGTATCTCTCCTCAGGGATAGTCAAATAGGTCCTCTATATGTGTTAGTGGATAATGGTTCTTAATTGTAACATGGGTCAACCATTAGTAAAACATAAACAACTGAGGGGTACCATAATCCTTCTTGGATAAAAGGACTTGTGAACCCTACGGAAAAGTACTAGTTCATATAATAATTTTTTCGTCCAAATATTCTAGATACTTATTGAGTTTTTGGAACTCATTTGGTTCAATTATATAAAGTGGAATAGACACTAGTGACACCCATAGATCTAGATAAATGTTTAACACAACCTCTATTAGAGGAGTCAATCTAGTGAAATAGTTAGAGAAAAAAAACCTGAAATGATCCACCATAGCTGAAAATTATGTATGCTACATTCCTTGATCACTCATAAATAGACTAGTTATCTAGTATGACACTCCACCTAGATCACAATTCTACGGTCCATCTTGAATCACATGGACATCCCATTTTCCCTTATAAACATAGGCACTACCCTTAGGTAGTGTATAAGACACCCCCAATGATAGAAATCAACAAAGGTGTGGTTTGGAACTAACCATTAAATCTCAATGATGTATTTGAAGCCTGTAATATGGAGGATAAAATGATTCCAATGGAAGAGATATCATCCCACCTCAAGAGTGAATACCCTATAGTTTAATATACTCTTTGATTGAACCCCTAATGGTGTGTCGAGAGTCATCACACCACCAAGGTATCCCATTTCTCAGCCAAGATATTTCATAGTTGATGCAGTTATAAATGATTGTAAAGTGGCCATATGAAATAAAGATTATACTAAAGTAGGGGCTACTAGAACAATATAATTAACTATAAAAGGGACAAAACAATTTTATTCATGAGTATGATACACTGCATATATATGTGTAAATATATGGCCCTAATATGTAACCTGACTAACTTGTGCAGGTCTGATCTACTAGAAGGGAGCCAATGAAGTCTTACTAACTCCAACACAACCACCTTTTCAGTGTAATTATATGGTAGTAAACCATATACCATACTAATTTGAATATATGGATCCAGTACCAAATTTTTTTGACCATATGGATCCCTTCTCACAAGGTAGTGGGGGGAAAATTTGGGAGAACCGTTGAAAGTGACCCATTTTGCCTCATTCTCAGCACACAATTGGGTTCCTTTTCACTAGGTCTTCTTATGTCTGATCCTACCACAATGGTAGCATGCCACATAACAACTAGTTTATGATATTTGGTTGGAATTGACCCTACGATCAAACTCTAAGAAAGGATTCCTAACTCTAGATGAACCCTCTCCATGTCACAAAGCTGAAATGACCTGGATCAAATTACACTATTTCCTCAAGTTCTTCTCAATGATGAGTTTTTGGTTTACTATCTATAAATTAGTATCCAAGAAAAAGACCTTCATCTGGGATTATATGAATATGAAACCCTTTCCTCAAACCATCTCACAGCCATCAACTCATTGACTTTTTATGTCAACCCAAATAACTAAAACATAGTAAAACAATACAAATACTCCATCATAGACATGGAATCCCTTTGTACGTTCATAATCCATCAGGCATAGTGTGATCCCAAGGTCTTTTGAAATATGTAGACATTGATTCCCTTCTATAAGTCCTCTTAGACAATACGAGGAAGAAAATTATCTCGAGAGATAACATCCCACAAATAATTGGCCATGTCATAGAGAATAAAGTTGGAGAGCTTGTCCCTCCACTCTAGTGGCATATCTATATGATCAATGTTTGAAATCATGTAATGTATACATAAGGTAGAATCCCAAGGACCACCATTCCAAGGGATGGTATTAGGATGGATCTACTAGAATTATTATATCAACTATGCCACAGAAGTGGTACATAATGGAAATCCCTATAAAAACTACATAAAGCGAAATAATCTATTTCAAAACTGAGAATCAATGCCCTGTTGAGGAAGAACAGGATGTGCCTCATGTGTCACTATAGGAGGTAATACTAGTACATCATTTCTCACCACCTATATATTTTGTTTTTCTCCACCATATTGGAGTTCCTCTCAAGGTATTTTTGGCAGAATAACAATAAGTCCCCACCCTTAAACATTAAATAATATTGAATTAAGTTAATAATTAAAATTTAGGATCTTTTTAGGTTAACAGATTTAAGGAATTAGTCCATAACCATTACTTTACATCTCAAATATTACAATGTATTCACTTCTAATCAGTATCTACTATTTCATAAAATAAAAAATCTTAAAAGAAAACAAGAAATTATTTTCTTGATATAAATCTTCTTGAATTCTTCCTTTCACTTACCCCTCCTTATACCCTATTAAAAACAATTCAAAAACATGGGATGAGCATAAAAAGCTCAGTAAGGGTTATAAAATAAAGAAAGAAGATATTAGTCCATCAATACATACAAAACATAAGCTCTCTAACAACCATCATGAAATCATAATATTAATAAATTACACATAGAAATCAAAAATCAAAAAGGTAACTTATGGCATCCATAACATGCTTACATTGTAGTTTTCACTACAACATACGTAGCTATATTTGATATACAGATCATAGTACATTACTGAAATCTCTTAGGAAAAACATTAACGTTTACCTTAGTCACATTACCCAATTCATTTGGGAGCTCTCTCGGGCTCACCCGCCCTAGGTTTATCATGGAACCACCCATATATGTAAATAATTACCATGAATCATGACATAATCATAATACATAACACAAGCATAAATGAAAGATACCATTTACACATTGTTATCATAATATATCATTTCTAGATATTGAAATAATCAATGATTTACCAAACCATTTTCTATACCAAAATATGTAAAAAGGGTATATGGTATTTATTTTTATTTTAAAAACACTACTACTTGTATAGAAATCCAAATATCAAATAATGATCATGGTGGTGGAAAGGTTGTTTCCACCGCGTACGTTAAAAGAAGAATCCCCTTTTTGTTTAGTAAAATGATTCATAAACAAAATATTACAATGGAGAACCATTGAATGAAATTAAATGATAATGGGTATAATTATAAACTGTATAAAAGATGGATGTGTATAAACCAAAATATGCCTCAGTGAAAGGATATTGAGACGATGTCCGCTACAAAAATTCGATAGCCTAATAGTGGCACTAAACAATTCAAAAAATGAGTTTCTGAGAGAAAAAACAGTCTCTCATCATTTGGATATAAAATGTACAACAATCAGGATATATTAGAACATAACCCAACATAATAAAATAGAAATTAAAAGACCAGACCAAAATGAGGTCTTTTACAAAAAGAGGAGGGTGAAACGTTATCGTACAAATATCATTTTGTAAATAAAATAAACCAATTATGTGTATTCCCTATAATCACACATAAATAAAGTATAAATAAAGTATAATACATAAAAATTCATTTCTCACATAATCATATCATGAAAAGAAGTATAAGATCATCCCAAAGAATGGAATTTGGGTTAAGAAGTTCCCTTAACGCGTTGTCTGACTTGACTCGTTCGTTCATTAGTTTCCTAAAAAATAAACATAATTTAATTTATAATTTCTTAAGAACATTTTAAAAGTTTATTATATATTTTATATCACTTATTATCTTTAAATATAAATTAATTAATTATTTTAGTTCATATCAGACATTTTTTCAATGTTCGGATGTTGAGTAAAAAATGAACTTTTTATAATTACAATTTCCCGAGGTTGTCAAAATACCATTATATTAGAAATATTATTCATATATACACATATATATATTACATCTATCATTTATATCCAGTATATATGAATTTATAATATTTTATCACAGTTTGAGATAAGAAATGGAATGCACCATTCCTGGAAACAGTAAGTTGTAGGTACACATGAACTCTACATTCATTTCTTTTTCATATTTAATGGAATGTAAACATATATTTAAATATATATATTATATTTCAGGTATAATATAATTTTATATATATTCTACATACTTTCATTTATTCCGTCCTTTATAACTTGCATGCATGGCATGAACGAGTCATATCACTTTGAGGGGGAGCTAGTATACATTTCCTCAAATAAAATTATCGTATTTATACAAGATGAAAAACATAAAGATATGTTATAAATTAGAATTAAATAAGAATTTAGATAATATATATATTATATATATCACATATAATTACAGTTCCTTGATAATGGCCACCATGAGAGGTGGTACGGAAAAATCGAACAATCATCGTTTTGTGAGGTATTAGTTTTCCAGCCACAGAAACAGTATGTTCTAAATCTATTAGATGGAGGTGTGTGTAAGTTTATTTTGAATAATTCTCATAAAAATAAAAAATTATATTGACTATACTATTTTTATTATTCATTCAATGAAAAATAATAGAATAGGTAGTGAATAAGTAGAATAATTGAAAGGAATTTTAGAGAATACGCTACCACTTAAAACGTGTAAACTCTTTGATTTGAGACAAAATGCGTTCTTGGATTTCCTTCTTCCTAGGGGAAAGATTATAAGAGAAATAAGGGTATGTTGGGAGATTCTTGGTAATATTTTTTATGATCCAGGGGGATTGAGAGGTGTGTGTAATGGGATAGATGTGTTGGCATTTTATAAGAGGGAGGAGGGGCTCTTTTGAAATGTTTGAAAGTATTATTTTATTATAAAACAATATGAGGTATTAAAAGGTCAAAAACTAATTAAATTATAATATAAGAAGAATATATGTAGAAATAAATTAATCCAATAAAAATTGAATTGGTTTTGGATATTGTTTAATCCTTATTTTCTTTTATTGGACCATTTTTTTACTCGTACGGTTTTATCAAGCATTTAACATTTTGAGAAACAAAATAGTTACCAAATCACAAAAAATATCCAAATAAAGAGTCATTAATAAAATTTGAGACTTATTATAACTATTTGGATGAATATTAGATTTTTTGAATTTGAAATATTTAATAAAATATTTTATATTTTAAAATATGAATTATGTAAATTTTGACACTTTCCATATCACGACATTTTAAAATTCTATAGAATCAGTATTGATTCTAAAAAACCTCATCAATACCAATATAACCCATAAATATAATCCATTAAATTTTTGGATGGCATCAAAATGACAAAATTACATTTATTTTAACATTTATAATATCATTTTTTTGAATCCTTTATTAATGAAGCAATCACTACATCACCATTGGGTTATAATTAAATTTATTTATTTTAGTGTATAAAAATAAAAAATAAAATACCATGTTTTATGAAATAATTTTATATTTACAATTAATACTTATAGTAAAAAATATCACTTATATAATCCATATAAATTTTTTTTCTAAAAGATATATGTTTCTGCTACATTTTCCATAATGTTAAGTTATTTTTTATAAAATATGATTTTTACATACATGTGGCTCCATGGAATCACCAAATCCACCCAATAAATCCCATGGTTATCCATGTATCATTAAATAGGGTTAGTACATGTGTTAGGGTAATTTAATATTATTATAATATTATTTTGTTTACCCTTATTTTCCAGATTTAACCTTTAACCATGGTTAATAAAATATTTAATGAAGTTAATATTCATAATGTCTAAATAGAAAAGCTACCTATTTAAAAAATTTATCCATAATGATTACAAATAATAAATACATTTTTTCATATTCAAAACACATAATTTTCAAAAATTAATTCATGTTTTCAAAACCAAAAAGTGTGTTTTTAAAAAATAATAACTATCAAAAGATTGTCATGTATTTATGTATTATTAAGAAGTGAAATTACTTAAAATGACCACAATTAGATTAAATGGTAAAAACATAATCTAATTACAGTTCAAAACCAATTAAAATGATATCCTAATCAAATAAATAAATTGGATTGTAAGGGAGTTTTGACTTAAAATGAAGTATTTTTCACTATTTATCAAAAAATGAACTTTATCAGAAAAATACCAAAATTTACCCAAAGTAAATTTTAAAGTCCCTATTCTAAATATAATGTTTATTTTGTCAAATAGAACATATAAGGGTGACCAAAACTAGATTTAAAAATTGGTTTTCCATCAAAAGGTAGTAAATCAACCTTTTAAAGAGTATTAGCGAATTTCATGCTTAAAATCATATTCATTCTTATTTTAAGCCCCAATTTTTTTGGATAAAAGTTAAAATATTTAAAAAAACATGTGTAATAATAATGTTGCTAGTTCTGTTCATTCCCACCAATGCAACAACAATTCATTTTCTACCATTTAAAATAATAATAATATTATATTATTTTTCAGTATATCTCAATGTTGCGTGAAACATACAATTCCAAAAAAAACCCCGTTGTTGGGTGTTCAGTACATTATCAGACAAAGTGTTTTGTTTGACATAAATATAATATCTTATTCATAAATATTAGTTGATATGTAAAAGTATTATTGTATAAATACATGGGTCATTACATCCATCCCCCTTTTTGGAAATTATGTCCTCACAATTTAAAAATTGGGCATGGAAACATCCTTGAAAGCCCGACTTAGAAAAAGAGTCAATAAAACTATCACATTAAAAGAATTAAATAAGGAAAAATAAAAAAGGTAACTTCAGATAACTCAGATAATGATTCCATGAAAACATGGATATAGAGGAGGAAAAAAGAAAAAATTTCAGATAGAGAGTGATAGAAAAATCGATCAAGAGAATGTTGACCACCAAAAAAATCACAAACTTGTGATGTGTTAAAAGGTCATCAGTTTCCCATTAGTAAAAGTTAATGGGCAAAATTTTGTTTTATGTTCCATTTCCTAATGTTTGAGAATTTATTTATGATATTTACTACGGACATATGGAATGATACTAACTTTTTAAGTAGAGTTTCATACTTTAATAAGTTTCTACCAAAAACTATACTTTTCTCCAAAATATGAGTAATCAAGATGACTTGGTCACACCTGAAGTGATAGTATCAACTTCAAGAGAATCCCATAATCCAAAAAAGATGAAATATATATTTCCTCTATCATTAAACATGAACCAATACTAAAATGGTGAGTACAAGATCAGATAATCTCTAAAAAGGATAATCCTTTATAAAAATAAATACTATTCTTAATATCAAAAATTCTACAAACAATACCAAAATTTCAACAAAGAAAATTCAATAATCAATAATGCTTAAAATTCTTCAATGTAATCTAAACTATGTTTGAAATCCAAAATTCAGAATGATTTGATCACATAGTCTCCTAAAAAATTCCTAACATTTTTCTCCAAATAACATCAGTTACTATAAAAGTATTATACTAAAATGTAATTAACCTAATCACATATTATCCAAGACTGGGTAATCATTTCCATTAATTACCTGAATCACTATACGTCTACAATAAAAACATGTATTCCTCAAAAATAAAATTCTACCATTACTCCTTAATTGAAATACTAATGTTTTCTATTTTCCATAGGCATGTAGTATTCCTAGAATATAAAACATCCTGAAAAATAACATTTATCACTTAATAACAAAATTATTTTCTTAGACTAAGGATATCCATTGGATAATTGTTTTCCCAAAATAAACTTATCCTTGATCCCTAAAATCATTTAACTAAAATGAATAAATCATACTAACCATCAGATTCATGTAGGCTAGTGGTAGGTGATAAACCCTTAACACCCTTCATTTGTGGGTTCATTTCCTTCGGCCTTTCCAAATGCGACAGGTGGTCAACTATCTTTACTGTTTCCCATTTTTAGAAAACTCAAACATAACCCTAACATGTTTAAACATAACAATTGGTCTTATACCTATCATTTTCATCCAAATTCATTAATACCTCAACATCTTAATTCATGAAGTCTTATATATACATGAATTTTCTTTAATTCACATCCATATGATAAAATAAAACTATTCCTAAAAGAAATATAATCATACCTTGATCACAGTGTCAACATGGTTTCGTCTTCATCATTTTCACGTAGGTATAATGTCCATGAATTTCAACTATGATTTAGATATCCATCAAAATCATTTTCTTCTTTAATATAAATAAACCTTATACAACTTGGGTCATATGGGTGTTCGTAAAAAATAGTTTCAGAAAGTAATCATGTATGACATTATTTCCAAACATTTGAAAAACATTGTTTTTATAAAATATTCAGACCAATATTGGGTTGAAATATTAAATCAATATTCCTTTTAAAATAATATAAGTATGTGCTGAATTATTATAATTTAAAAGAAAATATAAATAGGTTGTGCAAGGGTATCCTTATTCAACACCCTTTTCATAATCATAAAATGCTTCAAATTATTATAATAAGGTAAAATATATTACAATGGATTGATAATATTTACCTTTATTGAAAATGTGAGAATATTTAGAAAATTGGATTTTATTTAATACAATCCATGATCTACTATGGTATCAAGGTATAATGAAGGTGTTTGATATCTTAATCAATTTCTATTAGTTGAGTTCTATATTATAATATGTCTTAGAGTCATCTGGAAATTACATTGCAATAATTATTGTAATTAATTCATCAAGAAGAGATACAAATATCATTTGAGATCCATATCCTTCTATTTGTAACAGACTATACTTGATCTGAAAATGTTACAAAAATAAGGATTTAACTTAAAGTGTAGACATAGAGACTAACCACATGTCTAATAAAAACTCATAATCCCAAAATTTGTATAAAACGTCCTTTGATACTAACTATAATTCCCTAGCCATAAACGATACAAAATATTCGATGATGTTAATAATTCAATTTTTTGATATTTTCAGGATTAGAGCTTTAGAGAATTAGGCCATAACTATTACATACATCTCAAATATTACAATGTTGACACTTCTACTCAGTATCCATTATTTCATAAAATAAAAAATCTTAAAAGAAAATAAGAAAATATTTTCATTATATAAAACTTCTTTAATTCTTCCTTTCTCTTACCCCTCCTTATACCCTATGAAAAATAGTTTTTTTAAAGAATACTGAGACCTTGCCAAGAAAAGAAAGATCCCCTTATTAAGAAAAAGAATTAAAATTACCTCAGTCTGAAAGTAGGGAGATTACATTGATCCTTCCTAAGAATAGAAAAAAGGTCATCCGGTATGTGGTCTGCCCAGTGAGAATCAGTTCCATTTACACCTTTTCTAGAAATCCCATCTTCCAAAGAGTTAGCCTCCCGATAAACATGAGTAACAATATGTTCCCTTGAAAAAATAAGATCCAAACACCTTGGGGTATCCAAAACGTACTTACATTGTAGCTTTCACAGCTAGGTAGGGAGTTATGTTTGGAATACCCATCACAGTATATTCCTTAAATCTCATAGGAGAAACATTAACATTTACCTCCATAACATTACCCAATGCATTGCAGAGCTATCCCGGGATCACCATCTCTAGGTTTATCATAGAACCACTCGTGTACGTAAATAATTCCCAAGAACTATTACATAATCATAACACATAACACAAGCATAAAGGAAACATAAAATTTACACATTGCAATCACAATATATAACTTCAAGATATTGAAATAATAAATGTTTTATCAAAACCATTTTCAATACCAAAATATGTAAAAAGGGTATATGGTATTTATTTACCTTTTAAAAACACTATGGCTTGTATAGGAAGCAAAATATCAAATAATGCTCGAGACGATGGAAAGGTCATTGTCACTACATATGTTAAAAGAAAATTTCCATTCCACGTTTATTAAAATGATTTGTAAAACAAAATATTAATTTTTAAAACCATTGAATGAAATCAAAATAGAAAGGGTATAATTATATACTGTATAAAATAATGTTGTGTATAAACCAAAATATGCCTCAATGAAAGGAGATTGAGATGAAGTCCCCTAGGAAAATTAAGCAGCCTAACATCATCACTTAAAAATTCATAAAATGAGAATATGGGAGAAAAAAGGGTCTCCCATAACTTGTAAATACA
The DNA here is from genome assembly GCA_963277665.1 of Viscum album. Classification (NCBI taxonomy): domain Eukaryota; kingdom Viridiplantae; phylum Streptophyta; class Magnoliopsida; order Santalales; family Viscaceae; genus Viscum; species Viscum album. The sequence goes on from OY728163.1 coordinate 225,259,287, forward strand.
ATTTACAAATATAATGATATAGAAGAACATATTCCAACATAATAAAATTGAAATTAAATGACATGACATAATAGAAGTCTTTCACTAAAGGGGGAGGGTGAAAGGTTCCCTTACTAAGATCAATTTGTAAATTAAATAGATTGATTATGTGTAATCTCTATAAGATCACATAAAGAATGCACAAATACAATATAAGATATCAAAATTCATTTCTCATATAATCATAACATGACATGAAGTATAAGATCAACCCAAAAAATGGAATTTGGGTTATGAAGTTCCCTTACCTCGTTGCCCGAATTGACTCATTCATTCATCAATTTCATGAATAATAAAATTAAGTTAATGTACAATTGTTTAATAAAATATTTTAAGTTTATAATTCCTTTTATATCACTTATTACCATGTAATTAAAATTAGTAAATTATTTGAGTTCATATCGGGCATTTTGTCGATCTTCGGAATTTGAGTAAAAAATAAACTTGTTATAATTGCAATTGGTCCATGTGGTAAAAATTCCATTTTCTTTAGAATATAATTCAGATATATATATATATATATATATTATCATATATATTTTATATACGTATTTATAATAGACCATAACATTTGGAGATATGAAATGAAATGCACGATTTATGGAGATGGTAAGTCGTACGTACAATGAACGCTACTTTCATTTCTATTTCAAATTTAATGGAATTAAAACATAAAGATACAAAGGTATATTATAATACCAGTATAATATAAAATTTTATATATGATAAAAAAATTTATCAACTCCATCCTTTATACAGTCCATGTACTTCATGAATGAGTCATATCACTTTGAGGGGATGGTAGTCCACATTTCTTCAAATGAAATTATCAAACTTATACAACCTGAAATATCATCAATTTATGCTCTAAATGAGAATTATAGAATCATATAGATAATATAAATATCATATATATAATATATAATTTTAGTTACATCATAATTTCTGTCATGAGAGGTGGTACATAAAAATCGAACAATAATCATTTCGGGAGGTAGTTGTTTGCCGTCCACAGAAACAATATGTTCTAAATCCATTATATAGAGGTGTGTGTAAGTTAGTTTTAATATGTCTCATAAAAACATCATAGTATACTTATTATACTTTTTTTGTTATGTAATTAAGGAAAAATAACATAATATGGAGTGAAGAAGTAGAATAATCCAAAGGAATTTTAGAGAAGATGCTGCCACTTAAAACGTGTAACTCTCTTTTATTTGAGACAAAACGATTTACTGAATTTCACTATTCCATAGAAAAAACTTCTATGAGTATGAGGGGTATGTTGGGAGATTCTTGGAGAAGATTTTGGACAAGAAAAGGGTCTTGAGAGGTGTGTGTAATTGGTTTGAGTTGGTGGCATTTTATAAGAAGGAGGAGGGGCTCTTTAGGAACGTTTGAAAGTATTATTTTTTTTATAAAATGATATTCGGTTTCAAAAGGCCAGAAACTCATTTAATTCGATAATAAGATGAATATAAGTCTAAATAATATAATAAAATAATAATTAGATAGGTTTGGGATATTTTAAAATCCTTTTCTTTTTTTATTTAACCCTTTTTTTACTCTTACCATTTTATCAAGAATTTAACACTTTGAGAATCAAAATAGTTACGAAAACATGAAAAATATCCAAATAAAGGGTAATTAATTAAATATGAGACTTGTTAGAACTATTTGGGCCAATATTATATTTTTTTTGGAATTATATAATATTTAATATAATATTTTATATTTTAAAATATGAATTATGTCAATTTGAGACTTTTCATATCATGACTTTTTAAAAATCCATAACAACTTGATTGATTTGAAAAAACATCATTAATAAAAATATAACAGATAAATATCATATAGAAAATTCTTGGATGGAATCAAAATAACAAAAATACATTTATTTTTAAATTTATAAGATCATTTATTTGAATCCATTATTAATGTAGCAATCACAACATCACAATTGTGTCATAAATAAATTTATTTATTTAATGTCTAAAAATTATAAATAAAATACCATGATGTAGGAAATAGTTTTGGTTTTCCAATAAATATTTATATTCTAAAGTGTTACTTATATAAGCCCATATAAAATTGTTTTTCAAAAAGATATATGCTTATGTTACATTTTCCTTAACATTAAATTAATTTTTAAAGAAAGGTCATTTTCACATACAAGTGGACCCATGGGGTCCCAAAATTGACCCAAGGATGCCAATGGTCAGACATGTATCAACCAATAGGGTTACTACACATGTTATTTTAATTTAATATTATTATAATAAAATATTTTGAGCCTTATTTTCCAGATTTACCTTCTAACCAAGGTAAATAAAATATTTAATGAATTTACAATTCATAATGTCTAAAAATAAAGGTTTCCTATTTAAAAAATTGGTAACTCCTGATTCCAAATATGGAATCAATTTTTTCAAATTCAATACATATAAGTTGAATAAAATTTTTAAAATTAATTCCTATTGTCAAAACCTAAAAAATTCTTTAAAAAAATATTTACTATCAAAAGATTGACATGTGTTTAAATCTTATTAAAAATTGAAATTACGTCCAATGAAAAAAATGGGATTAAATAGTAAAAAATAAATATAATTACACTTGAAAATCAATTAAAAGGATAGTATAATCATATAAATAAAATATATTAAATGAAAATTTTGACTCAAAATGCATTATTTTTAACAATTCGTCAAAAATGAACTTTATCAAAAAAACTCAAAAATTTCCCCAAAGTAAATTTTCGTGTCCCTATTATATATAAAAAGTTAATTTTTTCATGTGGAACATATAATAGTGACCAAAACTATATTTAAAAAATGGTTCGCCATCAAAAGGCGGTAGATCAACCTTTTAAAGGATATTAGATTATTTCTTGCTTAAAATCAGATTCATTCTTATTTTAAACCTATAAAATTTATTGGATAAAAGTAAAAACAATTAACAAACATGTGTATTCATATTGTAAATGGTTGTGTTCATTCCAGCCAATACAATGGCTACGTGTTAACGACTATTTAAAATAATAATATTATTATATTATTTATTGGTATAACTCAATGTAGTGGGCAACATATGATTTCAAAGAGACCTGCTATTGCATGTTGAGTAACATATAGAAAAAAATGTTTTGTTTAACATAAAATTAATATATTATTCATAAATATTAATATATATGAAAAAGTTTTATTCTATTAATACTTGGGTCATTCTAATAACTATAAAATTTCAAAACACATACCTCATATAATACTTATAAAAAGATAATAAGCAAGAGAATAAGGAAGGATAGGTAAAAATTATTCCAATAAACAAGTCACACCTTTCTTGTACTCTTAATTCTAGGTCTATGTGATAAAAAAGATTATAATGGACCACAAGAGACACTACCTACTGCCCACTACTATGGTTAGGTTAGGGTCAAGGTCTCACATCACACAATAGAGGTTCTGATATATAGAGTGTATACGAAAAGGTAATGATGAAAACCCCATTTACATTTCAATTAAAATCCCTATTTATAGTTGACCATTTAATTTAAAACATGAATCAATTTACGTTCATACTTATTTTATTTAAAAGATAAAAAATCACTATTATATGTTCTACCATTACAAATTTATAAAGGCCAATTCTCTTTATAAATTTCAATTTTTGCATCATGTAACAATAACATAACCCCTACGTATAATATCAGGACATAACAGATTATTTATAATGATTTATTTAAATTAAGTACCATTTCCAATTTATATAATGATATAATTCATAAATTAAAATAGGTATTCCAGCAATCAAATCTCAAATGTTATGGCCATAGAACCAATGGTTTATATCCCAAACATGGTATAATTTTTAATTATGGATCTAAACCAATCTGTATGGTAAAATAAATTTAGATTGATGCATAATATTTAATTATAAAAATTATATTTTCCCAATAAGAAACATTACCACATTCCCTTATATAATAATGAAGGAATTCAAAATAATCACTTGCAATATATTTAATGCATGCGGCAACATTAATAAGGCATGAGATAATTTCTTTACATGTGAATCCTTAGGTGCTTAGTATGATACATGAGATGAAAAATCCTTTTTTATTCTAGGGATTGGAAAAAGGAAACCCCTAATAATAAAATTAGTATTAATAATGTCACAAAACACATGTGTTACCTAATGGTGAAATTAGCTCTTCTATAACATGAAAAAAATAAAATAACAATATCCCATTCCAGGTAATTTGGGTTTCTCCTATATATGGGTTATGAACTCCTAATCATAAACTCATTACCAAATTTGAATGCATAAAATTATTCATTGTGATACCAAAAAACAATAAAAATGGAAAAAATAATCATTATACACAACTTGGAAGCATCCCAACCAAGAAGACACAAAGAGGTGAGTCAAAACAGCAGGCCACATGGCCCCAAGTGCTTCCCACTATAAGAAGGAGTTTACCGACTTGTAGACAGGGCTTGGATTATTTAATTGGGGAGAATCGTTCCTCATTATGAGCGTGTAGAATGTTGGTTGATAGTAGAGATATGATTTAGAAACAGTAATTACCAATAAGTAGTATAATAATGATAAGTCATCCAATATAACCAACATGTGGAAGATAAATATATGTCACATACAAAATGATTGACATTTCGTGATTATATTAAAAACGTTATGCACTAGGGATAGAGGTGTATATGAATATATGAAATTTTAAATGAAATGAAAAAAGAACAAATGATACATCTACTAGCATCACAGTCATAGGAACAGTCATCTACTCTGGAACTCCATCAATTTATTAAATAAAAAATGAAATTTCAAAAGACCGCTGCTTCCCTCTGTCTATAGAAGTAGAAATAATGTCTCTCTGGTTACTGTAGGTCACCCAGATAGGTTGTGATATATATTCAGTAGGATACCCAAAAAATTAATAGAACTATCATGTCTTTACTTAAAAATGAGAAGTGTTTAGGTACATAATTAAATTAAGGTATAAAATATTAAACACATCAAACTAAGATCCTAATGGGATAACCAGCCGACAATAGATGATCTATATTTTGATTAAAATATCTAAACCAAATTCAACATGTATAGATATAGTAAGGTTCTAATTTATTTAGATATATTTAATGTATTATGGGTTACATGTATGGAAAATATAACAGAATCGTTGGAAAGGAAAGAGTAAACATGGGATGAACCCAAACATGTTATTCGGCTGGGCGGTCAACTCTGGATATTTATAATTATCATTCACAATTTTATTACAAGGAATCATTAGATATTAATAAATGGAATTTTGAGCCCATCCATGGTGATCCCGAAAAAGAATCATAAGTATCTATCCAAGATCACTATAAAATACCCATCACTATTAGAGTCCATATAAGGGGATTCATAAAAGGAATCCATTGTATCACTCTAGGATTTTTTGAAGCATGAACCTCTGATCGTATCCCAGGTAAAATACACAGGGGGACAGGAATGGCCCATGGCATGGTATAACCCAAATTCCCTTACTCTCATCATGGGTAATTCCCTTAATGAACTTCTATCACCCATGTGTTGGTAAGTCATAATATTGTGGAGCCCATTCATGTTGTTCTACTAAAGAAGCCACATTTCACTCATGGAATATTTAGATTCATTTACAAGTTACAAGTAATAAATATTGACTAGACTTTCTAAAGAGATTCATAGATCATGACCATTATATCACCGTCAACATGTCATTAGAATAAGGGCTAACTAGTCAAAGCTCAAAACCATTTATGAAATGTATAATAAACATTCTACTAACATATCTGAAACATGAAAAGGTGGTTTTAAAAGATTCAAGACTTGACGGACAAGGCCTTTAAAAAAATAACACCATTTGGAGTGGATTGAGTTGGGGCATCAACCCTATGGTTCTAACTCACATGTTTCTATGAATATATCCGGATTAGGTTATTATATAATTTATTTTATTTGAAATTTAAGAGGCTTCAATAGAGAAGTCCCAAGCATGATTCAATAGTGAATGAGAAACTAAAAATAGAATTTTATGAAAAAGAAATAGACCACATAACTTGGGTTGGTAGATGTCAACTTGTCCATTGTGGGCCTTTTATTTGATGTTGAATAGAATACATCCCTAAAATTAAAAAATAATAATAAAATAGGGCATGTGAGGTCACATAAAACTAAAAAAAAGAAGATGAGATACATAAGTGAATGAGGGAAGTGGATCATAGCTCTTACCAATAGGGATCTAATAAAAAAGAATAATGGCACGATCATACATCAGACATAAATGAAGGACCAAAACCTTAGTTTGGAAATCAATAGATCTATCATGGTGGTAGAGGCACAACATGTTAGAAATGAGCGGGTAAAATCATTAATAAAAGTTTAGAGGGTTTAATGGGAAAAGGTTATTTCACCACTTCTTAAGTGGAAACATCGTTTGAACACATAGTTGATCAAACCATGTTCCAACATTACGTACACTACTTCTGAGGGAGCATACTATATATCGCTAGCAATTCATGGTTAGAAAAACCTTGTGTAGCTAGTGTACAACCTCTATCTCAGCACCACAAGGGAAAACCCCTTTAACATTTTTAGAAAACCAGGAAGCACCCTCATAGGGATGAATGGTTTTAGGTGTATGGTTAGGACATACCATGTACTAGATGTTCATCTCAACCATTTTTCCAAAAAACTGGGGATTTATGCTATGAACGAGACATAGAAACACTAATAAATTCCACGACCTTTATAGGCATTCATATTAGGATAAAGCTATGGAATTAAAATAAAAAATAAATTTTTCATACCTCATCTAAAACATGGGATGTTACAATGAAACCCCATAAATAATATCATCCCTAGGTTTCCCTTTCATGTTTGTTAAAGTATCATCTGGGAAATGATCTAAAAATTGGGAACATGAATCAGCCTCTCGCCCCAAGGTATCATCTTATATATGACCATAATACCATAAGACATGTACTATAGGCATTGAAATACCATGGAGTGTCATCATTCTCCAATCAAGGATACATATCAAATGATCCTCAAAAAAAGAATCTACCTATAGATGAATATTGTTATTATAAAACAAGCGATACATGTTGGAATAATAATGAAAAATCTATAATATGGGGATAATTCCAAGCATATAATGATACCTATTAGGTAAATCAAATAAATAGTCCACAGGCCAGACTCTATACAAGATATCAAATAGACAAATGTAAGTAGGCAAGAGTCTTCCCTTCTCAAAAACCATCTATGTCACGGTCTAGGGGAAACTCAGAGGAATATTTGATGTCCAGCTAAAACTATAGTGGTGGATATCAATGATCAGTATAATACTTCCTCTTGGACTAAGAAATATCCACATGCTTTTGAATCCACTCTACTTGCTCTGATGTCTCTTTGATGAGATGAGGTCCTAGTAGTGCTGCCTCACCATCTTATGACTAGAACATGGGTGAAATACATGACATAGGTCAAAGTGTTTCATAGGGATAAATATTAATAGTTTCCTAAAAATTAATCATATATGAAAACATAATTATAGGTAAGTTTTTCTCCCATGAAACTACAAAATCAAGGAAATTTTTTTGAAACTTTCCCTATAACACATATATTTCACACTCAGAATAACCATCATTCTGAGTGTGATATATTATTATTAGTAACACCTATAAACCCATTTTCCTTTTCAAACCTTTCTAGAACCATAATGTAAAAAACATTATACATTTTTATGATAAAATTAAGGATCACCATGAAGTTGTAAAATCTCACAGATATAAATACTCTTGAGATCATTAATTGATAAGGAATCTCAGATTGGAAAGAAGTGTGAAGCCTATATCAGCCTATCAACAATCAGCCATACTGAATCCCTACATCAAGGGGATAATAGCAAACCCATAAAAATTTACATTGTTACATTGTCCCATTTCCACTTAGGAATGGATATAGTCTATAAGAGTCTCACATGTTGCAGGTGAATAGCCTTCACCTACTAAAAGGTGGAGCACCATGTGATAAAATATGTAATCTGTTTCTTCATACCCAACCACCAATACTAATGTCATATGTCTGAGTATATCTTGGTAAGACCAGTGTAACCTTCCCAAACAAAGGTGTCATATTCCAATATCAACTCTTCCTATATGTTTGAATAGAATGAAATTTGACCATTAATGTGCATGATATCATCCTCATAGATAACCTAAACAGGAGGTGGTTCCACACATGAGACATATTCCCTTAGGACTAATCCATTAGGATTATAAATCTGTCTTGTCTTTACCCATTCTAGAATATAACATTTCATTGAAAAAGAAGATAAAACATACTTCCCATGATATTCCTAAACCTCAAGGTTCATCTCTTAAAATAGGGGCATTAAATGCCACTCATCAATGGCCTCTTGGATGGATTATGTCTGGGTATTATAGCTTAGGGTGTTACCTATATAATTCCCCCATATAGGTGTATAATCGATATCAATTTCAAATAAATGAAGGTATTATAGCCACCTACACTACCAAATATTCAATTCAGGCAATGTAGAAGTGTAATTTATTATTTTATGATCTTTATAAATAGCAAAATGCTCACACAAAATATATTTACACCAAAAGAGTAAATCATGGACCATGTTGCTATATTGAGGTCATTCATAGTGTAATTATTCTCTTGAGGTATTATATAGAATTATTAATATTCTAAAACATGATATCCTTATGTCAGAACTGCTCTGATTCTGATTCATGATGCCTAAAAATAAATTGTACAGCTTCGATTGAGATCTAGCACAACCAAGATTAATACTGACGTAAATAAACATTTGAACTCCTAAAAGGTTATCTCATAGGATTCAAGACATATGAAATGCACACTACTCTTAAGAAATACTAAAATAAGACCAATTAAGTGTTAAATGTATAGAATAAAATACCTATAACAGCCATTAAGACCCACAAAACTACATATATCAAAGACAGTCTTGGGATGAACCTAAGAAACGATAGTGCTCACCGTCTCGGGGTCAACCGATACTCCAACTTTGGAGATGATAAGACCCATTAAGTGAACCATATTGATCTAAAATTGGTATTTGGTGAGATAAGAATACATAATATTGTTTATTATTGTATTTATCATGATCTCAATATTGTTTTCCTGGTTATGTTGAGTATAAAAATAGACAAAGATGTACTCCAAAAAGACTACCACAAATGAACCTAGATATGTGTAGAAACATATTTTATTAGAGCCATGAAAAATGGTATCACGTTTATAAGGATAAATGACATAACTATATACTTTTATAATATGTATCTACTTAGGAAAATTGTATGGGGAATGTATGACAGTCTAGCAGTCACTTGGTGGTATCCTAATCTAAAATTGTTCGGAGAAAAAATTTTCTCTCCTCAAATTTTCCCACAGAGGTTATTTATATGGGGTTTTTGTTAATTTTTCATAACCTTAAGTTGGTTCAACAATCATTAATCCACGAAAAACATGAGGGTATTATCATATTTATTAGAAAAAGGGATCGGTGAACACCATTATGATGTACCGGGTCATATAAAACCCTTAGTTTCTAAATATTGTATATTCTTCTTGAGTTTCAAGATCTCATTCAGTGTCATCAGAAAATGATTAGTTTACACTGGTTCTTAACATGGAAGAATCTCAATAGTGACATACACCACACTCACAAGATTTAATCCATAGAATTATTCAAGAAATAATCTTTGAAATGATCCACTATATACAGAAATTCCATATGTTGTGATCCACATTCATTTGTAAAAATACTATCTGTATGGGTTGTCATTCCACCTAGCCTCAATGCACGGGTCCATATTGACTCACATGGATATCCCAACAACCTTTATGAACATATGTTTTTCTATCATGTGTTACAAAAGACACCACTTGGTGATAGAAATCAACATGGGAATGTTATAGAACAAAACTGTACAGACAGAGACTGAAATTGAAGTCCATCATCCTTAGAAAAAAATATTCCAGTGGTTGAGAAATATGGTAACCATAATATATAAATCCATAAAATGGTGTATAATCTCTGATGGAACATGTAATGGTGTGTTTTGAGTCATCACACCATTACACAATTCCATTTCAAGGCCCCATAAATTCCATAATTTTTACAGATATAAATTATTGAAAAAGAATTATATTAAATATTAGAGATTCTAAATTAGAGGCTACTAGAATAGTGCATCAAATCACTACTGGAAAGAAGGTTTTTTCCAACACTTATATACCAATGGTTCTCTAGAACCGTTGGTATAAGTGTTTTTTACCAACGGTTTTAACAAACAGTTGGTAAACAATGGTTTTGTGGAGTCTTTCCCAACGGTTTGAAGAAACCATTGGGAAAGCCTCTGTTTTTTATCTTTTCCCTATGGTTTTTACAAACCGTTGGGAAAATTCATGTTTCACAACGGTTTTTACAAAACATTGGGAAAGTTCTCCTCAAATACATCCAATTCCAGAGGCCCCCTGCACGACACAACATTCCCCAATTTGCAGAAGCCGCGACGCCCAGTGAACCCTAACCCGATTTCTTTCATCTGATCGGCTACAACTCCAACATCCAGGTTAGATTATTTAAACCTCTTCCCAAAAACAAGCTCTCTTCCTCTTATTTCCACATTTATTTCAATATCTCGAAAGATCACATCATTTTTTCCTTTTTTAGGGATTTTAAAAAAATTTAAGATTCACAATATTTGATAGTGAATCAATAACTAATATTTGGAAATTGATTTTTTTACCAAATTTCTGTGAGTTTTGTATAAGTAAATGTTGAGTTTGAGTAATGTATTAAATAAAGCAATAATGTGGCGTTCATTTTTTTACCTTCATTTAAGGTATGATTAAATTCTTCTATAGGTATATTTATCAATCTAATAACATAAAATTATTTCTAATTCTATATGAATATTTTCAACATATATTTGTCATTATGATACCATTCATACCATGTGGGAGTTCTTTTTTCTAAAATCACACTAATGATTTATGGGTCCTCATTTTATAAATTGAAACTACATAAGGGTTATAGCTTTAGGGAATTCATTGATTTTGTGAGTTATACATTCTTAGGGAATGATTGAAAACATAGAAGGTTACATGAACCTTATTATTAATCATTGATCGATGAATCAAGAAGTCATTATCTAGATTAATAGTCATAAGAGTTAATCAAACTCTAGAGAAAATTACTTGTATGGGATATTATATACATGGCTTCATAGGGATGATGATCCAATAGAATGTACTAATTGGTGTGAAACTATGATAGAAAAATATAGAGCTAGAACACATTTGTTCATGTGGCACCTATCATGTTGTTAAACTATTGAAATAAATTATCTTTATTTGGTAAAAAAATTTATATGTGAGATGTAAAATGAAATTCATGTGTTATTTATAATTTATAACGGCCTAAATGTATAGATATTTCATAGTTTTTCTGGTATAGGGGGGATTACATTACAAAAGGACCATGTCATTTAACACCAATAATTATTTAATTTTTAGATAATTTTACTATTTCCAATGAAGTGTGTGACTGTGACTAGAGAGATCATCACACATACATCTAATGTAAATCTAGTTTAACATAATTTCAAGTTGTTTCATTCTCCTCTATATTCATTTTAGTGCCTGGTAAATGTATTTTTTGGCCACATCTGCAACTTATCTTCAATAGTGGGTTGACTGTGCGCCTTGGGATGAGTTATCCTCCCTAGTAAATGAAGAACAAGTAACTTATAATATGAGGAATGTTCTATCGAATTTTTACTAGTGAATCCTTTCATTTGAGGGATCATAACCAAATAAATCAATAGAATATGGTTAAAACATTTTATTAAAGCTCGTGATGATATCAGTTAGGAATCCTATTCATTCAGACAATGATGATGATAAAACCTATTTATAGGTTTTCATTGATCCCTAAAAATATTCTAAGGATTTGAGTGTGTGATAGACCCATAGGTAATAATAATTCTGAGGCATTTCATTACTACAAATAAAGTATAATGTTTTAATATCAAGATACTTAAAAAAATTAAAAAAGAATTCAATAATTAGGATTGAATTCCATGATTTATCTAGATTTATCATAGTGTTCTGTGGTAGTAGGAAATTATTTTTGGTTAATGCTGACATGATAGTAAAAGAATCTATTCTATTTCAAAAGAACTCATTTATTAAAGGTTTGAAAATTCCCCTTGGACAGCTCGTACCCCCTTGGACATCCCCCCACCCTTGTTGACAGCCCGCCCACCCCACCCCCGGACACACGCCCACCACCCCCCAGACACCCCCAGCCCCTGGAAGCCCCCACCCATTGGAAATCCCCCCCACCCCCTTGACACCCCTGACCCCACTGGACAGCGCCACCACCCTCATGGACAGCCCGACAACCCCCCCGTGGACAGCCCGCCCACCCCCCTGGTCAGGCCGCCCAACCCCTGAACACCCCAGACCCCCTGGACAGCCCCGCCACCCCCATGGGTAGCCCTCCCACCCCCTGGAAACCCCATACCCCCTAGACAGCCACACCCACCCCCTGTACACCCCACTTACCTCCTTGGACATCCCGTCCACCCCCCTGGATTCCCCCTACCACCTTGGACATCCTGATCACCCCCACGGACAGCCCGCCCACCAGGACACCCCGACCCCCCTAGACAGCCCTTACCCCTAGGACACCTCTGAACCCCCAAAAAGCCCCACCACCCCCCTAGACACCCCGCACCCCCTGGACACCCCACACCCCCCTTGGACAGTCCCTCCACTCCCCTAATCCTCATCCAACTCCTCATCCTGATCTCCTTGAAGATGCTGAAATATAAAACTCTTGTACTCCCAACAAGATCCTTGGGGATTATGTATTCCTTGATCCACTTCCAATATCATACTGGGCAATCTGTGAATATAGGAATTAGAAATTTGGTATCTTATTTTCTTATATACACTGTATTTTGTTTTATATCTCAATATGATTCTCATTTAGGGTAATGTGTCAGTTATGATTTTATATAAAGTAAACAATTTTCATTTACCTAAATATTTATTTGATTAAACTTCAATATTATTTAATTGCTTTGAAATGACTTATTTTAATTTTTTTACAGAATGGACAGAAGTTGGATGTACGAAAATTATCAGATTTCAACCGATTTTCAAAATAATTTGAACAGCTTTCTAGATTTTGCATTTGACAAGGCTTCAGATAGTGGTCTCATACACTGCCCATGTTTTAATTGTGTTGGAAGACCTTGGTTGAGTCGTGAAGCATTTAGCTATCATATAACCAAATATGGTTTCCAAAAAAACTATTATGTGTGGTATCACAATGGAGAGAAAATGGAATCTCAAAAATGTTGATGATCCAAATGATAGGACTGAATTGGAGAGTTTGATATATGATCGGTTTCTATTTATTCGGAATAATGTGATGGAAAATAAGTCCAACCAACAAGATTTTGATACAAGCACACATGATGCGTCCAATGAAAATGATGATGTTGATAGGGTGAAAAAATGGAATGATGCTGCGACGACTCCAGTATATCGGCAATGTGGTAAAATGAAAAATTTGGATTTTTTAATCTGATTGTTTCATGGGAAAACTATGTATGGGATTTCAAATACTGCAATTGATTACATTCTTACCTTCTTCAAGGACTTACTTTCAGATGATGCAGATATTCCCTCAAACCACTATATGGCATGGAAGTTAGTTGATGAACTTGGATTCTCAAAAAAAATTCATGCTTGCCAGAATGATTTCAACTTATTTTGGGAGGAAACTGCTGAAAGAAATGATTGAATCAAATGTGGAACCACCCGATGGAATCCAAAAGATAGTGGAACACGATCTCGTGTGCCACAAAAAGTAATGTGGCACTTTCCATTGATCCCCAGATTACAGAACCTTTTCATGTCTGATGAAATATCCATAAAATTTGATGGCATGACACTGAGAGAAAAACGAATAATGAAGAGTTGGTTCACCCTGAAGATGGATTTGCATGGCAGAGATTTGATGCTCGAAATCCTGAATTTGTAGCTGACTTGCATAATGTGAGACTGGGACTTTCATGAGATGGTTTTAATCCATTTGGGAAGATTCTTACTTCGCACAACACATGGCCAGTTTTCATTCTCATTTATAACCTTCCCCCTTGGTTGTGTTTGGAAAATCCTTACACTTTCTTGAGTATACTAATATCTGGCCCTTCTAATCCCAAAAATGATATAGATGTATACATGCAAACTTTAATAAAAGAGTTGAAACTTCTTTGGGATGTGGGTGTGCCCACATACGATGCATGTTCGAAAGACATATTTCATATCCGTGTTGCACTTATGTGGATGATCAATGATTTTCCTGCTTATGCAATGATGTCTGGATGGATCACAAAAGGAAAATTGTCATGTCTTGTTTTTATGAATAATACTATATTGAGAAGACTGAAATATCGTCATAGTTTTAGTTTTATAGGACATCGACGATTCTTTCCAATGAACCATCCATATAGAAACAATCGTCGAAGATTTGACAATACCATAGAGAATGAAGATCCACCTCAGTGTATGTCTGGAATTGATGTTCTTAATGAATTGAAAGATTATAGTTATTCATTTGGGATGGGTGTAATGAAATCTAGAAACAGGAAAAATGTTTCCAATGATACCTGTTACAATTGGAAGAAGAAGAGTATATTCTTTGAGTTGTTGTATTGGTCAACCAACTTGTTATGTCATTGCTTAGACGTAATGGACATTGAAAATAATATATGTGAAATGATGATTCTGATTCTTCTAAATGTCAAGGGGAAGACAAAATATGATTTACGATATCGACATGACTTGGTAGATTGGGGGATCAGACTAGAATTGCATCATGTCTGTATCAGTGAAAATAAATGGAATCTTCCATGTGCTTCTTATGTGATGACACCTGCTGAAAAAAATCAATTTCTGGAAGTGCTAGATACTATTAAAGATCCTGATGGCTATTCAATCAATATATCAAAACGGGTCAACAGAAAATAGTTGAAGCTGAAATCTTTGAAGACTCATGATTATCACATCCTTTTGCATGATTTCATTCCAATAGAAATCCGTCATCTCTTGTCCAATAATGTTAGAGTCTCAGTTATTTGGTTGTTCTATTTGTTTATAGATCTTTGGGATAAGAGGTTGTACAAATCCTTCTTTCAAAAACTGTTGGCAGAGACACCATTAATTTTGTGTGAGTTAGAGAGAATATTCCCTCCATCATTTTTACATGCATGTTGCATCTGAATATCCATATTCCGACCCAAATACTTCTTGGAGGACCCATTGCTTTCTGTTGGATGTATCCAACTGAAAGAAACATGTTAACATTGAAATCATATGTTCAGAATAGGAATTATACCGAAGGTTCTATTGTGAACGGTCACCTGGCTCAAGAATGTATGGATTTCTGCGCAATGTATTTTTCTGATCTTACTACGAGAATAAACAGACCAATGAGAAATAAAGAAAAACAATATGGGAAAATTGAACCCAGTTTTCCATCACTTCCTCAGATAGGAGGAATTCCAGGATCATATACATTGATGACATTAAGCCTTGAAGAGCGAGAGATGGCACATCGCACAGTGTTGTTCAATTGTGATTTGTTTGATGAGTATATCAAGTAAGTAAATTCTACATGTATCTCTTATATTATCTCTGGTAATTTTAAATATTTGTTAAACTATTATTATTTTTATCTATAGGTAACATAAATAATTGATATATAGAAAGCATCGTTCGTTATCTTTGAGAAGGAAAGATTATGGAGTCGTGGAGAAAATAATAATTTTGAATTATTACTCGCATGGTTGAGTTACAATAATGAAATGTCAATGGTTTGATTCAATGATGAGGCAAGGAACCTATATTGATGATTGTGGATTTTGAGTTATTGACACGACTCGCACTCTTTCCACCGATGAACCATATGTATTGGCATCAATGGTGAAACAAGTTTTTTATGTCAAAGATCATCATCATCCTACATTCGGTGTAATTATTGATGTAAATCCCAGACATGTTTTTGATGATGGTGATGATGAAGTTGACACTATCCCTACTACAACTGGAAGCAATCCGTCTTTTACTTATGATGACTCCAATATATCTATTTTCTGATTTGATTATGAACCTGAAGTTGTGGTGGGATATATATAGAATCATATAGTTGGGTTCTCACCTACGTGTTTCACCTATATCATTCAGAGTGTGTATCATAGTACTTACCTTCAAACCACCATAAATGTTCTTTTACTTTATGTTTTTTTATCAGAATGGTTTTTCTATATTTTTTTTGGGTTACACATTAGTTATCTATTTCTAATTACTTCCATATTTGTTTTCATTGCAGGAAATGACACCCATTGAAGAGATGTGACGGAAAAAGATGACAGATAATAATTGTCGCATGATACAGATAGGTGTTCCTCCACTCATCCCTATTGTGAGTATTTTATTTAAAATATAAATATTTCAAAAACATATAATATCATGTGTTTACTTTTTTGTTAAACTTTTTTTCAGGATCGACCCCCTAGACGAGAGATATCTGACGAGGAGCCTGATATTGCTCCCTGTAGAGAGGCTGGTGGTAGGAGGGGGGTGGTGTCAGAGATGGACGATAATCTAGTGGTCCCAGTTTTGAGGCCGGTGGTACGAGGGCTCGTGGGGTGGGAGTTAGAGGATCCACTGCCACAGACATATCTTTTTCGCCCCATTTTGATCCTGGCATGACTTCAGGGACACACGGGATATTTAGACCTCCAATGTTTACACTACGAGTTGGTCAGACGTCTATGCCATCATCCTTTGCTTCAGGTTCATTATCTCCGAGCTATTATATTCCACCTTCTTCAACTCTTGCTGCGACACAGTATGTGGCTAAGGAGAGTACACTGAGGGGAACTCCACCTGTACAGGATATTCCTTCATCTTTTGAACATCCAGTGATGCCCATTGATCCGACTAACACAAGCATATTTATATAACTCTATCAAATTTTTTATACCAAAATTTATTTTATTATAACTTGTACTGATATTAGTTTTCATTAATAACAGATTCATCTACAGATAGGAGGCGGGGGAGGGGGCATACTCGCATGCGTGCTGTATGGAACCACCAGACATAGTTGATGGTTGAATACAATGTTGATGGACAAATGATTGAGAAATCTGTGCAGGAATGTTGGGGTTTTTTTGGCAATTCTAGCAAAATACTCCGATATCATTCTGGTCATCCCTCTCCCTTAGAGACATCTACCACACGAAGTCAGAGATAATGTGTGGGTACAAATATGGGTAAAAAATCTATTGGATTTAATGTAGTATTTTTTTTGTATTTATATGAACTAATCTATTGGGTTTTAGCTTTGGTTTAACTTCCCTGATAGCGAAGGTGCATGACCATCACATTTTAAAGAGTTAAGAGAGCATTGGAGAGCTTATAAGCATGACCTTAATGATGGATAGTGTGATAGAGTGGGCACAGAGTTAGAGACATTACCTATCGTGGATGACAGCCCGATAGAGCAATATTTCCAAATGATTACCCATTGGGCGACTGCCAAATTTAAGGTATTAATCTCATACGAGGTATTTAAATGAGAGTTCTAATATTTTTCATTAATATAATCTTATTTATTATTAAACATTATTTAGGAATCTTCTGAAAAAAAAAATGATTCAAAGAAATACCTCCACACTTTGGGGCGCACAACTATGTCAGATCATGAGAGGCAGCTGGTATGATATAGTCATTTATAATTTTTTTAGAACTTTCCCTTTTTATTATTTCCTACTAAAATTATGTGATTTATTGTATATTGAATATATGATTATACTTTAACTTTATATTGTTTCAATGTCAATACAGAAGCACAAGATGAATATTGAAGGATGTATCCCTCGAGCAAAATTGTTTTGCTCGAGTAGAAGAAAAAAAATATGGAACTGTGGTAAATGAATCAACCCAAGAAAATATTGTATGTTTTTATTTGTTTATTTCAATTTTTAATATATATTTTGAAATTTTTTAATCTATTAATTTTTTTAACAGGCTGATTTAGAGGCTCTTGATGCCCAGGAGCCTGACAATTTTCAGCCACACTATCATTTTTATCAGGTTTTCTGAGAGGAGCACTCTGGTCGAGTACGCTGCCGACCTGGTAAGAATATAGTCCCGACGAGGTATTGGTCCTCTCCTGGTATCCATTCTATTACCACCGAGTTGGAACAGGTCAAGGAGCATGCAAGACATTCTGATAAAAGGGTCACAGAGTTGGAAGTACAAGTTCAAACGATGGACAATGAATTTATGAAACTGATGAAAGCTTTATCTTTATTACTTTCACCAGAGGATAGAGTAGCTTGTCAAGCATTTATGTCGTCGATTGGTGCATTATCAAACGCACTAGGTGGCAGCTCTAGTGGCAGACGAGATGATGACATTCCTGGTGATGACGAGGATACTGAAGAGGACGAGGGTGAGGATGAGGATGAGGACGAGGGAGAGGATGGGGCCAAGGGCGAGGATGGGGCCGAGGGCGAGGATGGGGCCGAGGACGAGGAGGGTGCCGACGATGAGCATGGGGACGATGACAAGGACGGCGACGAGGCCAGAGATGGCGGAGAGGATGATACCGATGATGACAATGGTGATGGTGATGGTGATCAGGGGCATATTGATCCATTACATTTTTGAATTCTGTATAACTCTATATTTTTGAACCTGGTATTCCACTCTGGGGTTTTCCTCTACTTCATAGGGATGTCATTATCAGATCTATTTTTTTCACTTGATTCTTATTGTATGATTAGTCTACAACCTAGACCTTTAGTATTCCTTGGTACTGTGATACCCATTTCTCTATTTTTTATTACTTAGCTTTCTTAGTTAGCCATGTATTTCATGTTTATGTCATTTTCCCATAGAACTGCATTTTATGTCATTTATGGCAGATAGTTTTATGCCTGATAGTAACATGCGTGGAATATTCACATGAAACTAAATGTTCTTTTTCAATTAGTAATTGTACATTATTGATTATGTTCTTATTTTTGTGTTTTTGAAGTAAACCGTGCTGTTTTTGAATTTCCATTCTGTTCAGGGGATGATTTTTGTTTTAGTAATGGTGGATCTTCTGGGGGAAGAGGTTGGGAAGGGAGGAGGGGAGGGGGATTCTGGGTGAAAAGGGTGGGAAGGAGGGGAGGGGCAGGGGGCTTCTAGAGGAAAAGGGTGGGCAGGGGGGAGGGGGGAGGGGAGGGGAGGGGAGGGAAGGGGAGGGGGAGGGGATGAGAGGAGGCTAATAGGTGAAAAGGGTGGGCATGAGGGGAGGGTCAGGGGGCTGGTGGAGGAAAACGGTGGGCAGGGGGTGAGGGTAGGGGAAGGGCTGGGTGATGGCAGGAGGGAGGGGCTGCTGGGGGAAATGGTTGGGCGAGGGGTGGGGGGAGGGGTTGCTGGTGGAAAAGGGTGGGCAGGGGGGAGGGGAGGGGCAGGGGGGAGGGGAGGGGCAGGGGGCTGCTGGAGGAAAAGGGTTGGAAAGGGGGGAGGGGAGGGGAGGGAAGGGGAGGGGTAGGGGAGGGGAGGGGGCTCCTGGATGAAAAGGGTGGGCATGAGGGGGAAGGGGAGGGAGGAGGTGAGGGGAGGGGGCTGCTGGGTGAAAAGGGTCGACAGGAGGGGAGGGGTAGGGGGGAGGGGCAGGGGGAGGGGAGGGGAGGGGCTGGGGCTGGGTAGGTTGGAGGAGAGGGTAGGGAAGGGGAGGGGAGGGTCGGGGTGGGTCGGGGTGGGGCTGGGTTATGGCCGGAGGGAGGGGGTTGATGGGGGAAAAGGTTGGGCGGGGGGAGGGGAGGAGAGGGGCAGGGGATGGGCTGCTGGGGGAAGGGGCTGCGCGGGGGGGGGGGGGGGGGGGTTCTGAGGTGGGTGGGGGAGGTGCTGCATGTTTCATTGATTTTGTTTCCTTTTATTATTTTAAATGTATGTTACTTCAGGATTACTATTTCAATTTTTTGAGAATAAATTTTTCAATCCAGTTCCAATATAATTTATGCTTTCTAATATTGCTTAGCTGTGCAGATGCATGGTGGAAAATTATTCAGGGAAATCAATAGTTTGGTTATTATGAAGTTCAGTGTGTCTTTTGTGATGGGTCTTCTCTTAATGAAAAGGGAAGGTCTCTTCTGCTGGGATTTATGACATGAATTCAGCACAAAATGTTTATTGCTGAAGAGGAATCTCATTTGGGCCAACATGTGAGTTTTAAACACGTTATAAAAAATTCTCCTTGGTTGGAAAGTAATATTGTTATAAGGTGCATAATATTGATCATTCATTATGTCCTCTTCAAACAGACCTTTAGGGAGGGTGTCTTCGTTGCGGATGCATTTGGTTCTCAAAGTGTCTTTCTTTTGTTTAAAATGGATGTGCTTCTAAGTAAAATAAACGACATACGGAAGACTGGCCAAATTCATTCAGATTGTGTTGATTGTTTAGGAAAATGATCCATGGGTCATTTCTGATGTGGACGAGTCAACTCTACCTCAATCTAAGGCACGGTGTGGCCGACATCACTCAAAGTGTTTCACTTTTCATTGAAACAGACAACAGTTTAAGTCAAAACAACAACTGACATATGGAAAATGGACCAAATGCATTTGGATTATGTTAATAATTTAGGTAAAGTATCCATGGGTCATTTTTGACGTGTACGAGTCAACCCCACCCCAATCTGAGGTACGGTGTGGCTGGTACCACTCGAAGTGTCTCACTTTTATTTGAAATGGACAGGATTTTAAGTGAAAACAACAACCATCATACAGAAAACCAACCAAACGCAATCGGATTCTGTTAAAACTTTAGGAAAACGATCCATGGGTCATATGTGACGTGTACGAGTCAATCCCACCTCAATACGAGGCGTGGTGTGGACGGAACTTCTCAAGGTGTCTTTCTTTTGTTTAAAATGGATGTGCTTTTAAGTAAAATAAACGACAAATGGAAAACAGACCAAACACATTCGGATTGTGTTGATACTTTAGGAAAATGATCTATGGGTCCTTTGTGACGTGTACGAGTCAACCCCACCTCAATCTAAGGTGCGGTGTGGCTGGAACCACTCAAATTGTCTCACTTTTCTTTGAAATGGACAACAGTTTAAGTAAAAACAAAAACCGACATACGAAAAACAGACCAAACACATTCAGATTCTATTGATACTTTATGAAAAGTATCCATGGGTCATTTGTAACATTTAAGAGTCAACCCCGCCTCAATATAAGGCATAGTGTGGCTGGTACCACTCGAAGTGTCTCAATTTTATTTGAAATGGATAGGATTTTAAGTGAAAACAACAACTGACATACGGTAACTGACCAAACGCATTCGGATTCTATTGAAACTTAAGGAAAACGATCCATGGTCCATATGTGATGTGTAAGAGTCAACCCCGCCTCAATCTGAGGCGCGGCGGGGAAGAAACTTCTCAAAGTGTCTTTCTTTTGTTTAAAATGGATGCGCTTTTAAATAAAATAAACGTCATATGGAAAACAGACCCAATGCATTCATATTGTGTTGATACTTTAGGAAAACGATCCATGGGTCATTTTTGATGTGTACAAGTCATCCCCGCCTCAATCCGAGGCGCGGTGTGGCTGACACCACTCAAAGTGTCTCACTTTTCTTTGAAATGGACAACAGTTTAAGTAAAAATAACAATTGACATACGGAAAATGGACCAAACGCATTCGGATTCTATTGATACTTTAGGAAAAGTATTCATGGGTCATTTGTGATGTGTACGAGTCAACCCCTCCTCAATCTGAGGCACGGTGTCGCTGGTACCACTCAAAGTGTCTCACTTTTATTTGAAATAGACATGATTTTAAGTGAAAACAACAACCGGCATACGTAAAACTGTCCAAACGAAATCGGATTCTGTTTAAACATTAGGAAAAAGATCCATGGGTCATATGTGACGTGTACGAGTCAACTATGCCTCAATCCGAGGTGCGGTGTGGATGGAACTGCTCAAAGCGTCTTTCTTTTGTTTAAAATGGATGCGCGTTTTAATAAAATAAACGACATATAGAAAACAGACCAAAAACATTCTAATTGTTTTGATACTTTAGGAAAACGATACATGAGTCATTTGTGATGTGTGAGATTCAACCCCGCCTCAATATGAGGTGTGGTGTGGCCGGAACCACTCAAAGTGTCTCACTTTTCTTTGAAAGGGACAACAGTTTAAGTAAAAACAACAACTGACATACGGAAAACGGAAGAAATGCATTTGGATTCTGTTGATAATTTAAGAAAAGTATCCATGGGTCATTTGTGACATGTACAAGTCAATCCCACCTCAAATTGAGGCACAGTGTGGCCGGTACCACTCGAAGTGTCTCACTTTTATTTGAAATGGACAAGATTTTAAGTGAAAACAACAATCGGCATACGGAAAACTGACCAAACGCATTCAAATTCTGTTGAAACATTAGGAAAATGATCCATGGGTTATATGTGATGTGTAAGAGTCAACCCCGCCTCATTATGAGGCGCGGTGTAGATGGAACTCCTCAAATTGTGTTCCTATTGTTTAAAATGGATGCGCTTTTAAGTAAAATAAAAGACACATGGAAAATAGACCAAGCACATTCAGATTGTGTTGATACTTTAGGAAAACAATCCATGGGTCCTTTCTGATGTGTACACGTCAACCCCGCCTCAATTCGAGGTGCGGTGTGCCCGACACCACTCAAAGTGTCTCACTTTTATTTGAAATGGAAAACATTTTATGTAAAAACAACAACTGACATACGGAAAAAGAACCATACACATTTGGATTCTATTGATAATTTAGGAAAAGTATCCATGGGTCATTTGTAATTTGTAAAATTCATCCCCGCGTCAATCTGAGGCACGGTGTGGCTGGTACCACTCAAAGTGTCTCACTTTTATTTGAAATGGACATGATTTTAAGGGAAAACAACAACCGACATACGGAAAACAGACCAAACGCATTCAGATTCTATTTAAACTTAAGGAAAATGATCCATGGGCCATATATGATGTGTACAAGTCAACCCCGCCTCAATCTGAGGCATGGTGTGGACGGAACTTCTCAAAGTGTCTTTCTTTTGTTTAAAATGGATGCGCTTTTAAGTAAAATAAACGACATACGGAAAACAGAACAAATGCATTCAGATTGTGTTGATAATTTAGGAAAATGATCCATGGGTAATTTTATATGTGTATGAGTCAACCCTACCTCAATAAGAGGCGCGGTGTGGCTGGCACCACTCAAAGGGTCTCACTTTTCTTTGAAATGGACAACAGTTTAAGTAAAAACAACAACTGACATACTGAAAATGGACCAAACGCATTCACATTCTGTTAATAAATTATAAAAAAGTATCCATGGGTAATTTTCGACGTGTATCATTCAACCCTACCTCAATCTGAGGCACGGTGTGGCCAGTACAACTCGAAGTGTCTCACTTTTATTTGAAATGGACAGGATTTTAAGTGAAAACACCAACCGACAAATGTAAAACGGACCAAACGCATTCGGATTCTATTTAAACTTTAGGAAAACAATCAATGGGTCATATGTGATGTGTACGAGTCAAGCTCGCCTCATTCCAAGGCGCGGTGTGTATGGAATTACACAAAATGTCTTTCAATTTTTTAAAATGGATGCGCTTTTAAGTAAAATAAACTCCATACGGAAAACAGAACAATCACATTCGGATTGTGTTGATACTTTAGGAAAACGATCCATGGGTCATTTGTGACCTGTTTGAGTCAACCCCGACTCAATCTGAGGCGTGGTGGGGCCGACACCACTCAAAGTGTCTCACTTTTCCTTGAAATGGACAACAGTTTAAGTAAAAACAACAACTGACATACAGAAAACGGACCAAATACATTCAGATTCTATTGATACTTTAAAACAAGTATCCATGGGTCATTTGTGACATGTAAGAGTCAACCCCGCCTCAATCTGAGGCACGGTGTGGCTGGTACCACTCGAAGTGTCTCACTTTTATTTGGAATGGACAAGATTTTAAGTGAAAACAACAACCGACACACGGAAAACCAATCAAACGCATTCGGATTCTGTTGAAACTTTAGGAAAATGATCCATGGGTCATATGTGATGAGTAAGAGTCAACCTGGCCTTAATCCGAGGCATAATGTGGATGGAACTTCTCAAAGTATCTCTTTTTTTTGGAAAGGACATCATTTTAAGTGAATACAATTGAAATTTACGCTCATCAGCAATAGTTGCAAAATCTTTTTCATGAGTTGGGTAGTTTCATTCATGGGGTAATAAGTGAAGAGACTCCTTATAAAATACCTTTTCGTCATATATTATAAACAATACATGTTCAATGAACAATTTATCACAAATCATTATTTACCCAAATCTAGGATCAGAAAAAATGGGATATGGGCCAATTTCAAACTCTTATTCAACTCTAACAGGTATTTCTCAAACTATTCTACCTATTAGAATTTGATGGGGAGGTGGGGAGGCTATGCTGGTTTGGGGGTTGTGAAGGGTGAGGTGAATTACCATCGGATTATTGTTGTTATATGAAGATTGAAATAGGGAATTGTAGTACATGACATGGTTGGAAGAATTTAATGGTTTTATGTGTTTTTTGTGATATTTTAGGTGTTTTTATACTGTTTTATGTTTGTATGTGGTTTTTGTGATATTTTTTATGCAGGTGTAGGTGTATAGTGGAGGGGCTACTAGAGGGGTCGGTTTTGTAGTAGTTCTGGAAAAACTCAATACCAACGGTTCTAAACCGTTGGTATAAGAGTGCTGGAATTCTGGGAAAACACTATACCAACGGTTTAGAACCATTGGTATAGGTGTTCTGGAATTCTGGAAAAACAACTATACTAATGGTTTAGAACCGTTGGTATATGTTTTTTGGAATTCTGGAAAACACAATACCAACGGTTTAGAGCTGTTGGTATATGTGTTCTGAAAAAACACAACACCAACGGTTTAGAACCATTGGTATATGTGGCTGGAAAATGACATTACCAATGGTTTTCAAACGTTGGTATAACAATTCTCAAACGCATTACCAACAGTTATAAATCGTTGGGATACATTGGGAGGAATTTAATAGAACATTATTCCAACGGTTTAGATCAAACCGTTGGTATAAGGCTTTCCTCACGGCTTACTAACCAACTGTTTGGAAAACCATTGGTATAAGGCTTTCCTCACGGTTTACTAACCAACTGTTTGGAAAACCCTTGGTATAGGCTATACCAACGATTCTCCAGCCTATACCAACGGTTTTATACCATTGGTATAGCCTTCTTTTCCAGTAGTGAATTGTTTAAGGATCTAGACTCTACTACTCTTGTGTAGACTATATTTCATAGATAAGGTTTGACTCATGAACCTGATATTCATCCAAACTATCCTAAGCAGAACCGTTCTACTTGCGCAGAGCCTATATGGTATGACTACCTTATCATTGACCACCTCCTCAACATGATTTTGAGAGTAGACCATCTCCCAGCATGAAGTGAATATATGGACCATGTAGACTAATATAGTGCCGGTATAGATGCCTTCTCTATAGGCACTGGAGGGATAATTCTACCTAACCATAGTGGGTGACCCATCAAACTATAATCTTGATACTGAATTGGGTTCCTCATACACCGGGGATTCTTATCACAAGTCCTATCAAACTATTGGTAGACCACATAACAATTTTAGCATGTCATCTAGATAGCACTTCCCCCATGATCAGACTCGAAGCAATATTTACTATCACTATATGGTCCATCTCCCTATCTCAAAGATGAACATCCCAATCTCATATTTCAAACTTCCATCGGGTTCTGCTAATTGATAATGGATTGATTTTCTATCTCTAAAAAGGTACACGTCAAGAATACATTCACCTACGATTATATGGAATATAAAATCCCATCCTCCTACCATCTTGATGTCATTAATGCATCACTCGACAATGTCACCCCAAAATGATGAAGCTCAGGGAAATGATTCGAATTCTCCATAACATACATATATCCCTACTATATGTTTATTAAATCTATAGTGTGGTCAGATCTCATGGTTTGCAGAAATAATTACTTATAAAAGGACATCTGAATGTCCCCCTAGACCATAACCTAATGATGATAAAACTATGAGATGAAATTCCACTAATGTTTCGTAGAGTGAAAGAGCTTATAGGTGGTAAGCATGACCCACCTAATTTTTGGAACATTCATATTTAGGAAGATTGACCACATGGCCTCTAGTAATGGCTCAACATCCAAAGGACCACTATCTTCTAAGAAGGTGGGAGGATTATACAAATGGAATTTTCACATCCACTCTTCCAAAATAGGGGTTGGTCATAGAGCTACATATAGAGACTTACAAAAGTGTCAGAAGAAATCTCAAAACTATGAATGAGAACCTATTTGAGGATTAATGAGAGGATATATAGGTTGGACTATAAGAGGTAATACTGGTGGATCAGGTCCCACCAACTCTTGAGTATAGTCTTCTCCACCCTCCTAATGAATGAATGAAGGATATCGTGGATACATAGCTCTACATGTACCAGACACATATTTAATATAATATTTTTAAATAGATAGAATGTTAGATAAATATAATGGAAAAGTGAAAATCATTCTGATAAAAAAATAAAAACTCTCTACCTACTTTTAATTCCAGTTCTAGGCATGTTCAAGGTCAAGTTCTCCCATCACATAGAAGAGCTTCCAGTATATAGAGTTTCATTTTAAAGGAATAATGGAAGTGGTCTTTTACATTAAAATTAGAATCCCCATTTAGAAATAGCCATTTTATTTAAAATCATGAATCCATTTAATTTTATACCCTTTTATATGTATAATTATACCATAATCTAGTTATATTCATCTATATTTCTAATTTATAAAGGCCCACAGTCATTGTAAATTTCCATTGGTGTGTTATGTAACTACAAAACAACCCTTATTTCCAATATCAGGATGTAACAGGTCATGTATAGTGATTTTATTTAATGAACTACCATTTTTAATTTATAGAAGAAATTATTTATAAATTAAAATCAACATTCAAGAAATGAATTCACAAATGTTCATCACTTAAAACAAATGGTTCATGAATCAAACATCGCATTATTGTTTAATATGGTGAAACTATCAATATTTATGGTATAAGATAGTTTAGATTGAAAAATAAATTTTAAATAATGTAATTTTGTTATAAAGTAAAAACAATGTTATCATATTTCTATATATAGCAATCATGGAACAGAACAAAGTCACAAAAATTAAAGAAACGATCATATTAATATAAATATGGCTTGGAATAATTCATTATATGTTAATCCATAGGTTCCCAGTATGATGCGTGCGATGAAACCTCCATTCTCTACCAAGCCAAGGGAAAACGAAATCAATAATATTCATATCATAAATAATCACATCAAAAAACATTTAGGTCACCCAACAGTGAAATCAGTACACCTATAACAGTCTCCTTCCAAAATATCAATGTCCTATCTTAGGTACTTTGGGTTACCCTACACTTGGGTTGGCTACTCCCAAATAGAGGCTCATTACCAATTTATGATACATCAATGTCTTCTATCTAATACCCAAAAATTTATAAAAATGTAAAATTATCATATGAAAGAAATCAACATCTAAAACAAGAATACACTAAACGGTGGAATAATCTAGTTGGAAACATAACCTTAAGCGATGCTCCCCATACTCCATATGTTTCCAGCTTGTAGTGAGTGTCTAAGGTGTGTTTCTGGGGAGAATATTCCTTCATTATTAGAGTGTATCATAGTACTATATAATAATGATAATTAGAAGAAACATTATATATCTTCTGGGATACATGTATGGGAAACATAACTACTCCATCTGAAAGGAATGATTAAACATGTTCTGAACCAAAGCATGTTATTTTGTTTGGTGGTCAGCTCCTAAGATTAAAAACTGGAATTAAATATCTTATTAAAATATTTAAATGGAGTTTTACAAATGGAATACTTATCTTACCAATGGAAATCCACAAATGCAATCCCAAGAATAGTTTTTAGGATCACTACAAAAAACCCATCACCATAAGAGTCCATCTAGGTTGATATGAAAAAATCCTAAGTATCTCCCTCAACATGGTGTAATAATGACCCTATGGTCTCTTCCTATGTATTCAAAATAGGGGAACAAATATCTCTTATGTAATATTATTGCCACATTGACCACCAATACTACCTATGGTAACACCCTTAGGGATCCAGCATCACTCATGGGTAGGTAAGTCATCTTCCTGGTGAGACCATCCAAGGTATTACACAAACGTAATGAAGTATCACTGATGGAATATTGATATTTATTTACATGTTCCAAATTATAAATCATAAAAGTCATATCCATGGATTCCTTAATTCAAGACCCTTTTTTCACCATCAACTTATTATACTATTAAGGGTTTACCCAGAATGAGTTCAATAGAATTTATGAAACATATCATAAATATTGCATTGAAATCTCACACACCACAAAAGGTGGATTTAAACAAATGAGGTCATGATGAACATAGAGTTCAAGGATTTCATACACATATGGTTGGATCGCATTGGTGTATCCACAACACAATGTTAACTCATGGGTTTCAAGTTATATATCATTCATGTGTTATCATTTAATTTAATTTATTTAACATTTGAGTGCCATCGATTGAGGAGTATGATTATTGACACAACACATGACAAAATAAAATTATAATTTTATGGAAAAGAACTAGATTATCTTCATTATGTTCTTGGATTACCCATTGTCTATTTTTGACCTTTGATATAATCTAGAATGAAATAAATCATCAAAATGAAAAAATGCCATGAAAATATGACATATGATCTCTCATGAAAATAATGGAAAATTTTATAAGGTAAAAAGAGTATCAAAGAATCATATCATAGATATTATCGAGAGGGATAAAATAAGATGAACCATGTCATGATCGAAAGTCATATGAAGAAGAAATCCAAATTCCTAGGTTTGGAGAATGACACGGCTCTCAGGGAAGCGGAGGAACTACACATTGGAAATTAGAGGGGGAAATGGGTAGGAGAAATTTGAATGATTTACTATAAAATATATATTTCATTACTTTTTATTTGGACCCATGGTTTTTCTGCACTATTGTAAAAATCATGCACTAATCGTGTGAACTCCACTACCCAAGAAGCATAACACATATGACATGCAGTACAAGGTTAGAACAAAAATGAAAATCTTGTGTTCACCCTCTATCTCAACCCCCCATAGAAAAAACTAACTTGAATGGATTAAATAAACAAAGTTTTACACTTACATTGCCATGTGTTTTAAAGTGCATGGTTGACACTATATGCGGGATACTCATAAGCTTTATTCATACATCCAAAACATTTGGGATCTTGGATATGAACAAGACCGAAAAAAATATTATCCTCTATTAAATCTTTAGGTATTCATGTTAGAATAAATAAATGTTATTAAAATGAAATCTAGTGTATCTGAACCTCATCAAATAGTAGGGAAATCAAAATAGGAATTGGAATAATTGATTGAGTGAATTTTCCAGTTTCTAAAAACTCTAGAAGACTCAATGGTTGGATTAATCACTTATAAACTAGATGTTCCCAAATGGAAGTGGTGAGAATCTATTATGCATGATAGTTTTCAAAAAAATCACGTAAATAACATTTAATGAACCCTTTAATCAATTGTTATATTCAGAGACGCTGTGAGTGGGGAAGGCATGAGTGTTCATTACTATAGAGTGGGGAGAACATTTTTTCATGGATTACGCTACTTGATTTTCCGTGTTGGTGAACCTATCTCAAGATATTATTTCTAAAGAATTCATCGAGGCATAAGGGATATAAATGTGTTTAAGGAATATCATTTGATCTGATTCTTATATTCCTACCTACCTTTATAGAGGTAATAGACAAGGAATCTATGGATGATATATACATAGCTTGTAATTATGAACCCTTCAAAGCATTTGTGATTGTATAAGGTAGCCAGATTTAGTTTTCCATCTAGATGAGAAATAGGGGTGATGATCACTAAGGTGGTGGAAGGGGTGAAAATCAAATATCATGGTACGCACAAGTGGTATTTTATTTGTGTGGGTGAAATGGACACGTAAAACATGATTTTAAGGAAATAACCATGGTATTTCATGTATGTGGGAAATATGGTTATCTTTTTTGTTTTTTTGAGAGATAATCCTAAGTAACAATAGGTGGATCAAATTCATTAAGGGATCTCAATTTTGATCTATATTGAAAAAATATATGAGATCTGAAACACTCTTCAAACGCGTTGCTGATTATGTAATGAAATTAAATGATTAAGATAGATATATCTTCTTATAAGTGTGTGAACAAGAGGAGTTAGAGTCAAGACTAACTACCATGAGACTACCATGAGAGGTATTGGTATTTGTTCAATATCTATGGTTCTGGTATTATTTGATACAGGTGTAACTCATTAGGATACATCATCCAGAATTATTAATGCAATGGGTTCTTATTTTGAGATTATGGCATTCATGATGAATACACAAATTTTGGAAAGAAGGAAGAGTAGGGTTTTAAATGTCATAAGTTTCTTGTGATGGTTTCTAACCAGAAAAACTATATGGGATTTTCATGTTCTTAACCATGTAATATTTTACATTTTCATTGTATTAGAATGGATTATAAGCTATACTCCCCATATTGATTGATATCATTAATGATTCTATTTTATATAATTTAATGGGGTCACTCATATATTTTATTTTATGTGGAATCAATTTTCTTAAGACAAGATCCAATTTTATATAGTATTGAGATGGTCTCTTGCATGTTATCAATGATGATTTTTAATACTATTGAACCAAATATTTGTGTCCCTCCTCATGTATTTTTGTGTGAGTATCCCCATGTTTTTCAGATGATTTTTATATTTTGTTATATCATGTTGAGTTAATAAGGCCTTCCTTATGAATTTTACATTCCTTCTTGTTTTGAAAATCAAAAACACCTTAAACTTAAGCAAATATAATTTTTTGCCTCCATAAGGAAAATTTACTTCTTCAGAAAAATTTTCCTAACCTAGTTTTTCTTATACATAGCAATATGTTTTCTTAAGTTCAAAAACCGGATTAGTGCCTAGAATCCCCAAAGTCATATAATGTAAAGATTTGGAGAACTCTTTTTTTAGGATCCGAATTCTGGATGTGAATGGAAATGCAGTTCCAATCCGAATTATGGACTCCAAAATTTCATGAGTTCGACTCCGAACTCTTATGAAGATCGACTCTGAACATTCATTAGTTCAACTCCTAACTCTTATGAAGTTCGACTCCAAACATTCATGGTTTAAACTCCGAACTGTTTTGAAGTTATACTCCAAACATTCATGAGTTCGACTCCGAACTCTTAGGAAGTTTGACTCCGAACATTCATGAGTTCGACTCCGAACACTTGTGAAGTTCGACTCCAAAATTTCATGAGTTTGACTCTGAACTCTTGTGAAGTTCGACTCTAAACATTCATGAGTTTGACTCCAAAATCTTATGAAGTTCGATTCCGAACTTTTAATAGTTCGACTTCTAACTCTGCAAGTTCAGATTCTGATCTCTGGGGAAACTAGACTCCGAATTCCTATAAAACAGAATCCGAACATTTCTTAACATAGACTCCGAATTTCATTTTGGTTAGACTCCGAACTTTTAATTTTCTTACACTCTGAAATCTTTGTATGGATTTTACTTACATATGATTCATTTCAAAACGATGTAGTTCATTTAGTTATACATGATTTATTATTAAACGATGTAATTCATTTTGTTTCTAATTAACCGTTGGTTGAGTTACACGTGTGCAGGTCCCTCCGAGATTCATGGAAAATATGACCGTTGGAGGAGGGAGCCGACCATTGGAAAGTTTTCTATAAATAGGAGCTCATTTGAAAGATCTCAACAACAAGTTGATCGATCTAGTGACCACACGCTGTTAAGGTTATTTCTAGAGAGAGAAGATTTTCATGCCTTGTGCGTACTGAATCGCTCATTCAGATTGCTTTGTGAGACTCCAAATGTTGGTGATTACATTCGAGGACTTCCGGGGATTGGAAGACAGAGGTGCCGACTACCTTGAAGTTGAGGGATTACTTGCTGAGGAAGACAGAGGTTCCAACTACCTTGAAGTTGAGGGCTTACAGGGATAGCAAGACAAAGATTCCGATCTTCGTATCGAGGGCTTAACCTGGTGTGGGTAAGACAGACTTGCTTGAAAGTATAAATCAAGGGACCTTTATCCAAGGTTGTTGGATACCCTTCTCTTTGGGTTAAAAGATTTATATATTGTTTCTTGTAGTTTTACTACTTGTTTTTCTGCTGTATATTGTATTGTAAGGAATGTATAACCTTCTTATATTTCCTTACACTTGTACTCTGATTAGTTTAGATTCTATACGCTTTAACGTAGAATCTTATATTGTAAACATTGGTTCCAATTCTCCAGTTGGTGATTAAAGGTGTTGTGAATTGGATTAGTTTAAATTTGTTAAAATTAGATTTTTCCTTGTATAAGTAAATTTTTAAAGTGTATAATTCACCCCCCCTCTTGTATATTGAGCATCTACATCATTATTTCGATCATAAAATTGGTATCAGTGTTTGGAAACCTCATACTCTATACCAATCTTTCAATTGGTATCAGTGCAGGTCACTGAAATACTTATACTCACGTATAAGTTTTTCTTGCTCACTTTTTTATTGTTCTTAATCCTTTCTTATAATGTCTTTTTCATTCCGAACTTTGTCATTCTGAACATTGTCATTCTGAACTTTTTCATTCAGAATTTTCATTCCAAACTTTGTGGCTATATACTTTTTCTACTAACTAGTCTGGTTGCCAGATTTTTTTTAAAGATAGAAGGAATCAATGTTGGTTATATTGACAATATAAACCGCACAAGACCACCAATATTTTATGGTAATGACTATGAGTACTGGAGAGATCGAATGAAGACTTTTGTTATCAATACTGGAGTGGATAATTTCGTTATGCTCACTGGTGATTTTAAAATTCCTGATAAGGTAGTTAGAACTTTCAGTAACCAGGAAAATAAAGAGTATCAACTGAATTATAAGGTGAAAAATACTTTACTATGTTCAATGACTAGAAATATATATACCCAAATTTCTTCTTGTGAAGCAGATAATTGTATC
Organism: Viscum album; assembly: GCA_963277665.1. Taxonomy (NCBI): domain Eukaryota; kingdom Viridiplantae; phylum Streptophyta; class Magnoliopsida; order Santalales; family Viscaceae; genus Viscum; species Viscum album. Next base: position 225,292,768 of record OY728163.1, read on the forward strand.
TGGAAGAAGTTAGAAGTTACACACTTTGGCACTTCTAAAGTGATTGAGACTAGCATAGTTATGCTTAGAGCTGAATACCATGGATTCAATTTTATGTATGGAGAACCAATCTGTAATGTTAAACAGAGATTTATTACTATAGTCAACAGCTTACAGTCTATGGGAGAAAAAGGGTTGGATGATGAAGCCCTTGTGGATAAGATAATTGATATTATTCCCAATGAGTGGGAATCAAAGAGAATAGCTATTGAAGAGAACAAGGTCACTCAAATTTCTATAGATGAACTATTTGGAACTCTTCTTCAACATGAAACAAGAATGAAGAGAGATACTGATAACATCAAAAGGACGAATGGGAATGGTACTGCTATTTTTATAACAACATTAAATCATATGAAAGCTAAGACTCCTAAGTGAGTAACCAGATCCAAGTCTAAGAAGGTGGTTATTCAATCAGAATCTAGTGAATGTGAAGTCTCAGAAAATGAGTTAGAAAATCTTGCTCGATGGATGAACAAGATAGATGGCCAAAGAAATTTCCAATCCGAGTACAAGAAAAAGGAAAGGAAAGATATGAAAGATAGAGAAGTTACTTGTTATGAATGCAAGAGAGCATGACATATTAGACCAGATTTCCCTTTGATCAAAAAGAAATAAAGAAAAGAAAGGCATTCTGAAAGGAATAGAAAGAAGTATTACAAAACCAAATCTAAGAAAGTTCTGAAAGAAAATTACACTTGGAGTGCCAGTGGTGGTGATTCTTCAGATAAATCTTCTGATTATGAATCTTCAGGACAAAAGAATCTTGGTCTTATAGCCAGATTACCCATTAACAATCATTGCTTTATGGATAAGGTACGAAATGCTGAATCATTGACCAATATATCTTTAAATCATAATGATAATAAGTATTATAACTCTTCAGATGAAGAAACCTCTTCTGATGAAGAAAATACTTCACCAACCTATGAAAAAGTTTCTAGGTTTTCTGAACTTCTTGAGATTGAGAATTCTAAACTCAATAAGAAACTTGATACGGAAAACTCTAGAAATTCTATTCTTACAAAAGAAATATCACATATTTCTAAAGATCTTGATAGGAAAAATGCTGATTTTATAAGTATTTCAAAATATCTTGAGGAAGTAAGTTCTGAGAGGAAAAAAGTTTCTAAAGAGTTAGAACATATAATTTATAAGAAAAGTGTTTTTGAGCCTAGCTCTAGTTCTAAATCTAATGATTTTGGAGATAAAAACTTGGTTATAAAACTCAAATCTGAAATCTTTTTCGTTAAATAAGTGTTTATCAATCATTACCCATGGTAATGATAATTTTTATAAAATGTATTCTTGAATACGACCTTTTAGAAATAAATCTGGATTTGGTTATACCCAAGAAAAACCAACTTTTAGTAACAACTACTTTGTTCCAAAAAGTGCCCCTTTTTGTACCAAGTTTTAATGTGGTGTTCAATGGGCAAAGAATTGTTCTTTAAATAAAACCCAATCTCTAGGTTTTCCTAAAGCCTATTTTTCTAAGAAAGTGTGGGTTCCTAAAATTATGTTGTCTGGAAATCTCGGATCCAAGCAAGTTTGGATTCTGAAAGTCTAATTCTTTTTCTTTTTTTATGGAAGATAGAGGGATTACCAACAACAATACATGGTACATGGGTAGTGGATGTTCCCGGCACATGACTGGTAACAAAATCTATTTTGAAAAGATTATCAAAATGAAAGGAGGAAAGGTAACTTTTAGAGATAATTCTCAGGGAGAAATTGTTGGTATAGGTAATATTGGTCTTCTTGGTAAAACATTGATTTCAAATGTTTTGTTTGTTAAGGGTCTTAAGAACAACTTCATTAGAATAAGTCAGTTCTGTGATGAAGGATACCTTGTGAATTTTAGGAATGATAAGTGTTTAGTCCACAATTCCAAGGAGGAATTTATTCTCTCAGCTAACAGGCAAGAGAATGTTTACATATTGAACTTAGAAGACCTCAGGAGCCTAGACCTACCTTGCCTAAGTGCAATGGAAGATCATTCCTAGTAATGGAATAGAAGAATAGGTCACTGTAACCTTAGAAACTTATGTAAACTTTCTATGAAGAAAATAGTTAAGGATCTACCAGAGCATATATTTGATTCCTCAAATGTTTCTGATCCTTGTCAATATGGAAAGTAACATAAATCTAGTTTTAAATAAATCGGTGAAGTTTCAAAGACTGATGCAATACAGTTAGTGCACATGGATCTTTTTGGTCCAAGACAAACTGGAAGTATTGGAGGAAAATATTATATGTTTGTTCTAGTTGATGATTACACCAGATTTATTTGGGTCTAGTTTATAACAAAGAAGTATGAAGATTTTCTTATTTCAAAAGTTTTAGAGAACAAGTTAAAAATGAGAAGAATCTTCCACTGAACACTATTCATAGTGATCATGGAGGAGAATTTCAAAATTCTGATTTTGAATCTTTTTGTAGTAGAAAAGGTATTACTCACAATTTTTCAGCACCTAGAATTCCTCAAAAAAATGGTGCAGTTGAAAGAAGAAATAGAATTCTTTAAGAGATAACTAGAACCATGTTGAGTGAATATTATATAGCTAGACATTTCTGGGCTAAAGCTGTAAGTACTACTTGTCATACTATTAATCGAGTTTTGATTAGACCTTTTAATAATAAAACTCCATATGATTTATGGAAGGGAAGAAAACCTAGACTTTCCTACTTCAAGGTTTTTGGTTGCAAAGTATTCATTCTAAATAATAAAGATAATTTACATAAATTCTCACCAAAATCCGATGAAGGAATTTTCATAGGCTGCTCCATAACTTCTAAGGAATATAGAGTTTTCAATAAAAATACTTGTTCTGTTGAAGTAACAGTGCATGTAAAATTTGATGAGTCTGATCCTTTTGTTTTAAAACCATACCAACCTACACCCTCGGATGTGTTTTCAAAAACTTATTGTCAACCTTTGATAGAAGATACTTCTGATAAGGATAATTTCCAAGAAGATACTTCTGAAACATTTACCATAGAAGACTTTCTACCCTATGTTGATGAACATGCTTTACAAAACCCAAATCAGGTGTTTCTTAAGGATCATCCCAGTGATAGAATCATTGGTGATGTAAATCAACCTGTAAGGAATAGAAGTTCCTTAAGAAATGAATTAGAACCTCTAGAATTTCCTTCCCAATTAGAACAAAAAAGTACTGATGAAGCTTTAGGTGATGATGATTGGATCAAATCCATGCAAGATGAAATAAATGAATTTGAGAGGAATAAAGTCTGGACCTTGGTTGAAAGACCTAAGGAAACATCTTTCATTAGAGTAAAATGGGTCTTCGGAAACAAGTGTGATGAAAATGGAGTCATAGTAAGGAATAAATCTAGAATCGTTGCTAAAGGCTATAACCTGCAAGAGGGAATAAACTATGAAGAAACCTATGCTCCAGTATCTAGACTTGAATCTGTTCGTATTCTACGTGCCTTTGCAGCATTCTTCAATTTTAAACATTATCAAATGGATGTGAAATGTGCTTTTCTTAATGGTTATCTTCAAGGGGAAGTTTTTGTTTAACAACCTCCTGGCTTTGAATATACAAAACATCCTGATCATGTTTTTAGACTTACCAAAGCTTTGTGTGGTCTTAAACAAGCCCCACGAGCCTGGTATGATAGACTCATAGTATTTTTGCTTCAAAATAACTATGTTATGGTAAATGCAGATCCAACCCTTTTTATAAAGAAAGACAAAAAATGTTTTGATTGTTCAAATTTATGTTGATGACATCATATTTGGTTCAACTCAGCAATATTTAACTAATTCTTTTGCAAGTCTAATTAAATATGAGTTTGAAATGAGTATGATGGTTGAGTTAACTTTTTTCCTTGATATTCAAATTTCTCAATGACCAGAAGAAAACTATATATCTCAACATAAGTATATTAAAGACCTTCTCAAAAATTATGGTTATGACAATAATAAGAGTATAAGTACTCCCACCGGTACGTCAAACTCCATATATCTTAATGAAGATGGGAAACCAGTAGATCAAACATATTTTGGAGGTATGATAGGAAGTCTACTTTACTTAACAGCTAGTCGACCAGACTTAATGTTTTTAGTATGCTTATGTGAAAGATATCAAACCAATCCTAAGGAATCTCACTTAAAGGCGTTAAAAAGAATTTTTCTCTACCTTAAAGAAACCATGGATGTATGATTATTTTATACTCATGGAAATGATTTTATTCTAAAAATCGTTTCGGATGCTGACTTTGGTGGATGTAGAATGGATAGAATGAGTACATCCAGAACATGTCATTTCTTAAGAGATTCATTAGTTTTTTGGTCCTGCAAGATGCAACATTTTGTAGCACCTTCCACTGCTGAAGCTGAATATGTAGCAGCTGGAAGTTGTGCTCAAGTGTTGTGGATGCAACACACACTCACAGAATATGGCCTGATTTTTACTAAGACTCTTGTTTTGTGTGATAACACAAGTTCCATTGCCCTAAGTAAGAACCATGCACATCACTCTCGTACAAAACACATATTCATTAGGCATCAATTTCTTAGGGATCACAAACTTAAAGAAGATATCATTATTCAGTTTATCAGAACGCAAGATCAACTTGCTGATATTTTCACAAAATCATTACCCTCCAATAGATTTGAATACATCAAACAAAAGTTGGGAATGATAACCATAAGGTAATCATTCTTTATTAACTTTTTGTTGAACAGTTATCCTAACTGTAACAAAACTCATGTTCATTGGGGGGTACATTCGATTGATAGAGTAACTATTTTTTTCGTAATATGCTTTTTTCCTTGTGTAACTAAAGTTTTCGTAGTTAGTTTTTCAAACTTTTCAGAACTGAATTTTCTGGAATGGAAATTTTTTGAAACTAAAATTTCCAGAATGGGAATTTCTGGAATTGAAATTTTCAGGATTGAAATTCTCAGAATGAGAACTTCCGAAATGGAAATTTTCTTACTGAAAACTTCCGGAATGGAGATTTTCGTACTGAGAACTTCGGGAATGGATATTTTCATTCAAAAGTTTTCGTAACGGAATTTGCGCACTGGCATTTTCGTAACAAGATTTTCATACTGGAACTTTTGTAATGAGTTTGGTTTTAAATTTATTTCTTCAAGAAGAATATTACCAATTACGAAAAATCTTTCTAGCCAATCCAAAATCTATTATTTCCTTACTTATAGTTTCGTAATCATATTTTGTTTGCTGGTATTTTTCTTGAGTTTTTTAAAATTTTAGGATTCTAGTTTTTCTTCAAATCTGGATGTTTTCCTTAAAACATCAAAATATCGGAGTTATGCTTTCCGTGCGGGAGTGTTTTCAACCGTCAGATCAGGTCATAGCTTTTTCAACCATTATGAGGATTTTGGAAGACCAAAGGCCACATCCATCACCTATATAAAGGGGGAACCAATACTCGTCCCACATCAGTTTTGAAAGCCTTCGCGTCTCGAAGCCCTGTTGGTCTTCTTAAGACCAGTTCTGCACTTTGCAAAGCCATTCTGAATCCTTCAGAATTATTCACTTAGAATGTCTGTAGAGGCTATATCTCAAGATATGTCAACTGCAAAAACCAATCTCTAAGTGGTTAGTCATCAGGGAAAGGTTATTTCATCCAGATTTCTACAAGATTGATTCTGTTGTAACCAAGAATATAAAGTTGAATGATTGGGAAGATATATGATTGTTCAAGTCAGAAAAGAAAGATCCAGTTTATACTGATCTGTTGATTGAGTTCTATGAGTCTGTTTCCTTCCAGATGAAAGATGGTAGAGAATGGTTTTCTTTCATGTCTTATGGGAAGACTTATAAGCTATCTTACACCAAGGCTGCGAGCTTGGTTGGTTTTTCATATGAAATGGAAGCTGAGTTTTTCTCACACAATCTTCCAGATGACCAAGGAAGTTTCAACAAGGTGAAGGCCTTAAAATACCTTGGACTTAAGGATGCTATGACGGTTAATATTTCTCATCTCACTCCGAACAATAAGATTCTTCAGCTTTGGGTGCAAGGTTTTCCTGTTCCAAGAAGAGGCAACAAAGATAATTTAAAGAAAAGTGATATCTATGTTTTAGATTTCATGGTAAATCTAAGAAAGATAAATTTGGTGAGGCATGTCTTGATTATGATCAAGAATATCAAAGAAGGGAATTTGAGAGCTCAAATAATTATGTACCCTGCTTTACTATCGAGGCTGATAGTTCTATGCTTAGAATCCTTCAAGTTTTCATGCAAGTCAAAAGTCTGGAATTGAATACTTATGTTGGTTATTGATGATACCCTAAAGAGGAAGAAGATGGGTTTTTCCAGTGAATCTGGAGATTTTTTCCTCTATATGCGGAAGAGGCTGAAGCAGCTCAGAAAGAAACACAGAATCTGGAACTATCCAAAATGACAAGGAAGAAGAGGAAGGTCAAGGAAGTGGTTGCGGATAAAGAAAATCCCCATGCTAAGGAAACTCAGTTTTCTCCCCCCAAGCCGAAGAAGCAGAAGACTTATACCGATGAAGTGGCAGCAATGTGGAGGGAAGACAAAGAGAAGAGGAAGGAAGGGGATCCACATTTCAGATTGGACCCTACAGAGGCTAATGCTTTAAATGAAAGAGCTGTGGAAGAGCTTGAGAAACAAGAAAAAGAAAATATGATAGAAAGAAAGATGTCTGAAGTTGAGCTAGTGAAATGTTTGCAGAAAGCAACAAAGTTTGCTTCCGGAATGCTTCTCATTCCGGAAACGTTTTTTCTGAACATTCTTTACCAGAAACTCCAGCCCAAAACTATGTCACCCCAAAAAAATCCAATAGTAAATAATTAGTGGAAGAAGCTGATAAAGAAGTTGCTAAAGAAGTATAAGTAGAGGAAGAAGTTGAGGAAGAATAATAAGAAGAAGAGGAAAGTGAAGATTTGGATACCCTGATCAAGCAAGAATATGGCTACAAAGATAAGGCTGAATCCGAAAAGTTAGTAACTCCATGAAAGGACATGAGGAGGAAACTAAGAATGATGACAAGCAAAGGTAATAAGAAGATGAAAATGTCTTGTATGATGAGGAAGAATCTTATGAGAGGAATTTTCATGAGGAAGGACAAGAAAAAAAGAAACCAGTTGAAGACCAAATTATTAAAGTGTCTGAATCCGAGGAAGTATCCCCTAATAAGGAACCAGTTCTGAGAGCTGATAAGGGGAAGAAAGCTCTCATGGAGACACCTATAAAATATGTCATCAGGAAGAAAGAGGTTGGTGGCACCTTTAGAAGAAAGTTGGTGCAAGCTGATGAAGATTAGTCTCCATGAAAAGTTTCTGATTGAGAATCATCATCTCACGGGCATTATTTTGTGGTTCAATATCTGAAGAAGTTGGTGGACACCCTTTCGATTTTTCCAACAATAGATTCCAGATTCCAGATGCTGCATCAAAGTATGAATCAGAAATTGGATTCTTTATCAATGGTCATGGATAAGTTTGTGAAGATGGAAGTTGGACAGAAAAGTTTTCTTATCGATTATTATGTGCATAGAAAGTCTTGCAGTAAGGTAACCAAGTGGTCTAAGAGAGTTGATGAAGATTTAGTTCAGTTTGAGAGTTTTTAGGCTGATGTTCAAAATGATTTTGAAATGGAGGATAAAAAGGATAACAAGATTTATGAAAAGCTAACCCAAGAAAAAAAATTCTCGGAATCAACAAGTCAGGGACCTGAATGGGAAGCTCAACTTCGTATCTCAGAATTGGAAAAGTGAAAGATATTTCCGGATTGAGTTTCATCAGATGTTAGAAAAGCAATATGAAATAATAAAGTTACAGAAAGAATCCATAAAGGCTCAGAAAGAAGCTTTAAAAGTCCAAGAAGAAAAGGTAAAACCCTTGTAGAGGCAAGTTTAGGAAGACCAAAGAGACTTGAAGAAACCCAAAACCTTGTTAAAGAATCTCATCCCGAAGGAAAAGGAAGACAAATGAACCCACTTCAATCTTTTGTTGTAATGGTCTTTCTTTGTAAAATTTCCCCATCTCTAATGAAATGATTTTTAGTTGGATGTATCTTGTTATATATTAATGTTTCAGGTACCATATTTAATTTTCCATTCCCTTCAATTCTTTTTCAAAATCACAAAGGGGGAGAAGGAAAAATAACTACTCCTAAGGAGGAGAAAGGAAAAATTTCAATGTGAAATATCCTTAAAGAAAGGGGGGTTTCTCACTATGATGTTTTTAATTCCTACAATAATGAAAACTCCACTCTGGAAACTCAGAATACAATCCTTAGAGTTTCAATGCCTAAGGGGGAGTTAGTTTTATTCACTTTCATCCATGAACAAAGGGAGATATGTTTTAATTTCAAAGTCTAATGAATTTTTTTCGAAGTCCTTATATTCTTTTTTGTAAGGATCATTGTGCTTTCCAAAAAGGGGGATATTGTTGATTAAATAAGGCTTTCCTTATGACTTTTCCATTCCTTCTTCTTTTGAAAATCACAAACACCTTATACTTAAGAATAAATAATTTTATCCTCTATAAGGAAAATTTACTTATTTAAGGAAATTTATCCAAACCATGTTTTTCTTATACATAGCAATATTTTTTCTTAAGTTCAAAAACCGGATTCATACCCCAAATCCTAGAAGTCATATAATGTAAAGATTGGGAGCATTCTTTTTTTAGAATCCGAATTCTGGATGTGAATTGAAATGTAGTTCCAATCCGAATTCTGGACTCTGAACTTTCATGAGTTCGACTCCGAACTCTTATGAAGTTCGACTCCGAACTTTCAGGAGTTCGACTCCGAACTCTTATGAAGTTCGACTTTGAACTTTCATGAGTTCAACTCTGAATTCTTATGATGTTGAACTTCGAACTTTCATGAGTTCAACTTTGAACCCTTATGAAGTTCGACTCTGAACTTTCATGAGTTCGACTCCGATCTCTTATGAAGTTCGACTCCAAACTTTCATGAGTTCGACTCCGAACACTTGTGAAGTTTGACTCCGAACATTCATGAGTTCGACTCCAAACTCTTATGAAGTTCAACTCATAACATTCATGAGTTCGACTCTGAAATCCTATGATGTTCAATTCCAAACTTTTACTAGTTAGACTTCGAACTCTTCATGTTCTGATTCCGATCTATGGTTAAGCCAGACTCTGAATTACTATAAAAAAGAATCTGAACATTTCTTAACATTGACTCCAAATTTCATTTTTGTTAGACTCTGAACATTTAATTTGCATACACTCCGGAATCTTTGTATGGATTTTACTTACATATGCTTCATTTTAAAACGATGTCATGCATTTAGTTATACATGATTTATTATTAAATGATGTTGTTCATTCTGTTTCTAATTAACCGTTGGTTGTGTTACATGTGTACAGGTCCCTCCGAGTTTCATGGAAAATATGACCGTTGGAGGAGGGAGTCGACCATTGGAAATTTTTCTATAAATAGGAGCTCATTTGAAAGAGCTCAACAACAAGTTGATCGATCTAGAGACCACACGCTGTTAAGGTGATTTCTATAGAGAGAAGATTTTCATTCCTTGTGCGTACTGAATCGATCATTCAGATTGCTTTGTGAGACTCCAAATGTTGGTGATTACATTCGAGGACTTCCGGGGATAGGAAGACAGAGGTGCCGACTACCTTGAAGTTGAGGTATTCCTTGCTGAGGAAGACAGAGGTTCCAACTACCTTGAAGTTGAGGGCTTACAGGGATAGCAAGACAAAGATTCTGATCTTCGTATCGAGGGCTTACCCTGGTGTGGGTAAGACAGACTTGCTTGAAAGTATAAATCAAGGGACCATTATCCAAGGTTGTTGGATACCCTTCTCTTTGGGTTAAAATATTTATATATTGTTTCTTGTAGTTTTACTACTTGTTTTTCTACTGTATATTGTATTGTAAGGAATGTATAACCTTATTATATTTCCTTACACTTGTACTCTGATTAGTTTAGATTCTATACACTTTAACGTAGAATCTTATATTGTAAACATTGGTTCCAATTCTCCAGTTGGTGATTAAAGGTGTTGTGAATTGGCTTAGTTTAACTTTGTTAAACTAAGATTTTTCCTTCTATAAGTAAATTTTTAAAGTGTATAATTCACCCCCCCTCTTGTATATTGATCATCTACATCATTATTTCGATCCTACACATCATATAGAAGTCTTAATTACAATATTCATTCTTCTGGGCATGATACTTATTTCATTTCCATCATACCATATAGATCCTAATAAATTGAAGGAATCATATGTTTAACCAAATGATCTTGTAGATAAGGTATTTATTATTACTATAATTTCACCATAGGCAACACCAATTATATTTTTAATGAATCGAGATGGGAGTCTATAGCTATTTGTTTATCACTAAAAACTAAACACTGAAAAAGTTAAGAAAAATATATATTTTCTCGAATTTATGACCTTTTTGATTAGCTTAGAAGAACCTAGTGATTTTCAATGGTTGATCTTAGAGCATGGTTACATTTTCTAAAGATATGAGAGGAAAATTTTCGAAATGCAAAATTTATGAGTAGGTATGGTAATTATGAGAATATGGTCATGCTATTTTTCCATACCAATTTTGATGTAGTGTTTTTGGATTTGATGAATAAAATACTCTATAGAGATCATTAAAGGAGTTTAAAAATGTGGATCCTGAGATGATTTAGGTAGTGATGTCCTGATATCATCCTAAAAATGTGTCTATAATTTTGAGTTTCTTGGGATCATATGGTTATTATATGATCATTTTTCTACAATTATTTATGATTTTATATCCTAATACATAGTTAACCGATAAAAGTGTATTTTATTTAGATTGAACAGCTATAGAGATCATTGAAGGAGTTTAAATTGATATTTGATTCATCATCAAAATTGATCCATCTTGAGTTATGTTTAGGATATTAGGTCTACTATGATGCCTTAGTTATGTGTTTATATTATATTATAATTAATGGAAGATAATAGATAAATTATGAATATATTCAATTACACCCTCCTGTTAAGAAGTACCACAATGATGATCTTTTTTAGCAGTAGTTATGAATTCTCTTAACACATGGAACCAATACCTAATTAAGGAGTGGATTAATGTTTTTCCAAAACATAAGGGTATAATGTTTATGTTTACATTGAGGGTTGTGAAAAATATTTGTATAAAATAATTATATTAATTTTAAATCATTCATATTGATATTAGATACACACTTGGAAAAGGAAATGTGATAAATGATGCATTGATCATAAAATTTATGAATTATGAATTGAATGAATTAGTGGAAGAGTGGTGTTTGATTGTATTTTTCAGATGTTTTTGAATGTAGAGAGAGATAACAGATAGGTGTTCCTAGAATTTTCTTATGATGGATCATATATAGATGATCATTTCTATTTGGATATGATGGGGATGTAGACTGTAAGAACATTAGTTGGATTATTTACAATTGGGAGTCCTCAGGTGAGTGGTCAAAATCTCTTTAATTGGATTTACACTTCCACGGTAGGATGGTTGTAATGATACACATGATAGAGGGAATTGATGGATGTTGGAAACTGATCTAAAATCTCAATAAAAAAAGTGACACTAGGAAAAAACCTGACATGAAACATCACTAATGGGGTCCATGATTAAAATGATCAATTAAGGATTTTTTTGTCTTGATGCCTTATGTGTCATATAATTAATCAAAAACAATAGATGTATTCTAGTGTTCTCCAAAAATTACCCATTATATCATATAAATGGGATGATATATTCATATATATTGTTATTAGGATACATCAGAATCCTAGTGGAAAGTATGGGATATTGGTGATTACTGATCTAGTCATGAAATTATAATAGTTCCTCCCCATTTATGTGTCAATGAAGGTAGAGGATAACATGCACCTGTATGGGTGTAAAATTTTAAGTCTCCATGGTATTTTAAAAACCAACATTTCATAAAGTTACCCAAACTTTACATCTTGGTTTTAGAGTGTATATTAGGGTAGAATGGGTTCTCAATTGATGTATATCACAATAACTCATCCCTAGATAGATGTCTTGACTGAGTGAGCCATTAAAATGATTGAATGAATTATTTATGCTTTGGAGTTTGACATTAGTGGATCATGGGAGAAATTTCTCCCCTTTGAGGTGTTTTTATATGATAATTGTTATTTGGATTTAATGAAGATGGTTTCATTTTAGGATTTTTTTACATGCCATATATTCTACCTATTGGTTGGGAAGGGATTGAAGAATGACCCATAGTTCGACTAATAATCATTTAGAACATTATTATTATTATTTAAATAATCAATATTGGGTTAATAATAGATCGAAGACATCATATATTATATAATGATTGATGTTTTCCTCTATTTGAATATAATTTTGGTGATTTTTTAGTCCTCATATTCTCACCTCTGTTGGGGAATAGATGTTTATTGAGCTAGGGTACATTGGGACCCTATTATGATGGCCAATATGAGATTGTGGATTGAATCAAGAATTTTCATTGTTAGTTAGACATATTATATCCTTTCACATTTATCCATGATGTTTGTTATGTTAACCAACTAAAATATTACCATCATGACCCATCCCGCAAGATTGATTGAGAGGATATTGAAATTGAATCTAACAACTCTGTGATTGAATGAACAATTTTGATTGTGGACCGATGGAATATGGTGTTTAGTTACAAGTTGAAACCATTGATTCAAGTGATTTGGTAGTGTGGTAGGGACAACTTTGATCACTGAATGACATTGAAATGGTCTTATCTCTCTTATTTTTCATTAAAATAAACCTTTTTGTGGATAAAATGTTTTATGGCGGGGATAATTGAGATGTTATCCCAGTTAAACGTATGTTTAATTCTTAGCATGATTAATATATTTTCTGGGTTTATAGTCTATAAGGAGTTTGGGGTTAAATATTTGAGGTTTTTGGGGGATACAATCCGGATTCATGGTTTATGTTCATTATTAGTAGTAATCATGGGATAATAACAAAACATATAACTGTTGGTTTTAGTAGATATTTTTAAATTTTTAGCATAATTAGTCTAACTATGAAAGTCTCCTAGAAAACATCATAGATATTTTGGTTTGGGACCTGAGTCTGTTGGATGAAATTTGATTTTTTTTAAACTATGCAAGTATTACTAGGCGACCATGTGAATTAGTCTTCGTGGGATAGTGGCCACCGCTTGATTAGTAAATGTATTTTATAAATGTGTGACATAACCTAAACATCATAAAAATAGAAAATTACTTTAATTAACTCCAATATACTATTAATAATTCCTTAGATCAAACCATCCCCTATGTGAATATTGGTCGGATTCTCACCTTGATGAATTCATGATCCTTGATCAATTTTTGTGGATATATTTGAGGTATGATTAGATTGTATTCTTGGTTACTCTTTTTTTCTAGATATTATCCTGATCTCTCTTTCCAATATTTCATTATTACCCTAATGAAATGTGACTACCAGATAATGTTTATCTTATGAGGAATTTAGGGTGTTTATCTTGGGTCTATTGTTTTTAGGACGCTATTTATTCATTTAAAATTTATAGTTTCAATGTTGACATCATTATCTCTACCAGTGAGGTTAGTGTCTCTCTCATGTAGTCTATCCTGTGGATTTTTTTGTTATTATTAATCATTTTTTTAATGATTTATGAAACTGTTGATTTAAAATATGAGTGTGGTGAATTTAAAATTTGATGGATATGGGAATTATTTTAAAAAATTAGATTTAATGAAAAATATTTTTATTCACATTATGTGATCAATGAATTTAATTAAAAAATAATTTTATTTTGATAATATATTTCAATCATGGAAGTGTTGGGACATCCCTTTAATTTCTTTAGGAAATTTTTTCTATGTTTTAATGAAATTTAATGATGATATATAATATAAATGGAGACAATTTGTTATAGGAAAGAATGGAATATATGAAATAATTTGTCAAGTAATCTATATTAAGGGTAGGTCTCATGCTTCCATAGTTCTGATACATATACTTACTGGTTATAGAATGATCCCGGACATTCTGATCCACTAAATATAGATAATGTTAGTTTGTGTGTATTATTTTTCCACACCTTCATGTCATATATTTCCTTTTGGTTCTTTGTTGATAAATTACATGAATGTTTGTTTGACATGATTAATTTCTATATTTATATGGAAATTGAAGCATTTATACCTTACTTATTCATATTATTAAACCACATGGATATATTTTATGCCATATTCCTCTGATTATTAGAATATTAATTATTTTCCTAAAAACAGTGGATGATTTTTAAATTAAAAAATGATTTAGATTGACCATTTTCATAAATATATTAATTACATGAACTAACTGATGCATGTGGATATACATTGTATATATTATTTGGTTGTATCACACTATTCATTAGTGCTCACAACATACTTTTTAACTTTGGTAATTTGTGAAATTTTTTCATGATACATGCCAATGGAAGAGAAACATATAGACAAAAACTCATGTATATCCCATTTACTTATGGTTGTTGGGGATGGTTTTTAAAAATGGTAATATAATGATAGATCCTTGGTTTTTTATCACGTTCTATGTTGATGTAATTTCATAGTATTCTTCAATATTTTTTTAATATATTTTTAGATATGACCTTTTTTATTTGGATGTTTTTGATATATGATTAGTTTCAGATATAAACTATGATAAAATTATTAATTCTATCTGATCTTATATATTTTGAAGAGTTAAATAATTACCACACTTCTTTATATAATACCCAGGTTCTTTTCTCTAACCTGTAGTGATTGAGAATTCTCTTTACCCCTTTTGGAAGTCCAATTCATGGGAAATTATTGTTTATCCTGATTTGGAATGTAAATTTTATCTCATAGAAATGATGGTATTTTTATTTATATTCAATGTGAATTTATTTAGGGTAATCATTTTTATGTATGTCCTCAATATCTTCCTCTTACAACAAAATATCATCAGGTCTATAAGTTTTGTTGACATCCTCATATTTAGGGGATGATGCGAGGGTATTATATACCATTTATTCTAATGAGGAAGGAAATTGGGATCCAAAAAATACTATTTTTGGGGAATCTTCTAATCCTAATGATGATATGGAATTATTCTTTTCATTAGAATTTTTATTTTTACTATGATCCCATCCATCCCATATATGATCGGAGTAAGAAAAGTTTATTGATATCATGTGGATGGGTGAAAGTTTTCTAAGCCCCCTTCCTACACTTCTCATGGTTATATTCAGCTTGATTGATGAGACTCTACTATGGGTTCTTAAAATTGGTATGAGAAACCCTTTCATCGAGGAACATAGGGGTGAGTTTGATTCAAATGGACAGTGAAAATACCTATTACTCAATTGGATATGACTTCCAGATAATGATTTCCACATGACCACCATATGAAATGATGGTGATTAGATGAATTTTCGTTTAAACTGGGCCCCACATGACCCAATTATTTCCTATATTTAGAGTGATGGACTCCATTCTTTTTATGGGATTTTTTTTATTTTTTTATTTTATTGAATGAGTTGATTGGATCTAGTTTCTGACCATTGTAAACAAAAACATGTATTGGTTATCGATCATCAATAATTTCATATCTAATTTTTATAACTATTTGTCTTTATATTGGTAGTGATATTACTCCTTGGGATAGATATCACCAAGAAACACTCTGAACTTTCTATTAAATGAATATTGGAGGCACTAGAAATATGATGAAGGTTCCTCTATAATCATATGGATACCTAGACATACATATAATACATTTATGTTTATTTTATAACATTTAATTTAGTGTCTGATATATGATCACAAAATTGAGTTCCTGGATTGATACTCCTAATTTCCTTCTAGTCACTCTTTTTATATCCCTAAATCTTCAAATTGGAGGTATATTTATATTTCATAGTGTTTCTCAAATAGTAGATGATTCATACCTTCATGAAGTTGATTCTAGAGTAACTATTAACAGGTTTTCAATGTACATTATTATACCAAAATATTGTTGGTCCGTATAGGGGCCCAATGTGTCCCTGTATAGAAGTCTTATGATCATTTTCTAAGAATGATATTAATGAATGAATTTCAATGAGATATGTCTCCAAAAAAAATTTATTCTAATGTAACATTATCCTCAAACTCTTAGTGGTGTAGGTGAGCCTCATTGAGGGATTCAGAGATCTCTGTTAAAAGGTAATGTGAATCAAAAATAGATAGAATTTCTAGGGAAATATAAATATGTTTTTTATACCATATTTTTAGACAAGGGACATATGTTTCCAATTAAGAGTATACTCCATGAGATGGGGGTTGATGGTTGAGGCTTCTTCCACTAGGTATTCCACTTATTAGGCTACATTTTGGGATATTTTTGTGAATTGTGGGTTGGGTTGAGTTGGAATTAAAATGTTTTGATTGTATATAGAAAAATGTTCGTTCTATAAGGAGTGAACCAATATATTATGGATTGATAGTGATTTGAATGATTCATGATTGTATTGGTACTCCTGTTTAGATAACTGTATTGCATATCTCTGAGACATTGTAGTTTATATGGAATTAGTAGAGACATTTCCCAAAAATAATAGATCCTTGTCAAACTCGTCTTCCAATGAATCATCAAACTATGATTAATATTCTCATATAATGGGTGGGAAACTTAGGTTTCAATATATATTATTTATTATAAAATTGATATATAAAGTGGATAATAATATGAAAATGATATTGTGATTAATTATCTAAGGAGTATTCAATTTGGTGTGTTGGTTCCCATATTGTCATTTGGTGGGATGATTCCCATTAATTGAGTGATGATAAAATGAAGTTATAAAGGGTCCAAACTCACTTGGATACCATTATTGACCCATCCCATGTGTTGTTCCTCTAGGTACAGTTTCAATGTCACCTGCACGACTAAGATAGTGAAGATTGTTTCACAAGTAAAATGTGGTAAATTGAGGTGTCGACTGGATGATTCAATTTATCACTGAGTATGGAATACACTTGATTGAAAAATTTCATAGTCCTCTAGTCATTATACTATTGTGTGACATTGGTTGGTTATTCCATCTAGTCTTCTTATTCTTTTTGAGGAATGATAGTGATATTGGTGTCCCATACCAATGTCCTTCAAAATTCAAATATCCTAGAGTCAATAATATTTTATTATTTTTTATTGAAAATTAAGCACACCAAAATATTACTCCCTAAAATCTAATTGATGGGAAAATAAAAGAGGGGTCTAATAAAGAAGATTTTATTTTTTTCCTAGAACCATGAAACAAAAATTTATTTTCCATATGAGAAATGAAGTACAATGGAAATTTCACGTTCATGAATAAAAAGGTCTTATTTATTTAATTTATATAATTTAGACCCCTTCAACGTGGTGTTGAAGTTCATAACCCTCTGATTTTTAATATTACTATAATTTGAGAGGTTGAGGATGATTTTATTATTTAGAATTGAGATGTACTGTTAAATGAATAGTTTAATATATTCCTAGTTAATACGTACCCCTACTCAAAAAGTTCTATATGAAAAAAATGTGGATCCTTACAAGGTTTGAGAAAAGGACTTGAGCTACACTACGTCCTGGTTTTCCAGTGTTCCTACTTTGGGAACACACCTAGACACAAAATTTGTTATGTGGTACATTGGATAACATATTTAATTAAATATGATTTTGGTGGGATTCATGAAATTAGTCATATGAAAAGTAACATTCACTAAATTAGGCCATAAATACTTCACCAAAGACATTGGTTTACATCATCACCCATAGAACTCATTCTTCTATAAGTGGACATGATGTTGTCATGAATTTCTAGATAAAATGTTACCTATGTTCAATCCATGATGGAAGTAGTGGTTGAATCATTTTATAGTAAGGATACTTGTAGTAGATATTGGTATTTAATTGGAGTTGACATTGGATAAAAAATATGAAATAATTATATTTTATATCAGGGTAGTGGAAAGACTTGATATTCATCAGTGACTAGGTATAGATAAACCATTTTTATGTAACCAGACCTCACCAGGTAGGTATTGTTTTCTTATTATCTATGCATCCCATTCCATTTTACCAGGGGATAAAGAATATCTTCCAAATGAATTTTTTTTGGATTGGAATATCCCCTCTAAGTATTTTGAAATTGAGTTATCCCAAGTCTTAAAATTCAAATTCTTATTGAGAGAACATATTCTCAATAGAATGCGGTCCAACTTTCTTATCTAGTTGGGGAGATATAGATATAGACACATATTTTACTCTTCCATTTTTCTAGGGATTCCAAATGGGTGGTAACTGGGTATTTTTACAAACTACATTATTATAGAATTTTCCCAATTATTTGTATAGATACCCACTTCAATGGTGAATAACATGTCTTGGGTAAAAATTCTTCGATCACATACTTTCATGGAAGGGTTTCATTTGGAGTGATTTATAAAACTAATGCAAAAGGAATTGATTGTTGTAAACAATGAAACGAGTATCATTTCCTCATTATGATGACTTATAGGATCCAATGTTACATGAATATAAATTAGAGAGATTTTTATGATCCACCATGATATTTACATTCATAGTAGGTTGGTTTCAATTTCAATCCATGTGAGGATTTATTTTCCCTTCTCAATAGACAGTGACTTTAATAGATTATCTTGAAATTTTAACCAAGATATCTTATAATGCGGGATACCAATCATGTAATCAGAGGAACTATGGGAATAGTTTATCTTACCAAGCTTACCCCTTCCCTTAGAAGACAAATGATCTTGGTTGGGTTAGAGAAGGTTATATAACACTACAACAAAAATGGGAAAGGGGTGATTTACCCTTCTATCAGCGCTTAAAAAAGCGTTGACAAAGGGAGCCTTTATTAGTGCTAAAAAAAGAGATGATAATGGGGATGCCTTTCTCAGCACTTTTTTAGTAGAGCTAATAAAGAGGGGATTTACCTGCACTTTTTCCTATATGTGATAATTTTTATGCTTCAAAAAAAATCATGAAAAATAAATTATTGTTGTATAAGAATATTTATATTGATATAAATATAATATATATTTTTTAAATGTGTTTTAGATACATATAAATTCACTATTAAATTTAATATATATGAAATTTCGTGAAAATGGATTTAAAAAATTTTAAAAATATTATTAATTAATAATTTTCTAATTTTTATCGATTAAAAATCATTTAATAACAATTTGAAGACACAAAAAATCAAAACAATTAATAAATGATCAAAAATAAGTTGAAAATGTATCTCAAACATCAAAAGGCCATAAATTTGAACCAAGTTTCTGTTTTACATTTACGACATATGAAATCGAAGCTTGTGATGAGCTATATGTGCTGGTGACTGAAGCGAAGCTTTTGTCACATTTTTAGGCCAAAAAATGCAAGGAAGGCATCCAAAATGAGTTTTTTTAGGATACATCGATTTTTTAACATTCAAAAAAGTATAACTTCTGATCCGGATGTTCGTTAGCCCTGTAAAACATATCATATCTAATATTGTTTCATTTTCTTCAATTTTACTAGTTGTGGAGTTGAAAAAGGCTTCAGGATTATATATTATGATCATTTTAACTTTCTGTGGCTTTTCAAATACACAGATATATGTATTTATTCGTAAATATATATGTGTCTATGTGTGTGTGTCTCTATGTGTGTGTTCTATATATGTATGTATGTATTTATTTATTTAATTATAAACACAAATAAAATACATATTTCATAAATGTATTTAAAAATAATCTTATAAATATATATTAATATACAAATAAATATACAGATAATAAATTATAACTAACAATATATATAAATAAATAAATATAAATATATATTAATATACGAATGAATATAAATATATATATTAATATATGATAAAATATATTTTTATTAATATGAATCTATATCAATATACGAATAAATATAAGTATATATATAAATAAATAGATATATCACTAAATAGAGAAACAAACGAAATAGCATAGTGGTAAAGGTGCAGCCACGAAAGGGGGAGGTTGCGGGTTCGTGTTTGGGTAGAAGCAAAGGGTTTCACGTGTGTGAGGATGTGTGGAAAGGGCAGTGCATGGGAGACCTCCTAGCACTGATAAGGGGGGTCAAGCGCTGTTAAAAGCTCTCCCCGCATTATCTAAATTTTTTTAATTTTTTTTGTATTTTATCAGCAATAATAAAAATCGCTAATAAAGGTCCCTTTTATCAGCACTAAAAAAACACTAATAAATGGGTCTTTTAACAACACTTTTATTATCGATGATAAAAGGGTCCATTATCAATTATTTTCAGAGTGCTTTTAAAAGGGACACCCCTATATTAGCACTACGATTTACAGCACTCTTTTAGCACTGATATATGTCATTTTTGTAGTAGTGTAAATTCCCATATTTATGGGATGGGGTTGACATTATTTCACTTTTGTAATTTATTAGAGTCACTATAGTGCTAATGAACTAAAGGGTGATGGTTGGGATAAAAATTTACTCATCCTATGGGATGATATTATTCTCAAAAAAATTTGAAGCTAGAATCCATTAGGGAATTATTGATATTTCATCCCTTTACACGAGAATGGGATGGGTGTAGTCAATTTTTTGGATATGATCTACTTTACATTATGGTTTATTCCCTTATTTCATGATTTAAATTTGTTATAAGAGACACCTGATCAAATGTATTTTCTTCCAGATGTATGATAAATTTTATAGACTTCATGCATCAAGTATGATTTTTTGTACATTAAAGATGACAAGATTATATTAGATAGATCGGCTAGCATATGTGGAACACAAGCAAGAGACTTGTTCCATGGTAATGCCATATCATGTGGTTCTACTTAATGAATCAATTTGTCTAATGAATAGTTTTAAGTATAAGGATTAATACTCTACATATGCTAAAATGTTTGTGTCATATAGATAATCAATGATTATATGAATAATTTACTTTTTTCCATTGATGTTACAGAGGCTAGTGTCCCCATATTTCCTTCTTATCTTGAGATTTTATGAAAATTAAATAGAAAGTAAATCAATTTAGTGACAGTGCTCACTGATCACTATGAAGTGGTTTATGATCTCCCCACAATAAAAATATTTTTTCTTAAGATATTTTAGATTTTTCCCATTTATTTATGTGTATTTAAATTATTAAATCGCCTTTCAAAATCATCAGGATGTCATAGTGGGATGTTTCTTGGTAACATTACTTGATTAGTAAATTTTATTTTATCATTATCACTCCAAAAAAATATTGTATAATCAACATCCTCTGAGTGAGAATCCATAGGTTGATCTGAACCTAGAATTGTCTTTAGTATTTCATTTACAAAGAAAATTATGTCATCCAAAATTTTTATAATTGAATCATTTGAGAAATAGTCTAACAGTGGCACATAAAACAACAATTCCCTCAGACTATCCCACAATTGAGAAAAAATGTCCCCTATAAGTGATGAGGAACATGATTTGGATGGGCTCAACCATTCAAGTTCCTCTTATTATTATGGATCTATCAATATAAATTTGAAAATGGGTTGACCATGTCATTGGAATTGGGTGTCATGGAAGAGAGTATCTTTATAGTCAATTCCAAAGATATTATTTCTATTGAGATCATCATGATTTAATGAATGGGGAGGACCTCCACCCTATATTTATCTATGAATATAGAGATTAATTCTAAAATATATTATATATGGAGAACCTATTAGGTGGATGTATTAATTTCCACAAGGATAACCTTTTAGTTTGTACTTGGGGGAGGACCTAGAGTTTCTAATATTTTAACCATGGAGAAGAACTCAGTAGACATAACATCATTACACTATTCAGGATGCATCAATTTATAAATGAATTTTTATCAAGAGTCCTTAGATAGAATGAAATATATCTACATTTATTGGTTTATTAATGTAAGACATCTCCAGACATGTACGTGTCCCTTGATGAGACCTTCAGAATGTTCATGATCAAGTGATAAAATATACATCCTTGATCATTGGATTCATAACATTCATGAAACTACCTCACATAATAAATAACCCTGGGAAATCCCCTTCCCATCCCCAAAATATGATGATTAACATCAGGTTTGGATTCCGTAATATGCCAATGTGCTTCATAAGTATAAACATGCATGGTAATAAGATCCCATTCATGATCTTTAGTCACTTTTTGAGTATGTCGACATGCTCCTCAATGGGGTATTACATGAATATTAACATGATCCACAATGGGTTCCACTATATTGGTCCCCAAATGGTCTTCAGCAAGGGATACCATGGGTGGAAGGGGATCAAGGTATGAATATTAATCCAAATTACAACACTTTTTTCCTATTATTCTAACTACCTTAATCGATCATGACATCTTAACCTTTATGTTTACTTATTTTAAAATTTAATTATTTTATGATGATATTAATGAATAACTATACATTACTAAATATTGATTGTGGTTTATCGGACATATTTTTTCATTCCTAAAATATAAACATTCATACTTGTTGAAAAATTAATGTTACATCATTCACCACTATGGGTTATTCTAAAGAGCAAGCAATCAATCATGTTTTGACGCAATGAAATCAAAAATATAAATTCTTGGAGTTTGAGTTTGGTCACCCCTACCTAGGATTACATCACATTAAAATTATTAGTGTATAAATATATCTTTATAGGATCAATTACCTCGCAATTCCTCACTATTTTACAACTCAAAAAATAAAGGAAAACATGATATCTCAAATACCATGAATAATATCATATGATTCCATAGATTCACCACCTGTATATTTTTATTCATTTTACATACTATTTCTCCTTCACATATGGACATTCCTATAACCATGTGAGAATCATCCCTTTTATATCTGTTTGATTTAAAATTATTCACTTACTTTCTAGAATAAGAATGAAATTCCCCCTTTTCACTGTTCTATAACGATTTATCCCTGTTATTTTCATGATATCCAATGGTTACCAAACTCCTTTATTCATCATTGTACCTCAAAAAACTGAATTTGATTTTTCAGGATATTATACATATTTGTTATGAATATTTAGAGAAATTAATTTTAATTCAATTCCTTGAAGTAACTCCGTTTTTAAATTTCTATGATGTCCATAATATTTCCGGACTATAGTGTTATCCCTTTATCTATTGTTTATTCCCTCTCTCCATGCCTTCACCAAGACAAAACATATTCCCAACATTATTTAAAGTTGAATCAATAAAATATTTTAATGTGTACTGATTCTCTCAATGAAAAACCTCATATAGACCAGATTCATAATTATTACACCATTAACTTCTATATTAATCACCCAATATCATTACATAATCTCCTAAAAACACTTTTTAATAACAAAATTACTATGGATATCCTTTCCTATATGGTTTTATACCATGTGGTTTTGGAGAAACACATATCATTAGCTCTACCTAAATAACTCCTCTAATTTTTAAAATCATTCTATAGTGTTGTACGAACTCGAATCTTCGTTTCAGGTACGTTTTTCCTTTCTCTAGAGTTTTTGAGAAAAATGGAGTTTCTTGAAATTTTTTAAGTACGCATCATGTACCTTCTGAGTACACACCATGTACTCTTTTCCCGCTCGAAGCCATGTGTTGGCCGTGTCTGGGCCACACACACGGTGTGTAGGGGTGAGGTGGAGGCCGATTTAAGCGGAGTATGGAAAAACCCACTACACGTCGTGTACTCTAAAAGTACACGCCGTGTAATTTTTTTCATTAAACGGACCGGGGTCACACCTGATTTCCAAAAATTCCTTCTTCTAGGTCTGGTTCGACCGAGAGACGACGTACGACTGTGAAACTTCTCTGGATTCCAGATCCTCCATCTGTTGGCCGATTCGACCATCGTCGATTACGTTGGAACCGCAGTGGTGATTATTCCTTCTTCTTGAGTTTTATTCCTTGATTCTTCCTTTTTCTCAAGTTATTGTGGTTTGATAGTTTTGGATGTTTTCTCAGATCTACGATGTTCAAGGGAGAATCAATCATCGTGGTTCATGTATATCGATCCACTAGGATCAAGGTAGGTGGTTTGTGCCTTACCGTTCAATGTCTTTGAGTTCTATGTGAAAATTCCACCAAAACCCATGAACAAGGTTTTGTGTGTTTACCTTTATTCCCTTGTTGTTATCCTACCTTGCTTGTATGCTTGTATGGAGGTAAATTAATCATGTTAGAGGATATTTTGTTGTTCTTGGATGTTTTTCCATGCTTGTTCCAGTTATGACCTTCGGGTTTCGTTTTCCTTTGGCAATTACACCTATTTCCATTCCTTTTGACTATAGGATGGTGTGAGATCCATAAAATGCTTGTTGTCTTGAAGAATGTCAGCCCAGTAGCTCTATAGGTGTACTTTGATTAGCCCATTAGCTCTATAGCTGTACTTTGGCCTTATAACATTATCATGCACTGACAGGCACATGGATGTAAGAACGTGGTGCTATAGACTATAAGGGATAGACTGAGTGAGCTTCATAGAGAGTCTTTGACATTATAGACTACAAGAGGATAGACCGAGTGAGCTTCCTCAGTGAGTCTTAGACATTATAGGCCACATGGGATAGATCGAGCGAGCTTCCCAGAGTGACTTCAGATTTTATAGACTAAAGGCGGGTAGACTGAGTGAGCTTCCTCATAGAGTCTTACTTTGTTTGAATCTCTTTAAGAACCTTCCCAGGCTAGAGGATGAATTGACCGAGTGAGATTCCTTAGAGATTCTATGGTATACCTGAGGAAATAAGAGGAATTGACCGATATATATTCCTTAGAGAGTCTCTAGACCTTGTGGATAAGAGGGTTAGATCACGTGATTTTCCTCAGAGAGTCCCTGACTACCCTAGATTATAAGGGGAATTGACCTTGTGAGCTTCCCCAAGGAGTATCATAAATTCGTATGACCAATACAGAGGGGTTAGGTTGAGTGCACTTCCCAGAGGGCTGTGGTACTTCTTGGTTAGGACTAGAGGGGATGGTTGCGGGTACATCCCAATGGGTTTCCTCTCTATGTTAGTTGTTTTTCTTTAGTACTGCTGTTGTTTGTGGGTTGATTGTTGTTGTGTATCATCCTATTTACGGCCCGTTGTTTTAATGTTGTTGTTTAATGCTTACTGTACCTTTACTTTCAATATACTCACTGACTGTTAGGCACATATCTTTAGGTGAATACCTTATGGGATTTAGTCTCACACCATGTTTGGGTCATGGTTTTGGGCCCAACCAGACTATGTTGTTTTATGTATAGACAAGGGAAAGTGCCCTTCGACTTCTGGTACTTTATTGCTTGGGGCAGGAGAGAAAGGGACCAAGCTTTTGCTTGCGATGTTGTGGACCAAGACTTGGCTTGCGATATTTATCTTACAAAGTGGTATCATAGGAATTATTTTCTCTTGATTTACTATTTGGAGCATTTAGCCAGGGATAGGATTGATTCGCTACTTGGTAATGAGATGTGCCCGGGAGTAGCAAATCTGTGTATAGTGAAAATCCATACTACCTCATTACTGCAATTTTTTTGGTTGTGGATATTTTACGGTTGATATGATTTCACCTAGAGTGATTCACATGACTTGTGTTGTTATTATTGTTTCGCTATTGCGGTTCTATTTCTGTCGCAACCCGAGGAAATGAGGGTATGCCATCTCGTGCATAATATAGGAACTTGTTAGAAATCACATGCCATGCATTCTTGTCATGACCTCTAGGGTGCGTTATCAATTGCATGTTGTTGTAATAGTCTTGGTGTAGATTATTCATGCTGTTTTGATAAATGATTTGATAGAATATCTACTGATGATAGAGGAATGTTTGTATTGTACCTGGATTATATGAATTCCATGTTTTGGTTCTTGAGGTGTTATGGGCCCTCATGAAATAGGGAATTGATGGATCATTGACCTGTTTTTCCTTATATATTACTCTAGGAGATTCCAAGCCTTGATTCGTGGGGAGTATGGGACCTCGCGAGTCGGAATATGGCACCTCCTTTCTTTTTTTCTGTGTTTTATGGGCTTTTGTGCAATTTCTGAGATACTGCCCAGAAAAACCCAGAATACACGGCGTGTACTTTCTGGATACACACCGTGTAGTTTCAGGCAATGTCACTGACCGTGTGAGAAGAAACACGGTGTCTTGAAAATAACTTTAGGAACACGCTGTGTACGCTAGGTGCACGCCGTGTAGTTTAGAGCCGTGTACCCGGCCGTGTCACTAACAACCTAGGCCAGGGAAGCTCGAGTAGAACACACAATGTTGGTAAAGAACATTCCATGTAGTTTAGAGTCGTGTACCCAACCGTGTCACTAACAGCATGGGTCGGGGAAGCTCGAGTAGAACACTCCTTATTGGTAAATAAAATGTCGTGTAGTTTTGTCCAAGGTACCCGGCCGTGTCACGAACAACACAGTTCGGTGTTATATTCTCCTATACATGCCATGTTTGTTCGGAACACACCGTATAAGGGAAGTCATTTAGATGGTCATGTAACTAACAACACGGGCCGACGAGAACATGTCTAGTAAACGTTGTGTCCCTAGGGATAATGCCATGTAGTCTTGGGTTAGTTTGGACAGTGTGGGTTAGCCGTTTAAGGAGACTCGAACATGGGATTAGAGTTCAAGTACATGCCATGTGTGGGAACAACACACCGTGTAGTTTGGGGTGTTACATGACCAGTAGTGGCAGGGGTACACACCCATGTTAATGGCTTTAATGGACACGCCGTGTAGTTATTAATACACGCCCTGTAGTCATGTTTTGTAAACCTTTATGTTCTTCCGCCTATTCCCATTTTGTACTCATGTGTTTTCAATCCTTGTTAATCCTAATCTAAGGTGTGCTTTTGGTCTTTCAGAGCAATGCCTCGAAGACGTCCTCCGGTCATACGTCAGTTACCGGACGGTGACCAGACACCAAAAATGGCCGATCAGGGACATCCTGTTGATCCTCCTGCTATGACGGCCTAGGCACCAGTAGTTATACCCATTGCAGGCACCGATATGCAGTTCAGGGAGGAATTCCCAAGGATGTTGTAGACTTTTCCAGGACCGTCGCCTCTTGCCCAATCGATGGATTATTTGAAGCGGGGTTTCCAACAGCAGCATCCTCCTACTTTCTCAGGGGATGGAGGACCCCAGGCGGTAGAGTCATGGTTTGTGGCCACCCTAACTATCTTCACGCATCTGGATATACACGCAGAGAAGAGGGTAATTCTGGCCACCTATATGTTCCGGGACACCGCCAAGAGGTGGTGGGAGGTGATCTCACAGTTAGGATACCAGCAGGGTATGTCATGGGATGAGTTTCGATGCACCTTCTATGACTACTTCAATCTGGAGACCCTGATGGCCATTTGAGCCCGTGAGTTTATGAGTCTGCAATAGGGTGATCTTTCTGTCATGGACTACTCATCCCATTTTACTGAGTTGCATTATTTCACACCGATCCCAGCAGGTGATGAGTTGTTCATTGCTAGAAAGTTTGAGGATGGTCTCAGGCAGGAGATCCGTTCCTAGGTGAATATCATCCAGTTGACTTCTATATCCTCCATCGTCAACCCGACACTGATTACTGAGCACACTCTGAGGGATTATGGAGAAGTGATCTAGGGCAGTTCGACATCCAAAGCTGGTGTTCCTCCTACGGATAGTAGGAAGCGTTGAAGAGAGTCTTCTCGAGGAGATCAGGGTTCACGAGATGCATCTTTGGGGAGCCAGGTTGTATGCTTCATGTGCAATAGGAGTGGGCATACTAGGACTTAGTTCAAGAGAGATCTGATGGACTACCGATCTCGTGGAAAGATGGGCCATATTCAGCATTTTTTACAGATCTTCTCACCTTCAGCTGGTGGTAGGGGTTCCTCTCTGACCTCACGTTCTGCATATGCTTCGGAAGTCTCCCACCAGTCTGGGAACTGGAGTTCTTCTATCCTTTCGGGCCGAGGTGGAGGTCGCGGCCGTGGTGGTCAGTCACCAGGTCATCAGCGAAAGCAGAGTGGATCAGCTCAGAGCGGTCAGCTAGGGGCGCATGGCCATGGTGAAGGTGAGTCTTTCGCTATGGAGAATACCTATCCGGATCAGGATCCCGCCCCCTCTATAGTTCAAGGTACGATCTTAGTAGCCTCATTTTTATATTCATCTCTTTTCGATACTGGTGCTTCCCATATATTTATCTCTATTTCGGCTGTGGAGAGCCTTGGGCTTTGTATCTCTTCGTCCGTCGCTTTGTTAACTCTTGACACACTGTTGGGAACAAGGATATCTAGCATACGTTAGTGCAGATAGTGCCCTCTTGAGGTTTCAGGGTGTCATTTCTTATGGTACCTCTATGTCCTAGAGATGACGGGCTATGACGTCATTCTCGGTATGGACTGGTTGGTTACCTTCCAAGATTTCTATCTCCGTGGGGTGAGTATCATATCACCAGAGGGTGGATATTTCCTTCATAGAGGCGATTGGGAGGTCCAGGCGAGTAGAGATGGACCAGAGCATTATGGGATTGGGGAAGTTACAACCCAGTTTGCTAGTCTTTATCTGGATGACCAGGGGACTTCACATATAGACATTCCCCCAGTGGTGGATCGTTTTAGGGATTTCTTTCCAGAGTACTTTTCAGGTTTTCCTCTAGAGCGTGAGGTAGACTTCTCGATTGAGCTCATTCCAGGAGTGGAACCGGTGTCCATTCCTCCTTATAGGACAGATACACCTAAGTTGCAGGAGCTCAAGAAGAAGCTGGATGTGTTTCAGGCAAAGGGTTTCATCCGACCCAGTAATTCTCTTTAGGGTTCGCATGTCCTATTTGTGAAGAAGGAAGACGGTACCCTTCGGCTTTGTTTGGATTATCAGAAGCTGAACCATTTTATGGTCAAGAACCGATATCCCTTGCTGAGGATAGATGACCCCTTTGATTAGCTTCGAGGAGACCGGGTGTTCTCGATGATCGATTTGAGGTTCGGTTATCATAAGTTGCGCGTTAAACCATTAGATATACCTATTATAGCTTTCAGGAGCAGGTATGGTTTATACGAGTTTATAGTCATTCCGTTTAGTCTCACGAACGTGCCTGATGTTTTCATGGCACTAATGAACCAAGTGTTCCATCCATACTTGGACACCTTCGTTGTGGTCTTCGTGGATGATATCTTGGTGTACTGTCACCCTCGACATGACCATTCCACATATCTTGATATCATTCTGAGTACACTAAGAGAGCATCGACAGTATGCTAAAATCTCGAAGTGCCACTTTTGGAAGGATCAAAATCACTTCTTGGGTCACATCATCTCAGAGGCTGGATTATCTATTGACCTAGAGAAAGTGAGAGCTATAGTTTCCTGGGAGAAGCCGAAGAACGTCTTTGAGGTATGGAGTTTCCTAGGGCTGGATGGTTACTACAGATGCTTCATTCAGGACTTCTCATGCCTAGTAGAACCATTGATAGGTCTGACCAAGAAAGGGCTGATGTTTTTATTGTCATATTCTTGTGTGTCAGCATTTCAGGAGCTGAAGGGGTGGTTGACGTCAGCACCAATACTAGTCTCTCCAGAGCCGGGAAAGGTCTACATTGTTTACAGTGATGCTTCAGGTATCCGACTGGGAGTTGTGCTTATGCTGGGCGACGGAGTCGTTGCGTATGGGTCACGACAGTTGAGGCCACACAAGAGGAATTACCCTATGCACGATCTGGAGTTGGAAGCTGTTGTTCATGCCTTACACTATTGGAGATACTACCTTCTGGGAGAGCACTTTGTGATTTTCACTGACCATAAGAGTCTCAAGAATATCTTCACTCAGTTTGATCTGAATATGAGACAACGTAGGTGGGTTGAGTATCTTCAGTCCTTTGACTTCGAGCTTGCGCATACATTGGGAAAGGGCAATGTAGTGGCAGATGCATTGAGAAGAAGTACTCAGATTCATGTAGTTCTGGAGGCCAGGAATGAGTGGCAGCTTATGGACATATTCTCTGAGATGCACATGGAAGTGCACGACATGTAGGGAACGACTGTCCTATCTCTTGTAGTTGTTACCTCTACACTTCTTGATAAGGTATGGATGAGGCATATATCATATTTGGAGGCCTTAGACCTCCGAGAGAGTGTGTCAGGAGGGGACCCTCTTCCTGGATGGACAATGGGAGAGGATGAGATCATTCATTTCTAGGTACGTGTATGGGTTCCAGTAGATATAAGCGAGGTGGTGATGCTGGATTTTCATTCCTCTGTTTGGGAAGTTTATCCTGGCATCACCGAGATGTATCGTGAATTACACCGCCAGTACTGGTGGGAAGGTATTAAGAAAGATGTTACTGGATTTGTCATGAGATGTTCTACTTGTCAGAATTTTAAAGCAGAGCATCAGCAACCATCATGGCTTTTACATTAGTTACCAATTCCCTATTGTAAGTGGAGCGATGTCACAATGGACTTCGTGACTGGGTGGCCGAGGTCACCTCGGGGGAACTATGTTGTTTGGGTTGTCGTTGATAGGCTTACGAATGGTGCACATTTCTTACCGATCAAAGAGACCTTCAGTGTTGATGATCTGGGATGATTGTACATCTGAGAGATTTTACATCTACATAGAGTTCCACACTCCATTTTTTCAGACAGAGATGTGCGCTTTACTTCTCGGTTTTGGTAGGGGCTTCAGAAGGCATTGGGTACAAAAGTACATTTGAGTATAGCATACCGTCCCCAGACAGATGGCCAGTCCGAGCATACGATTCAGGTTCTTGAGGATATGCTCAAATATTTTATTCTAGACTTCAGCAGTTCTTAGGAGATGTATATTCCTCTTGTGGAGTTCTCCTACAACTAAAGTTTTCAGGAGACCATTTAGATGGAACCTTATGAGGATTTTTAAGGTAGGCCATGACGATCACCCTTATGCTAGCTAGAGGCAGGAGAGGCTTCTCTACTAGGACCTCGTTTTGTTCAGGAGACCTCAGAGTAGATAGAGATGATTAGGAAGAGTATGGATATAGAACAGTCATGACAGAAGTCTTATGCTGATCAGCGTAGGTGACCTCTGGAGTTCATAGTCAGATATCGGGTTTTCCTGTGTGTCGCACCGAGGTTGGGACACAACAGGATTTAGAGACAGGGTAAACTTTCACGGTGATGTGTCGGGCCATTTGAGGTTTTAGAGTGAGTTGGTCCAGTTGCCTATTAGTTGCAGTTACCTCAGAGGTACCAGGCTATGCACGACGTCTTCCACATCTCTCAGCTTCTACGTTACTTTTCAGACCCATCACATGTCTTTCAGCTTGAGGAGGTTGTGCTCGAAGTGGATGCATAGTTTGAGGATCATCCCATCCGGATTGTCGATCGCAGTACGAAGGTTCTCCGTGGGCGGTCTATTCATTTAGTACGGGTGCTTTGGCAGCATGGGCGAGTATATGACGAGACCTGGGAGAGGGAGGACGATGTGAGATCGCAGTGGCCAAAGCTGTTTGAGGTGCCTTCTTCTACACCTCTCCAGGGAAATTATGGGAAAAATTTCTTTAAGGGGGGAAGTTTGTTAGAACCGAGATTTTATTTTTAGGTATGTTTTTCCTTTTTATAGAGTTTTTGAGAAAAATGGTGTTTCTGGAAATTATTGAAGTACACATCGTCTACTTTCTGGGTACACACAGTGTACACTTTTCCAGCTCGAAGCCATGTGATGGCCGTGTACGGGCCACACACACGGTGTGTAGGGTTGAGGTGGAGGCCGATTTAAGTGGAGTACGTAAAAACCAACTGCACGTCGTGTAATCTAAAAGTACACGCCGTGTACTTTTTTTTCATTAAACGGACTGCGGTCGCGGATGATTGCCAAAAATGTCTTCTTCTAAGTCTGGTTCGACCGAGAGATGCAGTACGACCACCAAAATTCTCCAGATTCTCGAGCCTCCATCTGTTGTCCGATTCAACCGTCGTCGATTGTGTTGGAACCGCATCGGTGAGTTCTTCCTTCTTCTTGAGTTTCATTCCTTGATTCTTCCTCTTTCTCAAGTTATCGTGGTTTGAGAATTTTTGAAATTTTCTCAGATCTACGACATTGAATGGAGAATAAGTCATCATGGTTCATGTATATCGATCTCCTAGGATCAAGGTAGGTGGTTTGTGCCTTACCGTTCAAAGTCTTTGAGTTCTATGTGCTAATTCCACCAATACTCGTGAACGGGGTATTGCGTGTCTACATTTTTGCCCTTGTTGTTTTCCGACCATTCTTGTATGCCTGTGTAGAGGTAAATTAATCATGTTAGAGGAAATTTTGTTGTACTTGGATGGTTTTCCAGGCTTTTTCTGGTTACGACCTTTGGGTTTTTTTTGCCTTTGGATGTTACACCTATTTCCATGCCTTTTGACTATAGGATGGAGTGAGATCCATAACCTGATTGTTGTCCTATATAATGTTAGCCATGTAGATCTATAGTTTTACTTTGGTTATCCAAGTAGCTCTATAGGTGTAATTTTCATTATAGAATTATCATGCACTAACTGGCACGAGGCTGTGAGAACCTGGTGCTAGGACTATAAGGGACAGACCAAGTGAGCTTCTCAAAAAGTCTTTGACATTATAGACTACATGAGGGTAGACTGAGTGAGCTTCCTGTGTGAGTCTTAGACATTATAGGCCACATGGGATAGACGAAGAGAGCTTCAAAGAGTGCCTTCTGATATTATAGACTACATGAGGGTAGACCGAGTGGGATTCCTTAGAGAGTCTTACTTTGTTTGAATCTCCTTAAAGAACTTCCCATGCTAGAGGAGGAATTAACCGAGTGAGCTTCCTCAGAGAGTATAAAGAATAACTGAAGAAAAAGGAGGAATTGACCATGATAGATTCCTCAGAGAGTATCTAGACCTTGGGTCTAAGAGGGTTAGACCGTGTGATCTTCCTCAGAATGTCCCTGACTACCCTAGACTATAAGTGGAATTGAGCAAGTGAGCTTCCCCAGAGAGTGTCATAAATTCATATGACCAAGCCAGAGGGGTTAGGCTGAGTGGACTACCCAGAGGGTTGTGGTACTTCTTGGTTAGGACCAGAGGGGATGAATGTGGGTACTTCCCAGAGAGTTTCCTATTTGTTTTAGATGTTTTTCTTCACTACTGTTTTTTTGTGGGTTGATTGTTGTTGTGTATCATCCTGTTTACTACCTGCTGTTTTGTTGTTGCTGTTTGCTGCTTACTTACTTTTACCAGCCATATACTCACTAACTATTAGGCACAGATCATTAGGTGAATTCCTACTAGGATTTAGTCTCACATACTATTTAGGTCATGCTTTAGGGCCCAACCAGACTATGTTGTTGCAGGTATAGAAAAAGGAAAGAGCCCTTGGACTTCTAGTACTTGATTGCTTGGAGTAAGAGAGAAAGGGATCAAGCTTTGGCTTGCGATGTTGTGGAACTGCTTACTTTTCTTTTGTACTTGTTTTGGTACATTGGTGTTTTTCAGCATTGTTACTTGTTTAGCTAATTTCTTAGATATGTATCTTGAATCATTCTATATATATACATATGTGCTCTAGTTTGTTGATTTAGTCTTCTGATGTTTATTATTTTTGGTTATTTATTGCTTCCGCTATTGCATGTTTATTTCTTCTATTGGGTACTCTACCAATGAGGGTATAGTTTTGCCACTATCACACCCAAGTCCCTCGCTGCTAGTCAGCAGCCTCTGGAGTTTGGGAAAATGCGCTTGAGGTCATGTGACCTACTCGGTACGGGGTGCCTCTGGGTGGCTTCCAGAACCGAGACGTTACAAGTGTGGACATATTCTCTTCAATATGATTATAGCCTAGTATTCTATCAATGGAATAGGAACCCTTAAAACTCAAATATATTCAACTTCCTCCTTGAAATACACTATTGTGTGGTTGTATCTTATTATAGGTGTTGGATTCCCTAACTTTATTCAGGGTAGGAATTTCACCTTTACACATGATTCCAACTATGTTAATGTAACCTCCAACATGACATAAATATACCGTTCATGATAGTATATTCTCTATGACAATGATTTAAATCCACTTTTACCTTTATATGAATCTTTGTTTTTTTGGTAAACCTTAATCAGGGTTCCATCTACCTTAATATAACAACCCATATGGCATATCCTACAGAACCATGATGTTGTTAACACAAATAACACTTAAGCATGTGTTTCTTCATGATTTTAAATTTATTAAATTTTGAAATACCCTTACATATACACCCTCACATAAATTTTATGATAAATCCATATTCACTATTATATAGAAAATACCCATGTGAACACATCTCCACAACCCGAAACATATAGATCATTAGGTTGATATTTATAAAACCTATCATTATGGAATAATACCTTTCCCAATGGTGTAAAATATTCCATCCAGTTATATTTCTCTCCCAAATCCTCTAACCTTCCTCTTTCTACAACATAGATTTAATTAATCCATAAAAATATTCTAAGAATCAATTCCCCCATCTCAAAATAGACTTCCAAAAAAGAACATAGGCCATCATAAACATATATAGAATCATCATATGATCATCCAAATATAGTATCATCAAATACAACAATACATATAGTCAAAAAATCAATCCAAACCCATAGGATTCATAAAATCAAACGACATTGTATTTTTTAAAAATATAATCACATCTTTTTTATGATAATTCTATAGGTTTTGAACCGAATTGTCTCTAAAAAACATTATCTACTTTAGGAGAACATGCCTCATTGTTTGTATCTTCTATTGATCGCTCCCCACTATTAGAAAATCCATTATAATTTCATGAATATTTTCTAGGACATACAATCCTCTCCTAAAAATCCCCTATTCCCCATGTGGCACTTAATATGGGGGGGGGATAAAATTTTGTCTCCAAGAACATTCCATAACACATGGTTCAATGATATTACATCACATGCAACAATATTATTCTCTTACAATTAGATGTTGTTCTATTAAACCACTATCATAAACAATCTTGGGTATAAATTACTTATATTTTTTAATAAACCCCCATAAATGAACCCCTTAAGGCTCAAAGCATCCCCTATCTCTAATACTAGACGTACTGTTTAATCCACACTTCGTCCAACAAATTATTCTGTGCTTTCCTAGAACATTCCTTAAAGTTTTGTTTTTCTGATGTAACACTATCCTAACATAGAAAGAACCTTATTGTTGGGGGAAATTATTTTAGGCCTTAGATTTAATGCCTGAAGCTCCCCCATTACCTAAACGAGACTCAAAATAGGAGGTAATAGAGAAACCACATATGCCACAAAATAACACCCAGTTTTAGAGCACATGCTCAGAAGCCATATGAAAACCCCTATAAATAATCAAAAAGGTGATTAATCCCCTTTAGAGAACATATTATTGAAAGAATTCTTCTATGTGCTTGAAATTTCTCAATACACTCCTTGCACAATTTCTTCAATCCAAGGGAAAAAAATTCTTATGGGATTGATAATTTATAAAACGTCACCAATCATCCTTTCATCCCAACTATATAAAATCAATGAAATCCATTTATTGATTTTATCACTTATAAATTTTTTAGACATCAAGTCCGCTAAGCTGTCTAATGATGACCTCGACCTAAGAAAAAGAGTACAATTCTTCCTCCTCAATGTGGTATATTTCCAACATTGATACCAATAAAACTAAATCAACATGAATATTCATCTTTCCCAATATGTACGCAAACTATGATATCATAACATCTTCCAAAAAACGATTAGGGTATAATACATAAATAAAAAATAAATTTGGGGAATACTATTTAATAATACAATTTATACTAATTTTACTCTTGTAAATCATAGATTATTTTATTTAATGACATTTTACCCCAGTGAAATCCCTCTGAACCATAGCATAATTTTTTGACATCAATTATTTAGAGTTAATGTATCATAAGGAAATAAACCATTTATAGTACCATTTACTAGATAATAAATTTTTGTATATATTAAGACATAATATATTGATGACAATTATTACAAGACACAAAAAATGTCATGATTTCCATCCATGTTTCTACTTCTAATTTTCATCCTATTTAATGTTTAAAATAAACTAGATCCTTGGGTTGATATAAATATTTAAACACTAAATTAATTTGGATACCAACAATAAAAAACTAATATTATCAAAATACCATTAAATGTTTTATGATTACTTTTACATATTCTACATCTTCATCTATAACCTTTTCTATAAACATTACATCATTAAAAATTCTCCATAGAATGAAAAATATTTATTTAATCCAATCATAAACTAAAATAAATTAAACATCACATAAAACATATAAAAATATCCTAAATATAGATTAGTCATACGGTAACCATAAATTTTCATCAATTATTGTTACATAAAATTATGGTAAAAAATTATGTGTGTTACAAAACCATGATCCAAAGGATAAATGTCTTTGGAAAATTAGGACCATACATAACATTCAAATAACAAAACATAAACATTATTTAATTCCATATTATCTATATTCTTATTGGTCCTTGTATTCGGCTTAATATAAGTAATCACATTATTATATTCATTAAATAAATGGGTGAGCTTAAAGCCTTGTAAGAGGATAAATAATAACATGAATTAATGAAACATGTATGAGAGAAATAATCATCATCCTGAAATTAGTATGGGATCATAATCATAATCCTAAAAGTAAGAATTATAAAAATGAATGGAATGTAGAAATGAATAAAATTGAAACATCATGTCTTAGTGGAAAAAACCCCACATTGTTGCATATAAAGATAGCATCATGTTAATGTTTAACATTTGTTCATAATCATAACATCATAATTTTGAAAAAATAAAGAATAATGTTAAAAAATAATTCAAATTATATCATAAGATAATTCAAATTACCCAATTCGTTGAATAGATATATAATTTTGGGTTAACCCATCACATCAATACATTTACATAGTCATGCATGGCCCAAAGAATGTATAATAATCATTGTCATAAAATAACCCTTGGAAAAAAAATATATTTCAAGATAAATTCATAAAGAATTCATTACTGAATAAACTTTAATATTCCCAAAATAAAAATTGAATTGTATACTTGAGATAAGGATCATCAATCATGATTAAAGAATAAACAATGTAAGGCGATTTAAAAGTTTTGTTTTTAGAAAGAAACGTTATTTTGGAAAATGATTGAATTTTTCATTAAAAATATTAAAAACACGTATATACAAGAAAATAAAAGGTAATAATAATAAAATTATATTTAGGATTATTAAATGAACTACCAAAGTAAAATTTCTCATGGAAGAGGAATAACCCAGAGAAATGAAATACTATTCGAGAATCCCCTTACAATAATCCTGGATTCTTTTTAACTTTAATATACAAGATAATAAAATTAGATTAATTAATTAATGAAACAAAAACCTCATATATATATATATAAATTATTTCATATAATTTTACTAATATAATTTATCAACATTATGATGAGTTATAATGTTCAATTTCATCATTAGGGAGTGTCGGTTTCTTGGTTTTTAGGATCAATTCATTGGTATACATGTATGTATGTTCTTGTTAAATGAGGATAGTTATAAAAAATAGAAATTATATGTTATTAATGAAAATAATATGATTAAATTAACTTATATATAATCTCATGTTATATTTTATGAGGATGAATCATTAGACAAATAGTTAAATACAATTGTTTAATTTATTTTGAGGATTTTTGGACCATCATGAACTCATATAATTTTATTCAATATCATGTTCATATTTTTTATTGAGAACATTATATAACTTATAATGCTTATAAGAAATCTTATATAACCATAATAAATATTTTATGACCATCCTTGAAGTTGGAATTTGAAAATGAAAATGCATCATCAATAATGGCGGTAATTTGACACATCACACAAGATGTTTTCAATTTGGGAATAAAAGGGATAGGAGAAGAGGGTTGATGATGAATTATTACATAGACATAATAAAATTCGTACATATATATGATAATAAAATTACCATTCATGTTGGATAATTGGAGGCGAGGATTTATTAATTATTGAATGAAAATGGAAATAAATTTAATGAAAAAAGTGGATTTTACCTCTTTAATTCTGGTCCATGAGAACCTCCTTAGGGAAATTGGTTTAATAATTTTTTGAGAAAAATTGTTCATCGTAATGGGGTAGAGAATTTGTAAGATCATTGGGCTGAAATTGGATAAGCTTAAAGTCTTAGAAAGTGGGAGGAGTAGAGGTGGTTAGGGGTGATATTTTTCCATAAGATGTTAGGGTATTTTTTGAATTTTTTGTTGATTAGTTTATTATTTTTGATCAAAAAAATAAATTGATTGATAATTATCCATATATATATTATAATAATTACTGATACTTATATATTATGATCGTATATCATGCCTACATCATCTATGAATCAATAATTCATATATTGGTTAGATATCGTAAATTACAGTATTTCATTGTTTTCAAAAAATATATTATTTTAAAAAAATCCCATAAATTCAACCTAAAAACTTTTAAATGTGTAAAATTAAAATATAAACTCTATTTTATGAAAATAATTTTCTAATTATGATAAATTTAATATTTAATTAAATTCGTAATTTATTTAAAAAAATACCAATTTTAAAATTATAACAGATTTTAAAACACATTAAAAAATTAAGTAAGGTCTCATAAAATTATAATATAATCATAAATAGAGAAAATATTAATTTATGAATACATTTTATGAATATATTGTTTCTTATAAATAATTATGTTAAATATAAAATATTATCAAAATATTCGAGACTTACAAAAATACGAACACTTAATTTATCTTTTCTAAAAAAGTATTTAAAGATACTATGATATAATTATATATTATTTTACATTATAAGAGTCCTAAATTATATTTATACCATCATAGGTGAGGTTACTATTCTATTGGTCAAACTACTATTTCTAATGGTCATGTAAATATTCCAAGGTTCATGTACCATTTCATTTGTATTAGTTCTTTAACCTATGGAAAAACATATTATTTCATTCATTATTCATTTATAAAGTTTGTATTGTATTCTCTATGTTATTTTATGTGATTTATAATATATTGAATAATAATAATAAGGGAGTTTAAATTTATTAAATTCTTGGTAGTTACAAACCATTAAATAATAATTTTGTTTTTTTCACAAGAATTACCACTTGTATTATTTCTCCCCCAAATTTCTGAACCACATAAAAGATGTTGTAAATACATAATGAATAAGGGGAGATGGGTACCATCCATTATCATTAATATGGTGATGATGGTGAGTCTATATTGGCCACTGTTTTATTTTTTTCCCTTAAATTTGGACATATTTTTGAATATGAATAAAATTTGATCAAATTTAATCACTTTTATACTTCTTTAAGCATGTTCCAGTCCACAAAAACTATGATACAATACATTATTCCATGAAAAAAATTAACACATCGTATTTCATTAAACAAATCTGATTAAATTATCATTTTTATTTTACATTTTTTGATATATTTCAATAAAAACCACTATAATTTTCAATATATACATTACTATGGGTCATTTCTTTCACCTAGAATTTTCTAGTTTTAGATACATGTGAAATCATTTATTTCATAAAATTATTCTTTTTTTATTTCCAAGATTCTTTTTATTTTTCTATAGACTTGTAATTCCTTTCCACATCACTTTATATACTTTGTTATTATACATAGAGCTTATGAATTATGTTTCTAAATAGGAGAGTGTTGTCTCAAAATTTATGATCATTTATCTCTTTATTTAAGTATACAAATAGTATAAAATCTCAACCTGATTACTGGTTAGTATAGTAAAGATACAAAAAATGATTACCATACATATTTTGAAGTTATTGGTGACCTATGATTTCACATATCCTAACTTCATTGTAAAACATTGTGTACTATAATAATTAAGAGTTGAAAATATATATGTGTTTATGCATTCCCCAAAAATATAAAATTATTCCATATTTTCTTAAATGTTTTGCCTAGTTTCCATTACCTCTTGTAGGGTATCTCTTAGTTTTATTCCAAACACCATTAAGATTCTTATTTTTATTTGTAATTTCATTATAATTTTTCTTCAACTACCATAGAGAGGTATAATCATATGAAATACTTTAATTTATAAAATTTCATAGTATTTGGATGTCATAATAATTTTATATTTTCCCTCAGATGATGTGTATTTTCCATTAAATTAATTTTAACCCATCAAAGGAAAAAATAATAAATAAAAAACATCATTTAGTTTCATCATTCCCTTAAAATTAGATTTATATAATTATATCAAGACATATTTCAAGTCCACCTCTTATTTTTGGGATCCTTTTGAAAAGGTTTTAATATTAAGAGTCCATAAATTTATTTAGTATCTTCCCATTATACATATCATTACTTATTTAATTGGATATATTTTCTGGCATATCACACTACTCATACACAATATAATACAATATAACAAACAGATCTTTATTACATACATTCTCTTGTTTCAAACTTTGGGTTTACTCAGACATTATGACAGGTTTGTGGTAAGATCCTCTATTTTTTATTCCGTTCCTAAAATCCTATTGATTTAAGATGATTATTTTTTCATAATTTTTGAAACATCTATATTTATTAAGACAAAATGTCCAATATTTCAACATAGGAATAATTATTTTCCGTCAATTTTATGAATAATTCAGAATGTTTTTTTAATCAGGAAATTTTAATTATTAACTTCAATATGTATCAAATTGATCTAAACCTGAAGACATTTATTCTCTTATTTAAGAATCATATTTTCTTATCTTAATTATTAATCTATATTTTTTTATTAGTGGAAAACATCCCCTCTTGTTCCCCATGGGATTTCACCATCATCAGCAGTGCCAAAATCACATGGCCAATCATACTCTTTGAAATAATATAACATCATTAAATAGATAAAAAAACGTATATTTTGATTAATTCAAACATTTATTTTTCATTGTAATTTATTTTTTTAATATTATCTCTATTTTTTCAAAAATATTTCAACAATTTTGAATTCCACCAAACAGTTTACTCTTCATTGAAGTCATTATCATTTCTATGGAAGTATAGAATATAAGAACAATATAAATATTGAACATTAAATATGTACTGATCAATTCATGATAGAAAATATAGCAGAATGTTAACATATATTTTTATAACAATAATTGTCTCATTATGGGATTAGGTGAGAGATACATTGGGGGTGTGAATCATGGTAAGAAACATGTTCCTAATGCAATCAGTTTTTTTAATTTTATCTCAGTTCCCTACAAAATGTTTAACTCTTAACCTTAAGGGTTACTTATTTTAAACTTTTTTGTTCTATTTTCTCAAATTAATTTAACAAACTTCACAATATATTGACCACTATTTCTTACCACACTTCTCATTTTGATAAAATAAAATATAGTTACCCTGAAATTAATAAATATTTGATGAACCAATGTATAAAATTATTATACTTTGTAATTGGGTCTATGTCTCTCCTTCTAAGGCTCAATACAATTGTAAATTCTTTTCATACATACATATCTCCCTGGAATAAATTTATTGAAACATTATCTATAATTTCTCACATATATTAGAAATGATAAATATTTTGGTCACATGCCATGAAAAAATACATGTTTTATGAGATAGTTCAAATGTATATTTATAATCCTTTGTTATCCTCTCTATCCTAAACATCCTACCATGAACATCACCATGTGACAGTATTCTCCTTCTACGAGATTTCATCGAATATACTTCATTAATGATTCATAATAATCCTATAATTCATCTTCTACACTATGATATAGTGATCTATCCTTCTTATATTTAAGTATCATCATTGGGTTCCAATCCTTTTTCTTCATTTCTTCATCTCATCAATTTTGTCTACTCACAAAAATTCATACTTCTCATCCTTCATAGATTTATCTCCCTTGTTAGAATTTATATAGGTAGTTTTATGAACCTATATAACTTAATCATACTTTTCTCCAAATTAATCATCATTCCTTTTTAATAATGACATTTATCCTAGAGTTCCACATATTTAGTGTGACTATTTAAATCCATTCAATTTGAGTGATAGACCTAATGTAACTGCACTATTGAATATCAAGGATTTCTGAAAAAATCATCAATTTCATGTAATCCATTATTATATTATATAGTCATCCGCTACATGAATTAACAAAAATATTTAATATTCAACTATAATGTTGAAATTTAACTCATTAAAACATTATAATGTGGAATTGTTCTCATATGGTACAACCTCATGTTTGCTAGATCTTCAAATCTCAATCAATTAAC
This sequence comes from Viscum album, assembly GCA_963277665.1. NCBI lineage: Eukaryota > Viridiplantae > Streptophyta > Magnoliopsida > Santalales > Viscaceae > Viscum > Viscum album. Next base: position 225,335,313 of record OY728163.1, read on the forward strand.
ATCTCCATTATTCACACATGATCATAACATGATCTTTTAATATCTTTTTAATATTGAAATGGATATTGAATCTCATTTTTCTATATAGGGTAATATCTTGTTGGGTTAGAGAATAATAATAATCTTACCGAATAATCTTATCCACATCATATGATTTTATATTGTGCATTATTATATTATTTTTCATGACCACAACAACATTTTATCTCCACAATATACGAACCCTAGAAACACTAACATATTCAATTCCAATGGAAAAAGTCATTATAGCTTGGTGTTATCTTGTTTGTAAATTTTTCTAGTTTTATTGGGTCACCCTATTATTAGGTATGATCTATCTTAATGAAAAGACCCTTTTAGTGTATCCCACATCCCTATGATATAAAAAAATCACCCATACACATGGGATTGTTCTTGATTGTATATTTATATCTGTGGTTTTTACACTTACTTTAAGACCCACACATAACCCTTGTAGTGTATCATTATTCAGTACAATATATACTGATCCTATCTAAAAACATCACCATTTTCTAGTACATACCATGATTTAGGTTGAACATTATTCAACTTGCCACTATAACATAGCCCCCTACTCTAAATTGTAGAATATTTACTTCCAGTATCGTCAACCCCTCTTCTTCAAACTGTATATATTTATTATATCAATAAAAATTATCCACAAATAACTTAACACATCACACACAAGCATTAAAAAAATACTTAGTCTATCATTTATATATAAATTATATTCTGTGGATCATGTAATTATATTATTGAAAAATCCTATAAAAAACATTTTTAAAAAATCCAATCCAAACCCTTATGAGTTCCAAAATTAGGAATATTCTACTAAGATCCATGTTTGTAGGCTGGAATATGTTTATAAACTGATGTTTTCAAAAATATTTATCATTGACATCTTTTAGTTGGAGCAGGAATATAATAATTCTCTTGAGAAACATCCATAACCATTCTGTGATCTCTTGTGGGTTTGGAAGGGATGTGACCCTACCTTGAAGTGAATTCTAAGATATGTTAAAAAATTTTGTTAAAAGGGGAATATGATCTTGATCATATTATTTATTATTTTACTAGATTTTGTGATAAACCTCATGAATGGGAGATGAAATATAAACCTTCTCATTAGTAACCATTATGATATAGTGATTTTATGCTTCCATTTTAGATGGTGCAAGTATATAGACCTACCCCTTATTAAAAATTATAATACTATAAAATCCAAAATATTTAATTTTTCAATATATTATAAAATTTTAAAGACATGGTAATAGATATAATCCAACACATCCATTTCCTCCATGTTGCACTGATGGGGTTTGGTAGAAGGAATATGGATTTATGCCCACTCCTCAATTAGAATTGGAAAATGATATCATTATTATCCCACGGTTTCCTTAGGGGAATGATAATGGACTTTATATATAGGGGTATGAATGTGATCTTGATCCTTGGTGGATGTGGGAATATACTAACTTGTTCTTATGGATCCTAAAAAAATATATAGTCCGGATGTTTTAGTATGAATAGGGTTATGAGCCTACTCTTCAGCCTCTATCATAATGGTTTTAAGGACATCCTATCTGGGAATTGTAATATGTGCATGTTTTAAGTTAAAGTGAGTTTGTATCCCATGGATGGTTCTCCACTTGGGAACCCTGCCCAAAATAGTTGTGAACGAATTCTCCAAATGAACATACTATACTAAACATGTGGAAATGGGGATGTATAGAATTTAAAGTGGTGGTATCTAGTGATGTGGCCATTTATAAGAGAATTTTCGTCAAAGATTAGTCCATGGTGGACCTCTAGATTTATGTTCATACGATTTGGGATGTATACATTATCACACTCCATGCAGGGGCTCCCTAAGTGGATAGTGGTTTTGAAAGGTTACACCAACATCTCCAAAATGTTTGATTAGTGGAAAACCTATGAGGGTTTATTTTCTAAAGGCTCTTGTACGTAGAACCAAAATAAAGAATTTTATTAGTTAGATGATATTTGTAGACAGAAAACACTTATAAAAGGAAATAAAGGTAATGATTTAGTGACATATTGAATTTTTTTCAATAGGAATGGATACTTTGGAATTGGAGGGGGATGTATCAAGAACCTTAGTTTCTAATTAGTAATGGATTGGGATGAACCATGGTGGTTAACAACGTGGACATCAGATAGTGAACTAGGTAATGTATTTTCTTACAACTGAAGGGAGTTCTGAATGAGGTTTAGAAGTCCCAAGTAATATCAATAAACAAAGAAAAAAACAAAATACATTCAGTGTTGTATCCAAAATTAGATAATAATTGATCATTCAATTTCATGGTTCATCGATTCATATTAGGCTTACCAATATATTTCCAATAGAAACTGTAATGAATTTATCAACCTCAAAATTTTGATATGATTCTAATTTCAAAACTACTTTCCATTGGAAATCGATCAATGTATACTTTTTTAAATTATACTTATACTTGCATGTTGGTTAACAGTATGAGAGATTTGGATTATTTCACCCACATGGGGGAATTATTTCTCACACAATGACTATATTTTGGATTTAAAATATTTTTGCAAATTATTCCCAAATATTCATGTGAGACTGGTTACCCATAGATGATGATCCAATCAAAACCATGAATTTGATGTGAACAATTGTATGTATTAAAGGTTCTTAATCAATGTGATCATATGTATATTTCAGATTCTACCCATTAACGTGACCATATGAATTTATTTAAACTATCAATATTTGCCGAAATTAATTAGTGACACTATTTTTTAAATAAACATACTTGTTTTCTGAGAAATTTATCCTTTTTTTGGGTGGAGGTAAGTGTTTCTATATTGGGTAGGGAATTGGTAGAGGCTTACTATTTTTCCTTGTGAGTGGAATCAGACCCTATGTAGTTGATTTCCAGTTAATAGGGAACAACATAAAATTTATGGCCATATAATAAATACCATTATAGTTCGATTTAAGGTCATGTATCCACAATCACTTCCAAGAATTTCAAATTCATGTCAATTAGTATATAGGTGGAAGGTGACTAGAGAAGTTTGATGTGGGACCTACACTTTTTGAATCCATTTTTGAGGACCACATAGGGAATATACCCCAATCAGATTGATTTTTTTTCACAAAGAATATATCACTTTGTGAAATATGGATAGATTGGATAGTGGGATATGCCTCACAAAGAAGGATATGATCACATTAGAACCTTTTTCCAATGAGAAATATTTCCATATAATATGTCCCTAGTGAAATTAATTCCACTATCATGGGGGATATATACTAGTGATGAGGTACTAATGTGATTTGATGAGGAATATGGACCAAAGATGATGGTTTCATAGTGAATATGGACCAAGAAAAGGTGAAAGTGGGTATCAGAGGGAATGTGACAAAACAAGATGGGTTATCTTTGCTTATGAGGAATATAATATATTTAGGAAGGATATATAAGGTTATGATATTTATTTTTAACATCATATTGGTATTATATATGTTTTAATTAAAAGTAAAAAAATCCCTTATTATCTAAGTAATTATGTTTATGATCATGTGTTAGGACAGAACCATGTTGTTTTAATTCTGAATGGTAAGGACAATATCATGTAGTTTGAAATCATGTTACAAACATCTGTGTCGTTAATGGGGACAAAAAAGGGTGGAATGGGGATTAAACATTAGGTATTCTTATATATTTATACCATACAACATGTTGTTAATGAAAAAAGTTTGTATGATTAGAATAATGTGAATATTTCACAATGAATAGGATGTCTTGAAGGGGATATGTAACTTTGAGTTGGATTTCAAAGAGGATTGGGCCCCATAGTGATGACTAGGTACTTATGCGTGATAATAACCACTGATGATAGGTTGTGTCTTACACCTTGTAGGATGACCTCATGCTTATTATTTTAGATTGATGTTTGGATAAAATATAAAACAAACATAAGGGGAATATATAAAAATGTGAGAGAATTTGGGGCTAAGGTGCATGCTACCCATAAATTAATTTTCATGGATAATTTATTTCCTTATGTGATAAAGTCATGAAATAAAAAATAGTTGTGTCTTAAACCTTGTAAGGAATAACATTCCATCATGCCACATTTATATGATTCAATTAGACCTACTTAGAACACTGACTAGAATTATGAGCATGATGATCCAGAATATTCCACTATAGTGTCATTTTGAAAAATACACCAATTATTAAGAGGATACTTGGTTGTTCAGTTAGGGTGGAGCCTAAGTGTTGAACCACATATTCCTACATCCAAAAGATGAGGGTCCAAATCTTGGAAATCCCCTTGGGTGATTTATAACATAGGTGGAGACACATTCTTGATGTGGGATGGTGATGATATGGGAATGATGCTAATAGTAGATAATGTAGGCATGACTTAGGCCTTCCGATTCAAGTGGGATGATGCAAGCATAATTATTCAATGGTCCATGTTCATGGGACACTTAGACATGGGCCTATGGTCTATGAGATGGTTCTCCCATTACCCAAAATTAAGGTGGTATTTTATTTTATAATGAAAAGAGGTTTCAGAATAACTTATTTAAAAACGAAGGCATGGGTGTGATCATACACATGGTTTTATCTATTTTGGAAGTTAATCCCTACACATTATTTTATTAATGGATACATGATTAAAATAAAGAACTATGACATTTATTATGAAATGATCATTTATTATTTTTTACCTTGGAGGAGGCCTTGATAATTTTTTTCCCTGGTAAGATATTTCTATGAAGATATTTTCCCCCACTAAGATTATGGTGGAGAAGTTACCCAAATCTGGGAGGGGGAGAAGGCTCTTATCCTAAGTGACTCTAGGTATGGGGGGTCACTCTTGGTGTATTGTCTTGGTGTAGCTTATCCATAATAAAGGGATAAGTAAAATGTTTTCCCTAATTGGTTATATAATAAAGAAAATACCCCTTGTGATTATAGGGTGAAGTGATAACCTGATGATTCTAGGTTTTTGTGGGTTCCACAACGATTCTAGGGTGATGTGGTCATCTTATTGAATATAGGGGTAAGTCGTTTCCCTAGTGATACCGAGGTGAAGTGGTAACCCTAGTGATGCTAGAGTGAAGTGTGCATCTGGGTGCTACTTGAGAGAAGTGGCTTCCCTAGTGATTCTAGGGAAAAATTGTTACCGCTTTGATGCTTGGGAAAATTCATTTCTCTAGTGATATATGGAAAAGTGATCTCCCTAGTGATGGATCTTAGGCAAGGATTCATCATAGGGTCCATGGGTCTATATGTATGACCTTAAGAGAATATATATCAAGAGATTCATTTTGGATGGTGCCTTCATAGTGCTTATAAAATTCTAAGGAGGATGTGGTCTTCCATGAAGGTTTAATATAATAAAACATATTGTAACATAATTACATTATTTGTCCAGTTAGTTTACCAACATTAAAATCATAATTAGGCTAACTAAAATGAGCTAGATTCCAGGGAGAAAAAATATCCAGTGTCTCTCATTTTCTATTTTTTCCCAAATCTAGGACCCCGTATGGTCTAATTTATGGAAATGATTTCATACCTATGAATAGGTGTTCTTTGCATGGAAGTATGGGCACACTAGTGGACTTAGGCATGGTAGGCTGGGCGTGTAGGTGGAATTAGTAGAATGATTATTTTCACCGTCAAGGGGATTGGAGGAATTTAATTAGGCATGAAGACCTAGGAAAATGGACCAAGATTTGAGTTCCTAGGTGTGAGTGTAACAACCCCTGATTTTATGATATGACTTAATATAATTAATCTATTCGATATCTTACATTGAATGTTACACCGAGCTTAAACAAACTAAAAAATATCATTATTTTAATATGACTATTTTAACTTAGCTGTTATATTAGTGAGTTTGAAACATAATTAAAATATTATTAAATAAATATGAAATTTGTTTTCAATAAAAATGTATTTATGAATAGGAAATAAACACTTTTTTTAAAGTCATTTAATTCTTCAAATATATATTAACTTAAGAAAAAAAATTATTTATTTTTATGAGAAAAAATATAACTAATTTTTGAATAATTTGTCAAATTTATTTGATAAAATGAAAAAAATTATTTTAATAATCATCTTGAAATTATCTTATATTTAATTTTTGATAATTTGTAGAAAAGTTTCAATTTTCAGGGAATAGTAAAAATATATATTTTTACTAAATTCTCATTTTTTATATTTAAAAATAATTTTATTATTTTAAATTTATTACAATGTTAAATTATTACATTTTACTATAATGTAATATATTTAATTATATTTTAAAAAATTATTCATTTTTATGTACATTTTTTAGCTTAGAATCACATTTTTACAAAAAAAACTATTTTCATTGCGTTTTGATAGTATAATTTTAAATGTAATTTTTAAATATAACTGTTTTTAATTTTAGAAAATGGATTTCATATTTGGAAATATAAGGTAAATAATTTTTTATATGTTCATTTTCATTTTTAGGCATAAATATTTACTGTGGGGAATAAATATTTAATGTGGTTTATGTAAAATAATGTAAAATGTTAAAGTTAAAAAGAAAAATTATATCATAACTATAAACTATAACATTTAATGGGTGGTTATTGTGTTTATATTCCTTAACTATTTTTTATTACATAAATTATATTCTGAATTCATTGAAATTAATTCCACCCAAATGTGGTTGGATTTAAATAAAAATAACTATTATTTAATCACATAAAAAACCCCTCCTCAAGTATAAATACCACTCCTCACCAACCCCAATATTATAAAAAGGAGTTGAATAAATTTAAATCCTAGACATGAACTATCCTCCCCACTCTCTATTGTCCTAGTGCTGCTGGTATCACCCAAATATACCAATTCCAGGGTCTGTAAGGGGTACTTTGAGGTTGTCATATTCAAGAGGTAACATTCTCAAACAACCCATCTTAGTTTGTTTTGTATTTATACCTTCTATTAAACACCTTCACATATAATTAATGAAAATAAAAGTATCAGATGCATACACGAATTTTATATTACTAATGGTAGATCTTCAATCCACTACTTTTATTGTCTCATGTAATTCAAGGACATATCAGTTAACCATCTCCAGGGACAATCCATTTTTTCTAATACAACAGTGAAGGATGGTCATAAAAGTAATACTATAGTAAAATAAGATTTTAAAAGGTATCTAATAACCTATTTATTATTTTGGAAATAATATGAAGACATAATATTAATTAAAACAAAACTAGTTCAAGATGGTTGGAAGAATCCCTATTATAAACTAATCATTTATCACTGACATTTTATCAAATAGATCATTCTCATGTTAGAAAGAGAAATTTTATATGGGTCAATTTATAGAAATGGATGTGTATGAATAAAATTTTATTTCACTTCTAGTGTCTTATTTCCCTTTGAAAAGAAAATCAATAATTATAAACAAGTGAACCAAATAAGAAACCATGAAAGGAAAGAACCCAAAACAACGAAAATAATGAAATATTAATAATTAATGGGTGGTAAAACACTTTAAAAGTGTAATATAAGTTATTAAAAATATTAATAAAGTTTCTAACGAAATAATAACATTACATAAACTATTATATATGAGGTTTCAACATGTTTGAAGGAATTCAAGCATGAGGTAAGGGTTTCTTGTCTCACTTTTACTTCTTTGAGATATTTTCTTTATTCATTACTTATTTATTTTGTGTGGTGTATATAAAATCCATTGATATGTAATATGAGTAATCCCATTTACTTCAAGGTATTAAATGTTTCATTCCTTGTATGGGTAATACGATTCAATTGATTTGAAATTCGTAAATTATTTCATATCTCAATTTCCATTCATTGGGATAAACATCTACATGATTGACTATGCCATGTTAAAATTATGTGTGACAGGAATTTTAATTATCCTTTGTAACATTTTAACTTTTTATGTGGATGTATAGTTTCTACACATAATTTATTCAATTAAATAATGTTCAATTCAATGGTAATATATTTATAATTAATATTTTTTTAAAATTTACTTAATTTCTGTTTCCCTTAAAAAACCATTTTCTTTTCATCTCCATATATTCAAAATTATTTAACAAAAACGCTTTTACAATTCTATTTTTATTTTTTAAATTCATTTATAATCATGTTTTAATTATTAAAAACGTTCATTAATGTTTTTTTCATATTCAAAAAGATATTCCTAGTTCCTTTTCAGACAAAAAATAATGAATGAATGTTTCTTATCTTATATTGAATGGGAGGATATTCACACTATCCAAATATGAAAATGTATTGATGCATCCTTTAAAATATTAAAATGTTATTTTCAATTAAATTTTATTATTTCATAATTACATGACTTTAAATTTATTTTCCAAACCAAAAGGATATTTTCCTCAAGAATTATTACACGTGATCTTTCAAAATAATATTCCCTCAATGATGACATTATTTGATGTTACATAAAAATTAATAGATATATGATAAAAGGATAACATATCCATTATTTATATGGATGGATAATATTTATTTTTAAATGATTTAATGTTTCTGAAACCCATTTCCTTTCCACGGATTTTTCTATGATGAATTGTTTATGAGACCCATTCCTTTTCAGGGGTTTAAATACGATGAATTATTTTATGCTCTTGTAGAACAAGTATGTGTGGTTTTAATTACGTAATGTCTGAGACCTATAGTTACCTCCAAGTAAATGGGTAAATATTTATATCTCACATAATAATAATGAAAAACAAAATGATTGGCTTGATATATTATGGGAAACTTGTTCATCCTAATCCACTATGAGAAACTTGGGTGTCCTAATCCACTATATTGATGGTCATGGTAAATGATCTTGAAATATGAAATTTTTTAATATATTTAAGATTTTTTCAAACATTTATTACATTATCATATAGATTATGATTATTTATAATTATTTCTCACTCCTGTGGTTCATGTATTTTGAAAATATGATTTTTACACCGCAAATCATGTTTATCATCTATGGTAGGTTTGTTATGAACATAAAAAGATATGATGGTGATCAGATCATTTTATTATTTTTTCATATGATCTTTGATTGATTTCCCATATGTTTATCCTTCCTTAGAATATGAGACGACCACTACTAAAAAACGACCTATACCCACGGTTCAAAACTTTGGGTATAGCCCCTAAAACTGTGGGTGTAGGCTATACCAACGGTTTTGGGAACCATGGGATGGAATGGCATCAAGATAGGGGTATTTACCACAACCCACAATTGGCAGGGTACTTACCCCACATTTTTCAAACTGTGGGAAATTTAAATTTTTCAAAAATCGTGGGCAGTGGGTTTCGAACCTGAGCCACAGGCAGTGACTCAGCACCGCAATACAATAGTGGACCAACCGAGCTGACATATTTTTATATATATACAGATAATTTTATTATAATATATTAATACCAATGCTGTTATGTAAAAAATGTGACCAGCAGGTTTCAACACGCGACCTAGAGGGATGGAGTTGAGCGGCGAACCAACTATGTTATGAGGATTATGTTTATATAATTATACAATTTTATAATTATAATAATATTGTCGGTATTTTTGAAAATTTCATGTGCTGAGATTCGAAAAATGAACTTCACATAACAGAACAATGAACTAAACCAACGAAGTTACCGAATTTATATTAATAAATATTAGTATCCATATAATTATATAATTTAAGACATTGTTCCCGTGTAAAATTAATTTCATCCCGCACAATTGTTTTCCCATTCCCCCTACCATAATGTGGGAAACCTATACCCACAGTTTTTAAAAAAAGTGGGGATAAGTCTTTGAGAAAAATACCCCCTATACCAACGGTTTTGGAAAACTGTGGGTATAGGTTTCCATACTATATTATACCCATGGTTCTGGAAAACCGTGGGTATAGGGGGGACCTATACCCATGGTTTTTTAGAAAACTGTTAGTATAGGCCCAATTTCATGTATTGGACCCATTCTTATGTTTCCTTCCCCAATAGATGAAGAAAGGTTTTGGTAAGGTTGATCTAAGGGGATTACAATATAGAAGATCTTTATGGGTGATGTCGAATATATTTCATAAACTAATAATTATTTATATGTAATCTCCAAAGACACTAAAACCTTATTACACATTAATGGATAGTATTTTTATGTATTGAATTTTTATCCAAATAGATGTAATATTTATTTACATAAATATCGAGTTGTTATATTTTCTATCAGAGTAGGGTTTAGAAAATATTTTAATATTCGATTCATAAAACTATTATAAAATCATTTTTAATATGTATGAGTATAGGATAAAAATACTAATTTTTTAAAATTATCATGAATGACCTTGGATAAATCAAAGGTTTTATATAAGAAGTTGTGATTTAGAAAATATATATAATTTTTTTTAGAATTATGTGGTTATCCACTATGATTAGTGTTTCCGACTCTATGATTTTTGGATTTAATAAATTGGTTGAACATAAAGGATCTATAGTAATGCATAGTGTGATAGAAAACATAATTAGTTTTATATAGATAATCCATACATTACTATATTTATAATGAGAAATCATTCTATTATTCTCACACAACATTTATAGGCTTTGGGTCATGTCAATTTTCCAAATAATTAATGGAGGGAACATTGTATCTTTGAACCATTCATGAAAATACATCCAACTTTGATTAGTAGGTCTTCTAATACCTTAGTGGATGAGAAATGGAACAACTCCATTGATAATTTTTTTTTCTATTTATAAATTTTGAGAACATTTACAAGTTTTTCTTAATGTGTAACATCTGCAAGGTAATGACGCTAAATAGTGGAATCTTATCAATAATGAATGTATATTGAATGAAGTTGATTCAATGAAATGAGACAAGTTTTTTGGTATAATCATCATTAAATACCTTCAACATATTCTTTGTTGAAATACAGATTAGTAATTTCTTTTTTTGAAGAAAAAAATGATTAATCCATTGGTATATACTGAAAAAAGTTTTTCGAGGCATTCAAGGCATGGAAATGGATTAATTATCAACCCTGAATGTAAAATTGTTTGATTCTTTGGGGTAATAAATCCATATCTCTTAATGGAATTACCTATAAGAGAATTTAGTATAAATGGATAAATTATTCAATGTGTACCCAATGTAGAAATTGAAATTAGATATTTCTACAATTTCCATGGGTTTGTTAAGAAAATAATGATCGGGTCTCATGGAAACTCGAATAAATAACACAGTGAAAAGAAATTACCGTTATATACATGTATGAAATGAAGAAAGAAACAACATTTTCTGTGTTTGAATGAAATCATTAGGTTCTCTAAATGTGGAAAGATCGGTCACAATGCCTGGGAATTTCAAAATGTGATTAATGGTATGATTATTGTAGTGGAGGAGGAGAGGGTACTAACTAATGCAGTACACACACAACCATGATTCAAGTGGAAATCATTTTTTAATTTTTCAAATCAATTCACTACTCTACGGATTAATGTGGATGATAAATCTAAACAACATTTGAAAAAAAATGAAAAATAAAAACATATGAAATCGTAATCGATTAAGTGAATCATGATAATAAGGCACCGTTGTTCTACCTTCCTTATATTTGAGTTTCATGTTTGATTATTTTTGAATATAATATTTTTAGCCTTTAGAGAAATTTCATGTGATTATATAATTTTACATGGTTTATGGAATAATGAAATATCATTTGATATTTTATTGGTACAAAGATGTACCTAATCTTCCAATGGAATTTTTAATAATATAAGATTATGTACAAGGAATAAATGGGGAATTAATATTTGGAAGTGTTTATGTTTCCTTGTAAGTGTAATATAATAGTATTGTATAATACCATGGGTTTATGTGTTGAATCCAATTTTGATATTTTTATGTGATGGGAGTTCATCAATATTAAGATACATTTATGGTAATAAAACAATTTGGTCTGGTATATGTGACAATGATATTTAATTAAGAATTCCCTTACACTTTGTGGACATATGATTATTAGTATTGGTAACACTTAGGTTTTATCTTATTTTTGATATTGAGGTAATTATGGGTTGTAGTTAATCCCAATACTAAGTCAGTACACTTCATTAAAACAATATATCATTCAATATTTTCTAGAAAAAATATTTTAAATAGGTTTTAATGTTTGATGTATTAATATATTTAATTTTATATGATTTGGATGCGAGGTTAAACTGGATGTTTTTATGAATTACTAACCAATAACTTGTAACAGATTTGAGTTTCAACACTGTGTATCATCCTTATGTAGATGGTCAGTCAGAGAATATTTCAAAGGTGATTAGTATCAACACCCCCACTAGCAATGTTTTCTTGAAATAATAACCATCACTCAAGAATTTAGAAGGTTCCTTATGAAACCATTTATGGAAATAAGTGTATAATTTTAATGAATTCAAAATAATATGGAGAAAGAAAGATGTTGTTACCTATGAAGGCTAATGAGATTTTATAGATGGTTAGATTCATTCTACAATACATAAGTTCAACACATTTTTAAAAGAAACATTACACTAATAATTGTCAAAATGATATTCAATTTGATGTAGTTGAGAATTGATTTATATGAATTTATTTGTGAAAGAAACCAAGGAAAAATAAACCCATGGTATATCCATCCCTTTGAAATACTAGAGAAGATCAGGGTATTTTATTATCAATTGGTGCTTTCACTAAATCTAACTCAAGTTCATGATGTGTTCCATGAATCTCCCATGATTAATTAAAGACGTGATCCTTAACACGTACTAAAATTAGAGGTTGTACCATTTGAGAAATATATTTATTATAAAGAGAGAACAAATTCATTGGAATTAGTGCCACCCAAATGTGGTTGGATTTAAATATAAAATACCAACAATTTAATTAAATAAAATGATCTATCCTCCAGTAGAAATAAGACTCATAAACACCCCATTTCTCTTAAAAATCCATGAATATATCAAATTTTATTAAAAACCATATCCACTCAACTCTCCTAACATCTATGTTGTTCAAGTGTCTCCCAATGTCCAATTCCATGTTCTTTAATTTTCCTTTAAGGTGTTGAAACTCATGGGGTAGAAATCTCAAAAAACCCTCTTAATTTCATTTCTATTTATACCATATATTCACCTTTTAACCTATTAAATCAGAATAAATACTGAATCAAGTATACAATATAATGAAATATTGGTAATTGAACATCTTTTATCCACATCTTTTCTGATGTACACTTATTCAATAAAATGAATCCACTATCCAAGGATAGAAAAAACGTACTATTATGGTCATGTAAGATAGAAAAAGCTATACCATTACATTATTGGTGTTATATATCAAATATATAGAAAAAATATTAAAAAAAACTATTTCATTATGGTTGAAAAAATTTCCAAAATAAACTTAACATTTATCAGTAATATTTGGTCTAATGAATCATCCTCATATTAGAAATAAAAATGATATATGGGACCATTTAAACTTTTGGAGGTGCATGGATACCATTTCATTTCAACTTTATAGGTTTATTTCTATTTTAAAAACTCCATACTTATACACAAGTGAACCATCCATGAAATAATAAAACAAATGCACCCAAAACAATGAAAATAACCAAATAATATTAATGAATAGGTGGTAATATTTCCTAAAAGTATCATATATGGTATTATAAATATGAATATTGTTATGTAATTATTTTATAAAATTATTCAAAACAATATAATTGTGTTTTGAAAAATGATAAAGGATGTGAAGCTGGAGGAAATGGATTCTCGTCTCCCTTTTAGTTGAGTGAGATATATGCATTATCACAACTTATTTCTTTTATTTGGTATATATACTGACCTTTGATATATTATATAATGAATAAAATTATCTTTATGGTATTATATGATTCATTAATTTTATGGGGATTATGATTTACCTTTTTACAATGCGTTAAGGGATTTCCTAACTCAATTTCCATTCATCAGGTTAAATATGAAGTTCATTGATTATGCCAGATTAAGATGACACATGAGATTAGTTTTTATTGTATTATGTTGAATTTTACACTTTTTAATAGTATTTATATATTATATGCATAATTTATTAATTTTATTGATTCTAACTTCAATGATATGATATTTATAATGAATTTTCTTTTAAAAATTATCATTATAATATTTCCTCTAAAGATCTAATTTTATTCAATGTATGTGTCTTCTAAAATTGTACCAAATTTTTTTTTCTAATATTCTATTATGAATGTTTAAATTATTTTATACTCATGTTTGAATTTTTTAATTTTTTTTAAAAGGATTATTTTTATCATTTTCTAAAGGAGTCTCACTAGGACCTTTTGAACAAAAATATAGAAAGATTTTTTAACTTATATAGAATGAGTGGATTCTCATTACATCATGATGATTTTATGAATTGATTCTTCCATTATGATATTACATGGTTATTTTAAAATGAATATTTTTCTTTTTTAATTTCACAACATAAAAAATATTCTCAAAATAGAAAATATATTATCCTCAAGACTTAATTCAAGTGATCTTTCAAAATAATTGTCCATTTATGTCGAAATTATTTAATGTTACATATGATTTACTTGAGATATTATCAATATATACCATCCTTAGACGTTCTATTTTTTGTTTATCATTATATTGAATATATGTAATTTTTTAGAAAATCATTACTTTTCCATGGGTTATGATACGACAAAAATTTACAAAACCCATTTCTTTTCACTGGTTTTGATATGACTAATGATTAATGTTTTTTATGAAGAACATTTTTTTTCATTATTTGATGTTTGTGAACAATATCTCCCTCAAATTTAATTGTTAATTCTTTATATCTCTTTACATTATAATGGGAAACAAGTTAAAAGGCATGATCCACTATTGGAAAGTGGGGTGTCCAGATTTAGTATTGGAAACCGGTGTGTCCTGATCCATTATGTTGATGGTCTATATAGTTAACCATGATATATAAAATGGTTTAATATAATAATGATGTTTCCACACTTTTATTACATAATATTGTGACTCATGATTTATTTATAATGATTTATTACTCTTATGGTCTGTGTTTTCTGAAATAACACTTTTTATTACATGAATGATGTTTATGATCTATGAAAAGTTGGTTATGAACATAAAAAAGTAAAAATCATGATCACATTAATATATTATTCTTTAATATTATCATGTATTTATAAATCCAATTTTTATGGTTTACTAATCATCTTATCAGACCTTTTCTTATGTTTCCTTCCAAAAGTGATGAATAAATATTTAGGTAGGGTATGCCTCAGATGAGTGATATATAGAATATCCTTGTGGTAGATGTTCATGTCCATTGATAAAATAAGAATATTATATATCTAATATCTAAAGAATATAAAACATTATAGATCTGGGATGGATATAATTTTATCTACTAAATACTCTTCTAAATAGATTAAATATTTCTGTATGAAATGCATGGGCCGTTATATTAAGGACCTGAGAATGAGCATGGGATTCATGAATGATTTATATACACCCAATTTCAAATAGACGATATTTTTATTCATTTTTCATTTTTCATCCATGAATAGTTAAATCGAATATAGATAAATGAACTACACTCTTGAATATTGGGTTCCCCCTTAATAGTTATTTTTTTAGTCTAACTATTTCAAATAATACCCTAAACATTATATTTATTTACTTCAACACCCTTTTTATTCATCAAAAGGTGAAATAAAAACCCTAATAAAACTAGGTGGTTCTCAGCATCAAATCCCTATACCATGTGATGTTTTTCAATAATATATATCCCATCATATGTGAGAAAAAAAACATCACATGGAGAACCCACTTGTATCTTTTTCAGTCAAAATGATCATTTTCAGCTGAGTCTTGACTGGTACCATTTTAGTGGGGACCATATCAGGGATTCTGCAATAGTGTTCATGAAACATCATTATCATTTCCAAAACCTATAGAAACGGATTATCTAGAAAATGTTTACATCCCTTCACTAATCCATATTCAAGAATATTCTCAAAAATTTCCAACAATAACTAATGAGTGGGCTCATATCCATGATCTTATCCAGGTAGTCTATTAGTATATACTCCTGATGGCCCATGTGAAGAATCATATGCCTAATCAAATAAAAATTTCTAGAAAAATATCCTTATAGAATATATGGAATATAATTTTATCCTTGATCTCACCCATTGATACCATATTTATTGTTAACTAAAGAGTGTCCTCTTATTCCAGCCCATACACAAGAACATGATCAGCTCATTCTGCCAATGACACATCAGTCAGATCATATCTCTAATCATATCTATAATATTCATTTGGTTATCCTCATGAAAACTAAGGAGTCGTACCAGAGGGATCCCACCATTAGTGTCATTTTCCACACTGTGTGACATCGATTATGATCATGCTTCCAACCCGATATTCTAACCTACGAACATAATGAAAGAAGTATCATTAAGTAAAATATCTAATCCATGAGCAACATTATATCCCCCACACAATCCATTATATTATTTTCAAGGATTTTAAATATATCACAATAGTGTACCAACAATGATGTCCACCTAATTTTAATACAAATATAAATTACAAAGTTCATCTATGGGACAAATAGTTTCTGATGTACTCCCCACAACATAGATATTTTCCTTCAAGGATATCCTCCTTCTTCTGACTAATTAGTAATCTATGATCATGAATTCCATCCCTATGAGAGAAAATATAATAATGGTAGTGGTCCTTGCCATTATCTATTTATATAGGTCATCCCTTTGATAAATGAAAATCTTGATTACTGGTCCTCCCTCGGATAAACGGATAAGTATCAACCCTAATAGTCCCCCCTATGGTGATCGTTGTGAAGGCGCCACATTCAAAAACATAAATTCCCTAAATGAAGTAACCTAACATTTAAAATATGTTTTTAGTTTTCCTTTATACTGATAGGAGTTCAAGTAATCCATGTTGTCTACATCAAGTGTTGCAAAATTGAATACCATTGTTTCATCCTAAATAGAATACATTCTTAGACGATGATCACCATATTTTCCTTCCCTAGACTATATTGTAACACCCCGAGCTTCCACGATACACATCTCATTCAATAATGCAATAGCTTGCATTGTACGCAAATTTGAGTTCTAACACACCGCAACTAATCAAAGTAGCCATTATGAATAGTAATAACCACTTTTTAAATTTATAGAAATTTTATATTTCAAAATGGACTTCATTTTTGTATTCCTAATATTGAAATTAGCCTATGTTTAATTTTTTGAAATTTTCTGAGAACTTCCAAATTTTTATGAATATTGAAAAATACATAAAACAACTTTTTTAATCAAAATAATTTATATTGATAAGTTATACTATTGAGTGGTTTTAAAGTATAATTATAATATATTTTTACCATTTTATCCAATGGTTGTCATTAGAATTAATTTAACATTGAAAATG